>OY992539.1:1945153-2645153 GCA_963921195.1 Pegoplata infirma | reverse complement strand
CTGTCTGTCTGTCTGTCTGTCTGTCTGTCTGTCTGTCTGTCTGTCTGTCTGTCTGTCTGTCTGTCTGTCTGTCTGTCTGTCTGTCTGTCTGTCTGTCTGTCTGTCTGTCTGTCTGTCTGTCTGTCTGTCTGTCTGTCTGTCTGTCTGTCTGTCTGTCTGTCTGTCTGTCTGTCTGTCTGTCTGTCTGTCTGTCTGTCTGTCTGTCTGTCTGTCTGTCTGTCTGTCTGTCTGTCTGTCTGTCTGTCTGTCTGTCTGTCTGTCTGTCTGTCTGTCTGTCTGTCTGTCTGTCTGTCTGTCTGTCTGTCTGTCTGTCTGTCTGTCTGTCTGTCTGTCTGTCTGTCTGTCTGTCTGTCTGTCTGTCTGTCTGTCTGTCTGTCTGTCTGTCTGTCTGTCTGTCTGTCTGTCTGTCTGTCTGTCTGTCTGTCTGTCTGTCTGTCTGTCTGTCTGTCTGTCTGTCTGTCTGTCTGTCTGTCTGTCTGTCTGTCTGTCTGTCTGTCTGTCTGTCTGTCTGTCTGTCTGTCTGTCTGTCTGTCTGTCTGTCTGTCTGTCTGTCTGTCTGTCTGTCTGTCTGTCTGTCTGTCTGTCTGTCTGTCTGTCTGTCTGTCTGTCTGTCTGTCTGTCTGTCTGTCTGTCTGTCTGTCTGTCTGTCTGTCTGTCTGTCTGTCTGTCTGTCTGTCTGTCTGTCTGTCTGTCTGTCTGTCTGTCTGTCTGTCTGTCTGTCTGTCTGTCTGTCTGTCTGTCTGTCTGTCTGTCTGTCTGTCTGTCTGTCTGTCTGTCTGTCTGTCTGTCTGTCTGTCTGTCTGTCTGTCTGTCTGTCTGTCTGTCTGTCTGTCTGTCTGTCTGTCTGTCTGTCTGTCTGTCTGTCTGTCTGTCTGTCTGTCTGTCTGTCTGTCTGTCTGTCTGTCTGTCTGTCTGTCTGTCTGTCTGTCTGTCTGTCTGTCTGTCTGTCTGTCTGTCTGTCTGTCTGTCTGTCTGTCTGTCTGTCTGTCTGTCTGTCTGTCTGTCTGTCTGTCTGTCTGTCTGTCTGTCTGTCTGTCTGTCTGTCTGTCTGTCTGTCTGTCTGTCTGTCTGTCTGTCTGTCTGTCTGTCTGTCTGTCTGTCTGTCTGTCTGTCTGTCTGTCTGTCTGTCTGTCTGTCTGTCTGTCTGTCTGTCTGTCTGTCTGTCTGTCTGTCTGTCTGTCTGTCTGTCTGTCTGTCTGTCTGTCTGTCTGTCTGTCTGTCTGTCTGTCTGTCTGTCTGTCTGTCTGTCTGTCCGTAGAAAACACGCTAACTTTTGAAAGACTTTACAGAGCCTACTGAAGTTTGGCATATATGTTTGTCATTTACCTGGTCAGGTTGGTATTGCAATCCAGCCAAATCGGTCCAGTGGTTCTAAAGTTATGAGCAAAAGAGTAAATTTTGGCAAGGGTGTTTCGCGAATTTACGAGATAAAAAACACGATAACTTACGAAAGACAATAATGAGACTACTGAAGCTTGGCATGTATCTTTGCCGTTCCCCGGGTCTGTTTGGTATTAAATTTCAGCTCAATCGGTCCAGTGGTTCAAAAGTTATAAGCAAAACCCTGAATTTCAGATTAGTTTCATCTAAAATGCCACGTGTTTTAACAAGTTTTAAAGGCATTGGTGGTAACTAAACAATGCTTTTCAAACTTGTTTAATTTTAAAGCAATGCTTTTTAAACTTGTTTAGTTTTAAAAGCATTGGTAACTTAAAAATTACACTCGAAAAAAATTTTACACTCAAAAAAATTTTACACTCAAAAAAATTTTACACTCAAAAAAAATTTACACAAAAAAAATTTAGTTTTTTTTTTTACAAAAAATTTACTCAGAAATATTTGTACAGTAAAAAAAACATTACACTCGAAAAAAATTTTACACTCAAAAAAAAAAATTAGTATTTTTTCTTTTTAAAAAAAAAAAAAATGACAAAAAAAGAGTTTTTTACTCAAAATAAAATATTTCTAATCAAAATTGTTAATTTTTTCACGTTAAAAATTGTACTACCCTTTAAAAAAATGCATTGTGGAGGGTATTCATAGATTCGGCAAAGTCGAATTTAACTTTTCTACTTGTTTGGTTTATCTATTGAATTCTGTATAATCGTTGTAAATAGTTAATTCAACTTTACTGATTATTCAACGATATCAACATTAATTTTTGTTGAATACGGCAATATTCTGTAAAACTTGATCTACAATGGGTTTACTAATTTTTATACTAAGATATTTCTATGAGTGTAGTGGAGTGCTTTAAAACTATAACAAATGTAATGAAATACAACAAAAATAACAAAAAACACAAGACCAAAACGCACAAACATTTTTTTCTACTCCAGAATTCATAGTTATTCAGTTCTTAACTCATTAAATTCCGCGACACTCCCATACAAATGTAAGTGGATATTCAGTAGATAAGAAGTATTCCGGGAAGTAGTTGGAAGTTGTTTGAAAACTCGGAGTACTTCTTATCTACTGAATATCTACTTATATTTGTATGTATGCTGTGTTTTTTGTTATTTTTGTTGTATTTCATTACATTTGTTATAGTTTTAAAGCACTCCAAATAGAAGTACTCCACACATTTTTTGCTGGGTTGGTTAGCTTATTCACGACAAAATATTAGATTTTGGTGGGATAAGGCTTTCAGCCCTACATTCAAAATAATAACTCTGTTAAATTACAGAAAAACTCTGCTAATTTAACAGAGTACTCCATACTTTTCCAGCTAGCAACATTTCTTGGTTATTTTACTATAAAACTCTGTAAAACGATTTTGACAAAAATATTGGTTAAATAAACCACCATTTAACAAAGAAAAACTCTGTTAATTTACATATATTTGTAAAATGCATTAGATGCAACCAAAATTTTATAGAAAATACTCAGTAAATTTACAGATATTTTGTAAAATTTTTAGAAGATTTTTTTTTTGTACTTTTATAACATTATTAAAAAAAAAAATACAGATACATTTTTGTTGTTTTTACAGAAAACTCTGTTCTTAACTATGAAATTAAGATTACATAGAAATAAGTAAAAAATAAATATAAAACTTAGTTTTTTTGTTATGAAAAAATACAGAGTATTTCGCTTAAATCTGTAGTTTAGCAGAAAACTCTCTTATGGATCTGTAAAATTAGGATTACAAAGTCAAAAGTAATATAACAGTTGAAACTTCGTTTTTTATCACAACAAAATACAAAGTATTTTCTTTAAATCTGTATTTTGACAGAAAATTCTGTCAAATATCTGTTGAATTGAGATTACAGTCATTTTACAGAGCATTTTACAGAGTTATTATTTTGAGTGTAAAAAATTTAGAGCCGCAGGGGTCCTACGGTAAAAAATTTTTAAAAAATATTTTTTTTTAGTTTTGACAAGCAACGGTTTTAGTTGTTATGTTGCTTTTAATGATATATATTAAAAAAATATATTATTCATATCTGTGACATCTTTATCTTTTTTGAAATAAAAATTATAACCGTTAGGGTCCAACGGTAAAAAATGTTTAAAAAATGTTTTTTTTTTTAGTTTTGACAATCAACGGTTTTAGTTGTTATGTCGCTTTTAATGATATATATTCAAAAAAAATATTATTCATATCTGTGACATCTTTATCTTTTTTCTTTATCGTGTTTCGAAAAACATAAAATAAGTAATCTTTTTGAGCCTCCCAGCAGAAATAAATCGAGATTTTGGCGACACAGCATCTGTTTATAGCATACCGTAGCGCATCCAAAGAGCGCTCTTAGGGATGCAGTAAAAGGAAGGGGAAAAAATTTTAATTTTTTTTTAAGATTTTTTATATAAAACTTATAATGTGTAATTATTTATTGATAAAATTTTACACTTGCTTTCCTTTTTAATATTTTTAACACTTTTTGAATAAAAAAACATAAGTTTTAGACAAAGACACATGATTTGACTGCATCATTATTGCGCATTAATCAGCGCTGCAAAGAACGCTTCAATCATAGCATCTTTGACCGCTGTTCCGAAAAAAAATCCCATAAAAAATGTGAAAATGAAAATTTCCGATATTTTTTTGATGTTCACTTCCGATTTTTTTTTTTTCATTTTGTTTCACATAAATAAAGTTTTGTAAAGTAAAACGAATGAATTTTTTTGTTATATTTTTTTAAATTTTAGTTATTTGATTTCAACTTTGAATTTACAGCATCTTTATTCTGCTTAAATCAGCTCTACAAAGATACATGAATTCACAACTGAAGACAACTGAGAATGGTAATTAATTTGATTACAGGCCACAACACCCTGGGTAAACACATGGTAAGAATTGGAAGAGGTAATGATGATACATGCCGATGGTGTAGGGAAGCTGTTGAGGACAGTTATCACTTTTTATGTGAATGCCCTGCACTGTCTTTTAGAAGATTTAAATTATTTGGCTCTTTCTTCTTTCAGAATTTACATGAAATCCGAGGAATAAATCCATGGACCTTACTGGCGTTTATCAAATTATCGAAGTGGAATGCATAGATGCAACTATTGATTTTTTATCGAAGAAGAAGGGAAACTGGAATCATAATGGGCCACAAGTCGGCCTCTATGGGCATTGGTTTTTTTGCCAATGCCATCCACCATAACCTAACCTAACCTACATGAATTCACTGCATCTTTAATCTGCTTAAATCAGCGCTAAAAAGATACATGAATTTACAGCATCTTTATTCTGCTTAAATCAGCGCTCTAAAGACACGTGATTTCAGTGCGTCTAAAGAGCGCTGTTTCTGTGTATCCAACTAGCGCTCTAAAGTGGGACATCACCTTAGGGAATCATGCATGAATTCAGCGCAATTGGATGCGCTCCTTTACTCAAGTTCCCCTTCCAAAAGCTGCTGAACGTTCAGCAAAATTTCTGCTGGGCTGTCTCGAAGATTGCCAAATAATTGCATAATAAGTAGGGGAACATATTACAGTCCCGTGGTATCACAACGGACCTCAGAGTCTATGTGTGCTGACGTAAAACATCAGTAGTCACTAACAACCTAACCTCACCTTACCTTATCTAAGATCACCTAATGTCCTGAGGAATAAATGTTGTATGCAAATATAAAAACCCCTTAACATTATAATTTTGGCCGGTAGAAATTCATGGAAAGGTTCTAATTATATGATCGCAACTGTGTGGACAAATTAAAAGTTTTAATTTTATTATTGTGTAATTTCACTTTGTGGGGTGAGGGCCGGGAAGTTAAAAGAAATTGGTGCAGACAGGATATTGTGGGCATGTGTGCATGTTTGTAAGTAGGTACATCAATTTCACTTTACCGTCATATGTTTATATGTAATCCGTTATAACATGTGATTACCGTTATAGCTGTGTGTGTGTCCGTGTATTCGTGTTTGTCAACTATACTTACCCATGTGTGTTCGTTTGTACGAGAAAATGAAAAAGTATTGCATGTCATTCATTTACGAGTCTTGAACTGTGGGAATAACTTGAATGAAATCTAACTGTTATTTATTGATTTATTTATAGGTCGAACGATTGATTGGTTGGTTAATTTGGTGTGAGTTGGTAAATATGTTTCGATTTTCATTTTCATATTTAATATTTAATATTCGAATATTAATAAAGCTCGTATCTAGTTCTTGGTCATTTGTGGGAAAGACTTTGTCAAGTGCAGTTTAGTTTGGAAAACACTTAAATTAAAAAAAAAAAATAATATATAAAAATTTCCAGTTTAAAGAAAATTATTTATTAGCATGTCAGTGGAAAATTTAAATTCAATTGATGGTATTTTAAATGAAATTTAACTTTCTTTAATTCATGTTAATTCATTATTGCTTAGTAGGGAAACAAAACAACGATAAATTAAATTGCAAATCATTTTCATCGGCGTCATCGGAAGCATCATTGACGCCACCTTCATCACGTACTAGCTCCATGACCACCTCAAATGAATACCAAATGTGTGCAGCTAGTGTTGATGCTAGTGTCGTCGGTAACATGTCTCACCAACATGACCAACAAAACGTCATTGATGACAACTCTGATTACATCAACAGCAGGGGGGGTAGCAACATATACATTGATAATAATACTATCAAACAACATTCGACAAACACTTCTAGTAATAATAGTAGCAGCAGCGGCAGCAGTAAAACACCAATCAAGGATTTTTACGAAAATGCGACAATACTCATCACAGGTGGTACGGGTTTTGTGGGAAAGGTGTTGATACAGAAATTATTGCGTGCCTTTGAAGTGCGTAAAATTTACATGTTAATACGATGCAAGAATAATATGACTGTTGAACAACGTTTGGAGCAATACTTAAATGAATCGGTAAGTGTGTATGTATGCCAGTTCACACACATACCTACACATATTATATACCCGAGGCATTCCACACCAAATGTTCAGCAAGAAAAATTATGTCGAGTCAGAATGAAATCAAAGAGTATTCGCCCTTATGGCACTTTAAATAACAAAAAAAATTAGGTTTAGTCAAAAAGTGGGCCGTGTAGGCATGGTCAATAGACCACCCAAAACATGTATGGGATTTGCAAAAGTATTTTTTTGTTCGCTCCACCGGCAATTTCTGATAGATTGGCCATACAAAATAATATCTGTGCTAGAACTGGATCTCTCGGTTGCATACAGGCCAGTCGATTTGAAATTTTGACCCTAAAAGTGACCTAAAAGCACTACAAAGCTTTTAAGTGTCATAACTCTTAAAATATGCGTTTTTCAAAAAATGCTATATAAGTTTTATTTTGCAGAATAAGAAAGCAAACATTTCCTTCATACACATTTTTAGCCTAAGTCTAACACATCGTGGTGTTTTTAGCTGTTAAAGTAAAAATTTATGTAAAGACTTCGTTTAAAACGACCCTCGTTAAAATTTAGACGGAAATTGAAATAGTCGGTGGCCATTATTTTGTAGAGTAAGATATGTAGTTTCCATAAACCAATTACATTTGGAATTTATATGGGTAATTTCATTACAGAAGAGCCCAAAGCTGACTTTGAAGTTTCGATTTTTCAAATGGTGTATACAAATTTGTGAAATTACTTTATTTTAATATAACGTGTGCGTATGAGTAATAAAAACACTTTAACAATATTTAAAATAGAGATGGGTTCGGAACGTGTTATAACGGTCTTGCACGCTCTTGAAAAAAGTGTTTATTTTTTTTTTTTTTTTTTTTAATTCCTTTATTTATAAACTTTTTCTTTTTTTCTTATTACAATGGTAAAAAAAAAAATTAAAAAAAGTTAAATAAAACGTTCAGTTTGAACTTAGGGCGCCAACGAACTCTTTCCATCTTTGTCGATCATTAGCCAATGACTTTACTTGGTTCCATGTCATTCCGATATCTTCATAATCATTTTGTATGTTTCTTAACCACGTTAAACGTGGGCGACCAGGACCTCGTTGACCTTGCGGGTTCCATTCCAACGCTGCGCGTGTTATTTCATTTGGGGGCTTTCTCAGTGTATGCCCAATCCATTTCCATTTACGTTTTTTTATCTCATTCTCGATCGAGTTGAGGTTCGCCAATTCGAGAAGCTGTTCATTTGTGACCCAGTACGGCCAGAAGATTTGTAGGATTTGGCGTAGACATCGGTTTGTAAACGATTGCAGCTTTCTTAAACTTCCTGCGTCAATCTCCAGGTAGTACAGCCATAGAGGAGTACACTTGTAACACTGCTGTTGAAAATACTAATTTTTGTTTTTCTAGTTATACTGCTCGATCTCCAAATTTTGTGAAGCGATTGGAAGGCTGCTCGAGCTTTATTGAAAAAGTGTTTATACGCACAAAATATTTATTTTGCTCACACTTATGTACGCACACGTGAGTAGAAAAAAGTCACGGTCACGATGTGCACGTGAGCGTTAGTAAGATAAAATGTCGAGCGTGAATATTTTCTTTCTTTTTTAGCGTGCGTGATTGTAAGTAAGAACTCTATTTTAGATATTGTAGAAGTTTTTTATTACTCATACGCATACGTTATATACAAAATTAGCCCTGTTTTTTGCGTTGGATTACGATTAGGATCAACTTTATTTTATTTAAAAAAATGTGTCTAATCTTGTCAAATATTTTTTTATATTTTTTTTAATCTGCATCCTATTAGTAATAATAAAATTAAAACATTAGTAAGTTTAGGTACAAATGTAATGAATAATAAATTTCGTTAAATCCAGTTGTGTGTAGATTCAGAAAAAAATTATAAGAAGAATTTCTGGACTTATTTTGACCCATTTTTTAACTAAATAAATTAATTAATTATAATATTAATGCGGTCTACAAAAAAACCCATTATTGTATAAAATTAGCATGGTGCAATTTTTAACATTTGTTATCTCGAAAACAAGGCAAAACACATCTTTGAAAATTTTTGAATAGATAGAAAATCACTTTATTTTTTTTTTACACTCAAAAAAAAAAAAACTGTAAAGTTAGCAAAAAAAGCATGTAAACCTACAAGAAAATTTGCTGATTTTGAACCCACAATTTTTTTGGTAAAGTTAGCAAAAACGTGTTGCTAAAAATTAGTTAACTAAATATTTTTTTTTTTGAACTTAGTTTATACACATCTGAGGACCCCATTGGGTTCGGACCCGATGGGTCCAGACCCCGATGGGCCTAGACCTAGTTGGGTTCCTTAAAAATCGTCATAGTTTTTGATCCAAAATTTGTGTCCGTTTCGCTCTACCTTGCTTAGTTTTTGAGATACGTGATTATAGGGGACCACTGGGTCTTGAGAATTAAAAAACTCGATAACTTCAAAAATATTACTCGTAGAGCTTTTGACTATTTTGCGGTCTTGTTCTACATGTTGAGAGCTACAAAAACGCTTTTGGACTTTTTGTTGTGTCGGCAATATTTACCGAGATATGAGCATTTTAAAATTTTCGGGAATGCTAACTTTTTTGGATCCAAAGTTAGGGCCCATTAGGGTCCACACATGTGAAGAGGACTGGCGATACTACTTATGGAGATTCTAAGAATCAAAAATGGCCTCCATTTTGCTCTATCTGGCTTAGTTTCCGAGATAGCGCCATTTTAAGTTTTCTGAAAATAAAAAAAAATTTATCATTTATTTTGCTAATATTAGCAAAATATCTTGTAAAAATGTAGTCAACTCAATTTCAAATTTAGCAAAAGAAATTAGTTCAAAGTTTGTTTAAAATTGCTAATGTGCTAAGTGAAGTTTACAAGAATTTTTTGCTAACATGCTAATCTCAACTAAAAATTTGCTAAAAGTTAGCCAACTAGCGTTAGCAAAAAAAAATTAGTAAATCTACTAACGTATTTTTTTGAGTGTATTTAAAAAAATAAAACTGCAGCATGTTTTTTAATAAATAAAGTTTAAATTTGGAACTTTTTCTGAAATTTTTTTATTTTTTTTTAATGATAGCCCATACAAAAATCTATAAAAAACTTTTATTTTAGGGACATCACTTGTGATTTATTTAATTTGCACAAATAATGAAATGAAGATACTTACAACTAGAAAAAAATGCTGAAATTTTCAATATTTGACCATGCCTACCGGGCCCACTTTTTGACAAAACCTAAATTGAATTTTTATTATTTACATGCGCCCTAAGAGCTAATACTTTTCCATAGATATCCCATTGAAACCAATATGGGTTTTCTATAGTGGAACAGTTGGTGTGGAATGCCTCACATGTATCATATACATCTGTGTATTTTGTGTGTGTGTGTGTTAAAGCAACATCATCATAGTCATGTCGACCAAGTGGTTTGCAAACAAACAAAATAGCTACAACATGCTGAAAATAGTTTATCCTTTGCTTCTTCTACAATAGATATTTGATACGATACGTGTCCAAAATCCTCAACTATTTGATAAGGTACACCCCATACGTGCCAATTTTAGTGCCATCGATCTGGATATTGCACCCGCAGATCGTGAGTTGTTGTGCAATGAAGTTGTGGTAAGTAAACTTTTTCAACAATGTACAACTTGTTTAAACATATGAAATTCTCAACACATATTCACACACACTTTACCATACAATACAAGTACATTTAAATACACTTACTACAGAAAGGTGTAAGTAAGTAAATATGTATATTTAAAAAAAAAAAAAAAAAAAGTTGCTACAATTTAGAAATTCCAAATAACCACAAACTTGTACTAAAACTTTTAAATGAAACAAATTCAAAGTGAACAAGTAAGGAAGTTATAGTCGGCAAATACCGACCATATAATAACCTACAACAAACCAAATAGGTTTGGGCTCAAAATATGGTGCGATTGGATCCATCTTTGGTCAGATCTGTATTTACAAGGGAAGTATCGCAACTCTGAACTGATTTGCATGAACTTGAAATATGCATAAAAGAAACAATTATAAGATTGGGGTCTCGGCTTAACGGCCATATGTTCAAAAATGGGTAAAGAAATGGCGAAAAAATCGTTTTTGGATTTTTCTGCCATTTTGTTTAAGAAACTATATAATGTTTCCCTATGAGAAGAAAGGTTTTTTAATGCCCATCCAATGCACTGTGGTTCCAAATCCAAATCTAGGTGGACAAAAGTCTAAAAAGTTTGAACCTCTAAATTAAAAAACGGTAGGTGTTTTAAATAGCTTACAACATGCCTAGACTAGACGCAAAATATTTTGATTAAATAATGGGTTTAACTTTGTCCCCGCAGCACTAGAACATCAATGTTTGTTCACGAAAATGTTTGTAATTAAAAACTAAGGAAATCAATACAAAACTAAGTAGCTTATACCAAGTGAATTATTTACAGGAGATTGCCGTGAATTATTTTTTATATAGCCATGGGTATATACTTATCAAAAAAATTTTCATGGGTTCGAAATTTTTTCGCGATTTCTTAATATCGGTTTTTGAAGTTAGGGTCATAAGTAAAAAAAAAAAAATAGATTATCAATATTTCAAAGCTTGCCAAAAAAAACCGCTCCAAGTTGCGGGCAAGCCACTATATACATCTCTTAAAGTAACTATGTATCAGAGAGTATGTTTCATCTTTCATCTCATCCAGCGGAGTCCAGCTGCATTTTTTATAGCGTTTCTAAAAAAGTAAATTTTTCTGCAATATTTATAACTCTCAAGAAAATGCTTATAATATTCAGGATCTTATGCACATATTTTTGCAACAAATACCTCTACAGTATTTTCTATAATTGTTATATCACATATTTTTCTTTTCCCGCAACTCTAGAAGCACAAAAAGGATTTAATTCGAACATTCTAAAAAAACTACACATTAAAAGTAATTCGACATAGCTGGTCTTTACTGTAATGCTCAGAAAAGCTTTTTATATCATTTTTAAATACTTCCTTTAAATTTAGTGCCCTAAAGTAGCAAAAAGTAATTAACTTTTTCCAGTTGTAGCGAAAAGTCCAATTAAGTTGAAGCTATTTTAGTGAAACCCACTGTATTTTCAAAAATATTGAAGCTACAATTTTTTAAAGCATTTTTTTTGAAATCAGCGACCCCAAAAACATAAAATATCATGGTTAAATACTTTTGTCCACCTAGTTTTGGAATCGGAACCACAGTGCAATGGTGGCATAACCTTGTACAAATTCGGCTCCATTAAATATTTCTTTCATGAAAGTGTGTAAACCTTGGGGGGTATTTATGGGAATACCTACAATCTCCAAATGAATACGAAATAATCTTTATTAAATTTAAGTTGACACGTATTATTCCTTTACATTAAAAAAAAAAACCTATCAAACAACTAAAAAAAGGTCTCGTTATCCCATTTTACCAAAATTTAACGGTTTTCCTTTCGAAATTTTTTAACGAAATTTACATACTATTTTTTTTGTAATTTCACAGTTTTTCTTGTAAATTTACGAGAATTACTTGTCAGTTTTATTTCGCCGATAAAGTTGAAAATTTACAATTTTATTGGTAAAAATCTTGTAAAATTACCAAAAAGTTCGTAATTTTTACTAGGAATTCTCGTAAAATAGGAGAATCAAAAAAATCAAAATCGCGTCAAAAATATTTTAAATTTACAATTTTTTTTGGTAAAAAGCTTCTAAAATTACAAAACTATTGGTAAAAAGCTTGTAAAATAACAATTATCAAATAGGAGGTAGCAAAAAAAGTTACAAAACTTTTCTTGTAATTTTGCAAGGTTTTTTTTGAGTGTAGAGGTTATTGCTGTTAGTTTGGTAGTTATGGAAATTTTCCCGAAAGTCCTCATTATTCCATAAGTGGAAAAAGCAATTTTAAAGCACTGATTAGCCGATAAGCCGACACATCCCAACCTTAAAATCGTCTCTTTTATATATATTTTAAGTTTCAGACAAATCGGTTCATAAGGGTTGAAATACTTCCCTTTTTAAATTCGAGTACAGTGTTATTAATATTTTAATTCTTGTCGTCCGTTTAGTTTAACAGACCTTTTACTGTATTTGAAATATTGTGCTCGATTCTGGAATACGACTTCACCATTCATCTAATTTTTAAAAATTTGATATTCTTTCAAATATTTCGATTTTAAAATTTTTTCTTGAAATTGTTAAAGATATTAACTAGATCTTTAATTGTTACAAGAAAAAAAAATTATATATTTAAATTCGAAAGAGTATCAAATTTTTAAAAATTAGGTGAATGGTGAAGTCGAATTCCAGAATCGTCACATTTTAACAAAGAGTTAATTGAAAGCATTTTTACGTGAAGTTCTATTTATTTTACAGATTGTTTTTAATGTTGTTGCTTCTGTGAAATTTAATGAAAAACTTGGCGATGCCATCGACATCAATGTTTTGGGAACTAAAAAAATATTGGATTTAGCAATGGAAATGAAAAATTTAAAGGTATGTTTTATTTTTTTTTTTAATCAATTGCAGTACAAATTATTAATATGACAAAAAAATATCAGATTAAACAAATTAAAAACAATTCGCTTTCCCATGAATCAAAATACATGAATAAAATTGATTGTGACCACCTGATTCCAAGTCAGCCGTCCACATTTGTCTTTCACTTGCAGTTTTATAGATACATACATATTCGTATTTGAATATTAAAAATAAATGTTAATTAGGCCTCCACTGTAACATATTCTGTGGCACCAATAATGAACGTCTAGCTTAAATATAAAATATAAAGTGGCACAAACCATGAACGACTAGCTTAAATATAAAATGGGCCTCGTAATTCCCAATCAATCATCCGCTTTTAGTTTTCGAAACATTCGCATTTGAAAATATCGCAAAACACTAAATAAGCACTTTTTGGTGATACTCTGGTACAAAAAAATAATGCAAAATTGACACGGAGCTTTGATGAGCCACCAGAAAATTTCTTACTTTACCAACATGCATTTGTTTTACCGTCTGACAGCCAATATTAAACATCAACCGCTGAGATCAAAAAAAGTAAAACTGCTTTTAGTGTTTTTTTCATTTTGTGACCCTGTTTCCTTTTAAAAGGAATTCAAAGTTGTAAAGGCTACATTTTGTAAAATATTTCTAAAAATATTTGTACTTGTCATAGGATGCCACTGTTGATTAAAGAGGAGGATCTCCCCTAATTTCCATTTAAATATTTTTATTTTTCCATATTAGGATAAAAGAATGTGCATAAAGTCCTTTGAAAACTTTATTGAAATATTTTGTTGAAAATTTTGAATGATATTGAAGGATAAAGTTTTAAAAGGTTATAACTTACCTCCTTTTTCCTGATATATAAAAATAATAAAATGGGAAAATTAGTGGAGATCCTCCTCTTTGCTATCACAGGTGGCATCCTAGTACAAGCAAAAATATTAAAAAAATATTTTATAAAATTTAAACCTCTAAAACTTTGAAGTCCTTTTAAAAGGAAAGAGGATCTTGAAATAAAAAAATTGTAAATACAATTTTACAACATTAAGTCTTCAATTTCAAACGAATATTATCCAGTTCGTGTTTAACGACTTTTTTTCATTTTAATCGACCATAAATTGGTTAAATTTTAATTATATGCTACACTAAAAAAAAAAACCTTGTAAAATTACAAGAAGAACTTGTAATTTTTTTTTTGTTTGCTACCTCCTTTTTGACAAAAACTCCTAGTAATTTTACAAGATTTTTACCAATAATTTTGTAATTTTACAACCAATAAAATTGTAAATTTTCAAATTTTTGACACGATAAAATTTACAAATAGCTTTCGTAATTTTACTAGATTTTTTGCTACCTCCTATTTTTCGAGAATTCCTAGTAATATTACAAGCTTTTTCACTAATAATTTTGTAATTTTACAGCCTGTTTACCAATAAAATTGTAAATTTACATTTTTTTTGGCGCAATTAAAATTACAAGGAATTCTCGTGAATTTACTAGATTTTTTTTGTAAAATTATCTTAGAAATTTGTAAAATTCCACAAAAAATTGTAAAATTACAAAAAAAATGTAAATTTCGATTTGTTAAAAAACAAGGAAAACTGTCAAATATTGGTAAAATGGGATTACGAGACTTTCCTAGTAATTTGACAAAAGTTTTTTTTTTGTGTGTACCATAAATTAAATAAATTACAATAAATTTTAAGTAAAATTACACATATTGTTTAAATCTATCAATTTATGAGTGTGTTGTTATGGAAAATGTAAACTTTCATTTGCTTTTAGTTTCGTCTCATTCCGACTCGGAAAACTCTGTTTTGTATCAGTGTGTAGTTAATGGTAGAGATAAATATAAGTTTGTCATGCCCTTTGTAGCTCATCCAACTATTGGTCTGGGACCCCATATATATTATTGATCAGAAATCGATTTTAACGCGTTTTAACTATGTTCACTCAAAAAACCCTAGTAAAATTACAAGAAAAACTTGTAACCTTTTTTGTTTGCTACCTCCGATTTGACAAAAATTCCTAGTAATTTTACAAGATTTTTACCAAAGATTTTATAATTTTACAAGGTTTTTACCAATAAAATTGTAAACTTACAAATTTTTTGACACGATAAAATTTACAAAGTGGTTTCATAATCTTACTAGATTTTTTACTACCTCCTATTTTACGAGAATTCCTAGTAATTTTACAAGCTTTTTACCAATAATTTTGTAATTTCACAAGCTTTTTACCAATAAAATTGTAAATTTACAGTTTTTTGGCGCAATTAAAATTACAAGGAGTTCTCGTCAATTTATTAGATTTTTTTTGCAAATTATCTTGAAAATTTGTAAAACTACAAAAAAAAAAATTGTAAAATTACAAAAAAAGTGTAAATTATGATTTGTTACAATACAAGGAAAACTGTTAAATATTGGTTAAAAAGGATTAAGATACTTTTCCTAGTAATTTGACAAAGTTGTTTTTTTGTGTGGAGGAATGTCGGTCCATCTGTCTGTTGAAAAGGCGATCATTGCCAAAATATTTCACAGATATAACTGTTTTTGAGCGATATCGTTTTCGTGGTTCAAAAGTTATAAATGAAAATGTAGGGTCACCTCAAAAATGTTGGTACCTTCCACACAACCAAAAAATACAATATTCTTTAATTCCGCTGTTGGTTGACATTTGTAAATATTCCAATGGCCTCGACCTCGAATACTCATTTATTAAAACTTTACCTTTTTTCATTTCATATTGCAGTCCTTTGTCCATATTTCCACACTATATTGCAACTGCAATCGTAAACATATTCAGGAAAAAGTATATGAGTGTGAAATTGGTTATGAAAAAATTATGCAGGTAGGAATGTTCCTAATCGCCGTTCATTATCTATATTTGTACATTCAATCGATTTCAGATATTTCGCATATTTGATGATAAAACTTTAGAAAAGTTGAGACCCTGTTTAATTGGAGAAATGCCAAATACCTATACGATGACTAAGAAATGTGCTGAGAATTTAGTAAATCATAGGGCATTTTATTTACCAGCTGGTATATTTCGACCACCAATCGGTAAGTATTTTTTTTGTGCTATCCATGGTCCTGAAAAAAAACTACAGATAATATTTAAAACATTGAAACATCATTATTTTACAATACACGAGTTTAGTAGACAACCCCTTGGGTTAAACAGAAACAAAAAAAAAAAACAAAAAGAAATATACAAACATATAAATGTTGCAAGTCATTATGAATAGTCAGTTAATGGTTTTAGTTTGTTAAAAATGTTCTAAAGAATCTAAATGATAAAAAATTACTATTTTGCAAATTTTTTGTAACAAGTACATTAGTGAGTAAAATAATGTCCCAGTGGTTGAGGGTACAATTCTTTTGCAAAGTACACATACATACATTTAACATTTTTGTATACACTGAAAAAAAAAACTTTACTAATTAAAAATAAGATAAAATGTATTTTGCAGCACAGAATTTTGATAATTTTAAAGTAGTGTTTTTTATAAATAAAAGGATTATTTTATTAAGTTTATTTACGACACACATAATTTTGATTTTTGCATTTAAATTTTTTTTCAGTGTATATATCCAAATATATAATTTTAGAAAATGTCTTTATGTTTCAAATGCTAACAAAAGTAAAAAAACTACTATTTTTTTTTTTGTATGGTACAGAGAATCAGAGCAAAAGATGTAAATAGATAAACCAAGTAAAAGTTTGTCATTTGGATGCAACAGTAAAAAACGATACAAATAACTAAACAACTAGGTACATTAATGTGTCCCGTTAAACAAGTTTCTTTTTTGACGGAGTAAAAGGTCAAACAACGCTTATTAGAGAGCTCAATGCGAAATGAAACATTGGCGGGGTACACCTTCACCACCGCGATAAATGTTCAAAACAAAGGGAAACCTTAAAATTGGTAATGGCTATGTAATGCAATACCATGTAATGGTATTGGTATTAAAAAACCTTTCTTCTCATATGTAAACATCATATAGTTTCTTAAGAAAAAAATACCTGAATAATCCAAAAAACTATTTTTTCGCCATTTTTTAACCCCTAAATCATCGATATGGCCGATACACCCCAGCATTGGAATAGTCTCTTTTATATGTGATGGTTTCTTCGTCAACCGGGCCAGGCAAGCCATCTCTCTTTTTTTAATTTTCGAAATTACTTAAAAATATTAGCTTTTGAATATTGAGTAGCGGTTTTTAGATTTCAATATGGAGGATACAATATGGCACCCAATTTTTAAAAAATATTACAGATTCGCTTTATACTCTTCATACACGGGTTGGGTTCTTCGGGTCACTTTAGAAGAATCTGCAATTGGATTTTCAAAATGGTGGATCAACATTGCGATTTTTTTTTTAAATAACAGATTCAGAAAATAAAATCGTCAAATTTAAATCAACAAATATAAATTGTAAATCAACTAAACATGATATCAACCAAATATTTAGTAAAAACGGCCGCCATGTAGTCCATAATACAAAACTTCGATTTTTTTTTTAACAAACTCATTCAAGTAATTTTATTTCAAAATTATTTTATCAAATTTCATTTAAGTGCGTATGATACTTGCTTGTTTCAAGTAACTTGTTGCTGCATTTATTAGGGTTTTTCTATAAAAATTTCGATAACTTTAACCAAAAATTTTGAATTTATCGAAATTCCCATAGAAAAACCCTAATAAATGCAGCAACAAGTAACTTGAAAAAAGCAGGTATCATAAAGGCATTATCAGATCAACAAATTGTGTTTTTGTTTGTTGAATTTCTTTGTTAAAAAAATAATTAATATTTTTTACTTTTGTCAGATAAACAAATTGTGTTTGTGTTAGTTGAACTTCTTTGTTGAAAAAAAAAACAAAATTCTTTTTTCAACAATCAAAATTTACAAACGTTTGTTGATATAACAAATTTCTGTATAGGAGCACTTGCAGTGAAAAAATAAATTGTATTCACAAATATGGGGTCAATATAACAATTGTTTTTTTTTTTGTTGTACTCACAGGTTTGTTGGGTTGCTAAATTAAAATCTGCCATTCGAAAATCTAACTTCAGATTCTTATTTAGCGACCCCAAAAACTCGTTGTATAAAAAGGTTCAAGCAAACCGGTTTATTTTTTTAAAATATTGGTTACCATGTTAAATCCGCCTTTTAGAATTTTAAAATTCCAACTTCAGATTCTAAAGAGTTTTAAGCGAATAATATTTTTTAAAAATTGAACGCCATATTGGATACGCCATATTGAAATTCAAAAACCCCCACTCGGCATTCAAAAGTAAATATTAGTAAGTAAATATTTTTAAGCAATTTCGAATTTAAAAAAAAAAAATTAAACCCACAGTAATTTTGGAGAGAGGGGTGGCCCGGTTGACAAAAAAACCCTCATATTTTTTAGGTCAATTTCCTTTAAATTTAGTATATTTTTTCAGTGCAGAATATCTAACAGAATTATTATTGTGAGTGTTTTTAAAAAAATGTTAAGAATAATCTACTGAATAGAAAGAAATGTAAAAAAACTAAAAAATATGATAAGTTTGTACTTTTCGCCGACTCCGCTAAAACCAAGAAAAGCGAAATTTCTAATTTTTACACCCATGTCAATTGTTATATAAAACTGTGTTTCTGGAAAAGTGTTTGTATTTGTTTTCTTTAAAAATGTGTTCGTCGGGACACGCTTATTGACAGATAAATACAAATACATATGGGTAAATGTTTAAAAAAAGACTCCAACTCAGATATTCGGTCACATAGTTTCTTCCAATATTTTTTAAAACAATTTGATTTATCACACAAACTTTTGACATCTTACAGCAAGAGAAAACCATTACAGAACATTTTTGTAAATCATTTTAACTTAAGCGCACGTTTTAGTGGGGTTCTATAAGAATATTTGAAAAAATATACCTCAAAATGGGAGACAGAGGGTTGAGATGTTCAAGGAAAAAAGCTATTAAAATTCCCTGAAATATCAGTTAACGGAATTTAGCTCAGAAGTAGTTTAATTGAATTAATTATTTTTTTTTACTTATTTCAAACGCCTTTAAAAAAAAATAAAAAACTTCGGTTAGCCATAAAAAAAAATTGAACTCAGTTTCAAAACCCCCCAGCAAAACTTTGGTAATGGGTAGTGATTATATAACACATTACCAGGTAATGTATATACCTTATTTGTAGCATTATTTTAGGATGTCTTACCAAACATTTGTTCCACAACTTATTATTTTCAAGTGAAAAATAATGCATTACTAATAATTTGCTACGTAATGAATGATTATTGGAAAAAATGTATTTCATATTTATTATTTCTAAATATTAAATCATGGATGACTTATATTTGCTTACAATATGTATTATTTGAAAGTTTGAAATAATGCATTATTTATAATTGGATGCATAATGCATTACAATAACATATAAAATAATTATTTTATAAAAAAAATGCATAATTTTAAACTAGAGATGGGCTCACGACAGAAAATTTCTAACGACACACACTCACGAGCATATTTTATCTACTTACACTCACTTACAATCACGTGAGTAAATTTAATACAAAATTACTTTTCCACTACTCGTAACACCTTATATATTATCTTCTGGTATGCAATATTATTTCATTTCTCGTAACCTATAAAATATCATATATTTTACACCTTACTCGTATTCTTCGTTATAAATTTATGACTTATTTTATACCTTACTGGTATTCTTTGTGATAATGTGGATGCATTACTTTGAGTCTCATCGCCTGTTAAAATCATCAATGCTGCAATGTATAAAATAAGAGATCCTATACCTTATTTTATACCTTATTTGGTAATCTAAGTTTTGCTGGGCCCTTCAGGTTGTTTGTTCTACTAATGGTATACTTAATTTTTTTGTTCACCGAGTGTGAACACAAATTTGTTGCTCATTAAAATTAGTTAAATTATTTTGTGAACAGAACAAAATTTTGTCACGATTTCGCGTAACAAGTAAAACAGTACACGCTAATATACTCTTAAGATGAAATTAAATAATTTTCGTCAGTCAAAATGTATTTTTTTAACATGGAAGGTCCTAGATTTGTTTATTGGTATTTAAAAATGAAAAATTTGGAGACAATTGGATAAGGAAAACCACGAAAATCGGTTAAAAATTTTATAAGGGGAAAATTATTTTTTTTTCCCTTACACACCATCACACACAATCCTACTGTGAGTTAAACAAACTACGTTTCGTCACTGATGTTTGTATACCGACAATTGCCTAAGCAGGTAGGCGGCGGTGTAACAAACTATGTGTGAATTAGAAGCATAGGTTCGAATCTCATAGCAGGCTAGTCTGTTGATAAAAAAACATAATATATATAAAAAAATTTTCTAGTAAATATCAAATAATAAATTTAATGTAGTGGTCTACTGACAAAGTAGAAGTGGCTACAGAAACCATGGTCTAGAGTAAATCCACATTTAATTTTATCTTTAGAAGACACAATTTCTTCTTCAATAAAAAACGCAAACAAATTTTGAATTGAAGTACGTATAACTTGGCCAATTTCTCTCCGATTTTAGTGTTTTTTTGCTCGTTATATAGACAACTTAAAAAAAAAAAACCCTTTTCTGACTTATTAAAAAAATTATGTTTATTTTGTAAAAACCAAAAAAAAAAAGATTTTTGGCTTTGAACTCACTTTTCAACCATTTTTCGGCACGTGTTCCCCTTATCCGATTTTTGTATTTATTATTTTCAGATGCTATTGAGCAAATCTGGGCCAATCCAATGAATATTGGTTTTAAGAACAGGTCTAGTGGGTAAATTAACATATATTCCTCCATATGGAGAAATAAGTTTCAGTGTAACCTCAAATTTTGAGAAATTTTTTGGTTTTGTGGTAAAGGGCAAATGTTCATTTGTGTTGTATGCTTAGTACGTTAAAAAATCTCAAATGAGCTCTTAACTATTTTTCGTTTTGTTACTTTTTTTTAACTTATTTTGTGTTGTGTCATTTTACACAATGCACAAGTATTGTCGAAATACTGAAAACAAAGTTGAAATATACAAAAGAAATAAATAAATTCATATGGTTCCTCACACACAAACAATAGTAAAATGGATTTTATAATCATCAGCTACATATAAATTTTCTAAATAAAATGCCAACCGGGAGTTCTCGTGAAACCTAATTTTAAATTTTTATTTGCTTGGAGTTTGGAATTTTTGTTTTGTTAAATAGTATTTATTTTTAAATACAAGAACTTATTTTAATTTATAAAAACTCATTATTATGTACTCGCCGGAAAATATTTTGAGAAAATTAATATTTCAGTGAAAAAGGAATTTCAATAAAAATAAGTTGGGGTTTGAAGTTTGATATCATCCCCTGCTCTATTCCATGTCGTTCCCTGCTCTATTCCATATCGTTACCCATTCTACTCCAATTGGTTTCCAGTTGCATCTACTTTCGTTTCATGTTAGTTTTATTAAAAAAAATAAAATAACACTGTGTGACGGTGAAAAAGTAACCTCGGTTTTGACTATCAATTTTACATAATTTGGCATGCTGATTCCAATGGTCCAAGCCATTTTAAAATCTAAGATACAGTTTTTTCGCAAAACGTCTTCAAAGTTTTTCACTTCCCAGTGAAGTTTTTTGAATAAAAAATATTTTGTATGCAAAAAAAGTCGCTCTTTTATAGTTTAAATTAAAGGATTATATCTGTAGCTACATTTTAAACACAAATTCCGCTACTAAAAGTTTAAAATTTTAATAGTGTTTCGTGTTTTATCCAGTTTTTCTATTTTTTTTAGCATTTTCGCGATTTTAAATGCTTAAATAAATACCGACCTTAACAACCGGTTCAGCTTAGTATATTTGCACAAAAAGATATATATTCCCATTAAAATATTTTTCATTTATCTACACTCAAAAAAATAACTTAGTCAAAATATTAGTAAAAGGTGTTGTAATTTACTTCAACCAAACTTTAGCAAAAAAAAATTGTAAAAATTTAACTTTTACAGATTTTTTTGGAAATTTACTATTGGTAAAATACAAATATTTTTTGATACTTTTACTATATTTTCTTGCTATTTTTTTTTTTTATTTAACTATAATTTTAGCAAAAATATTAGTATTTTCCTTAAAGAAATGGTAATACTTTTTATTTTTTTTGGTTTTAAGAAAAAAAAAATTGTTTAAAGTGTTCTAGTGTGAAAAAAAATTATTGCAGATTCTGCTGCTGTTGAAAGTCCAGCTGCCGAGGAGAAGATAAAAGATGATGCAACACCATAGAAAAGTAGCCATCCATCAACTGAAACAATGGTTGATGGTGCTATTAGTTTGAACGTGGCGCTCAAAAATAGGCTTCACAATTTTTAGTATTTTTTACCATATTTTTTGCTAATTTTATATGAATTTTTTTTTAAATTTCCCACCTAAATTGTTAATAAAAAGTTAATAATTTAGAAAAATTAATTTTTTTAAAATTTAACACATACTTAAATATCTATTCTTCAATATCCAAAAGGTTTTTTTTATTATTTTTTAAAATACATGTGAAAAAAATTAAAAATTCGAAAAAAATTGTTAATTTTTTACAAATTTTACGTGAAAATGTAAGAAATTTCTTGTGTAGACTACTACGCAATTCTCATTTGTAAAAAATTTATAAAAAAGTGAAGTGTTGTTCTTTAAATTTTTTGTTTAAAGTGTTTAAGTGCAAAAAAAAAATCATTTTGGATTTTGATGTTGTTGGAAGTCCAGTTACTGCAACTACAGCTGCTGAGAAGAAGGCACAAGAAGATGCCATCAAAAACTGAAGTAATTGTTGATGCTGCTATTACTACATTTAAAGAACGTGGTGCTCAAAACCAGGCAAAAAAATTTTTAGTATATTCACCAAATTTTAAATCAACAACTAATCAGAGAAAAAAAAATTCTAAATAAAACAGATTTTTTACCAAATTACAAATTTTTTTATCTATTTCAATTTTACCATTTTTTTTGGTAATTTTACCATATTTTTTTGATAATTTTACAAGGTTGATTTTTTACAAAAATAAAATGGTATTTTTGTAATTTTACCATTTTTTTTCCTAATTTTTTGATTAGCAAAATGGTTTTGCTAATATTACCAAAATTTTTGCAACTTCCAAAACTACAGTTTTTTTGCTAATTTTAACCATTTTTTTTGCTAGATTTACAATATTTTTTTTTGAGTGTATTGCAAAGCACTAAAATTTCTCGATTTGTCAAAATTTCTCTATGACAGCATCACTTTACAACAGGTCCACAAGGTTCAGATTTTGATATATTGTGTAAAAACCTCAAAAAAGTATTTGTGGCAAATTTCAAACAAAAATGTTTTATCTTAAAAAGTAATAATAAAAAAACATTTATTTCGCCCTACTAAATTATATTAAACAAGTGTTTTTTTAAATTAGTAGTATTTAGTAAAATGTTTTTCTTTTGTTTTTGTAATTAAAACTTAATAATTTAATTTAGTAAGGTGAAATAAATGTTTTTCTACAATAACTTTTGAGGATGAAAACATTTTTGTTTGAAATTTGACACAATTAATTTTTTGAGGATTTAACACAATATGTCACGAGCTGGACCTTGTGGTCATCTTGGAAAGTGATGCTGTCATAGAGAGATTTTGACTAATCGCTCATTTTTCGAGTGATGCGCTTGATAGTTGAAACGTATTTTCATAGAAATAAATCCCATTTGGTACACCTATACTTGTTTGAAGCGGTTGTTTAGGTCGGTATTTACTTAAGCATTTAAAATCGCGAAAATGCAAAAAAATTGGAAAAATGGGATAAAACGCGAAATATCACTTGAGTTTCAAACATTTGATAGCGGATATGGTACTTAAAATGTAGCTACACTTATAGTCCTTTAATTTCAATTACGAAAGAGCGACTTTTTTGCATACAAAAACTTTTTTATTTCAAAAATTTCACTGGTACGTGAAAATCTTTGAAGACATTTTGTGAAAAAACTGTACCTTAGATTTAAAAATGGTTTGCACCATTGGATTTAGCATGCCCAAAATATATAAAATTGATGGTCAAATCTCAGGTTACTTTTAACATCCAAGATTTTGTCGCGCTGTGTAATCGAAAGTCTTTATCTTATGGATGTAAAAATTACTATTTCACACTAGTTTTACCAATTTAGGTACCATTTCTTACCCTAAAATTTTAAATTTTAAAATGTGTTCTTCTCTTGGATGTTATATCTGATGGAGGATCCCACACGTCAAATTTTTAGATTATGTGGCTTTTCGTTTAACCCCAGCAAAAACATGGTAATGAGTTGTGAAAAGTAATCATTACCAAGTACATTATTTATAATGAGTACCCACTACCATTAACATTATTTTAAGCCAAAAAGTAACTACTTTTCAGTAATATGCTATAAAAGTACTTCTAAGTAATAATATCTCCTTGCACTTGCCGTTTTTAACCTTTACAATTCGATTAACTCAAAAATTATTTAAAAACTTAATAAAAATTACACAATTTTTAAGTTTTAGTAAAAACAAGTTAAATTTAAAATGTTTTAGTTAACTAATTATTTTACTTCTTATTGGTAATGGGTTTTTACTCCTTATTAGTAATCCGAGTCAGTAACTACTTATTTATCTCCATACTCTTCACTAGTTATTTATGTCTCACGCCCTTGTTAAAATAATTAGTGTTTCATTCAATAAGTAACTACTTATTAACATCTGTTTCGGATTACAAAGCCCATTACTAGTAATGCCAATTTTTGCTGGGACAGCTAGTTAAAAAACCCAATTTGCCACTTTTCCCATTTTTTACACCTTAAACTTAAATTTTCCAAAAGCTGTTTTTTCGAGTTGGATTACCATAGATTTAAAATTTCAAGTTACTTGACCATTATTTCAGAAAATATAGAAAGTACCATTTGTACAATTTTTATCCCTTTTACGACCGTTTAAAACAAAATTTCCACAAACCACTTTTTCCATGATGTTTTTTTTCATCAAGGGATCCCACATTCCAAATTTCAAGTGTCTAGCATCATTATTTCAGGATATATCAAACCACCAAACGTATACTTTATTTAATTTTTACCCCTTTAAAAAAAGAATTTTCAAAACGTACTTTTCCAGAATGTGTTTTCACTTAAGGATCCTGCACTCCAAATTTTAAGCTGCTAAGACCATTTTTTGAAAAAAAGCAAACGAAACGAAATTTTCAAAAAGTATTTTTCCTAGAATAATTTTTTAAAATTTCAAGTTCTGGGACTATTATTTAAAGATATATTAAAACTTCAAACTTTACCCCATTTACTTTTTTCAAAATGTTTTTTTTTATCCGAAGGATCCTATAGGCTCATTATAGCAAGAAATAGTACCAAAAGTACACTTTTTTACTCCTTTCACGACCCCTTGTAAAGGAATTTTCGAAAAGTATTTTTTCCAGAATAGTTTTTTCACCAAAGGATCCTACATTTAAAATTTCAAGCTTCTAGTAACATTATTTAGAGAAAAGTTTTGTCCAAAAGTACAATTTTGAATGCAATCAAGTTTTAAATTTTAAGGGTCTGGGGCTAATATTTAAGGACATATAAAAAGTAGCAAATGTACGCTTTCTTCCCCATTTTACCTTTTAAGAAACGGAACTTCCAAAAGGATCCTGCATCAAAAATTTTAAGTTTCTATGGCCATTATTTCAGGAAATATTAAAAGTACCAAAAGTTCCCTTTTTCTCCTTTTACGATTCCTATGAACGGAATTTCCTGAATGATTTTTCATCAAGAGGATCCTACATTCCAAATTTTAAGTGTCAAGGATCATTGTTTTAGGATATATAAAAAAATTTCCAAAAGTACTATTGTTTTACCCCTTTAGAAAAAGAATTTTCAAAAAGTTCTTGTTCCAGAATGTTTTTTTCCCAAAGGATCCTACATTCCAAATATTAAGTGGTTGGATCATTATTTCAGTACATATGAAAAGTACCAAAAGTACACTTTCTATCATTTTTAATCCTCTGAGAAACGGAATGTTCAAAAAGTACTTTTTCCAGACCTTTTTTTTCACCGAAGGATCCTACATTACAAACTTCATGTTTCTATGACCATTATTTCAGGAAATAAAAAAAGTACCACACGAACAATTTTTTTTCTCCTTTAACCCCCTTAGAATCAATATTTGTTAAAATACAGCCTTAGAGGAGCTATATTCCGGGAGGTGAATCTACATTTCAAATTTTAAGTCACTACCTTTAGTGGTTTGGGCTGTGGATGATGTGTGAGCAGTATGTCAGTTAGTCATCAGTCAGTCACGTTACTACTTTATATACACACAAAAAAAACTCTTGGCAAATAACTAGAAGAAGTTTCGTAATCCCAATTTACCAATATTTGACAGTTTTCATTGTTATTTAACAAACAAATTTGGATCGAAATTATTTTTTTTTTTTTTTAATTTTACATATTTCCAAGTTTTTTTACAAAAAAAATCTAGTAAATCCACGAGAATTCCTTGTAAGTTTTACTTCGCCAAAAAAGTTGTAAATTTAGAATTTTATTGGTAAAAATCTTGCAAAAATACAAAAAACTCGTATTTTTTACTAGGAATACTCGAAAAATAGGAAGTAGCAAAAAATCTAGTACAGTTACGAAACCTCCTTGTAAGTTTTATCGCGTCAAAAAAATTGTAAATTTACAATTTTATTGGTAAAAACCTTGTAAAATTACAAAATTATTGGTAAAAAGCTTGTAAAATTACTAGGAGAAGGAGGTAGCAAAAATGAGTCACAAACTTTTCTTGTAATTTTACTAAGTTTTTTTTTTATGAGTGTATAAAATAAGGTTTACTATACTTATTTACGATTCAATTCTCTAGAACCCAAACAAAGGGAAATTTAGTTATAAATTTTACAAAATGCGGGATTTTATTATGTTTAATTTAGGGATGTGCGATTAATCGATTAATTAATCAATTCGATTAATCGAAATCCTGATTAATCAATTAATCGATTAATCATACTTTCTGATTAATCAGAACTATGATTAATCAAACAATTTAAATTTTGATTAATCAAAATTCATGATTAATTGATTAATCAGGAAGTTGAATATTCAAAATTTGAATAATTGAATATTTTGTTTTGTTTTGTTTTTATATTTCAAATTCTATGACTATTGAAAATTTTTCAGAAAATTTATTAAATTTTAGTCGAATAGACTTTTAGGCGTTCTTTTCAGCTCACAATGCGGATATTATCACGGTCTTCACATTACAAAATAACAATCTAAAAATATGGATGTGCCTCCCAATCATTTTGAATTAAAAAAAAAAAATTATTCATTTTGTTGTATCGCACATGATCTCCGGGTCATGCACAATTCAACGCCAATTGGCGTCGAAGTGCTGACACAGAGGACCATTTTTATTGAGCCCGTGTAGAAAATTAATTTTGTTGTATTGTTAATGATCTCCAACTCATGTACAATACAACCAATTGGCGTCGAAGTGCTGGCAGAGAGAAGCATTTCTAAAGGGATGTAACATGGATGGGTGTTATTGGGCGTCTTACATACATACATATGTACATATCGTCGGTGCGCCAACCAGATCCGCTATGTTTTTTTCAAAATGTTTTGAAGAGGCTTACAAATCAGCTTCATTTTGACCTTTAAAAAATATTGCACATTTTCTATTTCCATTAATTTGAATTATAAAAAATAGCGCAAAAGTACCAAATATATGTAGCTGTTATTCATGTCTCTTCAAAAAATGTTGAAATACACAAAGCGGTTCTGGTTGGCACACCGACGATATGTGTATTCATTTCTAGATTTGAGCATGGTTAGAGGCATATTATTCATAGAATCTCCAGTCTTTCATGATAGGTCTAAGTATGAACTTTCGTCATAAATTTTGGAAAATTTGGTTGAATATATTGTTGGATTTTGGCATATACAATTTCGCTTTGTTTATTAATTTATAAATTTTGTTTTAATTTCTAAATATTTTTTTTTGTTTGTCTTTGATTTTGTTTTGCCAACATTTTTTAAAAATTTAATAAAATTATTCGTTTTCGATTAATCAAAATTCAAATTAGTTGATTAATCATAGTTCTGATTAATCAGAAAGTATGATTATTCGATTAATTGATTAATCAGGATTTCGATTAATCGAAGTGATTAATTAATCGATTAATCGCACATCCTTAGTTTAATTATTATGTCAATTTCTTTCCACAGTCATGTCAACATACAAAGATCCTTTTCCCGGATGGACAGATAATTTATATGGACCATCAGGCTTGTGTACTTGGTCAGCACGAGGTTTGGTACGTTGTATTTATGGAAGAGCTAAATGCAAAGCAAACATGGTTCCAGCCGATTATTGTGTTAATGCAATAATTTCAAGTGCTTGGGATGTTGCGAGGAGGTAAGTCCAAAATATACTTATTATCAGAGCTTTGAACGAATTAACTAAATTGAGAAAGAATTCTCAAAAATTTCAATTCTGATTTAAAAAGTTTTAAATGATGTAAGTTGAAAGAGAAATTAATCATAAAGAATTAATTCAGTGATTATTAAAGCTGAATGATTTAAGGGAATGTCAAATTCTATTTATTTAATTCAAATTAAACAAGTAGAAAAGTTAAATTCGACTTGGCCGAATCTATGAATACCCTTCACAATGCCCTTTTTAAGTTATAGTAAATTTTCTAGAGTGAAAAAAATAACATTTTTGATTAGAAATATTTTATTTTGTGTAAAAAAAAACTTTTTTTTAACTAATTTTTGAAAAAAAAAAAAAAAAAAAAGAATTTACTAAATTTTTTTTGAGTTTAAAATTTTTTTTGAGTGTAAAATTTTTTTCGAGTGTATTTTTTTTCTTTTAGTGTAAAAATATTTTTGAGTGACAATAATGCGTTGTAAAATATTTTTGTGACTTACCAATGTTTTTAAAACATGTTTAACGGGTTTTCAACACGTGAATTTAAGGTGAGGCGAATCTGAAATTTACGGGTTTGCTAATAACTTTTGAACCACTGGACCGATTTAATTGAAATTTAAATCAAAGCGGACCAGGGGAACGGCAAATATATATGTTACACTTCAGCATCCTCAGAATTGCCGTTCGAAAGTTACCGTGTGTTTTATCTCGTAAATTCCATAAAAACCATTGCCGAAATTCACTCATTTGCTTATAACTTTTGAACCACTGGACCGATTTCGCTGGATTGCAATACCAACCTGACCAGGTAAATGCCCAACATATATGCCAAACTTCAGGAGCCTCCGTAAAGTCTTTCAAAAGTTAGCGTGTTTTCAACAGACTGACAGACGGACAGACGGACGGACGGACGGACATCGCTAGATCGTCTTAAAATCGATCGAGGATCATGAATATATATACTTTATGGGGTCCTAGACCAATATTTCGAGGTGTTACAAACGGAATGACAAACTTATATATACCCTCTATCACTAGAGTGGAGGGTATAAAAAGTAAATAAGAGAATTAACCTTTCGAACCTTTTCTAATTACAAACCTTTTCAAACCTTTGCTAATTATAAACAGGTCCAATGATCCTAATTTTTTTTCGCAATATCACGAAAACAGATTAACATATTCAATCATAAAAAACTCCTCTCCATTCTAGGTATGAAATGTCAAATAAAGATTCGGAATCACGACCGGAAATACCGGTTTACAACTATGTTTTCGATAAAAATAACTTAACTTGGGGCCAATACATGGACTTGTCGCATAAAGGTTTCCATGAACCATTTGATAAGGCATTGTGGTAAGTTATTTAACATAATAGAATTATAGATATAAAACATATAAAATTTATAACAGATTCAAATATTACTTACAAGGGAGGTCTTTCAGAGAGCACCGATCGGTTGTCCCGAAACTTGCATAAAGGAATGAGGAAAAAAAATAAGAGTTACTTGTTTTTTTTAGCTGCCCAATCTCAAATTTAAAAATGGGTTCATGAAAAAATTAGGTCTTTTGGAAAAATACGCATAAAATCCGGACTAGCAGGAATTTTGCCAAAATCAGAAATACAGGTCAGCTTTATTTTAATAGAGATTATTATACTATATATGATTTTGGCGGTCGTACGCATATAGCTCTCCACATAAACTACCGTAAGTTTTATACATTTTTGAAAATATGAGCTTGACGAAGCCGAATTTGTAGATGACCGATACACCATTGGATAGGCTTTCAAAAACATTTTGATCTGTATGAAATGTTCATATAGTTTCTTTTAAAGAAATGTGAAAAACCCTCAAAAAATTAAAAAAAAAAAAACGTTTTTCTCTCTCCCCCTTGATCCGCTAAATGTGAGATTGGCAGTTAAGAAAAACAGGTAACTCTAATTTTCATTCCCTCTTTCTTATATTCAAGTTTAAGGACAATCGGTGGGTGCCCGGTGCCTCCATTGTCAGTGAAATTCAATTGAATTGTTCAATTTCAAATAAAAGACAGTTTATTTTGACAATTAGTTGTAGCTTTGGATCTTCAATTAAGACAGCATAGTCTTTTTTAATACCCTGGGTACAAGTAAAGGACTTTAAACTACTTCTGACACAAATATGTTTCATTTGTTTATCAAACATAAAAATATGTAAAAAAATTATTTTTCGAGATTGGTTTTGTTTATTTAGATGGAGCTTTTTCCCAGGTCTAATTTTGTCTATTTACGAAATTAACCAGCATATGACCATAAGAGAGATCCGTGACAAGCATTAGGAGTTTAAGGGTTTCAGTTTGAGCTGCATTCTGCGTTCCACAGACAAACGGACGGACATTCTAGAACATCCCAAAAATTTCTTAGAATCTATAATGGATCAAAAACACATCTTAGCAAATTTTTGCATTACAAGTAATGTGTTTTGTAATCAGAAAGATATTAGTAAGTAATTACATTTTTGAGAATAACCCACTATCTTAACAAGGGATTGCGACAAAAATAACACTGTGCTACAAAAAACACAAAATCGAATATACTTTTGAAATGAGGTAGTTAAAGTTGTAGGTTTCGTCGAAAACATCACAAAAATGACCATCAAACTTCCCAGACATCTTCAAATTTTAAAGTTATTGTCAAAAGACATTTTTTGGGACTTTTCTCACTAAACCACGTGTAACTTAACATTTTTTCAACCGATCTTCAATTTTTTAACTGTTTTGGATAGAAAAATTATAGGGCTTTTCATGTATGTGAATTGGTCTATAGAATATCTCAAAACCCTGACGCGATAGAGCAATTTAAAGGCCAGATTTGGATTCAGCGCCTTAAACCTTAAAAAATTTTGTTCATGACCTCTTATGATAAATATATTTTTTGTGCTTGGGTTATCTGAACGGCGATTTCCTGCAAAATCTTAACCCATTTTGGACCAAGATTCAATCTTATTTTTAGTTTTTGGAAAAGGTACATTTTTAAGGTAATTAGCACCCGCTAATCTCAAAAATCTTGTCAAAAAAAATTTCAATGTGCCGTTTTCCCAGAAAAGCCTGAATTTCAACTTTTTATGCAATTTTGATATTTGGATTTATTTGCTATTTTATTAATTTATTTCATTATTTTCAAAATAAATAGTTTCAAAATAATTCAAATTAGTGGAATTTGATAATAAATTAAATCTAAAAAAATTTTAAATTAATCAAAAAAATTAAAAGCCGAAAATCAAAAAATGCAAAATTTTCGTTTTTGCTTGAAACAATTTCTGTGTTGATTTGCATTGCATTTCATGGACATATAAATTGCGGTGGTTAAGGGGGGATATTTTTTTTTTAATTGCAGAAAGATAAGACTTAACACTTGTAACCATATTTACCCGAAATTTAACCTCTTTCATACATAAATATTTTTTTGAAAAAGGTGTTCTTCACTGTTCGAAAAATCGAACAGAGGATCGAAATGGGTTAGTTTGCATTTTTAGATAAATTATCACCACTCTGTCAATTGTTATCCGATTTTTTAGGATAAATCTAGTCGTATTCAGAACAAAATTTTCTTTAAAATTACGCTTATAAATATAAAGGTTGTTAAACGAACTATAGCAGAAAAAAACGATAAACTCGAAAAATTTTCAAAAAATATTAAAAAAAATTAGATGTTATAGAAAAAATCAATAGATATCTTTCTCATATGTGTAGACAAATTCCCACACATTGAAAGCTGTATCCTTCTGCTATCCAAAACAGTTAAAATATTTAAGATCGGTTGAAAATTATCTGAATTACACAAGGTTTAAGTATAAATAAGTAGTTACTTTCTCAAGTAAGGGATAAGTAAGTAGTTACTTTCTCGGCTTACGAGTAGGGAGTTGATATTATCAATAAGTACTTTAATAACATGTTCTAAGTCACTAGTTGCTTTTGAGCTTAAAATATTTAGAGTAGTAATGGGTACTTATTATAAATAATGCATAAAGTAATGATTACTTTTCACAACACATTACCAAGATTTTTCTGGGATATTGCGCATTGGATTCTAGTTAGTGATTTTGGTAGTGTTTTTTGCGCTTATTCCAAATCTGCATCCCAAATTATATATGGACAATTGTCAATAATTTTTAATATAAAACAAAAAAAAAAATTCGCTTTAAATTTTTTATAAGTTACGGGTTGTTAACGCTTTAACATCACTAAGCCAAATATTTTATTTTCTATTCACGACATGTAGTTAAAAACAAAAATCTACAATTTAAACGTAAATTAATACTTTGTCACTATTTTGGCAGCTGAGAATGCAATAGAAAATCCAACAAAAAAAAAAAACTTAAAGCCACTAGTTACTTATTCCTGCTAAAATTCAATAATGCAGGGAATGAATGCTAAAATGCCATACATTTTGTTAACATTTTGTTATTATGTTTGTTGTCTACCAAACCATTTGAAAGTCAGCGCTAAGCTGAATATAAGTATTATGCGGTTCTCGTACAAATATTTTTGCCTTTCTCGCAACACAAGTACGAATGTAAAATTTTGATATGCATGTGGAAAATACAAAACAAATCCCCCTCCTTTCATTGCATATTCTCTCTGTGTTTTCATAGTGGTTTTTTTTAACGACTTGTGCTCGAATGAATTTGACATATTTTATGGATTTACTACAAAAACAAACAAATAAAAATTTATGGAAAACTACAAATATAAACATACTTGCGTGTGTGTGTGTGTCGGTGAGTTAGTGAGTGAGTGTGTGTATATGAATATACATTTATGTACTTGTATAAACTATCAAAACAACATTTGTTATGTAAAAAAAGTAAAAAAAAAAAATAAAAATAAAACTAAAAACAATAAAAACAATAACAACAATGACAACTTCATATAACCATAACTAACTCAAAACACTTGGCAAACTATTTTATCCAATAACTTTATCTGCAATGCAACCTAAAACCGATACAACACTATTGATACCAACCATATGATGATAGTAGTGGTAAACACATACTGTTGCATTACGTGCAATTTTCCTATACATACATTTACACATACATAATTCACTTACGTATGAATATTAGACTGCCCAGAAAAAAAGCGAAGTTTTTATTTTCTTGGGGGATACCTGCAAATTTTGTTCCTTTTTGTGCAAAAAAATTTCGGTTTTTTTTTGGGATTTTTAAAATAATATCTAGAGGTCGCGATCTCGCGTTTTATAACGATTTATTTTTTTTGAGTTTTTTATTATTTTAAATTGTTAAATATGATTAATATGATAAAATATTAATAATTTCAGACAAAAAAAAAATTAAATTAAAAATTAAATATCGCTCATTCCATGAGATGTCTCCCAGCATCTAATCAAATGTTCCTTAATTTATTTGAAATTTTGCACACATGAACACTATGAAGCTATTAAAATAAATCAGTTGTTAGTTCCGAGAAAATCCGTGAATTCGCGAATATATTCGCGTTCGCGAATTCGTGGATTTTCGCGAAACTAAAAACGAATTTATTTTAATTGCTCCATAGTGTACCTGTGTGCGAAATTTCAAATAAATTAAAGAACATTTGATTAGATGCTGGGAGACATCTCATGGAATGAGCGATATTTAATTTTTAATTTATTTTTTTTTTTGTCTGAAATTATTAATATTTTATCATATTAATCATATTTAACAATTTAAAATAATAAAAAACTCAAAAAAAAATAAATCGTTATAAAACGCGAGATCGCGACCTCTAGATATTATTTTAAAAATCCCAAAAAAAAACCGAAATTTTTTTGCACAAAAAGGAACAAAATTCGCAGGTATCCCCCAAGAAAATAACAACTTTGTTTTTTTCTGGGCAGTCTAATGAATATATACGTTCACTTACACATCTCATGGCATAAAATAACAACAACCACATAACCCCAACGATAACAAACAAACAGCCATTGTTATAAATTTATAATACTGATAACGTAGATTCTTTTATGTGTACATTTTTATTAGACTGTTACAAATTTGAAGGAAAATTCTAAATATATTCTGATTTCTTCTGATATTGCATATACCTGCATATGGTGAAAAATTTCAACAGTTGTTCTGAGGGAGTTAAATAAGGCAAGCAATTCTATTTTGGTACTTTTCTATTTTCGAAAATAATGGTGTTTACTTCTCAAAATATATTCTCAAAATTCATTTTGAAATTTAAAATTGTTTTGGTAAAAAAGGGTACCTTAGAAATTGCACTACGAAGTATGCAGGGGACTTGCTAGTCCATATACGTATATAAAAATATGTTTCCATGCAAAAATATTAAATTTTTAAGGTTTCGTTTTGGTTCCTCAAAAATCATTATCTGTTCATAGCTTTTTCATTTGATATTCGATCGTTATAAAAAAATATGGAGGGAAAGCTCACAGCTAGTACTAAGTTCTAACCATATCTCGTTTTAACCTCTGAGGTCTTCTTCGTGTTATCAGTGTTAGTTTCTCAGTTTTATAACATCAAAATGGTTGTTATTAAATTTTATTATAGCACTAAAATAATCATGAATTCTTCCTTTGGAAGTGTCCGGTTAGGAAGAAAGTTGTGAGAATTCCCTAACATAAAAAAACTTAAATTCTAAGAAATTTTGCCAACATAAAAAGTGAGGCTTTTCTTACAAAAAAGTCTCAGATTCCTATAGAAAAAGTTTCAGATTCTCATCATTTTTCATACAGAAATATCTCAGATTATGAGACATTTGTCTTGTGGATTAAGCTTTAAATTGTGTGTTTTTTCTTATAGAAAATGATTATGAGAAGTTGTTACTATAAAAGAACAAAATTTACGAAATTTTTTGAAAACAAAATTTTTCAGATTCTGCGACTTCATTCCTTAAGGAAAAGTTTAGAATTCTAAGATATTTTTCCTAAAGAAAAAGTGTTAGATTCAAAAATATTTATTATTCATACAGAAAAAGTGTCAGATTCCGAAACATTTTTACTCTGAGATTCTTAGACATTTTTCCTGTGGACTATTAGCGTTCAGATTCTCGAGATATTTTTCGAGATATTTTTTTGAGATATTTTTCGAGATACTTTTTATTTAAAAAATAATTCAACTTCAACTTGTCTTATAAAGGGTCACACAGCCAAATCTTGTTAAAAAAAAAACACAAAAAGAGCAACAACAATATAGAGGAATTCAGAGTCTTGCTTGCCAGCCCTGGCACTGGTGGTAAAAGAGCACTTTTCAAAATTACTTTTCAAAATACATGTATTTTTTGAAAGAAGTACTCTTTTGCTACATTGCCAGGGCTGGCAACAAGACTCTGAATACCTCTTATGTGTCGTACGCACACCAACAGCAACGAAAAAAAAGTAAATGAGGAGTTCAAGAGGCCAACATTTTCGTGTTATGGCTTCGGGGATCTTGGAGTATATAGGGCAAAATACACCTGCCGTTCTCATACAAAAGAAAATCCACACACAGAGAGAACAGTTTAGTTGTGCCAGCCGAATTTAGAGCCAACTGAAAAGTTTAATAACAACAACCGAAATCTTCGGTTGCGATAACAAAAATTTGTTTTGAAAATTTTACTTCTGTTGGTTTAAATAAATTTCGTTAATCGCAACCGAAATTTTCGGTTGTTGAAATTAAACCAGTTGGCTCTAAATTCGGCTGGCACAATTAAACTGTTTTCTCTGTGCAGAATCAATACTGTGGCAAAAAATAATTGGACAAGCCCTATCTACGAAACATATCGTAATGTTTGGATTGAAGGGAGAAGCCATATTTGACAGTGGAGCAAAGACCACCATGGCCAAAAAAAATTGAAAAAAGTTTTTGGCAAGAATGGTTGTGTGTTCAAGGGTCTGTTGACCAAGTTACTCTTACTGAAGGGACACTAAGGTGATGGCCACAATTTGTGATGTGGTGATTGGCAATAGACTTCGAAAGATTCACATGATTTACTTGAAAAAACATCTGCACGCAGTTGAGTACCAATTTTCTGGAACAATCGGGAATCGTACTCAAAATGGGTCAAAAATGCTGGTATTTTGAGGACAATCCGAAGATGGAATTTTAATTTACAAATCTTATGAACGTAATTTTTTAATTACGCGTTTCTGCATTTTTTTAGTGATTGGGCAGACATCTAACCATAAAAAAAAATAATAAAAAAAAAGTGGCCGGATAAATTGATAAATTGACTTTTTAAAAAATTGAAAAATTTCAGAACGGGTTTTGAAAATTTAAAAAAAAAAAATAAAAAAATTATTGATAGCCCATACAAAGCTATATAAGAATGTAAATTTTTGAGATTGTGGTGCATTCCGTTTTAATGTAATAAATATTTAATCAAGACAACTCGCCACAAATTTGACCATTTTTCCAATATTTGACCACGCCTCCTAAGCCCAGTTTTTAAAAAATTTAAAAACCAAAAACGCAATTTTCTAAGGGCTATCCATACAACCTATTCAGAAGTTTACGGAACACATGTTTTTTCGCTGGACATTAAGTGTGGAATGCCTCATATGTGTTTATATTTAAATGTGACACATTGTTTTGAAATTTCAGAAAAAACATTGTTTAACATAAAATTAAGCATGAAACAATATTGTTTTTCTAACAAAAATTTAAATTTTAATTTTTAACTAACTTAAATGACATCATATGATGGAATGTTTGAAACCGGTATGGGAATACCAGAAATGTCTATAATTTTAAGAAATTTAATTTTTCTTCCGCATTTTTTCAACTGGAACCCTTATAACAAATATAATCAAAGCCCGAGCTCGTTCTGTACTTACAGAAAAAACACTAATTAAATTTAAAGTTGATAAAATTTAAAACAAAAGTGGGGCAATTTTAAAACAAAAATTTAATTTTAAAATCAATCATATTCAATATTAAAATTTTATGCAAAATATGCAGCTTGCTAAAAAATTTGTTTCCCTCAGTTTAGAGATTTTCCCTCAGAGTATTTTTTTTTTTTGGAAAAAATCTTGAACCAGACTAATGTATATGATTGTGTGTTCTTTTCCTTTTTTTTCTGTATGCTCTTTTATATTGGTGATCAGGTGCTTTTCGTACATTATAATACCATGGAAGCCATTACATTATGCTGCCTCCATCTTTCTGCATCATATTCCGGCTTATATTCTAGATTTAATTGCCATGGCAACTGGACAGAAATGCATGTAAGTATGTCAATTATTATTTTTTCTTTTTTTTTATATTTTTTTTTTTGCAAGTTGACTCTATTGAAATATGTGAATAATGTATTTATCTATGCATATGGACGTTGAATTTTAAAACTTTTATTTTAATTTTTTTTTGTTCAGTTATATTAAAGCTTATTCAAAAATATCAAGAATCATTTATATGATGTCTTGGTTTGGCCTCAAAGAATGGATGTTTTCCAATCGCAACATTACAAAATTGGATGAATTGATGACAACAGAAGAAAAGAAACTTTTACAATTTAATACTACCACCATCAATTGGAACGAATATTTTCGGTCGTATTTAAGTGGCATCCGCAAGTATTACTTCAAGGATAATGAAAACAAATTGGAAAAACGGAAAACTTTTTATCGAAGGTAAAGTTAAAGAATAAAAAAAAAGTATTTGTTAGTTATGTTTGCAGACTTGGGTTTCAAAATTTATAAAAATTTTAATGTAATGCACATGAATCCGTCGAATATATTTTTTTTTAGTTTAAATGGAGCAACAAATTATGTTTTTCAGAGGTGGTTTAATTGAAATTTGACTCTGCTAAGCTAAGTTACAAACACGTGAATAAAAGACAGCTGAAGTTCATGTAGCCATATTTCAGTATTTTATTGGCACACTTTTTAAAATGATGGCAACTTTTCCAATTCGATTTACGATATTTACTATGACAAATCCAAATTATTTGTCTTTTAATAAACTTGCACAAAAAAAAAAAAAAAAATTGGTTTAATTAAGTTTTAATTTGAAAAAAATTAACTAAAGTACTAATCCAACTATGTTGAGTTGTCAAAAACTCAACCTCAGTTTTTTGTCCAGTTATAAGTACTTTGTTTCTAAAATTGCAATAGCAGTAAATACCTCCCAAGACTGAAATAAATAAATTGCATAATGCAGAAATTTATTTCTATAGCTTAAGTAGTTTTTAATTACATTTTATACTATCTTAGGTGGGTCACTTGCTACAAATTACACAATCTAACAAATTTAATTTTTGACTTTAAATCAATAACTACACTATTGAACCAATAGAAACTTTCTGCACCCATTTCAGCTCAAGAAAAGAAAAATCGATACGGCCTATTGTATAGTATAGTTTTTGGAAATTTGTAATACTAGCAGAAGATGTTCCACCATAGCATAATTTTTTTAAGTAGCTTAACTAGGAGAAATCATAAATGAGGTTACGATTTAGCTATTTTTTATTATTAAAAGTCCGATAATTCGCGAAAAAAATGATTGTTTTGCAATATTTTTGAAAGTGATCTTGTCTAGACAAGGAACAAAAACAATTTTCTTATACTATTATATAAAATTTACAACAACTTTTTTTAACTTAAAGAATTGATAAATTGATAAATCTGTTTTTCAAGTATTTTTTGCTGAATATTAAAATTCACTCAAAGTACACAATTTTCGTAAATTTTGATTAAAAATACAACTTGAATTGATTTTTTTTATCATATTGTGCGTATTTTTTAAATTTTCAATTAAAAATGCAACAGTGCGTATACTTATTGTGAATAATAATGCAATTATTAATCATACGCCCTGCGTCTATTTCATTCCAGAGCTTCGAAGAATGAAATCCTTTTCGAATGAATTCTCAAAAAAATCCATTCAATTTTCATAGTCAGTGAATGCATTCGATTTCATAAATCAACATTGAATGCAGTCCTTCGAATTCATTCGATTGAATGAACAAAAATGAATGCATTCGATTTCTTGTTCATTCGATTTAGAAAAATCGAATGCATTCGATTTTTTATCATTCCACTGCGAATGCAATCTATTTTTTAAATATATAGACCAAAACGGCGCCAAATTTTGGTCCATGGTATCGCCTACTCTCTTTACATACGATCACCATAATGGGCTCTAATTTTGAATCCAAAAAATTGTTGTTCCCGAAAATTTAAAAAATGCACATATTAACTGCCTATACGACAAAAAAATGTGAAGAGAGTTAGCGAAACTATGGACAAAAAATTGGCTCCGTTTTGCTCTATCTTGGTTAGTTTTTTTAAGATTTTTATGCAATGAATGAATAAGCCATTCGATTTTTCAAATTGAATGAAAAGAAAATCGATTGCATTCGCAAGTGAATGCATTCGATTTTTAAAAGTCGAATGAAAAAAAATCGAATGCATTCGATTTTTGAAAGTCGAATGAAAAATAAAACGAATGCATTCGATATTTATAAATCGAATGAGTCTAAAGTGAATTCATTCAATTCGCTAAAATGTGATTGGGGAATGCAATCACTAAATTTTCACTCAGAATGACATATCGAATTAAGGAATGAAATCCTTCGAAGCTCTGTTTCATTCATATCGGTGCATTTATTTTACCGCATATTGTTTTTAAATATAGTATAATTTAATTTTTTTTGGCATATTTTATGTTTTTTTATTATGCAAAAATGCAAAAAAAAACTAAAAACTTTGGATTTCTAAGTTAATATTTTTTTATTAAATGACATTTTTTGTTATTTGTTTATAAAAATTTCAAAAGAATTTTAAACTCAAAAAAAGATAAAACATTGACTTAAAAATTGGGAAATTTACTAAATTAAAAAAAAAATCATTAATAATTTTGCGCTAAAAATTTGCTTCTTTCATATTAGTTCACATATTTTTTTAAATATAAGGCAAACAAATTATTTAACATTTTGCAAATTTCAATTTCACCATTTCCAATTGTATTTCACAAATTATAAATTGTATTTCAGAAATTATCAATTGTATTTTTAATTTTGTTATATATTGTTGGACTTTATATTTTATAACTGAAGTTTTGATTTATTTCGGTTTGAGTCCATATTAATTATTTCTGAGAAATAATTATTTTTGTTGTACAATGAGAAAATCTGAAAAAAAAAATTAATTGACAACACAGGCTAAGTGGAGATGTCGACAGCTTTCGGAAGAAGCCACCCTTCCTTCGTCAGCACTCTTCGATTGTCACTGTAGGTGTGTAAGATTAAGATCAGCTATTTAAACGTACATTAAGGTGAAAAAGTGGACGGGAATTATATCACATTTCATTACCCATATGTTACGTTTAGCACGAACTTAATGAATCTATTTTTAACCTTTTCCAACACAGTTGTAATTTCTTACACTGTAGTAGATTTTCTCAGAGTTGCAACCCTTAGTAGGACTTTTCAAGTCTTGAAAAATGTCTGTTAGGTTTGAATTTATATTTCGTATTTCTAATTCTTAGAAATATTACTAAATTGCATTGTACCTTATGAGTTGAGTTTTAATTCTGTTATATATTGTTGGACTTTATATTTTATAACTGAAGTTTTTATTTATTTCGGTTTGAGTCCATATTGATTATTTCTCATTGTACAACAAAAATAATTATTTCTCAGAAATAATTAATATGGACTCAAACCGATATAAATAAAAACTTCAGTTATTATCAATTGTATTTCAGAATTTAGCTATTGTATTTCAGAAATTATCAATTGTTTTTCAGAAGTTAGCAATTGTTTTTCTGAACTTATCAAATGTATAACAGAAATTATTAATTGTATTTCAGAAAATATCAATTGTATTTCAGAAAATAATTATTGTATTTCAGAATTATTAATCGTTTTTCAGAAATAATCAATTGTATATCAGAATTTATTAATTGTATTTCACTAATTATCAATTGTATTTTGAGGATGTTTTTTCTGGCTCGAGGTCATTATTTTCTTTACTAATTAAATCCATGATATTCTAAAAGCATAATTTTCAAGAAAATTATTTTTCTGTTTTAAATTTATTTATGCTGGTCATTTTTCCAAGACTTAATCGACACGTGTTTCGGAATTTGTAAGATTCCATTGTCAAGATTATTTAGCAAAAACAGAAACGATTTACTACAAAGTAGCAAACGAGTCTAATGTAAAAACGTTTGCGCACAAATTTGACTCTATCCACAATGGGAATTAGAAAGACGAAGAAATTGTACTATACTAGTATGGCAACGATTGTCAATAACCAGCAAAAATATTTAAAACTGTTTTACATATGATAGTCCATTGGACTACAACAATATTTTATTTGTTGTTGTGTGTGTAATAATACCATATTAGGGTTATTCATCACTGCGGCGTGCCAACCATTATGTTCAAATACTGATTAATTTTTATTAAAAAATAAAAATTGTTTTATTCGACCTTTAAAATATTATATTTTGTGGATGTTTATTCTGGCTCGAGGTCATTACTAATTAAAACACGTGTCGATTTAGTCTTGCAAATAATAATCGTTCAACTGTTGACGAGTGTGGACGTGTTTTATTTTAACTCCGTGCTATAAATTGAATTACTAAAATTGTTCGTAATAGGTTTGTTCGTAATAGGTATTTTTGTGATATTTTCATTACCACATCAAGGAAAATGAAAATATGGACACAAATGATACCGATTTAGTTCGAGGCTCTGCCTCACCGACTGGTGCTGGTCCTAGCACTGGTCTTAGGGTTGCGACCTTGAAGTCCGGCCTTGATTCTGGTAGGGGTGCTCAGCCTAATATTGGTGGTAAAAAGAAAAAGAAACTTAAGCCATCAAAGGTCAGGCACAACCAGAGAAGGCTTTGTTTGAAAATAATTAACAGACTAAGCCAACTCGATGGAACGAAGCTCTCCGAACGTGAGAAGGCGTCGCTATCATGGGCGAAAGGAGTCATTGAAGAACAGGACAAACTTTCGGCAATGCGCGCATCTGACAAACAGAGCGCTGTTTCGGCCTCGTCATCGAAGTCTGGTAAAAGGTTGCGCTCGCCCGACGAGAAACCTTTACCTAAAAGATCTAAGGTGACCGGCAACGTCTGGACTCAGTCTTTTAGTGAAGTGGTGAAAGGTAACTTCGTTAGGGCTGTGATAAACAGGCAAAATGGGGATTGTAGTATTCCAAGGGACAAGTGGAGTTTAGTTGAAACTAAACTAAATGAAATCTACTATAGGCTTCTTGAGAGTATGCCTGATTTTCTCCCTACTACTGTCAACGCAGGTTGGTATCAGGGGCGAGTAAAACTCGTTGCTTTTGGAAACGAAAGATCCGCAGCCGTGTTTAAGGTTGCCATTAGCCAAGTGGGAGAGTTATGGCCTGGAGCCAGACTGGACGTTGTGGAAAAACATGATATCCCCTCGCAACCCAGAGCTCATGCATGGATCCCAATGGCTACAAGTGACACTGCGGTGATTCTAAAGATGATAAAAGTCTGCAATCCTGACCTTCCAACTCAGAATTGGCAAATTGCCAGATTGGGTGAGATGGAGGGCGCTCGTCGTCAAGCAGTGGTCTTGGTTAATGAGGAATCGCTTCCGCTTTTAGCCAGGACTGACGGCATTATTAGATTTGGCTTTTTTCATATAAGAGTCAATGTCTACAAGGGCGACCAGAAGCCTATTTTGGAAGCAGACAAGCCAGTGGCAGAGTCGGCTGTGGAGGAGAATCTGGAAAAGGTTGATATTCAGCTGACCGATTCTAGGCTGATGGGAGATGCATCTGGCATTTTCGAAACCGAATCTGGCAACGAATGCGACCTCTGTGATGGCACGGAGGATAAAGCTGATGCCACTATGGGTGACATTCAGGACGAGGCCCATGCAGTGAGGAATTCGGAGAGTTCTGTTGCCTCCGATTCAGAACAGATGGGACACATATCTGGCTTATTCGAAACCGAATCTGGGGACGAATGCGACCTCTATGATAACACGGAGGATGAAGCCAATAACACGGTGGTGGAAAGGATGGTGGAAAAAAAGCAAGATGTTGCGGTTCCTACAAATAAACCTCCATCACTGTAAGGCAGCCTCAGCTGCACTATTGCTGCGCCTGACGACAGGAGCAGTTGACTTGGTTTTTATCCAAGAGCCCTGGGTGCGGGGTGGCAGGGTTTGCGGATTGAAGACCCCTGGGTTTAAGTTGATGGTTGCCAAAGGTGAGGGCTCACCAAGAGCCTGCATCTTGGCGAAAAATGGCTTAAATATATTCTTTTTATAAACTTTTAGTGATATGGATGTTACAGCGGCTAGCTTAGAGCTTCATGGGAAATCTATTTGGCTCGCCTCTGCGTATTTTCCTAATCCGGGGCCAATACCCCCGGAGAAGGTTGGCGGTCTGATTCGGGAGTCTGAATCTAGGGGACACCAGTTACTAGTGTGCTGTGATGCTAATGCACATCATTCGATATGGGGTAGTACAGACACAAATGATAGAGGCGAATCACTTTTGGAGTTTTTGTTAAGCACTAACCTGTATATTTGTAACAAGGGTAGTGAACCAACTTTCGTTACAAGTACGCGGCAAGAGGTTCTTGACGTAACACTTGTATCAGATACATTGTCTGATAGAATTGATGACTGGAGAGTTTTGGAAGAGCATTCTTTCTCAGATCATCGGTACATTGAGTTTTTACTCAGGGAGCGTGCCCCGGTTGAGACAGTCTCTAGAAATCTGAGAAGAACAAACTGGGTGAAATATAGGGAGACTTTTTCTTTGCTTTTGGATGAAGTACCCCTATCTGAACCGCATAGTTTAGCGGAAATTGACTGTCTGGTTGACCATATAACAAATGTTTGTAATAGGTGCCTGGATGCGTCTTGCCCTTCTGCAAAGCCTAGAGGGAAAAAAAAGCCACCTTGGTGGTCAAATGAGTTGCAGACGAGCAGAGATTCCTGCAGAAAGCTCTTTAATAAGGCTAAATTTTCAAGAGCGGACGAGGACTGGTCTGCATACAGGCTGCAACTTAAGAGTTATAAAAAGATGATCAGAAATGCCAAATGTGATTCTTGGAAAAACTTCTGTGGAAACATAGAAGACGTTTCTGAGGCATCCAGGCTGCGCAAGGTTCTGGCTTCTTCTCCTTGCACCCTAGGATACCTGAAAGATCCTAATGGGGTGTGGTCTTCCTCCAGTGGAGAGTCGCTGGATCTCCTTTTAAACACGCATTTTCCGGGCAATTCCATGACGCCGTTTCAAGCTTTGGAACGTTCTGACGCCCAAGCATCTGAAATTGCTTCGGAAATAATAAATATGCCAACATTAATCTGGGCGATAAAAAGCTTCAGGCCCTATAAATCTCCGGGACCTGATGGTATAATCCCGGCTGAGTTGCAGCAAGTGTTGGACTATATAGCCCCGTTGCTGTATAATCTATACACAGCATGCATCAACTGGTCGTATATTCCTTTAAAATGGAGGGATACCAGAGTCGTATTTATCCCGAAGGCTGGGAAAAGTTCCCACACAGCTCCGAAGGATTTCAGACCAATTAGTCTGTCTTCTTTTTTGTTAAAGACAATGGAACGAATGATAGACTCATATTTGCGTAGAGTGATTGACCCGAGGTTGCTTTCGACAAAGCAACATGCATACAGCAAGGGACGATCAACGGAAACAGCTCTTCATGAGCTCGTTGGTACCATCGAGAGATCGCTTTCGGTAAAGGAGTACACTATGGTGGCCTTTCTTGATATTGAGGGGGCTTTTAATAATGTCATTCCAGAATCGATAATATTGGCATTGTCTGGTCTGGGAGTAAAGCGTGAAATCGTTTTAATGGTGGAAAACCTACTTGCCAATAGACGTATAACGTCTGAATTGGGAGCGTCCGTCATATCTCGATTTGTCAATAGGGGCACACCACAAGGAGGTGTTCTTTCGCCGCTTCTTTGGAACCTGGCACTGAATTCAATGCTACTATCTCTAGAAGCACGTGGTTGTCATGTTATCGCATATGCTGACGATGTCGCGATAGCGGTAAAGGGGAAGCATCTGCCAACATTGCGGGACATTCTTCAGGGTTCTCTGAAAGATCTGTCTAAATGGGCAAGAGACTGTGGCCTAGGAGTTAATCCTAGTAAAACAGAGCTTGTTTTGTTTACAAGGAAAAATAAGATTCCTGCTTTTGATCCTATTTCTCTGGACGGTACTGAAATCACCTTCTCAGATGGAGCCAAGTATCTTGGAGTATTTCTAGATAGGAAGCTGAATTTCAGCAGTAATATTGAGGAACGGGTGAGAAAAGCAACGATTGCTTTGTATTCCTGTAAAAGGGCCATTGGAAAACGATGGGGTTTTAGCCCTCAAGTCGTTCATTGGATCTATACAGCAGTGGTGCGTCCAATTTTGCTGTATGGAATCATTGTCTGGTGGCCTGCTTTGGAAACAAAAGCGAACTTTGTCTTTATCACGAAGGTACAGAGAATGGCGTCAATGTGCATCACTGGTGCTCTTCGTACTACACCTACGGCTGCATTAGAAATCCTCCTTCACCTGATACCCTTGGACATATTGGGTAGGCAGTATGCGGCTGCGTCGGCAATTCGACTTAATAGCACGCTGCAATGGAGGAGCAGTGATTGTGGCCATAGCGCAATCTTGAAAAAGATAACAATACCACAAAATGTGGACTGTGCTCCCTCTTTGAGCCTCTTTGAGCGCCACTTTACCACTATGATACCATCCAGGGAGTCTTGGATGGGGGATACTCCGGGTAGTGGAGCTACCATAAATTTTTACACAGATGGATCGAGGCTGCACGAACAAGTGGGCTTTGGAGTCTATTCGGAAGAGCTTGGGTTGAGCCTGGCTCGTAGATTGCCAGATCATTGCAGTGTTTACCAGGCAGAGATGCTGACAATAAAAGAAGTGGCTGACTGGTTGAGCTGCAATGTCTTGTCTACAACCGCAGTCAACATCTATACTGACAGTCAAGCCGCGGTCAAGTCCCTGGATTCAATGTTTCTGAAAACAAGATCTGCCCTTAACTGCCGCACGTCTTTAAATGAGATGGCCAAGCAGTTTAACATACGACTCATATGGGTCCCAGGGCACAGAGACATTCCAGGGAATTGCAAAGCCGATGAGCTTGCAAGACTAGGAACTACCTTACAGGTTCCAACAGAATTGGAATGTGTTGGTACGCCTCTAGAAACTTGCAAGCAAAACCTACGGCTTTGTTCTGCGACGGAGACTAATCAAAGATGGGCAAATGGATGGACGTGTGAGACAACACGACTGATTTGGCCTTCTCTTAATCAGGGGCGCACAAGTGAGCTGATATCGCTTCCAAGAGGAGAGATTTCAACGGTGGTTTCTATAATTACCGGACACTGTCTTATAGGGAAGCACGCAGAGCGGTTAAATGTGCCGTCGAATGACTTTTGCCGAAGTTGCATGGATGAAGAGGAGTTGGAAACTATCGAACACTTTATTTGCCATTGCCCGGCACTTTCTGGTCAGCGACTTGCTTCACTGGGATCTAGGGAGCTGTACGATCTTTCAGATTTGTCGGATGTCAAAATTCAACATCTAAGGAGTTTCATAAGAAGCTCAAACTGGTTTAACGACAGGGACTAGTAGGGAAACCTATTACGATCCCGTGGTATCACAATGGACCTCAGAGTCTACGTGTGTTGACGTAAAACGTCAGCAGCCACTTACAACCTAACCTAACCTAACCTAGTCTTGCAAAAATTACCAGCATAAATAAATTTAAAACAGAAAAATAATTTTCTTGAAAATTATGCTATGAGAATGTCATGGTTTTAATTAGTAAAGAAAATAATGACCTCGAGCCAGAATAAACATCCTCAAAATATAATAGTTTAAAGGTCAATCAATAAAAATTAATCAGTATTATCAATTGTATATTAGAAATTGCCCATTGTTTTACGAAGGTTAGTTTCTGAAATACAATTGATAAATTCGGAAATACAATTGATAATTTCTGAAATACAATTGATAACTTCTGAAATGCAATTGATATTTCCTGAATTACAAATTAAAAATTTTTAAAATACAATGCATAATTTCTGAAATAAAATTGATATTTTCAGAAATACAATTGATAAACTCTCAAATACATTTGATTAGTTCTAAAGTACAATTGATTAATTCTGAAATTCAATTGATAATTTCTGAGATACAATTGAAAATGTTGCAGAAAAAGAATAAAATTTTATTCCAATTAAGTGCATTCACATTTGAGGATCAGATTGAGTCTAGAGTCCATTGGATTCAAACCCAATGGTTCCAGCCTCGTAGAATGAAAACCTCATTGGCTCTTTAGGGTCGCAATAGAGTTTGGTCCAAAATGTTTGTCCGTATCGCTTTTCATTGCTTAGTTTTTAAGATAAGAAAACTTAAGGGCTTAATAGGGTCTTAAAAATCTTAATTATTCTATAACTTTAAAACTATTGCTCTTGCACTTTTTGTTGTGTTGGCAGTATTAACCGAGATATAAACATTTTTAAAATCTCGGGAATAATACTGCGGAAATTCTGAGAAGTGAACTTGTTGGTAGCAACTTTGAAATAAATTTAAACCTTTTTTTCACTGAATTTTGAGAGAAGCTATGTTATAATATGGATTTTGGAGAGCATTTCTTTGGCAGTGAAACTTTTTTGGAGAGCATTTGTTTGGCAGTGAAACTTTTTTTTTCATGTATTAGAGAACTCCATTTTAAGCTGACTTTAAGAACTTAAGATTTTTCCTCATATTTAGGTTGATTTCCATTTTTTTGTTTTTAATTTTCCTAGTTTTGGTAAAATTTATGAAATATTTTTTATGCATTTTTTTTTTCAAATTTAGTTATGTATTTTTTTTAGTAAAGTTCTACATTTCCAAATCCTAATTTAATTAATCTTTCTATAAAATTTTCTTGTACATTTTTTGTTAATCAGTGTAATAATTTTTTTACCATTCACTTTATTTTCTTTTTCTTTATATTTCTAGAATACTTTTCATACATAACCTGTTAAAGACCTCATTTGGTATTACACTCATTATGTGTCTTGTAAGGATTTATTACAAACTTTTCAAAATCATACCAAAAATTACATTTTAAGATTAATACTGCTGCTATTGCTTGCTACTGCTTCAACTGTCCGGACTTACAAATGAATGTTGCGTGGACAACCAACAATGATGCAGTATTAAGAAACTTCAAAGTGGAAAGATGATGTTATTGGAAGAACGATTTTTTTCTCTCTTTAGTTTCAGATTTTGGTTTGTAATTATAAGAAAACAAAAATTAATGTATTTTTAATCTTTCAAAATTTTATGTGCTTTATTAACTTGTGTCTTTTGTTATAATTAATGAACTCATTTGGAGAATTAAACAACACTACAGTTTTGAAAAAGTAAACATTATTTATGATAGAAAAATTTTAACTCAAACTGAATTTAAGAGAAGAATTATAATATTATTTTTTTTTTGTTAAAAGGGTTTTTTCGTAAACATTTAATAAAATTTCTGGGTACAAACAAAAGTTGCAAACTGCTTCACATTCCATAAAAAATCGTTTGAAATATTCTGAGATTCAGAAAACATACTTCCAATTAATGTTTCTTTAAGTCAGAAAAACTTGTCATTAAATAAAAATATTCCTATAAAAGTGGTTAGGAATTTCTTTCTTTGCGATCAATGTTTACAAATTTATTTAGTATCTTTTTCGCACGTTTGAATCACCATTTTATCCCTATTTTAATGAATTTATTAGAACATGCCCACAAATGCCCAAGTACAGGACTTCTTCTATTATAAAAATGTTTCACTTCCTTAAAAAAAAAATCAATAAATACACGTAAAAGAGGCGTTTAGTTCCTTGAGATTTTTATACAAAAACAACTGATATTATAGCTGAAAAAACTACTACTACTTACAGTATAAACAACTATCATGTAGAAACTATACTTATTTTCTAACAAATTTTTATGTAGTATGCATACTACATACTACTAAAAATTGTCTATTTTTGGGCATGCCCAAAAATAGACAATTTTTTTTTTAAATTTTAATATAGAATATTCAACTAATTCAAGCCTAAGGCTTATATGTTCATTATCGTGTCCCGAAATTAGAAAAAAAAAGTAACAAAATGTTTCGTTAATAATTACACCATTATATTCCTAAAGAATAATTTTCAAGAAAATTATTTTTCTGTTATAAATTTATTTATGTTTTTTGTACGACTTAACCGACACGTTTTTCGGTCTCATCAAGATCTTGTGAAGACAATTTAGCAATAAGGAACTCTCGATCCATTTTTTGAAAAATGCTTTTAAATGTAAAAACGTCAAGCTTTCTAATAAACTTAATTAAAATAATCTCAAAATAGGCGCTTTATAAAATATTTTTTTTTTAATAATTTGACGTTGAATTTTAAGGTAAAATTTATATTACACCAATACCCCGGTTTGCGTCGCTTCGTTTTGCGTCGTTTCGAAGTTGCGTCGTTTGAAAATTTCTGTGACTTCGAAGTTGCGTCGTATTTGTTTCAGTTTGCGTCGCATGGCTTCAAAGTTGCGTCTATTATTTTTCAGTTTGCGTCGCATGGCTTCGTAGTTGCGTCGTCAGTGTTTCGATTTGCGTCGATAATATTTATTTTTTAGCATAAATATAATGGATGTATGTATAATTGTAATCACAAAGCTTCAACAGAAAAAGGGGATTTCCCATTTTAGCCTAATATTTGTGAAGGTGGTCAACTGGTTGCCAGTTTAAGTTAATTTTTATTAAAAAAATAAGTTTTTTTCATTGAAAATTCACTTTTTCAGCTAAAATTATGAGTTTTGGAACCGGGGTATTGGTGTATTTTAAAAAACCACCAATGCCATTGAAAAGGTCGTGAAATAGTAGATATAAACCCTGTAATGGGGATTATGTCCACTTATTACGTGGTCATTGTCCGCATAAAACTGGGAATTATGCCCATTTTTTATTGGGATTATGTCCAATTTTTTATCGGTCATAGTCCCCACTACCGTTATGGGGATTATGGCCGAATTCGTTTTGGTCATAATCCTCATAACGGAAATGGGGTTTTATCTGTGGGGATTATGTTATGTCTCCGCAGTTTTAGATGTCGATGCGTTCACAACATATTTGAGATGTGAGTGGAATTTTACGTTTAAATTCATAAAAATTTAAAGGGGCTTATAAGAGGTTTAAAATACGATTTTTGTATGGAAATTAATAAACCTGTTATAAAACTCATATATTTTTCATGAATTTGGACGTTAGATGTCACTGCGTTCACAATATATTTTTAAGTTTTGTGTGTATAAAAATTCACTAAATCCCCTGATGATAATCCTCAAAGAGGTTCGAAATATTGGAATGGAATAAAAGAATATTTATTTACAAGAAAAAACTGGCCTCGAGCTCGAAGAATTTTTATTTATATTTTTCTTTTATTTAACTTATATATGCATTGTTTATGGGTCAAACTCAATTTTTGTTTTAGTTTTCAGGACACGCTAAGTTATGTAAAGCAATGTATGTGCAAAAAATGTAAAATGTTGTATTTTTTTTAAGAAATCTTTAGAAAACATTGTTAGTGAAGGCGGATATATGACTGTATTTTACATTCATGTTCTCATAGTTCCCGGCTCTTTTGAAGTCTATTGTAGCATGTATTAAAATGCTACGCCCGTAAGCAAAAACAGCAATGACCAATTTCTTATACATACACAGATAAATATGTACCTAATATGTTACAGCAACAAAAACTACAATAACCACTAACGTGCCTTTTGTTCGATAGAGTTATTAATGAACGTTTTTTTTTAGATATTTTACAATGGAAAATATTTCTATATCTTTACAGTTGAGGGCAGTCTAATAAAATAAAATTAAAATTTGAGATATTTGTAAATTTAAAACATGGTTTCTTGAATTAAGTTAAATGTTGTGTAAACCTACACAGAAAAAAATAAAAATGAATTTCAATTACGAAATTCGTTAATTCAATTAAAAAATTAATTGATTTCGGACGTATCACGAAAATGCGCATATTAATTACTCATTTTGTTTGAAAATAGTTTTAAAACTTAATTAAATTGTTAATTGAATCAATTAAAGTTTTAATTGAAAATAAAATGGAAAACCAATTAAAATTGTAAATATTTTTGTTGGTTATTGACAATCGTTACTTACTAACATAGTACAATTTCTTCGTCTTTCTAATTCACATTGTGGATAGAGTCGAATATGTATTAATGTTTTAGTTTGTGCACAAACGATTTGTCATTAGACTCGTTTGTTACTTTGTAGTATATCGTTTCTATTTTTGCTAAATAATCTTGACAATGGAATCTTGACAAATTCCGAAACACGTGTCGATTAAGTCTTGCAAAAATGACCAACATAAATAAATTTAAAACAAAAAATAATTTTCTTGAAAATTATGCTATGAGAATATCATGGTTTTAATTAGTAAAGAAAATAATGACCTCGAGCCAGAATAAACATCCTCACAAAATATAATATTTTAAAGGTCGAATAAAACAATTTTTATTTATTAATAAAAATTAATCAGAATTTGATTATTAAGAAATTTATTTTCTTTATTAAATATAAACAGTTGGTATAGTTTTGCATAGAAACATTATAGTAGTATTTTAAAATATCAATAACTATTTAAATTCACATTTTTAAATCTTGTTATTGCATGCATTTTTGTCGCCTTAGTAAAGTTGAAACAAAAAAAATTGTATTATATTTCAAAGTGCAAAACACAAGGCAAATGCCTCTATATTATTTTTTTTTTGTTTCAACTGTACACATTTTATTAGCAAAACACTTTATCCGCAACGACCGCTCGCCTTAAAGAAAACAATGAAACTAAATTTTTTTGGTGGCTGCTACCACCAAAATATACAAAACAATAGTTCAAAAGTTTTTTTTGTTGTTTTTTGCATTTTTATTTTTTCATTGGCTACTAACACTAATGCATACAAAACCGGTTTCGTTTGTTTATTTTATTTTTGTTTTCAGTAAAGTTAAGAATTCAATTAAAACATTAATTGAATCAATTAAAATGTTTAATTGAAGTTAAATTTAATATCAAATCCATTTTTAATTAAAAAAAAAAATTACGATATTATTTTCTGTGTAAGAAGTGACGTTCATAAAATATAAGCACATTTCAATTTGTTTGAGGACTAAGTATTCCCGAACATTTTGAATTGCATACTGCAAAACAAAAATCTACTGAAAAGACAGTCATTTCGAGCCATGCGAAAATGTATTGATTTTAACAGACGCGGTTTTCTAGACTTCTGTTGATTTCAGTTAAAACTATCAATCTGATTATCTAAAATGTATTTTATTTAGGTCAAAAAATTGTGAGCATCGAAAAACTAAAAAAAAAACAGCTGGTTTGTTGTTTTTTCAAGTTATGCTCGTTTTCAATAAAATGTCAAACAGATTCAGTTTAATTACAGAAAAAATGCTGTTAGTTTGTAAATCTGAATGACAGAGAATTTAGTTAAAATATCCATTTCAAAATGCTGTTTGTTTGTTAAACTGAATGATAGAGAATTTAGTTAAAATATTTATTTAAACATTTCAGCAAAAAAATTTCATGCAGAAAAATTATAATTCAAACTGAAAGTTTTTTTTTACAGATTTTTTGACAAAGTTTTTGTTTTGAGTGTAATGAGATATTCGTGGTAAGATATTTGTGGCAATCGAATGATTCAAAATTGTTCTGAAAAATGATTTTTATTTTAAAACGGCTTTTGTAAAGCATTACTATAAAATTGCACCGCACTGCACAAAATTATACACTCAAAATAAATTCTATGTCCAATCAGCAGAAAAATTTGCGGAAAATATACCCATTTTGAGCAATATCTGTCTTGATTATCTGGGTGAAATAAGCAGAGAAATCTGTCGAGACAGCAGAAAAACCTGCTGATCACAAATGAATACAAGAAGATTTTCTATTTTTTTTTTTGAAAAATTTAATTTTTTTAAATTTAACTGTTTTCCTAGACACGGTGAGCATCAGCGATGTTCAGGTTGAACTCTAGTGTCGACGAAAAGTGTAAGCGCAGTTCGATTTCTACAAGATTAAATGTCACAAAACTGTTAATAGCGAAATCGTAGCTGCTCGCATTCGCGAGATAACGCGAAATTAGTGTTTTTGTGTTTTTTTTTTTATTAAATATTGACACTAAAGTTTTTTAAATATTTTCAAAAACTGAGTATACAGTTTTAATTGTAATTATTTAAAGGTCACAAAACAGTAAACATCAAAATCCTATCTTCTTTAGTTCTCGAAAAATCGCGAAATTAATTTCTTGTTTTTTTTTTTTTTTTGTTTTCGTTTTTTATCTTTAGATAGGTTTCTTTAAAATTTCGTAAAAACATGGTATGCAGTTTTACTTGTGCTTGATCAAAGGTCACACAGCTGTTGACATCGAAATTGTATGTGTTAAATTTCGCGAGATATCGCGTAATTATATAATTTTTTTTTATAATTTATTTATTAAAATTATAGCTGCTCACTTCGCGAGAAATAGCGAAAAACAACTTTTTGGGGGTATTTTTTGTTTTGATTAATAAAAGAAGTTTCTCTAACATTGTTGAAAAACAAGAAATGCAGTTTGATTTGCGATTGATTAAAGGTGATACGGCTATTAACATTTAAATTCTAGCTGCTCAATTTTTCGAGATATCGCTAAAAAACTCGCTAAACTAGTAGTTATTCATTACTTTGTGTTATTTTTGGTCTGTAAAAACATTTACTTCAATTAATGACAAAAATGTGGTATGCAGTTTGAATTCGAGGTTATTAAAGTTGACAAAACTGCAAGCATAAAAATTATAGATGATCAATTTCCCGAGAAATTGCAAAATTACTGTTCAATTTTTTATATTAATTAATTTATTTTTTCTTTGGTGTCTAAAAAAAGGGGAAAATCAAGAAACGAGAAATATATTGTATGCAGTTTAAATTTTATGTGACTAAAGGTGGAAAAACTGCTCAAATGAATATCTTGACTGCTAATTTACGCGAAAAAAATTTATTTTTATTTTTTGCGATTTCTTGCGAAATTGATAAGGTATGATTTCGATGTTAACTGTTTAGTGATCTGTAAATAAATACAATTAAAACTGCATACACATTTTTTGAAGACATTTGAAAAACTTTATTGTCAAAATTTTAGAAAATACAAAAACACTAATTTCGCGATATCTCGCGAATGCGAGCAGCTACGATTTCGCTGTAAACAGTTTTGTGACATTTAATCAAGTAGAAATCGAACTGCGCTTACACTTTTCGTCGACATTAACCTGAACATCGCTGAAGCTCACCGTGTAGAACGAAATTTCAAAATTTTTTTAAGATCAAACAAAAAAAAATTACTAAATATTTCTGTAAAATTAACAAACCAATCAGGTGTTTTTTTTTTAATTTTAATAATTTTTATTTTAGGATTTTAAATTTCAAAAAAATTAAAAAAAAATACAAAATCTTAGAACAATTTTTGAAAAAAAAGTCAACAGACTTTTTCTAATAACAAAATATTTTGAAATTCAGCAAACAGAATCAATAAAATTTCAGAAAAATTTATAATATTTCTAAAATTGAATTGAGAATTTACCTAAAATATCTTTTTCAGCAGAAAAGTCTACACTCAAAAAAATACGTTAGTAGATTTACTAATTTTTTTTTGCTAATGCTAGTTAGCTAACTTTTAGCAAATTTTTAGTTGAGATTAGCATGTTAGCAAAAAATTCTTGTAAACTTCATTTAGCACATTAGCAGTTTTAAACAAACGTTGAACTAATTTCTTTTGCTAAGATTTGAAATTGAGTTGACAACATTTTTACAAGATTTTTTGCTAACATTAGCAAAAATAAATGGTAAATTTTTTTTTATTTTCAGAAAACTTAAAATGGCTCTATCTCGGAAACTAAGCCAGATAGAGCAAAATGGAGGGCATTTTTGGTTCTTAGAATCTCCATACTTTCGCGGGTCCTCTTCACATGTGTGGACCCTAATGGGCCCTAACTTTGGATCCAAAAAAGTTAGCATTCCCGAAAATTTTAAAATGCTCATATCTCGGTAAATATTGCCGACACAACAAAAAGTCCAAAAGCATTTTTGTAGCTCTCAATACGTAGAACAAGACCGCAAAATAGTCAAAAGCTCTCCGAGTAATATTTTGGAAGTTATCGAGTTTTTTAATTCTCAAGACCCCAGTGGTCCCCTATAATCACGTATCTCAAAAACTAAGCAAGGTAGAGCGAAACGGACACAAATTTTGGATCAAAAACTATGACGATTTTTAAGGAACCCAACTAGGTCTAGGCCCATCGGGGTCTGGACCTATCGGGTCCGAACCCAATGGGGTCTTCAAATGTGTCAAAAAAAAAAAATTTAGTTAACTAATTATTGGCAAAACATTTTTCCTAACTTTAGCAAAAAAATTGTGGGCTCAAAATCAGCAAATTTTCTTGTAGGTTTACAAGCTTTTTTTGCTAACATTACAGTTTTTTTTTTTGAGTGTACTAAAATTTTGCTAATTCAAACAGACATATCTTTTCTTTTGAGTGTACTGTTGTTCTATGTAAAAGCACAACTTATTCATTGCAATGCATTGTTCCAAAAGAGCAAAATACATTTGCAACAGCAAGTTTAGTATGTAAGTTAGTATGTGAGAACATGGATTTAGTTAGAGATGTACAATAGGACGTTCCGTCAAATTTTAATTTTCGAATTTCATGTCGTAATACCTGCCGAACGATGGCCATCTTTACCGTTGGTTGCCGACTGAACCAGCGGTAAAGATGGCCATCGTTCGGCAGGTTTTACGAAAAATTACATTTTTCTCACTAAAATTATTCATGTCCGAATTTATTGACCAAATCCAGTTAAAAAATTTGGAAATTTGCCTCACTTTATTGGTCTCAAAAGTTGGAAAATGTTAAGTGTGTTATCTAAAAAATATTAAAAATATGTAAAAACACGATTTTGGTCCGAAAATGCTGATCAGAATCTGTGTACCAAAATCGTGGACTAGCGTTTTTGGACCAAATAGTGTTTTTATATTTTATAACACACTTCAAAAATTAGGACATGAATTTTGATCGAAAAACGTAAGAAGATGACCTTGCAAAATTTTTTTATAAATTTTCCAACAATCAACACTAACTTGGGCATTGTTTGGCAGGTATTACGACATGAATTACGAAAATTTAAATTTGACGGGACGCCCTAATGTACAATATACGTATGAAATTTTTTTTTAACAAAATTCTCCGTGTAGTATGGACTTTTCTTACCAATTACACTGTGCAACAAGAAAAATGAGCCTCAATGGCTTCAACGCCACATGAAAGTAGACCATCAAGTGAACAAAATCACCAAAGGGTTTTGCAAAGTCAGTTCGGATTTCTTTTTTATAGCCCACTGAAGTTTTTATATTTTTATCAAAGGCGTTTGGAAAACGTCAAAAATACTATAACAAGAACACATCTGAGCTTCAAAATATGATTTGATGTCTCCAGTGAAATTTTATGGCGGTTCTTTTCTTAGAACATTTTAACCCTCTAACTGCCATTTTAAGGGGTCATTTTAGTCCTTTTTCAAAAACTAAACACAGAAGTCTAACAAAACGTCCATTTAGAGGGTTAAAATGTTCTACAAATATTTTCCTCATAAAATTTCACTAGGGGTTGTCAAATGGTAAAAGTTTGTGCGACATGCGCAAAGTGCTTAAAAAGGGTCAAGTATAAATAATCAATGTTTGTTATTTTTTTTTACCAAAGCAGTGTTAAAAAATATCGACAAAAAACAGTGCAAATATACTTTTGAGCTAAAAATGATGTTCTGATGTGTTTTATAAAATTTTATGATGATTCTTTTCTTTGACCAAATTAACCCTCTAGCTCCCGTTTTAAAGGGTAATTTTTGTCCTTTTTTAAAAGAAATACAAAAAATTCTATAAAAAAAAGCAGTTAGAGGGTTAAAATGTTTTACAAATATTTTCTGCATCAAATTTTTCTAGGGCACGTATAAGACAGAATGTTCGTCCTGCATATAGAAAGTGCTTAAAAATTTTGAAGTATTCAAATTTTTTTTTATTATTTTTTCACATGTGGTAAGCAGCAGCCGAATGAAAGCCGAATACAAAAAAAGTCCATAAAAAGGCAGTTAGAGGGTTAAAATGTTTTACAAATATTTTCTGCATCAAATTTTACTAGGGCACGTCTGAGACAGAAAGTTCGCCCAGCATATAGAAAATGCTTAAAATTTTTAAAGTATTCAAATTTTTTTTTATATTTTTTTTGGGCCGAAATATAAAAAAAAAAAACAAGTAACAAAGTTAAATTCAACTTTGATTTCGCTCAAATGGAATACGAAACTACTTAGGGCAAGAACAAGTAAATATGCTAAGTCTTAGTTATATCTGTTTAATACTTTGGCCATGATAACCATTTCCACAGACGGACAGGCATCGCTAGAATGTCTTAAAATCGATCACTGATCAATAATATATAAGGGGGTTTTCGTGTCAACTGACACAACTTTTGATACCGATCTACTATCCTATTGGATAGCAGTGCAGACACAATTTTTCAACGAGATCTGTCAAGGACTCTCTGAGTTAGATGGGTCGAAATTTGACATTTTGGCCAAGAAGTGTTTATTCTCATCCATATAACTTCTTACCAATTAATTTTAGCAAAATGTGTCCCAAACAGTTTAGATAGCTATTTCTTCAATCTTGCGAAAAAAAATTATAAAAAAATAAAAAAAAAAATAGTTTGATTTTTTTTTTTTTAAATCCAAAACTTGTTTGACTTTTTTGTCAAATCGGGCCCTTTTTTTGACTCAAAAGAAAGCTTAGGTGTTTTCCCCACCTAATTCTTCTTCGCCTCAAATATATTTTTGCTCCACCAACAAATTTCCGCTAGAACGGCATCACGCGACTTTTTCCTATGATATCTGATATGGTGATCACGGCCAAAGTATACACTCAAAAAATTATGTAGGTAAATTCCAGTGAATATTCACTTAAAACAAATGAAATTTTATTTAAAAACCATTCCACTGTTTTTTCATTTAAAAAAAAAACACGTTGCAGTCAATTTTAAATGTTATTATAATGACTAACCAAAACATTAAAAAATTACTGAATATTCACTTATTTTGTATTGAAAAACAGTAAAACTATAGAAGAAATTTTTTACTGCCGAAAATTAATGTAACAGGAAATTCGTTTTAAAAAAAAAAAAATTTGAATACTTTAAAATTTTTAAGCATTTTCTATATGCTGGACGAACTTTCTGTCTTAGACGTGCCCTAGTAAAATTTGATGCAGAAAATATTTTTAAAACATTTTAACCCTCTAACTGCCTTTTTTTTTAAAGACTTTTTTGTATTTCTTTAAAAAAAGACAAAAATTACCCTTTAAAACGGGAGCTAGAGGGTTAATTTGGTCAAAGAAAAGAATCATCATAAAATTTTATAAAACACATCAGAACATCATTTTTAGATCAAAAGTATGTTTGCACTGTTTTTTGTCGATATTTTTTAACACTGCTTTGGTAAAAAAAAATAACAAACATTGATTATTTTTCCTTGACCCTTTTTAAGCACTTTGCGCATGTCGCACAAACTTCTGTGTTTAGTTTTTGAAAAAGGACTAAAATGACCCCTTAAAATGGCAGTTAGAGGGTTAAAATGTTCTAAGAAAAGAACCGCCATAAAATTTCACTGAAGACATTAAATCATATTTTGAAGCTCAGATGTGTTCTTATTATAGTATTTTTGACGTTTTCCAAACGACATTGATAAAAAAATGAAAACTTCAGTGGGCTATAAAAAAGAAATCCGAACTGACTTTGCAAAACCCTTTGGTGATTTTGTCCACTGTATGGTCTACTTTTATATGGCGTTGAAGGCATTGAGGCTCAATGCGATGACCCAAAATTTGTTGCACAGTGTTATTTTTACATGTTCGAATTTATAATCGATTTTAAATCTCCTTCTGTTGTATTAAATCTTAAGTATTCCATATCAATCTGTAATATTTTAAATCAGGACTGTGATCACGTAAAATGATAGTTAACTATCGTCGATTTTTGGACGATAGCTAACTATCTTGTTGCTCCTAAACTAATCAAAATATTTCAAATTTCCACTCTTTAACAATTTAATAAAGAAAAACTTTTAAATTTCCCTTCAAAACGATATGTATTTTGATGTCGTTTATGCATCGTCTATCGTTTTCGTTTTACGTGATTAGCCCCCATGGCATTTTATTTTTATACCCTCCACTCTAGTGATAGAGGGTATATATAAGTTTGTCATTCCGTTTGTAACACCTCGAAATATTGGTCTAGGACCCCATAATAAAGTATATATATTCATGATCCTCGATCGATTTTAAGACGATCTAGCGATGTCCGTCCGTCCGTCCGTCCGTCCGTCCGTCTGTCCGTCTGTCTGTCTGTCTGTCTGTCTGTTGAAAACACGCTAACTTTTGAAAGACTTAACGGATGCTCCTGAAGTTTGGCATATATGTTGGGCATTTACCTGGTCAGGGTGGTATTGCAATCCAGCGAAATCGGTCTAGTGGTTCAAAAGTTATGAGCAAAAGACTGAATTTCGGCAAGGGTTTTTCGTGGATTTTTGAGATAAAAAGCACTATAACTTTCGAAAAGCAATTCTAAGGCTGCTGAAGCTTGGCATATATATTTTGCGTTCCTTCAGCCTCGTTCGTGTTGAATTTCAGCCAAATCGGTCCAGTGGTTCAAAAGTTATTAGCAAAACCGTGAATTTCAGATTAGCTTCACCTAAAATTCACGTGTTAAAACCCGTTAAACCTGTTTTAAAAACATTGGTAAGTCACAAAAATATTTTACAACGTATTTTTGTCACTCAAAAATATTTTTATACAAAAAAAAATACACTCGAAAAAAATTTTACACTCAAAAAAAAAATTAGTAAATTATTTTTTTTTTTTTTTCAAAAATTACCAAAAAAAAAATTTTTTTTAAACAAAATAAAATATTTCTAATCAAAACTGTTTTTTTTCACGTTAGAAAATTTATTATCACTTAAAATGGGCATTGTGGAGGGTATTCATAGATTCGGCCAAGTCGAATTTAACTTTTCTACTTGTTTTTTTTAGATTTTTCTTATTTTTAAACAGTTTTAAGTATATTTTGAAAACTGCTTCCTGGCAAATGTTCAGATTTTTTTTTGATGGCCCGTTCAAATATATGAGATTTTCAAAAATACGGAGCGAGGTCTGTTGCTTTAAATAATTTTTATTTCTCCAATATTTCGAAATTCATTGAATTTCATCCTCAAGGACACTTACACCAACAAAATAAACTTTAAGTTATAGTTGTTTTAACATCGTCATATGGTATTGCACTATTTCAATACCATACCACGATGTTAAAGCAACTAAACTTAAAGTTTATTTTGTTGGTGTAATTTTTACAAGTGTCCCTGAGGATGAATTTCGAAATATCGGAGAAATTAATACAAATTATTTAAAACAACAGACCTCGAGCTCAATTATTTTATTCACATTATATATTTCAAATTTCAGAAAAATCAGAAAATATTTAGAAGTCGGCTAGAACGATTTTGTTTTTTGATTGAACAAAATTAAATTTGGGTGTGCCGAATCTTTTAAACCCTCCAACACGTTAAAAAATGAACGGTCGTCGGAGTCGGTGGGGGACACCTTGCCCTCGCGATAAATGTTTATTAATATATTTATTATGCTTTTTGCACTATAGTCATACAATTTTATAATTTTTTTAATATGTTCTGCTATCCACGCCTACAAACTCTACCCGAGTAAAAATTTTTATATGATACAATATATAGTATAATGATATGTAACACAATATATATTTATACGCAATTTGATCCGAATAATGGTGGATGTTTTTGCATTAAAAAAGATCAACTTGTATAAATTACGATTTGATTTCATCCGAGTTTTGACCAGACATTGCCATATATTGCTGGATCTAATTAGATCTAATTGCATAAAACCATATAAAATCCTTGTGTTTTTTGGTTTGGGTTGAGATACACCACAGGTCAACGATACATTCACCAAACATATAATTTTCTAAAACAAAAAAATGTTTGGGTACGCTTCGAACCGGATAGGTGATATACATAACCCTAACAAGGAAATCTTTAGGAACATTTTAAAAAGTTTCTTATACTTTGCCTAAAAAACTTAGAAAATTTTTGGTTAATTGGAAACATATAAAGTTTTATATGGAACAGAATAAGCTATATATATAATTTGATGTTAAATTATACAGAAAAACAGATTTTGTATTGACCCTTATATTATTTTATTTAATTATATCAACCGTACACCTTTTAATCCGAATTATGATTAAATTATATATTACTACATATGACTGCATAAAAAAAATTTAGAAAATATCTCACGGATGTATAATCATATATAATTTATTATGTTTGTATCAAGTTATATATTGTAATATATGTAGGCTGACCATACGTACTGATTTGATCAGTACATGTACTGATTTTTGATACCGTGTACTGATCAAAAGATGTTGTACTGATTTGTACTGATTTTTTGAAATATGTACTGATTGTACTGATTTTTGAACATTTCAACATAAAAAATAATTTTGTTCGAAAATTTTATACAAAAACTTGAATTTCCATAAAATAAGTCATCGGAGTAGTTTTTTATAATTTAAGTATGACAAAGAGATAATTTGAGTTAAATCAATTCTAAAAAGTTCAGAGTTCATGAATCAATAGGTTCAGTAACGCAAAAATATATCTGAGCATGAGGTTATTTTGATCCTATAAATATGAAAAGGTTTATATGAAAAGGCGCCCATAATCTTTGAGGTTTTCTAAACGAAAAGTTCACGGGATGATGGATTTTTTTTTATTTTTAGAAAGATAGTGTAATCGCATCCATTTAAATGATACTGAGATATTCAATGAGGTAATGTCTTCAGAATTTGTTGGACAAATCACTCAGAACATCAGCCGCTATTTAAAAAACATGAGCTTTTTTTCTCGAAAGTTTTATAAAAGTCAGAGTTATCAAACCTTATGGAAAAAAGTCCTCAGAATTTGAGGGATTTTCTTAAACTCAAAACCTGTTGGTTTTTGTTTGTTATAATTTCTCCACTGAAAGTTTATCAACATTCAAATAAAGTTGTTTAAAGGCAGTTAAATTTTTTGCAAAATAAGACAACAGTTTAAGGCAGTTGTTTTTAAACCTTAAACAGCTCTTTTCAAACAGTTGTTTTTAAACAGTTGTTTTTACTGAAATACTAATTGCCCCAAATTTGTTAATTTTTTTGAGTGCTGAAAAAATTATCAGTGTTTTGCCATAGAAAAGAGTTTTTAGAGAGGTATTCACGAAAATATAAACGTAAAAGCTTGGGCGTACTGATTTGAGTTCAGAAAAAACTGGTCACCCTAAATATATGCTTATTTTTACTCGGGTATATTTAATAAAACCAAAATTTTTCGTGAAGAATTATTAGCTCAACAGGAACTTTAATTTTTTTCGACAATCGATGAAATTAAAAAAAAAGTCACTTTAATACACATGTATGTCTTACAAACAAAAAATATTCTTTGCTACAAAGCATACAACGTTTTATATTTCTCTTTATTTTACGTCAATCTCATCGAGAGTCGTTGTTACTGCTAAAACATTCCCTGAGGTATATTTGTATTCACACTAACGATAAAAGCTGTGTTTTGCTTTAAATATGATGCAGTACGTAAGCCTGTAATGAAAGCTATCTTACATACCATACCGTATTACACACATGTACAGTGGTTGTCAACTAATTAGAAACGCATCTATAATATAATACTAAACTTTATTATTATCAAACGAGTATAATTTAAAAAAATTATGTAGGTATGAATTTAAGCTTCATCGCGTTGTGATTGAGTAAATAATAAATGTGCTACGAGGGTCGATCTGGAAAATGAAATTATTTATAGACATTTTTCAGAATTTTTTTTTAAATATTTTTAAGTTGATTTTTTCTAAGTTTAAACATTAATATTTAAGAACATGTTCCAATAGTTTTTATTCAGTTATTATTTAGTTAATTTTTCGAACAACCCAAACAAAAAATGAAGACAGTAGAATACAGTAAAAGAAATCGAATTTTTTTACCTAAAATTATTATAATATATATTTAATTATGTTATGTTAAAAATTTAAATTAATAAACAATAACATATTTTCTTTGCTTACAAAAAATTGGTGGTCAAACAAATTTTAGGTCAAAAATGCGATTTTTTCTACTGTGTTGTACTGTCTCCATTTTTTGTTTGGCTTGTTGGAAAAATTAGTTGATAACTGAATAAAAACTATTGGCATATTTTTTAAATTTCCAATGTTTAAGCTTAGAAAAAATTGACTTAGAAATATTTTTAAACAATTTTCTAAAAAATGTCTATAAATAATTCCATTTTCCAGATCGACCAGCGTAGCACATTTATTATTTACTCAACCAGGACGCTATCAAGCTTAAATTCAAGTTTTATAAATTCCTACATAACTTTTTTTAAATTACACACCAAAAAAAAAAACGTGGGTATCCAATACTAAAACTTTAACTAAATTATAGTCAAAAAGGACCTAGTGCAGAAATTGGTAACCAATACTAAAATTTTTTACTAAAATTATTGAAAACCAGTAAAAATTACTAATTTTAGGACTTTGATGATACTAAAATTAGTAAATTATTAGTAGATTTTGGTACAAAATCACTTACTAAACCTTTTACTGTAGAATTATTTTGAGTGTACTCCTTTTATAATAGAAACGTATAGTATAGAAACGTTTCTAATTAGTTGACAACCTGTATGTAGATGAACACACGTTCTACACTTAATTTATATCTGTGTATTGTCGAATAACACGTTTAAACACTTCACACATTAAACGACAAAACCGTCTTATATTCGTACTTATCGTGATAACAAAGTGATTTAGAGAGATTGAAGAAAAGCTTCTCTTGATTGTCATATATATAAATGAATATTGTGCACTCCCCCCCCCCCCCCCACACCAAATTTAAAAAAGAAAAAAAAAAAAGAAAAAGAAAAGAAAAGAAAAGAAAAGAAGAAAGAATGAAACTTTCTAAAAAATTTTCCAAAGGAAAAATATCCCAACATTTTTCATAGAAAAAAAAAATTTGAACAATTGTAAAGGAAAAATCTAAAAAATTTTATAAGAAAAATCTGAAAAAATTTGAAAGGGCAAATGTGATTAAATCTATTTTTTTTTGTGAAAAACTATCTGTAAATCTAGAAGTTATTTTTATGAAGAGAAATTTTCTTTGGGAAAAATTTCCTTATGTTTAAAAAATGTGTTCTCTTCTCGCCCTTATTCGCGCACAGTATTTAATCTTCACACTTACAGCATCTACATTTATCTGTCTATGTAATTTTAGTTGAAATTATAAAAAAGGATATAAATAAAAAACTTTAATTTGTGGAGGTTTTAAAAAAATAAATGTTGCATAGCATTGTGCACAGTAGTAGTTGAAATTGTGTGTGTGTGTGAGTGTATAAAAAGTACATTTGTAGGTAAAGTAGTAAATTATCAAAACACATCACGTGCAACATAATTTTTCCATGTGAGTTGTGTTTAATACGCATTTGTTTATAGACACAGAAATATTTTCAGAAAATAAGATACCTATTGAGCCATTACTGCCAAAATATTGTAAGTCATATAAAATATTTTGATGGTAATAGCGGATTTTAGGACATCGTTAACTTTTGTTGCACACTAATTTTTCTAAATTTTTTTATTATAAATCTTAATTTCCATCATAAAATATGTTTTTTTTTTTACAGTGTTTCATCTTATTCCTTTGTTTACATTTAAAATAGGTCTGTCTGATATAAATAAAATAACTAAATATAGTTAAAAAAAAAAAAATAAAAATATTCATAAATATTTATGTATCTATGAATGCATGAAAGTTCGTTTTAAATTGAATGCATTAAGTTTGCAACTGTCACAGATTTTTCTGTCCAAAATGGAAAACTTCAAAATTTATTTATAATATGTATATTTGGCATTTGTTTCGTTATTTTTCATTTATAAGTTTTTTTCTGTTCAAAAGAGATATAAAAAAAAAAACAAGTAAGAGTGTTCAGCTGTGCCGAATCTTTTTTACCCTCTAATACGAAAAGAAAAAACGAAATGAAGGAAAGTATTTTGGGGGGGGGGACGGTTGGGTTGGGTCAGTGACGGGGCTTGGTCGGTTGACTTCATTTTCCCCTTATAAAAATATTTAAGAAATTAATTTTGTATGCTTTTGGTACTCAATTAATTCTATTTTATCATTAATTAAACTATGTTTCTACCCAGCAAAACTTTGGTAATGGGTAGTGATTATATAACACATTACCAGGTAATGCATATAACTTATTTGTAGCATTATTTTATGATGTCTTACCAAACATTTGTTCCACAACGTATTATTTTCAAGTGAAAAATAATGCATTACTAATAATTTGCTACGTAATGCATGATTATTGGAAAAAATGTATTTCACATTTGTTATTTATTATATTTATTATTATTATACCTTAAGGATAAAGCTCATGTCAATAGAACTGCCAAATTATTATTTGATCAAAAAGTATAGCGAACACAATATTTAAACCAAATTTAAGCTTTTTATTTAATTTTTGTGGTATTTTGGCCAAGGCATGTGTGGGCATTACTATAATTAAATTCTGATCAAGGAAATCGATAGCTTTTTTAATGATCTATAATTTATTAAAGATCAATAGACTCTGAGGTCCATTGTGATACCACGGGACCGTAATAGGTTTCCCTACTAGTCCCTGTCGTTAAACCATTTTGAGCTTCTTATAAAACTCCTTAGATGTTGAATTTTGACATCCAACAAATCAGAAAGATCGTACAGCTCCCTAGATCCCAGTGAAGCAAGTCTCTGACCTACACCTTAAAAATTTATAGAATGAACATATATTTTCTGAAAAGTGCAATTTTTCCTTTTCAAAATTAGCAAATTTTGGTTGTGCATTTCGCAATAGAAAACAAAGTTAAAATTAAATGTGAAGTTTCTATTAAGTAATGTGGCAATGTTGCTATTTCATTCCGTGCGCAACATTGTCATAAAAGTCTTTGTAAGCGGAAATATCTGCACTTTTATCTCCAGACATTTTGAGGTGGCATATCAAAGGTGCTGCATCAAATCACTCGAAATAACAAAAATCTAAACTTTTTTCATGCCTTATCCAAATATCGGATGCGAGTTAAAAAATGTTTAACCCCCAGCTTCTGTAAGTTTGGGGAAATTTTATTTTATCTGTCATTTTAAGAATCTTACCCCCAGTTTCTGTAATACGAACGCCATTCGTATGCGACGAATTTGCATGTATTTTGTTTTTGTTACAATAACAAAACACACACAAATTCGTCACGAACGAATGGCGTTCGTATTACAGAAACTGGGGGTAAGATTCTTAAAATGACAGATAAAATAAAATTTCCCCAAACTTAAAAATAAAAATGAAGTATACGCCACTTATACAGTTTTCAAGTTATTAGTATTATAAATATAAAAAAAAAATCACCGTGTTTGCCCATTATTCTTTCCAAATCGGTATTATCTGCCCCCACTTTGCATTGAAGTCATCTATTACAATTTTAAAGTCTTTTGTGGGAACGTTCTTCAAGACTTGAGAGTATCATAAAATTTTGTTTTTAAATCATTGGCAGGGTCTTCAGTTGGAGCATACATAACCTGACCAACCATCCCGCTTTTGGCGGGATTATCCCGCTTTTTGATGTCTCATCCCGCCTTGAATTTCTATCCCGCTTTTTAAACAAAAGTCCCGCTTCATCCCGCTTTATCCCGCTTTTTGACTTTTGGAATAGCAAAGTATACTTTAAAATTGTTTAAAAAATATTTTGAGTATGATTGTTCTGAAGTAATTTTAAGCGATTTATTTCGATTTTTGAGCATATAAATATGATAACGTTTAGAATTTCTTACCGCGCTTAAAAAATTACTCCTAAAATTGTGTTGAAACTCGACAAAATTTTCAACAACTTTTTAAACGTTTATTTTTGAAAAAAATATAAATTGATTTTGATTTTATTTTAAATTATTTTTTAATTTGAAAATAAAAAAAAAAATAAAGTTCCAAAAAAAATTATTAAGTTTATTTTATGTCTGTTCGTTTACCGTACTACAATATACTTACTCATTTGTACTACTTTTACTACAGCTGGAAATTTTCAGTACAAAAAGTAAACAAAAATTTCCAGTTATAGTAAAAATAGTAACAAATTTACGTAAACAAACACACCTTTTTATTTCAATTATTTTTTTTTTGAACTATATTTTTTTCGAGACGTGTTCAATAGTGTGGTCCATATTTTGAAAATTTTTAAATGACCTGAAATAAGTACCTAGTAAAACTTTGAGCCGAATAGGTTAAATTTTTGACCCCACGAAAATCAGTCAAAGTTTCGAGTTTTGGGCAAAAATTCTCTAAATTTAAGAAAAAAAGCTTGATTAAGCATTTTATGAATATGAGGCATTCCACACCAAATGTCCCGCTACAGAAAAACATGTGTCCCGTAAATTTCTGAATAGGTTGTTTGGATAGCCCTATATGTAACTAAGAAAATTGCGTTTTTGGTTTTTCAAATTTTCGAAAACTGGGCTTAGGAGGCGTGGTCAAATATTGGAAAAATGGTAAAATTTGTGGCGAGTTGCCTTGATTAAATATTTATCACATTAATACGGAATGCACCACAATGCCAAAAATTTACGTTCTTATATAGTTTTATATGGGCTATTGATTAAAATTTTTTGTTTTGGAAAATTTTCAGAACCCGTTCTGAAATTTTCCATTTTTTAAAAAAGTAAATTTATCAAAAATCCGGCCACTTTTTTTTTTCGTTTTTAATTATTTTTTTAAAAGTTTAGATGTTTGTCCATCCACACAAAAAAAATCAGAAACACGTTCATCTTTTTTTTCGAGAAAATCGCATTTGAACTTTAAATTTCATAACAATTTTGTTATTTGCTTGTATTTCTTTGTTTTAAAGTTGCGAATGAGTAATATTAATTGCATAAATATTCGTCATACGCTCTGTTGACACAAGAAAATACAAGCAAATTACAAAATTGTTATGAAATTTACAATTCAAATGCGATTTTCTCGAAAAAAACAAAAAATACATTTCTGATTTTTTTTGTGTGGATGGACAAACATCTAAACTTTAAAAAAAAAATTTAAAAAAAAGAAAAAAAAGTGGCCGGATTTTTGATAAATTGACTTTTTTAAAAAATGGAAAATTTCAGAACGGGTTCTGCAAATTTTTCTTGGAAAAAAATTTTATTCGATAGCCCATACGAAACTATATAAGAATGTAAATTTTTAAGATTGTGGTACATTTCGTTTTAATGTGATAAATATTTAATCAAGGCAACTCGCCACAAATTTGACCATTTTTCCAATATTTGACCACGCCTCCTAAGCCCAGTTTTTGAAAAATTGAAAAACCGAAAACGCAATTTTCTAAGTTCCATATAGGGCTATCCATACAAGCTATTCAGAAGTTTATGGTACACGTGTTTTTTTTCGCTGGACATTTGGTGTGGAATGCCTCATATGCTCAATGTTTGTTTAACGTTGCCCAAACGTACTCAGATAAGAAATATATAATTTTCCAAATATCGGTAACCCATATTAATTTGGTACAAAAAAAAATATTTTTGAATTTGAAACATTTTTCAAATCTGCAAGATATTTTTTTTCAAATTTTCTCAAACAAAATTGCCAGGTATTTCAGCTCGTTTAACAAATCGGGTTTAAGGAGCAACAAAAACCCAAAATTTTCAAAAAAAAAATCTACCCTGTGTGAAAACTTTGACTCGGAATATATTTTTTTTGAGTACATGATTTTTTATGTATTTTTTTTTTTATTGTACAATTTTTTTGAAGTGACAAAAATATTTTGAAAACTATTTTTATGGTCTTTAGAAGCGTGTTCAACGTTTTCTTTGACACGTGAATTGGAGACGAAACCAATACAAAATTCATGGTTTTCCACATAACTTCTGAACCACTGGACCGATTTCACTGAACTTCAATATCAACCTGACCCACAGTGATTCGTTTCATTGGCAAAAATCAAAAAAAAAAGTATGTCTTCAATGTTGATGATTTTTTGTATTTTTACAGTTTAATAGTAAACTAAAAGAAATATATACTTTTCTGATTTTTAAGGAGTCATATGTTGCCACAAGAGGGCGCTAAAGTATGGAAATTCAACGCTATTGTGTTAAAACTTAAAAATTGATTTTTATAGGTTTACTAAAATAATTATGAAAAATCGAATTTTAAAGAAATCAACAATCTTTTTTTTGCAAAAGTTACTTTAATATATTAGCTAAATGTTGTATTTGCATTTTTTTAGAATTAATCTTAAAATACTGCTCTGTATTGCTCTGAAATCTTAATTTTTTCTACCGAATTCCCAAAAATTGACAAATTTTGATGGAATGCATAAAAAAAGTTCGTGAGTCAAAAAATTATTTTTTTCGCTTTTTCGATAGCTCGGACTATGGTTTATAAGGCAAAACAATAAAAATAACTAAGTTTTTGTCTGAAGTTGGAAAAAAGTAAGGTTTTGTATGTCCCTTTATTTTATTTTTTTTAAAAGCTATATTATTAATGGAAAAAATATTAGAAAAACAATCCAATATTAAGTATTTTTTCTTTACACATTGATATATTATATAGAATTCTGTAAAAATATAATAAAAAAATCAGAAAAAATATGTAGTACGTGGGCCGTTTTGATTTAAAAGTTATCTGTGACTTTTACTGAAATCCCCAAAATCACCAAATTTTAATGGCCTTCATAAAAAAAGTTCATGAACAAAATTTTTTTGTTTTTTATTTTTTTTGTAACTTTAACTATGTTTTATAAGATCAAAAAATAAAAATAACTAAGTTTTTTTTTAAGTCGAAAAAAAAAAATTTGTAAAAAAATCTAAAATTGGATTATTTTTTTTTTTATTTATTTTATTTACTGTAAATAAATTTATAAAATACATCAACATTTTAGTGTTTTTTCATATTAAGTGATTTATTGTATTGGATACCATAAATTTATAGTAAATAATTCGATAAAATAAGTATACAGTGGGCCATTTTGCTTTAAAACCAGTATTTGATTTTCGTTGGTATCCCAAATCAAAACCAAAATTTTTTTGAGATACATAAAAAAAGTTCGTACTTGGAAATTATTTTTTATTGATTTTTTTAACATCCTGGACTGTTTTCTATACGATCAAATAATAAAAATAACTAAGTTTTTGAAAAAAACGAAAAAAAAAAAAAAAAAAAAAATTTGAAGTACCCAAAAAAAAGTTTTTTTTTAAGTTTTTTGTTATTAACGGGGTATATACTTAGGAATAAAGCAAATATTAAACAAGTTTACTTAAAACTTATTTTGAATAAATTTATTTTCGTAATGCAATAGGAAATAAGTGTTGCGAATGTTTTGTTTTTGCAGTTATTAAGCATTTTTATATTTTTGACTATATTTAAAAAAAGGATATATTAACAGCTTTTTTGTTACCGCAAGCAACTCAACGAAATTTGGCACACTTATTATTGCCATTTGATCTAATCTATATTTTAAATTTGATAGCAATTGAAACATTTTTAAAATAGTTACAGTGATTTCAAGAAAAAGGATATATGGCAGCCACGCGAGTCCTTGCTCAGATTAAAATTCAAATGTTGTACGTCGATAGTTATCTAAATTTCTAAGACAATAGCTAAGATTAGTAATTTTATAGCAAGTTTTGTGGCTAAAACTCCACTTTTAAGTTTCAGGATATACGACAGGTACAAATGTCCTTCGACCGATTTGCTCAAAATTCTTATTTTTTTTTTTCTACTAATTAATTTTGTGCTTGAGTACCAAATTTGGAAAATCTTTGACAACTCTTTCTATGTTATTTTTGTGATTAAACTATATTAACACTTTATTGCAGTTTTTAAAAACGATATGTAAATATCTTTTGTTTTACAAAACCGATTTCAGCGAAATTTGGCACACACATTGACATCACTTATTCAAATTTTTACAAAAAATTTCAAGGGTATCGAGTAATTTTTGAGCGATTTACAATATTTTTAAGAAAAAGGATACATGACAGCCACACGAGTCCTTGCTTCAATCTAGAAAAAAATTTACACATAAAATACTATATCAAAATTGGTAACATTGGGTACGTTCAGCAGAGAAAGCTGCTACTCAACTGTTCCTCAACATTCTGCTGAACGGTTTGATTTTTGACATTTCAGCCAACATGTTGAGTGAGCGCTTCTCATCACTGGTAGCGTTAATTTATTATTCTACATTTGATCACAAACTGATAAATAAGCTGTTTTATTGAAATTATTTTTTTTTTTACGATATTCAAGGAAATAAACAACAAAAAACATAAAAAAGTAGTTTAAACAAAAAAAAAGTAAATGAAAACCTTAAAAAAATTATTTTTTTCCAATATTTTAAAACATTTATAAAAAATTGCGTTCAGCAGAGTCAACTAATCAAAACATGCTACATCTCAACTGTTGAGTAGCAGGTTTCTCTGCAGAACACGCCCATTGACAAAGTTTGGGAATTTTGTGACCATTTTTGTGGTTTTAATCACATATTTAAATTTCAGGATATATGGGGGGTAGGCGTGTCCTTGCTCCGATTTTTCCACAAACTCGTTTTTTTTTTTGATTAGATAACTTAATGCTTGTGTACCAAATTTCAGAAATCTGCGACCAATATTCTATTTTTGCCCACTCGATATATGGGAACGAATCACTGTGTGACCGTAAAAATTACAAGCTACTTTACTTTCTTTCGAAAGTAAGTGTGTTTTTAACATAATTATAGAAAGCCAGAGAGACGGATGATTGATAATCATGAATTTTTATACTTTTTCGAACTGTTACAAACTTACTATCACGAAGTGAAGGATATAAAAAGTCCCGCTTTTTAGACCAAAATCCCGCTTTTTCAACCTTTCTATCCCGCTTATCATACAAAAACAGTTGGTCAGGTTAAGCATAAATGACACTTAAAGGTACTCCAATATCAAAATATACTGCAAATCATAATTCTGTAACCATTTAATTTAATTTAAACTTACCTAAAAATATCGAAAAAATTTAGAAAATTAATAAAAAGAGACATTTTTGCCCGTGTAATTGGTTTTTAAACTTCATAGCCGATGCGGCATATCTTACACATGTCCGATTATCCTGAAATTTTGGGAGACATATTTTTACATCCAAATAAATATATCTACGTGCAGTTGCGGTCAATATCTAACAACTTTTGGAGCACCATATTAAATAAATAATAGTAAAAAAATGTACAAAAAATTTGAAAAAAAAAAAATAGAACGAAATGTGATCACATGTCGCAGTATGGCTTAAAAGTTTCGTAATTAAGAGTACACTCATAAAAATTTGTTAGTATTCCTTACAAAAAAGTCTGTTACCATTACTAATAAAGTTTTCAATTTGTGCCCGATAACTTTTTCAGTTACCATTACAAACTTTTGTTTTCAAAAATTAGTAAACTTAAATAAACTGGAAAAAATTAGTATTACAGAAATTTTCTGTATAATTTTTGTAAAATGAATTTTAAAACCCGGTTGTAAAATTTATTAACATTTTTTGTAAAAAAATTGTAAATTGTGTATTTTAAATTTCTGGAATTTTTATACAATACGTAAACCGCGTCTTGCGTTTGTTGTCACCAATTACTGTGCAAATGAAATTAGGTTGTTGTTAGAGTTTTAGATCTGAAATATATAAGAAAAAACAATTAAACATTATTTTTCTTTTAACTTTTTTATACTTACCGAATAAAAATGCTTATTATAAAAAACTACTGTGGTGTTGACAAGTAGAAGATGAACATACATATTTTTGTTCTAGAATAAAAAATGTTGAATAATTCTGAAGTGAAAAATTATAAATAAAATAAATTTGTGTACCTTTTTTTGTATCTCTATGGTTTTGTTTGCTTACATGGGTCATTCTAAAAAAAACATACTTTATTGAAAATAAATAAAATTATATAGTTTCAATATTTTTACCTGTAAGTATTCCTTTGTGTTTAATTTAAATACGCGTCTTCGCAAAACGTGTGATCTTCACCGTTCATTTGTTTTTCTTTCATGTAAACAATATAACGCCATGATGTTCTAGAATAAAAAATAGCAAAAATAATTTTTTAATGGAACACAAAAATATACAATTGTTACCTGTTTTGTTTTAGGTTTTTATGGGTTACATTTGTCATTCTAAAAAACATTTTATTTTTGAATAAAAAATATTTCACAATTTGGTACCTGGTAATTTTTGTTGTAATATTGTTTGTACAGTTTTTTTCGTCCGTCGTGCGATCTGCGTCATTCAAATAATATTTTTTAACTAAATAACACAAAAAGAGGGATGAAGAACATTACCCAAAATCACTGTTGCCAACTATTTTTAACCAAAAACCTCTAAATTTCACTAAAAAAGCGCTAGAAACCGCCAAAAATATATTTAGCGGGGAAAATTTAAAATTTTCCCGCTAAATTACGAAAAAAAAGCGCTAAAAACCGAAAAACTTGGCATTTTTGATTGACAAAAAAAAATTAAAAAAAAAAACCTCCAAATTATTTTTCTACGAAAATTGACTTTTCACTAAAAACGGAGAAGAAACCGTCGAAAAAAAATTTTGCGGGAAAATATAAAATTCTCTCGCTAAGTTACCAAAAAAGCGCTAAGATTCGACAAACTTGGCGTTTTCGATTGAAAAAAAAAGAAAACTTGGAAAAAAACTCTAAATTTTTCCCACTAAATCCAAAAAAAAGCGCTAGATTTTCCCGCTAAAGCATCGTTCCCTCTAAAACCAATTTTCCCCCGATAAATCCAAACAAAAAGCGCTAGATTTAGCGGAAAAACCTCCAACTTGGCAACAGTGCCCAAAATTCTCAACACTACTCTCTGGCATTGTTGCCAATTTAGCTATTTTGTAGCTAGATTTAGCTATTTTTTTTTTGCATCTAGCGACAAAAAAAGTCATTTAGCTCTTAGCTACAAATCTAGCTACTTTTTTTGTTCGCAAAATTTGTAAAAAAGTGTTTTTTTTAAACCGTTTTATTAGCCATATTTTCAAGTTGACATTTCGTTAACGTGCTATTTAAGTGTGTATGACATCTGCTAGTTTTTCAACTTTTCAAAAAGTTTTATCAGGGGTTTTCTATGATATTTCCTTTAACTTCAAACAAAAATTTTAAATTTATCAAAAATCTCTCCATGATAAAGTTACTTAAAATTTTCAACATCAAGCAAGTATCGTATTGGCATAATTCATAGAGAATGTAGTTTAGTACCACCATAAAGAAAAAACAGCTATGGGTTTAACATATAATAGTTTTCATCTCTTCAATAACGGATAAAATTTTACACCAGTATTCATAACCAAAACAACGAGTGGCTATAATCGAGCTTTTAATTCGCATTCAGATAATTGTGTATTAAAAAATTTAGTACTGCGAAACAACTCCCAAATGAAATAAATCCCAATGAAATAATTTCTAATGATATAAGTCCTAAGAGGAATGTATTAATCCCAACTTTAAGAAATGAAATAAGTCCCAAAGAAAAAATGAAACAAGTCCCAATATTTGGGAGCCCGAGTAAAAATTTTTATATGATGCAATATATAATGATATATGACACAATATATATTAATACGCAATTTGATCCGAATAATGGTGGATGTTTTTGCATTAAAAAAGATCTACTTGTATAAAATATGATTTGATTTCATCCGAGTTTTGACCAGACATTGCCTTATATTGGTGGATCTAATTAGATCTAATTGCACAAAAACATATAAAATCCTGGTGTTTTTTGGTTTGGGTTGAGATACACCACAGGTCAACGATACATTCACCAAACATATAATTTTCAAAAACAAAAAAAATGTTTGGGTACGCTTCGAACCAGATAGGTGATATACATAACCCTAACAAGAAATGTTTAGGAACATTTTAAAAAGTTTCTTATACTTTGCCTAAAAAACTTAGAAAATTTTTGGTTAATTGTAAACATATATAGGTTTATATGGAACAGCATAAGCTATATATAATTTTAAGTAAAATTATACAGAAAAAGAAATTTTGTATTGACCCTCATATAATTTTATATAATTATATCAACCGTACACCTTTTAATCCGAATCATGATTAAATAATATATTACTACATATGACTGCATTAAAAAAAATTAGAAAACATGTCACGGATGTATAATCATATATAATTTATTATGTTTGTATCAAGTTATATATTGTAATATATGTTTATTTTTACTCGGGGTTATTTAAAATCAAAATACTTACTCCCAAAAAAATTAAAGAACTCCGAACGAAATAAGTCCAAAAAAATAAAATAAGTTCCCATTACAGGAATTATATCTATTATGAGTACTTTTTACGTATACAAAATGAGGTGCTGATTCACAGAAAATAGTGAGGTGCCGATTCACAGAAAATAGAAATTCACAGGAAATAGTTCACAGGATCTGCAAATCCAGAAATACATACATATAACATATAGATTAATAATGTTTCTTTGTTAAAGAAATTGATTTAAAAGCTTAATTTAATAACTTAAGCGTTGGAAGCAATTTCTAAAGTTTCATGCGTTATAAATTATATCTGCGATATAAAATATGAGTATTTAAACTTTTTGTTTGCAAAATTTAATAAAAATATTTGAAAATATTCGTTTTAATACCAAAACTAACTTATTTTATTATTTAATTAAAAACTTTAGCAAATAAAACCTTTTAAAAACCACAAATCCAAAATCTAGCTATAAAATAGCTAGATTTTTCAACTGTTTATACAAATCTAGCTACAAAATAGCTAGATTTTTTAACTGTTTTTAAATTTAGCTATTTCTAGCTATTTTTTTGTCCAATCTAGCTACATTTTTTTAAAAATAGTTGGCATCAGTGCTCTCTGGAATAAAAATCAATCATTTTTGAACGTGAGAGCAAAAAAATATTTGCAAAGAGCGTAGACAAAAAAATGCCGCGAATGGAGAATAGAAAAATAAGAATTGATTTTAATTTGGAAAGTACATCCAAGGCTTTGGCTTTGTTTCCACACATTTTGTGTAGAGCAAAAATTAAAGCCAACGCTGGCATTTTTTGCTCTACATACCAAACGTATGAGAATTGCAAAATTCAAAGACAAAGCCTTGAATATACTTTTACCCTCAGTGTTTTGTTTTTAATTTTGCATATCTTCTTTTTACTCTGCTTTCTTTCCTTTTTAATGGAAAAAACCCCAAAAAAAACAAAAGTTGGTACGATAATTTTAAAAAAACCAACTGACAAAATTATTAAAAAACCAGTAAAAAATCAATAGTTTGTAATACGAGTTTACTAAAAAGAATTACTAAAAATGATTTTTTTAGTAAAATTTAGTAAAAAAGTAGTAAAGTTGGGGTACAAACTATTTTACAAACTTTTTTACTAACGTATTTTTTTGAGTGTACAGTTTTTAGCGTTTAAAAAAAAATCTAACGTTTCGGACTTCTTCAAAAAGTCGATTTTAGTTTTTAAACGTTAAAAAATAAGTGATAATTACTTTGAATAATTTTTTATATTTTTTTCTAAAACTACATTCAAATACCAACAAAATGTTGCCCAACTTATTTTAAGATATCGATATTTTTACTGGTCAAAATAAATTGAAAATTTCAATTTCTTATTTTTTTTTTTAATAAATCGCCATTTTAAAAAATTTATTACTCAACACCAACTTAGATCAAAAGGCTAAGAAAGCGATTAAATTATTTACTTAACTTTTTATAAAAATAATTGAGTATATTTAAATTGGGTCAATTAAAAAATCGCTCAAATTTATTTTTAATTTTAAATAAATGATTACTCAAATTGGTTTTCCAATATTTTTTTCTGTGTGGGACATAACAAGAGATTCGTATGTATAAATTTAGATCATAATTTAAAATTTTGTGTGGACTAAAGTAAACATTAGTAGAGTTTTTCAGAAAATATTTTTACTTTACATCTATTACTTTTTTTCAAAACAAATTTCGGAATAACCATCCGTAAAAATATTTCAGACAAAATATTTAATTTAAAAAAATAAATTAATAAGAATTTATTATTAATTTATGAATGAACATATGAATTCATACCGCATTTACTATTCTATTATATTTTATTTATTTATATATATTTTTTTACCATGTCACATTTAAATTATAATTTATATTCGAGAAGAAACCCTATGAATATGTTGCAATAGTTATTTTACAGAAGACATAATGTCAAACAATATTTTAACTTTTTGACATGAGCTGCATGAAAATATCCGAAAAATTAGACACGTACCAAGTGCACATATGATCACATACTTGCATACGTAATGTTTTTATATATCTATTAGGGTGGCATATTTTTTAACAGTTCACTTTTTTATTTTGAAATTTATGTTTTTTAAACATGCATATTACTTAATTTTGGTTACAAATAAATTGTCTTTTTTTGATTAAACTACGCTAAAATTTAGTAGTCAAGAACAGGTAAGTACCCAGCCGAAATTTTGCTGAAGTGGCAGCAGCTTTTGGAAAGGAATCTCGAGTCAAGGAGCGCATCCAAACCTGCTGAATTCATGCATGATTCTCTAAGGCGATGTCACACTTTAGAGCGCTATTGGATACACCGAAAAAGCGCTCTTAAGATGCTCGGAATAACATCTCTTTAGAGCGTTGAAAAAATCGCTATAAAGATGCAGTCAATTCATTTATATTTTTAGAGCTGATTTAACTATTTCTGAAATACAAATTACAAAATCTGAAATACAATTCACTAGTTCTGAATGCAATTGGAAAATCTTAAATACAATTGACTAATTCTGAAAATCAGTTGACTCCCTGCAAGCATTTGCAAGAAATATTGCCTAAGAGATCCAATTACATTTAAAAAATTTTCAATTATATTTCGAAATTTTCGAATTATATTTCAGAAACTTTTATTTATATTTCAGATATTACTACTTATAACCAAACAAATTTTAATTACTTTTAAAAAATTTTCAATTATATTCGAAATTTTTTAAATATAATTGGACATTTTTAAAAATAATTGGAGATTCTAAAATAAGATTGGACATTTTTTGTAATATAATTAGTATTTTCTGAAACTAAAGCGGAAATGGTGTACTCAATTTTTTTTTATTTAAAATGTGAGGTGTTATGATTGAAGCACTCTTTGCAGCGCTGATTAATGCGGAATAATGATGCAGTGAAATCATGTGTCTTTGCCTAAAACTCATGGTTTTTTATTCAAAAAGTGTTAAATATATTCAAAAGGAAAGCATGTATGAAATTTTATCAAAATATAATTTTATATTTTGAGTTTTATATAAAAAATCTTAACAAAAAATTTTAATTTTTTCCCCATACTTTTACTGCATCCTCAAAAGCGCTCTTTGGATGCGTTTCGGTATGCTATAAAGAGATGCTGTGTCGCCAAAATCTCGATTTATTTTTGCTGGGTAAGGTTATGTGATAGTCGATGGCCGAATTATCCATGCCTAAACAATACCAAACCACAGCAGTTTACCGCGACAACGAAATCTTTATTAAAGTTTGATTTTTATCCTTTTACGATCTTCTAAAACACTATCACAGAATCACCAATTACATGCTGCCACCTTAATTTTTCATAGGTATATGTATAATAGGGGTGGGATAGTGCACGAGTTTTCGATTTTGACACGCTAGAACCGCTTATTTTGTGAGGTTCGTAAAAAAAATACATGGGCCAAAAAATGGGGCAGATCGGATAGGATCTAGGGGTCGCTCATCGGGGTCAAAGTTGGGCGTAGAGGGGAAAAAATCCACAAAAAGGCCCAAAACTCCCCTGGTTTTGCTCCTAGAGGGGTCAAATGTGAGACCGGCCCCCATTATTTTTTCCCCCTGAACACTTTTGCCAAACATACCTAAGCCCTATCTCCAATCCCTAAGGGGGGTCCCATACAAAGGTTCAATTTTTAAAAAATCTTGCTCCTACCGCTCTAGCTGTCCTAGAAGTCACCCTAGAGGAATCAAATGTATGACCGGCCCCCAATATTTTTTTAACCCCAACATTTTCTTAGAACATACCTACCCCCTATCTTCAATCCTTAGGGTGGTCCCCATACATTTTTTTTTATTTTTCTTAAATTGTCATATTAAATCAGCTCCTACCGGTCCAATGGTGCCTCCTAGAGGGGTCATTATCAAGACCAACCCCCATTAATTTTTAGCCCCCAACACTTCTTCTGAACATACCAATTCCATATCTCCAATTCCTAAGGGGTCTCCCACACAAAATGAGATTTTTGTAAAACTTGCTCTCACCGCTCTAACTGTCGCAGGGGTGACCCTAGAGAAGTTAAATGTGTGACCGACCCCCAATATTTTTTCAGCCCCAACATTTTCCCCAAACAAACCTACCCTCTATTTTAAAGCCTTAAGGGTGTCCCCACACATTTTTTTTATTTTTTTTATAAAATCTGCGCCTACCGCTCCCATTCTGCCTTTTAGGAACGGTAAATGCAGACTGACCCCCATTAAATTTTGCCCCCTACATTTTTTCTGAACACACCTACGCCGTATTTCCACTTTGTAGGGGTGCTCCCCTGGAGAAAACAAAATTAGTAATGTATGTAGAGAAGTCAAATGTATGACCTGCCCATATATTTTTTTAGCCAAAACATTTTCTTCAAACATACCTACCCTCTATCTTCAAGGTGTTACCCCACAATTTTTTTATTTATTTTATCGAGAAATCCAAGGTCTTTAATTTGTAATTTAATAGTAACTTTTGTTAAGCGTAAAAAAATATTTTTTTTTTACTTGAAAATAATAAAAAATGATAAATAATATAACTATAAATGAAATTAATTTATTTTTATCGTGTGATGGATATTGTTTCCGATTTTCGGCCACGACCTGAAGCAAAACTATTTTTTCCTCCACGTTACGGCACAACACGTTGTTATAGTCTTCTATTAATTTTACGCCTCTTTCGGCAGCGTCGTTGACAACATGTAATTTACGTAATATTTGCAGCGCTCGCTGGTAGTCCTGACGATTTTCCCAAGTATTTGGATCGGAAGCAATGAAATGGTTGTTATTCCGAAGCGTGCAAAAAATTTTGGAGTCTCAGGTGTGACGTAGTGGCTTAAATCAGTTTTCATGAGTTCTTGATTCACTTGTTTCGATGCCATGTTAATTCTTTTCACACCTTCGAATCCAACAACATGTACTGGAGGATTACAATCCTTGTTGCCACTGTCGCCGCTATCCTCTGAGGCATCTTCTTCCCCGATATCATCGTCTTCTTCTTCCTCGCTGTCTTCAAGAGATATTCGGATCAAATAGTGCGAAAGCAACAGCTTCGCCACTGAGATACCAGAGATGTCCACAGAATCTCTTGACCAATCGTTGCGACAGAATCTTATCAATTGAAGCATAATTGGCAATCGCTTTCAAAAAATCCAAATCATTATTTGGAGCTTCTATTGCTTTGGTAGCGCTAAACCAAGCTTTTACGTAAATTGTTATGATGAAAACGGTCACATCAAGAAGTGCATTTAATTCTTTTTTGGCCAAACCGATATATTTTCGGAACAAAAACATTGTTAGGCAATATATGCCTTTTGCCATCCATCGAGCATGACTGATGGGTCCTGGTGGGCTAAAATGCTTATTAGGAATATTTTCGCCAAGGTATAATAAAACAAGTTCAAGAAACTCCTTGTAGTCGTCTCTGAGCTGGTATGTTACCTGCCACTTCCTCATCTTATATGCCAAGACTGTACGGTTTGTCTTTTATATTTTCCCACTGCTCTTTAAAACGCGCAAACATTAGCACTCCTGGTCCAGACGTTTTGCCGAATTTGGTTTCAAAGACTTAGTTTTCCCCAGGGGAGCACCCCTACAAAGTGGAAATACGGCGTAGGTATGTTCAGAAAAAATGTAGGGGACAAAAATTAATGGGGGTCAGTCTGCATTTCCCGTCCCTAAAAGGCACAGTGGGAGCGGTAGGCGCAAATTTTATAAAAAAAAATTAAAAAAAAAAAAAATTGTGTGGGGACACCCTTAAGGCTTAAAAATAGAGGGTAGGTTTGTTTGGGGAAAATGTTGGGGCTGAAAAAATATTGGGGGTCGGTCACACATTTAACTTCTCTAGGGTCACCCCTGCGATAGTTAGAGCGGTGGGAGCAAGATTTACAAAAATGTCGTTTTGTGTGGGAGACCCCTTAGGAATTGGAGATATGGAATTGGTATGTTCAGAAGAAGTGTTGGGGGCTAAAAATTAATGGGGGTTGGTCTTGATAATGACCCCTCTAGGAGGCACCATTGGACCGGTAGGAGCTGATTTAATATCACAATTTAAGAAAGAATAAAAAAAAATGTATGGGGACCACCCTAAGGATTAAATATAGGGGGTAGGTACGTTCTAAGAAAATGTTGGGGTTGAAAAAATATTGGGGGTCGGTCATACATATGATTCCTCTAGGGTGACTTTTAGGACAGCTAGAGCGGTAGAAGAAAGATTTTTTAAAAATTGAACCTTTGTATGGGACCCCCCTTAGGGATTGAAGATAGGGCTTAGGTATGTTTGGCAAAAGTGTTCAGGGGGAAAAAATAATGGGGGCCGGTCTCACATTTGACCCCTCTAGGAGCAAAACAAGGGGAGTTTTGGGGCTTTTTGTGGATTTTTTCCCCTCTACGCCCAACTTTGACCCCGATGAGCGACCCCTAGATCCTATCCGACCTCCCCCATTTTTTGGCTCATACACTTTTTTTACCAACCTCACAAAATGAGCGGTTCTAGCGCTTCCAAATATTGCTGCTTAAAATCTCACACAACACTATCCCACCCTTAATGTATAAGTGTAGATATTTATAAAAAATACAATAGTATGTATGCTTAAAACTATGTTGTTGATGTCCCTTATGCGGATTTTACGTTAAAAGTCGAGTTTGTGCAAATGTACATAAGTCACAAACACACCTGATAATTAGAATATGTTTAGCAATATTTATTTTAAAATTATGGTTCACAGAATAACAGAAAACATTTCTTAATCATTGATTTAATTTTTTGATTTCCCATGCCAATTAAGGATTTCTTAAATTCCCAAAATATATGGGTTTGAATAAAGTCAGCTAGAAATCCGAAAAATATTTTTACGGGAAAACTTAGATATTTTGGGGCAATATCAGTTAAGAGTGAAAATGCGTAGAAATAGAAGAAAAATATATATTTTTTTATAAGCTTCACTTGCACAGAAAAAAGCTAATTGTTATATTGACCCCCATATTTGTGAATACAAATAATTTTTTCACTGAAAATGCTCCTATACGGAAATTTGTAATATCAACAAACGTTTGTAAATTTTGATTGTTGAAAAAAGATTTTTTTTTTTTTTAACAAAGAAATTCAACACACACAATTTGTGATTTGACAAAAGTAAACAAATCTAAGGGGCATGTCACAGACTCAATTCCGTTCGGAATTGAAAAAAGTGGTTTACTCGTAAAACGCAAAACGAATATTATTTTTTTCGGAATGAAATCACTTTCAAAAATCAAAGTGGAATTGAATTGCACAAAAGTAGTTTCATTCCGAAAAAAATATTTACTTTGCGTTTTACGAGTAAACCACTTATTCCACTTCCGAACGGAATTGAGTCTGTGACATACCCCTAAATTTTTTTTCAACAAACACAAACACAATTTGTTGATCTTAAAAATGAAGGGATTAGTGCAAAAACTTGATAAGCAACATTTTAGTTTTTGGTGTTTTTTGTCTAATACTGATGTACCATTGACAGATTTTTGGCAGAAGTGTTGTTAACACCCTTCGTACAAGTATTTTGAGTATGTAAGTTCTTCAAAAGATCTATTTTTATAAGTATTTTAATAGTTTTTAGGCAAAAACCATCATTAAATGAAATGTTGCTTATCGAGTTTTTACAATAAGCCCTACAAATGATTTTTTTTTTTCAACAAAGAAATTTACCAAACACAAACACTATCACTGTGCTCGAATTTGACACTTTTTTTACCAATCTGGGCACCCTACTGGTAAAGTTAATTCGAGTACGCTGAATTCAATAGTGCTAGCCGTTTTTCGAAGTTAGCGTTTGTATTCGCGATATTCGCGATTTAAAATTTTGATGCTCAAGTACAAAAAGCGATATTTTTAAACTTTTTAACCATTCAAGTCGGTTAAACTAACATAACAAACCATAATATAGCGTTTTTCGCGAAAAACATTGTTTGTTCGCGAAAAGTCTTTATTTTCGTGAAAAAATTGGTTAATTACAATTATCTTTAGTTTGATGTGAATTGACGACAGCCATCTGGTAAAGCTAGTTCGTGTACACATTAATCCCATTGTAATATTAGTTTTTTCAAAGTTAGCGTATGTATTAGCGATATTCGCGATTATTTTTTTTTATTTTTAAGAAAAAAAAAAATTTTATATTATTTGGACAATTGCTGAGTTATATTTTTTATTGCTATTAATTTATGAAAATAAGTAGAATATGATACATTACAGACACAAAATTATTCGAAAAATTTTTTTTTTCGTGGATTTTTTTTTTTGCGAAAATTTTTTTTTGCGGAAAAATCTTTTTTTTTTGCGAAAAAAAAATTTTTTTTTTTTTTAATTTATATTTAAAAACTATCCTAAAAGCATAAAAATTTAATTTTTGTAGTACCTATGCTTTACAATTTTAAATCGCGAATACGAGCGCTAACTTCGAAAAACGGCTAGCACCATTGAATTCAGTGTACCCGAATTAGCTTTACCAGCAGGGTGCCCAGCTTGTTAATTTTTGCAACTAGCACAGTGTATTTATTGACATAATAAAAGAATTTTGAAATAAAATTACTTCACTGACAAGGGAAGTCTCCCTAGTGTCACCCGCGGATCTTTATGGAATTGGTTTTATTTTGTAGATCAGAAAAAATAAAGGGACACGTATTTTTTCCTAGCGGCCCAAATTCATATTTAGGGGGTAAAAAGGAGGGGGGAAGACAAGGCCATTTTTCAGTTTTTCTCGTTTATTTCCTATACTATACAAAGAAACCTAGTCATGTTACATACCAAATGAAAGGTCTTTGGAAAGCCTATCTAAGTACGTGTGCTAAGAGCGTGTCCAAACATGCACAACTTTTCGTCATATTGAGTAAAATGCCAAAATTTTAGGACATTTTTGTTAATAAGTCGAAAAATATTTACTTCTTTGGCCCGTTGTTAGCACTACGAGATAGGTATTTTAAATACCTTTAATCTGATATCACGCATGCCTACATTAATTTTGTTAAAATAGGCGTAAAGCGTAAAAAACTAAAAAAGGTCAATTTCCCCCCATACAAATCGACCCCCCCTAAAAATTAGTTTGGGCCGATAAAAAAAAATACGTGTCGAATTAATTTTCGTTCTTAACAACATATCCAAATTTCACGAAGATCGGAGGGTGACACCAGGGAGACTTCCCTTGTGAGTTTGTTGAAAACAAAATTAAAGATTTGTATTATGGACTAAAGGGCCAAACAGTTTCGACGTATCGTAACGTGGTTCAGTGCTGGGAAGTATTGTGTATTGACATATTCAGTACAGGCAAATTTCAAAGTTTTCTGTGCCTACAATAAATACAATTGTAAGCTCAAATTTTTTTAACTTTGAAAAAGGGTTTCTTATAATTTTGAATCCATTGTAGGTACCGAAATACTTAAAATAAGTCTTTACTGAATTAGTCAATACTCAATACTTCCCAGCACTGAACCACGTTACGTTACGATACGTCGAAACTGTCGGGCTCTAAACAGGCGGCCGTTTTTACTAAGTGTTTGGTTGATTTACAATTCATGTTTGTTGATTTAAATTTGACAATTTTATTTTCTGAGTACTGAAAGATGATATATATCAGATTGTCATTCCTGAAAATATCAGTCGATCGATTTTAAGTTGATCTGGAGATGTCCGCAGGTCTGTCTGTTAAAAACACACTAACTTTCGATAGACAATTTTTAAGGCTTTTAAAGCTTGGCATATATCAAACAACCAACAAAAATGATTAAAACAGATACGTATAAATGCGTCGTTAATTGGGACTGGAGAAACGCGACGCAAACCGAAAGGACGCAAACCGAAGCACGATTTTCCATACGTTTGTATTGATTTTCATTTAATTGGTTTCGAGATTCATAATTTTAGCAAAAAAATTAAATTTTTCAATAAAAATGCAATTTTTTAGAATTTTTTTTTTTTTAAACAGTTTTAATTAACATAAAAATATATCAATTCATGAGAAAAACGTAAAAAAAAATAACAAAAACATAAAAATATTAATATAAAAATAAAAAAATCATAGTATAAAAGCAAGTATAAGAGCAAGCATTGTATAAACATTTTCATATTAACGACGCAAATCGAAGCACTAACGACGCAACTTCGAAGTCATGCTACGCAAACTGAAATATAAACGGGAAACCTCCTTTTTTGTTTTAGCTTTGTACACACATTTTTATATCAACGACGCAAATCGAAGCACTGGCGACGCAACTTCGAAGCCATGCAACGCAAACTGAAACCAAAACGACGCAACCTCGAAATCACAGAAATTTCAAAACGACGCAAACCGAGGTATTGGTGTATACTAGTTGTTTTCGGTATAGTAATTTAGGGGAGGGGGGGGGGATTTCCTCTCGAATATGTGAAAAATTCATTGTTATGCTTTTTGCACTAAAGAAATACAAGTTTATCGTTATTTAAAAAAAATTATTCCACGCCCATAAAGGGAGGCGGACCAAAAAAAACGACATTTTCTAATTGTCTGGGTCCAAATGCATGACTTTGAACTTCATGTTGCATAAAAATATTGCATTTGTTAAACAAAAAAACAAAAAATCATGTATAAAAAACACATGGAATGATTAAGTGAGTATACCCCCATACTGTAGTTGGAGGGTATAAAAAGTGGCCGGAATTTTGATAAATTGACTTTTTTAAAACATGGAAAATTTTAGAACGGGTTAAAAAATTTTTCAAAATAAAAATTTTGAATCGATAGCCCCTAAAAAATATACAAGAACACAAATTTTTGAGATTATGGTGAATTCCGTTTGAATTTGATAAATATTTAATCAAGGCAATTTAACACAAATGAGACCATTTTTTCAATATTAAGCCGCGCCTCCTAAGCCTACGTTTTGAAAATTTGAAAACACAAAAACGCATCCAAAGATCTTTCTTGAGGTTCAGTAAGGGAAAAATTTTTACTTTATGTTAAGATCTTTTATTTTAACTTTTAATATAAAATTCTTTGTTGATAATAAACAATTAGCGCAGAAAAGATACATGACATCACTGCAATGCTACCAACATATGCTCAAAACTTTGACATCGCCTTACGGAATCATGCATGAATTCAGTTGGTTTGGATGTGATTCTTGACTCGGGATCCCTTTCAAAAAACTTGCAAAGTTTAGCTTTCAAAAAGCTCTTTCAAATGACTCAAAACAAAGTAATTTGAAAGAGCCTTTTATGATGTTTTGTAATTATCATTAAGAAAATGTCACGGAATTTTTGATGTTAATTAAAACTAGGACAAACGGCCTACTTGAGTTGAGGGTGGGTTGTACAAGCCCAAAAATAAGTAAATTTTCTACGCAAGTCCATGGCGCTCAGACTTAAAAGTCGAGCTTATTGACTTGAAAAATATTTTAACATTTTATCAAACAAAACTTAGCCTTATTCTAGCAACTATCAGTGTAGTTTATACGATTTGTTACGAATATTTTGCCAAGTTTATTTTTGTATGAACATTTTCATTTTTGTATTTATTTTTTTTTATTATTCATATTAAAATGTGCACACATAAACACACATACTCATACACAAACACTCATACAAATCTCGGTATTGTTAGAATTCTATGGCATTTTTATGTGACCATTTACGTGATTCTGGTAAATATGAAAGGAAAACTTCATTGTTTTGTTATAATAAAAAAGAGATTGTGACTATTTCGGTTTTTTGGTTCCAGCTGCTTAGCTTTTTACCTTTTTAAAAATTCAAATCTAAACTATTCACCATTTACATACATACTTACATACTTGTCGTTTTAAACACACATGTGTAACCACTTTATAGAATGTGTTTTTATGTGGATTATATACTTACACTACATTACTATGAATGTATGAACATTGTTCTTCCTCTTCTTCATCTTTAATTTTACAAACACACTTACGATGGATGCCAAATGATTTATCTAGTGATTGTGGTTTTTATGTTTTTACATTGTCTTTACCAATACATATGCACATACATACGTGTGTGTGTGTATCAGTGTATAAGAGAGTGTATATTTGAATGTTTGGTCATTTGTGGCATCTGGTTTTATACTGTCGCATAAAATAAAATCAGAGAAAAAAAAAACAAAAAATTGAAGAAGAAAATTGCTGATGTCGTTTATGATACAACCTGATTGTAAAGGTGCACCACACAATTGCCTTTTATTTTGCTTTAACATAATATACAATGATATTCGCAATCTTTCATACAATGTCAGATTTTTATTTTAACAATTTACTACAATATTTATGCTTGAAAGTTTTAGTAAGATATATAAATGTAAAGTAAATAATTAAAAAAATATATATATTTTAATGTAATATGTTCATTATACATTTTTTTTGTTAATTTTTCAGCAAACATCTAATTTTTTCATTACCGAGTTTTAAATTCTAATTTTTGTATGGCAATTACAATGAATTTAACGTGGATAGATTATGATAGACTGTTAGTTCTATTATTGTTTGATGATGATGCAGCACAAAAATAATAATATATATCGAGTTTTTTGTTTCAAACGTACCACAAAAAAATGATGGATCAAAGTCAAACTTACGGCCTATATGGAGCTAACAAGAGTTTTGTATAGGTTATCGATTGACATAATTTGTTTTTGAAAAAAAAAAAAAATCAGAACTACGTCTGACAATGAGTTTATTTTTTTTTTAATTTTAAATTGAATTTCATTAAATTCTCCACAAAATATAAAATTTTCAGAGAGCAGTTATTTTCTTATTTCGAGAAACTTCAAAATATTGTAAATTATGGTAAATTTGAGCAATTTTTGTATAACATCTCTCATTGCTAAATTTTCGATACTGTAACTCAAGAATTTAGAAGTTTCAGAAAAACATCTACTTAATAGAGTTTTGTATGGGTTATTGATTGACATTGTGTTTCAACCAACTCTAACGTTTCTACATACACACATTCATACAACTTAAACTATTGGAAAATTACACCATCCGACAAAAAGAAAACAAAATCATTAAACACGAACTGGATAATATACGTTTGAAACTAGAGACTAAATGTAATAACACTGCAATAACAGCTTCTAATTTCGTGATTTTGTTTCCTTTTACAAGGATTTCAAAGTTTCAGAAGACCGTAGGCAAAGTTGCCCAAAGAAAAATCGCTCAAAAAAGAAAACGAAATTTCGCCCAAAAATTGTTCATTCAAATTTGGGCCATATTTCATATGAATAGTTACCCAAAATTGTTAGACACATTTTCATAGCTTTTGGGCAAAATTTCGAAATAAAAAATTGGGTAATTTTCAAGGTTGGCAATCGATACACACCCAGAATAGAATATATGGCTATTGTACCGCAACCAAAAAAAGCGACTATGAAAGTCTATGAAACTTCTAGTATTTTTGATGTCTTACTTCGTCTTTGAACAGGTTCATTTTCGTTATTTAGGCCAATTCCTTTAAAATACCGTTTATACATTTAGAAGAGCAACCGGTACAAATACGAATTAACACATCAAAAAAAGTAGAAACTTCATCAACTTTCATAATCGTTTTTTAAAAATGTCCATATCTTTATTGGTTGCGGTACAATATCCAAATACCGTTATTCTGCGTGGGTATCGATTGCCAACCTTGGTAATTTTTCTTAACAAAAAATTCCCTAAAAATAAAATATAAAAAATTGCCCACTTTTTTTTATTTTGGCTTTAGTTTTTTTCAAAATCTTAAAATGTCAAAACTGAAATAAGTCGCAACTTAAAAAAAGTTTATCAATTTTTTTGGAACATGAGAGCGAACAAGATCTGCTGGGAATCGAACAAACAATCCCTGCACTAACTTTTAGATTATCATGCAACATATTAATCTACCGCAGCTCAGTAGAAAATCAAAAGTAATTAATTAAAAACAGCATCGCGCGATTTTTTGTGAAAATTTTTTGCCTGCGGCTTTTTCATCGCAGCTCCATCCTCTTTTTTCTATTTCTTTATCATTTAATTTACACACTTAATATTTTTACTTTAATTACTTATGGGTTTTTCATAATATACAGTGACTCACAGTGAAAATGGTCCACTAGATATTACATAGAAATTCGTTAAAGACAAAATAAACAATATCAAACCATATTATTATCAATCGAGTATTGTTTTGAAAACTGCTGTTAATAAATTAATTTAAGCTTAAAAGCTTCCAGATTGAGTAAATAATAAATAATCTACCAGGGTCGAACTGGAAAATGATTTTATTTATAGACAATTTTTAAAATTTTTTTTTAAAAATATTTCTACGTCAATTTTTTCCATTTTCAAACACTAAAAATTTACAAAATCAACCAATAGACTTTATTCATTGGTCAACTTATTTTTGCAACAATTCAAATAAAAATCAAAATTTTTTAAATTCAGTAAGATACATTATTTATTTTTTTTTTAAATATTTCTACGTCAATTTTTTCCATTTTAAAACACTAAAAATTTACAAAATCATCCAATAGATTTTATTCAGTGGTCAACTTATTTTTGCAACAATCCAAATAAAAATCAGAATTTTTTAAATTCAGTAAAAGTGTCGTCACTTTTTTGACCACTAATTCTTTTGACCACCAATTTTTTGTAAACATAGAAAATATTTTATTATTTTCATATCTCATTACTTTACACCAAGGTGTACTAAAACTATTACAAAATAGAATCTTTTCATCGTTTACAAAAAATTGGTGGTCAAAAGAAATGGGGGTCAATAAAGTGATGTCACTTTTACTGAATTTAAAAAATTCTGATTTTTATTTGGATTGTTGCAAAAACAAGTTAATTAATGAATAAAATCTATTGGATGATTTTTTAAATTTTTAGTGTTTCAAGTTGGAAAAAATTGACGTAGAAATATTTAAAAAAAAAAATTAAAAAATGTCTATAAGTAATGTGATTTCCCAGTTCGACCCTCGTAAATCATTTATTATTTACTCAATCTGGACGCTTTTAAGCTTAAATTAAAGCTTGATAAATTACCTTAACAGCAGTTTTCAAAACAATACTCGATTGATAATAATATAGGTTGAAATTGTTTACTTTGTCTTTAACGAATTTCTATGTAATATCTAGTGGACCATTTTCACTGTGAGTCACTGTATATTATGAAAAAACGATCTGTCAAAAATATTAAAAAGGATACGTATCAAAAAGCCTTATCATAAAAATTTTTGTCTTCGTCTTAAAAGTTTTTCTGAGTAGCGGCACGCAAAATAAAGTGTTTTTTGGTAATATCTGTTTTGTGTTTTTTTATTTTTTTTTTTTATTTTGAGTCATTTTTCATTTCTTTCTTAGCCTTTTTTTCGTTAATTTTGGGCCAAGTTTCGTATTTTTTTTTGGGTAATTTTTCATATTTTTTGGGCGATTTTGCCTATAACCATTTCAGAGGAATACATTTTTGTACAATATTTTTTAAATACACAACTTGTCAAAGAAATGAAAGTGTAGGATCTCCTCTAATTTTCCCATTTTATTATTTTGACATAGCTGGAAAAAATAAGATAATAAAAGTCATTTTAAAACTTTATCCTTCAATAACATTTTAAATTTTTAACAAAATATGTTTATAAAGTTTTTGTTTTCACATCCTTTTTCTTAAAAGTGCAAATATTTAAAAAATATTTTACAAATGGTAATCTGTAAATGCTGTTTTACTCCATTTGAATTCTGCATCCAGACGTATATCATCCGGTCCATGTTTAATATTTACTGTCGTACGGTGTTATACAACATAACAATTTACCTAGATTTAGTTTGCTTAAAAAAAAAAATAGAAGCATTCGATTTATGTTGTTAACAAAACAATCCGATTCAAAACTTATCATAAGGAAGTATTCTATAAAATTGTATTTGTTTTACTACATAAATAGGAACATGTGTATCTATGTTCATTAGGGTGGCACTGATAATGACATTTTTCGGATTTCGTCGATCGCCGGCAAATTATGGTTCGTTTTGGTCTAAAACTCTATGTTTAATTTGTTAGCCAAAAAGAACAAAAGTAACCCATGCCTTTGGAGGATTAAAGTTTTGCCCCAAAAATTTTGTTTCCCAAACCAATTTTTTTTTCTGATTTATATATATTTTTTTTTTTATAATTACACTATTCTACAAAAATTCACTTTTTTGCACAGACTTCTATGGTACATTTTCTAAATCATTTTGGCCTCCTGAGCAATCTGTCATCAGAAAGGTTGTATAAAATTGTTTGTACAAACCAAATTTTGATTTTTTTTTGGGCTAAACTTTAACCCCCCAGCGGCACAGCTTTAAACTTTCCGATAAACTTAAATATGGAGTTTCTACACCAAAACGAACCATAATTTGCCCGGCAATCGACGGAATTCGGCAAAAGTAATTTTCAATGATGGGTACCAATACCTTTTCGAAACCAATACCCGCTAATACCAATTCAAATTGAAAACCAATACCAATTAAAAACCAATACCTTTATTTGTGCGATACCGATTAAAAACCAATACCGATTCCCCACTACCAATACCAATTTAAAACCAATACTTTTATTCTTCAAAACCAATACCAATAAAAAACCAATACCAATTCATTTTTTATACTTTCGTATCGGTTTTGTTTCGGTTTTTTGTATTCTTATTTTCGTTTGTTTTAATTGTGACGTCAAACATTTTCTTTCCATCACAATATTAGGTTTTACCTGACTAACGAATTGCAAAAGATGTTACATCGATCAGTAATCGTTTGCATGCAATGTCACATAGCAAAAAGGAGTTAGCTACTAAGTAGATCTTAAAAAATTTAGACAGTTTCTGTGATGAAATTTGTTCTTTTGCAAACATTGTTAATATTTGATTATGTACATTGAATGTCACTGCACACTTCTTTGGGTTTGAAAAAAAAATACTAATGTCCTTTTTTGGAAATTCCATAATTTTAATCAAGCAGACGTTACAAAATTTTATGTCACAACACCAGAATCCAGAAAAAAAATTTATTGTTTTATTAGAGGCACAGTCATATTATATAAGAATTTAAGAACGCATAATGTGCAGTTCACAACTTGATATTTTTGAGAGTTTAAGGGCTACGTGTTTAAAAAAATTTTTTTTTCTGTATCCATTACGTTTTTATTCTGTTATTGGTGTTTTGTTAAACAGCTTGTTTAAGGTCGTAAGTGTGAACCCCATATAAGAAAAAAATTGACCCGTGTAATCGCAATTGGCAAAAGATCTAAAATCGAAAAAGGGGCCCCCTGCATGATAACCGATTTCGATCACCTTTTTTAAAAAAAATATTTATGTATGAATGGGATGAATTTTAGGTATATTTTGATAAAAATGTTGAGTCTCATCTTTCTGCAATTAAAAAATATCTCCCCTTGACCACCGGAATTTATATGTGCATTAAATTTTAGTTTAGGCTTTTAATTTTTTTATTAATTAATATTAATTTTTTTAGATTTAATTTATTATCAAATTCCACTAATTGAAACATTTTGAAACTATTTATTTTGAAAATAACGAAATAAATTAATAAAATAGCAAATAAATCCAAATATTAAAATTGCATAAAAAGTTGAAATACAGGCTTTTCTGGAATAACGAACATTAATATTTTTTTTTACAAGAGTTTTGAGACCAGCCGGTGCTAATTTTACTAAATAGGTACCTTTTTCCAAAAAAAAAAAAAAAATGGATCTTTGCCCAAAATGGGTTAAGCATGTACTATTTAGTTTAAAGTTTGACTGAATTCTGTATGCAAATACTGCTAAAAAAAAATTTTTTTAAAGGGGTTTTAAAAAAAAAACATCCCTCACGCAAAAATTCGACTCACTCTCTAGACACTCACTCAGAATTTTTCAACTCACAATCACGTGATTTAAATGAAAATCACTTTTTTGAGTCAAGCAAATCACTGGACCAGCGACCATCTCCAATTCAAATACATAAACAAGAGACAAGTGTCTCCTCATTTGTTTAATCTATAACATCTGTAAATTTTATTTAAAATGAAGTGTCCACCCTTGAAAAAGTTTCCTTGTAGGTCTGAATTCAAAAGGTTTCAAGGCACTTATTTATTACCTTAATATAGTCACTTGACTTAAATGAAAATCACTCTATAACCAAATGAATTAAATGAAAATCACTCACGCTCACGCGTGAATAACGGGACCAGAGACCATCTCCAATTCAAATACTTAAGCAAAAGGAAAGTGTCATTTCATTTGATTCATCTATAACATCTGTAAATTTTGTTAAAAATGAAGTGTCCACCCTGAAATAGTTTCCTTGTAGGTCCGATTTCAAAAAGTTTCAAGTCACTTATTTATTACCCTAATATAGTACTTAATTTAAATGAAAATCACTCTATAATCACGTGATTTAAATAAAAATCGCTCACGCCTGAATCACGTGGTTTTTTGAGTCACGAAAATTACGGGACCACAGACAATCTCTAATTCAAATACATAAACAAAAGACAAGTTTCTCTTCATTTGTTTTATATATAACATCTGTAAATTTTATTAAAAATTAAGTGTCCACTAGGGTTATGACTTTTTGGATTTTTTGCAAATATCAGAATTTACATGCCCTAGCCAAAAAGGCCATAAAAAAATATTAAGAATTGCATTTTTACATTTTCGCTTCCGTCAAAAAAGTTCCCGCACCAAACGAGTTGGAATTTGGTCAATATTTTCTTAGTTCCATTAAAACTTAGAAAATATGAGACTCAAAAGATGCGTAGGAAAGCTATTTACGGTTAAAATGACGAATGCTTTTTGGAGGGACTTTGTTTGATTCCTTAAAGATTAAAGTTTGGCGGTTTAACCCTTAACTGCATAACGTTAACTATTTATAATGTCAACTTTGGCAGCATGTAGCTCCAAAAGTAAAAGTCTGGGAGGCTTTATTTTTATTCGTAAGTGTTCACAAGATCTTTTTTTATATAAATCATTCATCGGAAGGGTTAAAATTACCTTATTTTTGAAAAATAGTACTAAAAACAAAAAATATCTGTGACTTTTTAGAAATTGCGTTTGGTGCGGAAGGTTTTTTGCCAAAATGACCCGCAAATACGATTTTTAACACTAATTTTGTGTTGCCTATCACGTGCTGATAGGTAAAAATTTTGTCAAAAATGAGTCATAACCCTAGTGTCCACCCTTGTAGGTCCGATTTCAAAAACTTTCAAGGCACTTATTTATTACCTTAATATAGGCTTACATTCTGAATTTCAAAAAAATCGGTTAACATTTACGACCTGTAGAGACTTTTGGCCAAAAAACCTACCATCTCGCCCCAGTGTGCACTGTGGGGTGGGCAGAAGGACCACTTACATTAAATTAATTAATATTAACGACAAAACCTTTTGCTTACAAATACCAAAACCGATATAAGATAAATACCAATACTTATTAAAAACCGATACCGATTCGAGGCTAAAACCAATACCAATACCCAATACCTAAATAATTCAAAACCAATACCGAAACCTATACCAATTCAACAAAAAATGAAAACCAATACCCATACCAATACTAATATAATTTTAAAAAACAATACCAATACCAATACTTTTATCGAATTGGTACCCATCCTTGGTAATTTTTTGTGATTCTACATAATATGTGAATAATGTGTAAAAAGAGAATTTTTTGCTGCTTAATATATTTTGGTACACGATAAAGATGTCACAGACAAGAATAATATTTTTTTTAATGTTTTTTTTTATATTTTTTTAATCATCTTAAATTCTTTCAAGATATTTTCGAAAACAATTTTAAAGCGAGGGGTGTATCCCACCAAGATTACATTTTTAATTGTTAATAAGCTTATGAAGTAAAATAACTTAAAAATCGAAAAACAAATTTTGTTTGTATGTGAAAATTTTTTTTTGGGGCAAGAAGAATTCTCGACGAATCGACGAAATTCGAAAACAAGTCATTATTTGTGCCACCCTAATGTTCATATGTATCTATGCATAATATACATTGTATATGTATCTATCAATTCTTTTATATCTAAACTATTTTGTTATGCACAAAATGTAGTTGACTATAATGTGGTGAACATATGTTACTAACGATTATGCTAAACACTTTTATAGGCTTAAAATTAACTTTTAGATAAAATTCAGCATATGGTATTTATTTTTTTGTTTTTATTTCCAAAGTTCTTCCTTTGCATAACTTATTTAAATAAGAGTAGAACGTTTTTTGATGGTTAGAAGTTTTGTTGTCCAACATATTTTGATATAGGAGTAATTAAGTAAATTTATAAAAAAAAATTGAGGTTAGAAATTTTAACAAAATTAAAATAAATTATAAATAATAAGACCAAGAGTTTATGATTTAAAAAACAAAGACCAAGGGTTATGATTTTTACGAAGTAGTATTAAAATAGAATGGTCTTCAATTACAAAATGAACAAAGGTGTTTGTAATTAGTGCTTAATTTCGACAAAATCTCTTCCCATTAAAAAAAAATTGTGGGTCAAGTGTATAGTCAAGTATCAAGTACGTTCTTGTATCTTTTTATAAAGGCTGCCAAATGTATATTAAAATACTTACATACACTAAATTTAATTATTTTTATGAAACATTCTTACAACAACTTAAAAAAAAAATTTGTTCATGTTAGCCAAGTATCTGACGTTTTTACTTAACTAAAAAAGTTTTCTATATTTTTTATTTAACTAGCGCAAACTCTAAAACTTGGTAAGTAAGAACTCCAAGAAAGCCGACGAAATAGTTTGATATTTTTAAAAGATATTAAACCAAAAAAAAAACAAGTATGAAAATTATAGTCGGTCAAGACCGACCATATAATACCCTACACCATAGTTTCCCGGAAAATGGGCCCCAAGTTAAAACATGGACTGATTAGATATATATTTTGTCAAATCTTTAATAATTGTAAAAACACTTACAAATCAAATTTGAGTGAAATAAACTTCTTTTTGTTGACAATAAACCGCTTTAACTGAATATCGGGCGAAATTTTCACATGAGGCGGGCCTAAGTCCAAAAATTGTCCGATGATAATCAGATTTGATAAGGTTATTAAAGTACGCGTTTAACATACTCAAACAGATTTTTAATTAAATATTTTATATTTTCATGAAATTTGAGAGATTTATGTGAAAATAGGTGGTTTGTATGGGGGCCATTAGAAGAATTGGTCCGATTTCTTCAAACTGATTTCGGAACTGTGATTTGTGTAGATAAAACATTTCGAAAATATACCTATTATAATGCGGTTATTAGAGTCATTTGAGTCAAAACTAAAGAAAACCTTTCTATGGGGGCTAGGTCTAAATATGGACCGATTTTTTTCAATTTCAATAAGCTTCGTCCTTAGGCCAAATGATGCTTAAGTTTTAAATTTCAAGTCAATTGATTAAAAATTGCGTTTTGTATCGTGTTTTCACCGTTTACATGGACAGACAGACGGACAGACATCGCAAGATCGACTCATTCTGAGTCGATCGGTATACCTGAAAGTGGGTCTAGGATCAATATTTCGGGTAGTTACAAACATCAGCACAAACTCATTGTACCCTGTACCACAGTGTGGTGTTGGGTATAATAATATAGTTACATATGGGATACCAAATATCCAGCAAAAAAAAAAAAAAAAACTTGTGTCCCAGGAATGTTTGAATATATGGTATGGATAGCCCTATTTTGAACTAAGGAAATTGCATTGTTGGTATCTCAATTTTTTAAAAACTGGGCAAAGGAAGATGTTTTAATATTGGAAAAATGCTAAAATTTGTGTCGAGTTCCCTTGATTAAATATTTATTAAATTAAAATGGAATGCACCACAAAATTTACATCCTTGTATGTTTTTTATAGGCTATCGAATCAAAATTTTCAGAACCCGCTCTGAAACTTTTAATTTTTTAAAAAAGTCAATTAATCAAAAATCCGGCCACATTTTTATTTTAAATCTTTTTTTATAAAGTTTAGATGTTTGTCTATAAACACACAAAAAAAATATCAGGAGAACATTTTTTGTATTTTTCCAAAAAAAAAAAAAAAGCGAATACATTTAAAATTTCATAAAAATTCAGCTATTCTCTTATATTTCAATGTCTCAACATGGCGTATGAATTATAAATATTCGTTGGCTTCGCAAATATTTGATACTCATTCGTCATGTTGAGACATTAAAAAAAAAGAGAATATACGATTTTTTTATAAATTTTATAAATATAAAATATTTTATATAAAGATTTAAATATTCAAATGCAATTTTCGCGAAAAATACGAAAAATGACCAAGTCGACTTTAACTTTTCTACTTGTTATAGACTATTCAACATTTTTCACGAACACACATATTTTGTTAATCGAGGGATAAATGCATATAAACACATTATATTACAATTAATTATGCTGTTAAAAGTCACGAGTAAAAGCACAGTAGTTTGACAGCGCAAAATAAATGTGTCATAATGTTAAATTAATTATGTATTCCGATTTTGATAAAATTTAAATATATTTTTTTTAATTTTGGCAACCCTATAGTTTTGAACTTTAGCTAATTACGAGGTGTGACTTCACTTAAACTGTCATAACTTTTGATGTGTAAAATATATCGACTAAATTCATTTTGCATAGTATTGGCTTACAAGGGAAGTCTCCCTAGTGTCACCCGAGGATATTTATGGAATTGGTTTTATTTTGTAGAGCAGAAAAAATAAAGGGACACGTATTTTTTTAGCGGCCCAAATTCATATTTAGGGGGTAAAAAGGAGGGGGGAAGACAAGGCCATTTTTCAGTTTTTTTCGTTTATCTCCTATATTATGCAAAGAAACCTAGTCATGCTACATACCAAAAGAAAGGTCTTTGGAAAACCTATCTACGTGGGATAAGAACGTGTCAAAACATGCAGTTTTCGTCATATTGAGTAAAATACCAAAATTTTAGGACATTTTTGTTAATAAGTCGAAAAATATTAATTTCTTTGGCCCATTGGTAGCACCACGAGATAGGTATTTTTAATACATTTAATCTGATACCACACATGCATGAATTAATTCTGTTTAAACCCTGCAAAAAAGTCATTACCACTTCTCAGTGGAGTGCTTTAAAACTATAACAAATGTAATGAAATACAACAAAAATAACAAAAAACACAAGACAAAAACACACAAACAGTTTTTTCTACTCCAGAATTCATAGATATTCAGCTCTTAACTCATTACCTATCGCGACACCTCCATACAAATGTAAGTAGATATTCAGTAGATAAGAACTACTCCAGGGAAGTAGTTGGAAGTTGTTTGAAAGCTCGGAGTACTTCTTATCTACTGAATATCTACTTACTTTTGTATGGGAGTGTCGCGGAAGGTAATGAGTTAAGTGCTGAATAACATTTTATGGAGTAGAAAAAACTGTTTGTGTGTTTTTTTCTTGTGTTTTTTGTTATTTTTGTTGTATTTCATTACCTTTGTTATAGTTTTAAAGCAGTCCAAATAGAAGTACTCCGCACTTTTTTTGCTGGGAATAGGCGTAAATCGTAAAAAACTGAAAAAGGTAAATTTTCCCCCATACAAATCGACCCCCCCTAAAAATAAGTTTGGGCCGATATAAAAAAATAAGTGTCGAATTAATTTTCGTTCTTAACAACATATCCAAATTTCATGAAGATCGGAGGGTGACCCCAGGGAGACTTCCCTTGTTAGTTCTTTATTACGAAATAAAATAAAAAAATTTAAATTTTTAAAAATTAACATTTCTGAAAAAAAAACTTTAAAATTAATTACAGATAACCTTCTAATGTGACACACATCTATTGATATCTCAAAAAGTAATAGGCTTTCTACTCTTAAATTGTCTTATATGGGTGAAATCAAAAAATGTCAATCAAACCATGTAATCGTGTAATATCTCATACATTGGTTAAAGTATTCACATATTTTCTTTTGTACAACGTCATATACATTGCCGTTATACATATCTAACATCATTCTGGATATTAATAAGCTATTTTAAACAAGTTATTTTCATTTTTGTATGCCAAATGTAAACTCCGTCGCCAATAACCATTTCAGTTTTTAAACTTTAACCGGTTATATCTTAAAAACCAATAAACCAAAAGCTTAATAATTGACTAAATTTTTAAAGAGGGAATATTGACGTTCTTAAAAAAAATTTATATAGTCATAACTATCTCTTTTACGCATGCAAACACGGCTTCAATTGTGTAACGATTTTTGACACTTTTTTTGACATTGTGGAACCCGAAAATTTTGTTGTTTTTGACGTATTATGTTTAGAAAAATAATATTTTATTGCGCCATTTATTAAACGCGAGGCTCTAAAGTATCATTCTGCATCATTGGTTTCAAGATTTTTCATTGCATATTAATTTCCCGGTATGAAAAGCTAAATCATAAATGAAAAATCGAAAAATGCTGTAAACTCCGTCTCCACGTTTACAGCAAAACTACTTAACGTGTATCTGAAATATCGTCATATTTTGACGTATCTAGTTGAAATCTAATGATTTTTTTTCGGAAACCAATTTCCGACAAATAGTTTTTGGAAAAAAGGGCAAAAAGTGACGAAATGTAAACTCCGTCTCCGTAAACCCCTTAAAATTTTTTTTTTTTTTTGCAGATTGCATTAAAAAACCTTATGAAGTTGTTAAAACCGTCTCAAATATTAACAATAGTCATTCAAAAAAGTAAAAAACTTATTTTAACAGAAATAATAATAAATTTATTTTACATTTCCTTAGAAAAATCCTATTAAAATAAAAAATAATTGTAAAATCTTTAATAACAAAAACCAGAAAAAAATCCTAATTACAAAAATTGTTAGCAATTACATAAATACATATGTGTTTTAAATTACAATAAAATGTTTTCAAAGAAAATTCAAAATATTTAATGTATTTTTCTAAGGTGAATTGTCGATAAAATTTGTTTGAAACAATTTGTAGAAGAGATTTTTTATAGTTATATTTGTAGTGATGTAACATATCGATTTTAATAAAAAAAAATCACCAAAAAATTAAAATTTTTTGTTTGTACAATTTTGGCTCAAAAACACTGACATTTTTTGATTTCACCCATATGCATGACTATTTGTATTGATATATAAATTTTTTTTTTTTTCAAGAATTTAAATTTTTGAAAAAAGATAATTTTTGATTATTCTTATATTTTAAAACACTCTGAACATTTTAGAGTTTTTTTCTGATACCTCAAACAGTAGTCGGATTTCCGCTCGAAAATTTTCAGAATGCTTAGAAAATATACATGAATATTTGTTAAACAAATTTAAAAATTCCAAAAAGTTTGTTATTTGCAAAAATTAATGTTAATGTGTGTTTTTTTTTTTAATTTTTATTTTTTATTTTTATCTACTTTCTTATACCCTAAAACTTAGTCGATGCTACACAAAAATAATTTTTTTGATAACTTTTACACATTAAAAGTTATGATCATTTAAGTGAAAGTCCTTTCCACAATTTGCAGAAACTCAAAGCTATAGGGTTGCGGGAGTTTAAAGAAAAAATTAAAACACACTCACAAAATTCAATACAAATCGGAAAACATGATTTATAAACGTTGACATTAAATGGAATTGCTTTTCGATATAACTCTTAAACCTTTCTATGCGTTGTATCTGTATGAATAGTATCCATTGGATACACTCAACGTTTATGTCAACTGAAATCCAGGCCAGAGAAATGGTTTGGATTTGTGAAAATAATGCTGGCAAAATATTTTTGTTTACGGTAGATGTGTCCCGATGAATAAATAAACACGCCAGATTGTTCTAGAAGCAATATTAGTTTCCAGAATTGCAATTTTTAAATAAAGTAAAAATATTTTCAAAGAAAATAAACGTTAAATAATTTTTAAAATATTAGAAAGATGGCATAAGCTTCGTATAAAGTGCATTTTATTATTTAATATTTTACGAAAAATTCAAAGTTAGAATTTTGGAAATATCCCAACCCGTTTTGGAGATAAAGCCTATCAAAGTTTTAGCTTTATATCTCCGATAGGCGACGCCTTTGAACATTTTTATAAAAATTAAAAAACTTCTAAAGTATATGTCTACATTTTCAAAAAGTTTAGTTTAAAAATATCCGTAGAATAAAAACTTGTAGCGAAAGAGTTAACGAATGAGCGATAAAATATGAAAATTTCATTTAATACTCATACGCCTCAGATTGGTTGATGTTCATAGAACGAGCGGCTAAAAATAGAAGAAGTTGTCGATGGATAATGAAACTTGGCACATAGGCATTTTTTGTTTGAATCAAGAAAAAATGCAAAAATCAAAATGATCCGCCCACTTTTACGCCCACCTCCCGTACAAAGTGAAAATAAAATTTTGACCTACGGCATTATTTTTTGGCACATATCAATTTTAAACACTCATAATCATTTGTGTGAAATTTGAAAAATATCCGCCCACTTTTACGCCCACTTCCCATACAACTTGTATTGAAAAAGTGGCATAACTCCCTTGATTTTTAATGCATCAACTCAATTTTCACAAAAAATAATTATTATAATTCCAGAATGGTCTCCTGAAAATATATACCTGATACGCCCACTTTTACGCCCACCTCCCATAGAAAAAACAAATAGAAACAAGTAAAAGTGTTAAATTCGGCTGTGCCGAATCTTTTATACCCTCCAACACGTTTGAAATAAAAAAATAAATCGCAGGGGCGTCCTTTTTTTGGTGTGGGGGTCGGCGGAGTTGGTGGGGGACACCTGTATCCCCGCCATATATGTTTACAAATTATTTGTTTATGATATTTGCGCTTAAATAATAAATTTTTATCGTTATTTTTAATTAATTTTTATAAACACGCCCCCAAAAGGGGTCAGCCTGAAAAAATCTAGTTTTATAACCCCCTTGGTCCAAGCGCAGGTCTATGAACATAATATGGCATACAAATGTTACATTTGTTGAGCAAAAATTAAAAAAAACTCGTAAAAATACCGTATTTTTCAGGGGTCGTTTTAGTTCTTCAAGGGGGAACTTTTTTCCCCCTGCTCCGATTTTGCCCATCTTCGAACTTAACCTTACCAGTAACATAAGATATAGTCTTGCCCAATTTTTAGCTCTTTTTGTTTGGACTGCATCGTTATTTCTACAGACGGACGGACGGACATCGCAAGAATGTCTTAGATTCTATCATGCCCGATATTTCGATGTGTAACACACGGAATGACAAAGTGAGTATACCCCATACTGTGGTTGGAGGATATAAAAATCAGAATTTCTGAAGCATGATCGAAAATTCATGTTTTGTTACTTTATTATTTTATAGTTTTTACTGTTTTTTTGGAAAGGAGCAGGTAGGAGCAGCTGAATTTTTTTTTAACTTTTAGCTGAGACTTCAAGCTGTAATTTGACATCTTTCGGTAAACAGCGCTCCACAGCGCTAAAAAGATGCAGTCCACTGAAGTTGATGAACATTGAAATTTTGATGTTGTTTATATTTTGTTCTAAGAAATTTTTTATATGCCACTTTTTACAACTTTTTTTAATGCAAATCTCATCCATGACAATTGCCATTTACGAAAATATACAACAAAGTCAAATGATAAGTTTACTATGATTGTAACAAAAGATTGAATATACAGTAAATTTGCATGAAATTTTAAACAAGTGAACATATATGAACTTTGAGCGTGTCTGTCCAAACAAATAATAAATATATTAGCCTAATATTACGGAATCATAATATTCAGATATCTGACAACAAAATACCAAAAAATTATCCAAATCGGCGAACATGAAAAAATGAATTTCGGACACTCTTCAACCAATGTGCTCCTTGGTAATCTCGATATAAAATAACTTGAACAAATTTAAATATTTTTGGATAAAATTCAATCTTTTTTATATATTATCTGATCTGATATTTTTATATTTTAATTGTAAGCAATTATTGTATTTAATTATACATAAGTAATTAGATTAAGTTTTACTCGAGAGTTTATCACTTTAAATTTTTTTTATTTTCTCTCACATATACCGGACCTTGTGAGCCGACAATGTAGTCTTTCAAAAACATATTAAGCGCATCTATCAAAGCAGAATTTTTTCTTTAAATAGTTAAATATAATCAGATTAGATTACTAAATTAACTCAAAGTACTGTGCAATGGCACAAGTAAATTTAAAATTATGGCAAACATTATACAAATGTTACAATATAAGGTGTAATGTTTTAAAATAAAGAGGTAATGGACATACATTTTTTTTGTTGTAAAATCCCTCTACACGTTGCTTGAAAATTTAAACACAAAATTCAATTAAGTTCGAAAGCCATATTTTACAAGTGCATTAAGCTCCTTTTATACACGTTCAACTGCCAACCGGATACGAAAAGTGAATAGGAGGTAGGTAGCCTTGGTAATACTTATGGCAAAGATACATTAACACGAAAGGTCAAGTAAGAGAGAAACAAATGGCAGCATAAATAAAATAAAAAGGTTATGTAAGTTCAGAAAATTCAATATGCCACAAATTGCTAAATTAACGATTTGCAAGTTAGGTGTGTTTTAAAAAGAAAATTTACTTTTTCTTAAAAAAAAAAGAAAGCAAACAAAATTTTTCATTTGAAACTCTAACAGCAACTGAACTCTTGTGGGTAGGAATCTTAGGTCAAGGTTTCATAAAAGTAGTCCTATGTGTTTTAGGTAATTTACCCGAAATTTCATTTAAATAAAAACAAAATACATATGAGGCATTCCACACTAAATGTCCAGCGACAAAAAACATGTGAACCGTAAACATCTGAATAGGTTGTATGGATAGCCCTATATGGAACTCAGAAAATTTCGTTTTTGGTTTTTTAAAAAACTGGGCTTAGGAGGCGTGGTCAAATATTGGAAAAATGGTAAAATTTGTGGCGAGTTGCCTTGATTAAATATTTATCACATTAAAACGGAATGCACTACAATCTCAAAAATTTACATTCTTATATAGTTTTGTATGGGCTATCGATAATTTTTTTTTTTTTTGGAAAATTTTCAGAACCCGTTCTGAATTTTTCTATTCTTTAAAAAAGTCAATTTATCAAAAATCCGGCCATTTTTTTGATGTTTGTCCATCCACACAAAGAAATTCAGAAACGCGTTTTTCGTTTTTTTTTTTTTTTGAGAAAATAGCATTTGAATTTTAAATTTTATAACAATTTTGTAATTTGTTTGTATTTTCTTATTTCAACAGAGCGTATGAGTAATATTTATTCGCAACGTTAAAACAAGAAAATACAAGCAAATTAAAAAATTGTTATGAAATTTAAAATTCATATGCGATTTACTCGAAAAAAACGAAAAAAGCGGTTCTGAATTTTTTTGTGTAGATGGACAAACATCTAAACTTAAAAAAAAATAAAAATAATGTGGCCGGATTTTTGATAAATTGACTTTTTTAAAAAAATGCAGAATTTCAGCACGGGTTCTCTAAACTTTCCAAAAAAAAAATATATATGTATTTCTGTCCGTCTGTGCGTCTTTCTGTAGATAACACGATGTAGTACAAAAGTTTGGCACGAAGTTTGGCACGAATATGAAGTTTGGCACGAATATGTATAAGCAGGAGGGAAAAAGTTTTCCCTTGCTAAACTAAACCAACCTCTGAAAAACTCGATTTTTTACATGTTTTTTGCATTTTTGTTCTAGAAGAGGTTGGGCGTGTTAAAAAAATATATCTGCGAAGTTTGTACTCTAGCACAAACCATTGAATCATGATATTGTTTTGCTGTATAAATAGTTGATCTTTCCATAGCAAAATGTTTCTAGGAAAAATATCATATATCAAATATAATATAAATATAAAAATGTCATTCCATGAAAAACACATTGAAATATCGTTCGAGGACCCCATTATATTTATATATTATTGATCCGTAAAGGTTTCTAAGACATTCTAGTGATACCCATCAATCTGTTTGTGTTTGTTGTTAAAAAAAAATGTTTAAGAAAAAATTATAAAAAAATTACTACTAATTTATTTATCTTATAAAATAACTCTCCGTTAAATTTAACTTTTTCATGCAAATTTAGACATAAGGCTCCTTTTAATCGGCAGTTAGCAGCTACCTTTTTATTGAGTAATCCGCCCTAACTGATAGTAAATTTTCCAACGTGAAAAAATAAAATTTTTGATTAGTTTTCATTTTGTGTAAAAAACTTTTTTTTAAGTAATTTTTGAAAAAAAAAAAATTACTAAATTTTTTTTGAGTGTAAAATTTTTTTGACTTACCAATGTTTTTAAAACATGTTTAACGGGTTTTTAACTCATGAATTTAAGGTGAAACTAATTCACGGTTTTGCTAATAACTTTTGAACCACTGGACCGATGTGGCTGAAATTCAAATCGGACCAGGCCCGGGGAACGACAAATATATATGCCAAGCTTCAGCATCCTCAGAATTGCCTTTCGTTAGCGTGTGTTTTATCTCGTAAATTCACGAAAAACCCTTGCCGAAATTTAGTCTTTTGCTCATAACTTTTGAATCACTGGACCGATTTCGCTGGATTGCAATACCAACCTGACCAGGTAAATGCCCAACATATATGCCAAACTTCAGGAGCCTCCGTAATGTCTTTCGGACGGACGGACGGACATCGCTAGAGCGTCTTAAAATCGATCGAGGATCATGAATGTATATACTTTATGAGGTCTTAGACCAATATTTCTAAGTGTTATATATACCCTTCTATCACTAGAGTGGAGGGTATAAAAAAATATTAATGAAAAAAAAAAAAAAATAATAATAAAAACAAGTAGAAAAGTTAAATTCGACTTGGCCGAATCTATGAATCCACAATGCCCTTTTTAAAGGATAGTAAATTTTTTAATGTAAAAATAATTAACAATTTTTATTAGAAATATTTTATTTTGAGTAAAAATTTTTTTTTGTCATTTTTGTAACAAAAAAAAATGATTTATTATTTTTTTTTTTTGAGTGTAAAATTTTTTTTGAGTGTAATTTTTTTTTTAGTTTTGAGTAAAAAACTTTTTTTTTTTGGCATTTTTGTAAAAAAAAATAATTTACTAACTTTTTTTTTTTTTGAGTGTAAAATTTTTTTCGAGTGTAATTTTTTTATTTTTAGTGTAAAAATTTTTCTGAGAGACAAAAATACTCTGTAAAGTAATTTTGTGGCTAATAATTGTTTTTAAAGGTTGTTTTCCAAATTTGGGGTTTTCAACACGTGAATTTTAGGTGAAACCAATCTGAAATTCAGGGTTTTGCTTATAACTTTGGAACCACTGGATCCATTTGGCTAAAATTTGAATCGAACTGGGACACAAGAACGACAAATATATATGCCACACTTCAGCACTCTTAGGATTGTCGTTCGAAAGTTACCGTGTGTTTTATCTCGTAAATTCATAAAAAAACCCTTGCCGAAATTCAGTCTTTTGCTCATAACTTTTGAAACACTAAACTGAATTCACTGGATTGCAATACCAACCTGACCAGGTAAATGCCCAACATATATGCCAAACTTCAGGAGCCTCCGTGAAGTCTTTCAAAAGTTAGCGTGTTTTCAACAGACAGACAGACGGACAGACGGAGGAACGGACATCGCTAGATCGTCTTAAAATCGATCGAGGATCATGAATATATATACTTTATGGGGTCTTAGACCAATATTTCGAGGTGTTACAAACGGGATGACAAACTTATATATACGCTCTATCACAAGAGTGGAGGGTATAAAAACATTATTGATTAAAAAAAAATATTGGCAAAAAAAAAATATTGATAAAAAATAATTATATTAAGTTTTATTCACTAGATGAAATTGATAAAAAAAATATTGATGAAAAAAAAATATTGATGAGAAACAAATATTGGTAAAGAAAAATATTGATGAAAAAAAAAAATATTGATGAAAAAAAAATATAAATAATTCGGCTAACAAAATTCATATTATCATGGTTTCATTGTGCTAATTCAACCGAGTTCAATGGGCTTACATTTTAAAATTATAGCAAAAATATAAAAATATCGTTTTTGTTGTACTATCAAAATTGTAAATCACGAATATCACGAATACGAGCGCTAACTTTGAATATTGGCTAGCATTATTAAATCAGCACACTCGAATTAAATGTATTAAAACAGTGTCAAATTCGAGCAAAGTGTTTTTATCCAATGAATTATTTGGAGTAAAATAATATAAACTCCTCTTCTTGTAGCAAATTCTAGATCTGCGCCATTGTATACCACATATTGAATTAAAATGTATAAAATAGTTTTTATCAAATATCGAAAATAAAACGACAAAATTTTAAATAACTAGCTTACCTTTCAATTTCAACATTACATACCTAAATATTTTTCATTTTAATATGATATTAAATTTATGTGTAATTTGCATTATGTGGACGTTGTCTTCCTGTATGTTTCGTGATTTATTTGTAAACCAGTAAAAGGTGTTAATAAAATTATCATCAACATAAACAATGGTTTGAATTACACAAACTACTACAATACATTTATATAAATGTATGTTTGTATGCATATATGCTGAATAATGTATTTAATATCCTTGAGGTAGGTCACTTCATTACAAATACACATGTTAAGTATTCAATGTTTACTATTGTCATTTATTATCCTCTTTATCCAAACTGTTAGTTGAATTTACTCACTCACACATTTGGACGTTTCTTTAACAGGAGAATATTAAGTATACGCCACGGTTGAGAGAAAACTTGACGAAAGCTCTCAATGCGCCGAATATTAACAGAAATACGAACAATGCATGACAGCAAACGAATAATAACAGAAATATATAAATGTCCTAGAAAATTGTTCAAAGTAAGGAATGTAATTTAGTACATTTTAAGGTTGCGCCGGAAGTAGACGTGTTTTTATTTGTATCAACGCTTAATATTTTAGTGTATTTGTAAAAAAAAAATAAAATATTTTAATGCATATTTAAAGAATAATACATATTAATATAAATATCATAAAACAAATCATATCCAATTAACACAAAAAAAATAGAAAAATTAATTAAAATACTATTTTAAATTGTTATTAAATTATTTAAATGAGATAATAAAATTATTATGCATATATTCAATAAATGCATATAAATTTATCATATTAAATTGCATACTAAATTATGTGCATTTAAAACAAAATAATAAAAAAAGAAAATGTTTAAAACACATTAAATGAATACCACCTCGTTTTGTATCCCTACTAAAGCCAAAAAACGTGCTTGGCTGTTAATAAAGGCGCGCGCGTAACCGTTATTACTGTTGCAACTGTGGCTGGTGATAATATAAAAAAAAAATACCAACAACATCGACAGCATAACAACAAAAAACGTATCCTTCAACATTTAGCCAACATTGACTACTAACGGTCACGTTTCATCATTGTTGGTCTTTGGGGAAATACTTACTATGTACAAACGTATTTAAACATTTATAACTGTAACAATAACACCATATATATACATACCTTCACACAGACATACATTCGAACTAACGTTTGTTCGTTCTTTCTATCCTGGCACGACAGAAGCAAAAAAGGTATGATTTTATGGTGTATTTTACCTCAGCAAACACAGAATGTATGTATGTAGGTTTTATTTTTAGTTTTTATACCCTCCACTCTAGTGATAGAGGGTATATATAAGTTTGTCATTCCGTTTGTAACTCATCGAAATATCGATCTGGGACCCCATAAAGTATATATATTCATGATGCCCGATCGATTTTAAGACATTCTAGCGATGTCCGTCTGTCCGTCTGTCCGTCTGTCCGTCTGTCTGTCTGTCTGTGGAAAATGCTCTCGCGGACAAAATATTCCAAAGAGATGACTGAGACTTTAGATATATATTGGAAGTTCTCCCGAGAAGTTTGGTATTGCATTTGAGCAATATCGGTTCAGCGGTTCAAAAGTTCTGAACGAAAATGTAAGCACACCTCAAAAATTTCAGTACATTCAACATAACCTAAAAATACAAAATGCTTTAATTCGGCTTCTGGTTGACATATGTGAACATAATTGAACACCAAATGGTATTTAAACAAGTACGAACATATTTTTTGACAAATCGCGGATTTTTTTTTTTACCAAAATTTTTTTTCGCGGATATTTTTAAAATTTTTTTTTTTTTTTAAAAGTAATTTCCTTTTAAATAAAGTTTTTTGCAATAATCTTTTTGAAATTGTGGAGGGTATCACTACATTCGGCAAGGCCGAATTTAACTTTTTTACTTGTTTTTTTTTTATTCGCCTTTTTTTTCTTTATCATTGTTATAATGCATTAAAACTGTTGAAATTACACATTTTAAATGCAGAAGAGTAATTTTATGTAGGGAGCAGGAGAGAAGGACGAGCATATGGCAATAAAGGCTTGAGACAACAGAAATTAAGTATGTTTTAACAGGCGATTAAATGCAACAACAGTAAAAACAAAAAAAAAATATTACAACAAAAGCATTTTAAAGCAAATGCCCATGAAAACTTGACAACCATTTACGTGTTTGCGGCTATACATAGTATGTACATTAGACCGACTCACCTTACATGGGCAAAAAAAAAGTTCAAGTTGTACCCCCCTCAAAATTAACTTTGACATGTTTTATGAAGATTCCCAAAATATTTGGGCTCTAGCGATAATCTCCCGTGAGCTAAACCGCGTCAAAAAAGGGTCCAAAAATGGTATTTTTCATGAATAAAAAAATCAGTAAATTTTTTTTTGTCCAATGAATGACCAAATATAATAGATATTTAGGAATTCTTTGATTCTACATTAAAACATTTTAAAAATCCAACCACAGACTCGAGATAACGAGATGTTTACGTCAGTTTTTTGATGCTTTTCAATTCGATTTTAATGAGAACTTAAATAACTTTGGTATTTTTTGTCCGATTTTCACTTATAATACATCGTTAGAAAGGTGTTGACCACCGCTTGGGATTTTAGTAAAAAATTAACCCTTAACTGCACTGCCTAACTTTTTTATAACATTTACTTCGACATCATTTAAAACCGTTTTATAACCACAAAAAGCATATCTTTGTGCAGGAAACACGTTTAATTAATATATTTGGCCACAATTTATTTAACCCATGCATGACCAAAATATTTTGGCAAAAATTTTTAAAAAATTTTTTGCGGAAATTATTGAAAGCTAGTTGTAATACTTAAAAAAAATAAAATTAAATAAGGTTTTGTTTATTTTAGTCAATAAGTAACCCTTAACTGCACTGTCTTAATTTTTTATAACATTTACTTCGACATCATTAAAAATCCATTATATAACCACAAAAAACATATCTTTGTGCAGGAAACACGTTTAATTATTATATTTGGCCACAATTAATTTAACCCATGCATGATCAAAATATTTTGGCAAACATTTTTAAAAAAGTTTTTGCGGAAATTATTGAAAGCTAGTTGTAATACTTTAAAAAAATATAATTAAATAAGGTTTTTGTTTATCTAGACGTCCTTATTAATATCAAATAATTATTACGTGTACCACATTCCCGGTCAAATTTTTTTTCGAAATTTGTATTTGCAAATTAATTTTAAAAATAATATATAAACAAATTTTTGTCTTAATCGCATATATTCGTGCAAAAAACGCAAAAACCTTTTTTATTTTATTTTTTTAAAGTATTTCTGCTAGCTTTCAATAATTTCCGCAAAAACTTTTTTAAAAATTTTTGCCAAAATATTTTGGTCATGCATGGGTTAAATTAATTGTGGCCAAATATATTAATTAAACGTGTTTCCTGCACAAATATATGCTTTTTGTGGTTATAAAATGTTTTTTTAATGATGTCGAAGTAAATGTTATAAAAAAGTAAGACAGTACAGTTAAGGGTTAATTTTTGACTAAAATCCCAAGCGGTGGTCAACACCTTTCTAACGATGTATTAGAAGTGAAAATCGGACAAAAAATAACAAAGTTATTAAACACGGTGAGCCTCAGCGATGTTCAGGTTGAACTTTAGTGTCGACGAAAAGTGTAAATGCAGATCGATTTCTACATGATTAGTTGTCACAAAACTGTTTTCAGCGAAATCGTAGCTGATCGCAATTCGCGAGATATCGCGAAATTAGTGATTTTATATTTTAAAAAATTTTGATATTGAAGTTTTTTAAATATTTTCAAAAACTGAGTATACAGTTTTCATTTTACTTATTTTAAGGTCACAAAACAGTAAACATCGAAATCCTATCTTCTTTAGTTCGCGAGAAATCGCGAAATAACTTTTTTGTCAATTTTTGTTTTTCAACTTTTTCTAGTTTTTTTTCAAATCTTGTGGAAATCTGATATGCACTTTAATGTGTACGTGATCGAAGGTCATAAGGGTGTTGACATCAAAGTTGTAGGTGTACACTGTCGCAAGATATCGCGGAATTATTTATAAATTTTTTTTTTTTTTTTTTTTATTTTTCAATTTTGCATGTTCTTTTGAAATGGTGTAAAAACGTGGTATGCATTTTTATTTGTACATGATAAAAAGACATTAAACTGCTAACACAAAAGTCCTATGTGGTCAATTCTTTAAGGAATCGCAAAGTTAATATAATTAATAATATTACAATACAAAATAAATGAAAAAAAAATTGAAAAATTTTTCGCGATTTTTCGCGCAAATTAGCGTCAATATATAAATTTCAGCAGTTTTACCACCTTCAATTACGGGCAATTTAAACTGCATACCATATACTTGTCGTTACTTAAATTTTTTTTTTTGATACCAAAGAAAAAAAAAGTAATTTATTATAAAAGCTCGTACAGTAATTTTGCGATTTCTCGGGAAATTGATCGTCTATAATTTTTATGCTTGCAGTTTTGTCACCTCTAATAACCTCGAATTCAAACTGCATACCACATTTTTGTCGTTAATTGAAGTATATGTTTTTACAGACCACAAATAACACAAATTAAATAATAAATAGTAGATAAGCGAGTTTTTTTGCGATATCTCGAAGAATTAAGCAGCTAGAATTTAAATGTTAACAGCCTTATGACCTTTGATCAATAGCAAGTCAAACTGCATTTCGTGTTTTTCAACAATGTTAAAGAAACTTCTTTTATTAATCAAAACAAGAAATACCCCCAAAAAGCTGTTTTTCGCTATTTCTCGCGAAAGTGAGCAGCTATAATTTTTTTGGGGGCAGTTTTAATTTCCTCCAGCATGTTCAAATCAAACTGCTTACCACTTTTTTTTATCATTTCTAAAGAACCGGGTTTAAAATATAATAAAAAAAAAAAAATATATATATAATTACGCGATATCTCGCGAAATTTAGCACCTACAATTTTGATGTCAACAGCTGTGTGACCTTTGATCAACCACAAGTAAAACTGCATACCATGTTTTTATGAAATTTTAAAAAATCATATATGAAGATAAAAACAAAAATAAAAACAGCAAAAAAGTAATTTCGCGATTTCTCGCGAAATTGAGAAGATATGATTTCGCTGTAAACTGTGTTGTGACATGTAAATAAATACAATTAAAACTGCATACCCAGTTTTTGAAGATATTTAAAAAACTTCATTGTCAAAATTTTAGAAAATACAAAAACACTAATTTCGCGATATCTCGCGAATGCGATCAGCTACGATTTCGCTGTTAACAGTTTTGTGACATTTATTCATGTAGAAATCGAACTGCGCTTACACTTTTCGTCGACACTAAAGTTCAACCTGAACATCGCTGAGGCTCACCGTGTAAAGTTTTCAGTAAAATCGAATTGAAAAGCATCAAAAAACTGACATAAACATCTCTTTATCTCGAGTCTGTGGTTAGATTTTTAAAATGTTTTAATGCAGAATCAAAGAATTCCTAAATATCTATTATATTTGGTCATTCATTGGACAAAAAAGAATTTGCTGGATTTTATATTCATGAAAAATACCATTTTTGGACCCTTTTTTGACGCGGTTTAGCTCACGGGAGATTATCGCTAGAGCCCAAATATTTTGGGAATCTTCATAAAACATGTCAAAGTTAATTTTGAGGGGGGTACATCATCAACTTTTTTTTTTGAGTCACTCTAATGTACATATGTATAGTTTAATATGTATGTTCATATAAAATAATGACGGCTGTCAGTATTGTTTATTCTTGCTAGGGTTTGAGTTACAATTTATCCGATTACTTATCGGTTAATTTATAATTATTTTCATGATATGATAAAAAAAATTAAGATGTTACATATTTGGTAAAGATTCTTTTTTGTTCAAATTTTTGATTAATTTTTATTAAATAATAAAAATTGTTTTATTCTACCTCTAAAATATTAGCGGTTTTCATCCTTGATAGAAAATTTTGGGAAAATTTCGTACAAGAAAATTTTCTACCGATTTTTTCCACTAAAGAGGGAACAACTATTTAACAACGCGATTTTTAGTAAAAATATAATTAATCATTTTAATTTCATTTTAAATTTCGTATAAAAAGTTTGAAAAAATAATTAAATGCCTCCCTAATGAGCTTTTTTGTTGATCTAGGAACTTTTATTTTTTTTTCTATACTTCAACTTACTCAAGCATCAAGTCGAAGAAATTTTCTGTGCAGAAAATAAAAAAAACTAGCCACTAGTATTTTTTTGTTGTATCTGTCAAACATTTTCTTGTTTTCTTCAATTCTTCGATTCTTTTCTTATTTTCTATCAAGGGCGAGAATCGCTATTATATTGAGTAGGGATTTTCTATCTCAAGGTTATTTCTCATAAAACAATTTTCAAGAAAATTACACTACTGAACATTTTGAAAAAATTTTGATGCGACTGGGGTCCAAGCTTATACAGTTAATTGTTCTAGTGATCACAAATCTGTAGTGCGATTCAGTAACGTTTTTAACGAAATTATCGATATCGTTAACTAACGAGAATTGTCGGTTGTTTTAACGAATCTGTGATTCTATAAATTTTTCAATTAACGACAAGAATTAACGACAAAAATAGTTAATTTGAAATTTGTTTATTTTGAAATTGTATTGAGAACCGAAAAATTTCGTTAACTTTAACTTCAAAAAAATTTTTGTTGATAAGTTAACGATTTTCAATAACGACAAAATTCGGTAGAAAAATGTTATAGAATCGCTTTTAAAGACAATTATCGTTAATTAACTATTTTTGACAATTTACCTACCGATTTTTGTCGTTAAAAAGTTAGTGAATTGCGCTACTGATCTCCAAACTAAAAAAGAGTCGCCGTTTTGGGCATTTTTGACTCATACCGGATGAACCCGATGTGATAGCGACATAAAAATCAGTCAAGGGTAAAACTTAAACATTCCTTTTGAGGATTCTGGACTCTTTTGGCCAATCGCCTTATCCCTTAGGGCACTAATTGTCTTTCAATGATGTCTTATTTCCCAAAAGCGGGGTTTTCAGCTACTAATCATACACTCAAAATAATCACTCTGTTAGATTACAGGGATACTCTGCGGAGCCAGCAGAAAATACCATAGATTTCCAACCAGCAAGATTTTTTGTTATTTTACGAAGAAAACTCAGTAAAATGATTTCGATAAAAAAACTGTTAATTATCAGCATTATCTGTAAAATATTGATAAAACCGAAAAGAATTTTACCAAAAAAACTCTGTAAATTTACACAGTTTTAGTTAAATGCATTTTATGAGTTCAAAATTTTACAAAAAAAAAAACACTGTAAATTGACAAAGTTTAAGTTAAATCCATTTTATGAGTAAAACTTCTCTGCTTCAAAAACATTAATTAAATTTAAATTAATTAAAATTAAAATTTGATAATATAATATTTGATACTATATTATGATTTACTATATTTGATAAGTATCAAATGCTTCCAAATTGTAAATTTATTTTTTTATTTTTGTGAAAATTACGAATTTTTAATGAGTAACTCCAAATTTACAAAATTTTGTTTTTCGGTCACTAGAAAATACAAAGTATTTTCTTAAAATCTGTATTTCTACAGATAACTTTGTCAAATATTTGTCGAATTGAGATTACAGTCATTTTACAGAGTAATTAACAGAGTAATTATTTTGAGTGTATGAAATACAACTTGATGCAAAACGCCACCTTTTACACATAATAACAATTATTCTCCTGGTCCCAACTACGTTCCCTAACTTTTTCATTACATCAGGTTTTTGAAATTTTTTTTGAACATATTTGAATACTAATAGCGGATAAACCCAATGTGCGGACGATTAAAAAATAAGTCAAGTTTAAAGCTAAAACATTGCTCTTTAAGATGCAAAACTCATTAGTCAGTCGCTTTAACCGTTGGAGCATCAAATGTCTTTTAATAAAGTCTTTTCCTGCAAAAAGTTTTTTTTTGATACTGGGGAAAAAGACATCATTGATAGACAATTGTTGACCCAAGGGTCACAGCGACTGACCAAATTAGTTCTGCATCTTAAAGAGTAATGTTTACACTTTACCCTATTCTTATTATTAGGTAGCCATCACATCGGGTTCATTTACTATGAGTTTTCAAAAATGCCAAAAACGGCGATTTTTTAGGACTTTGACCTCAATTTTGTCAGACCGGGTGTTTCACCACCAGAACTATTGTTATAAAGTGTAAAAGGTCGCATTCCAGTCACATTTTCGATGTTTAGTAGTGTTATTTTTCTGTTCTTAATTTATTTATGTCGATCTCGTCCAGATCTTGCAAGGGCTATTGAGCAAAATTTTGGAACTCTATACTACGAGTATCATAGGGCATTTAAATGACAAACCCTATTACCCCAAACCTAAATATTAATATAAATTCAACTATGCGAGGGCTGTTCGAACTGTTCTTAGCCTAACAAAGAAAAACAAGAGATAGATTTTAAAAATATTTTTTTTTTTTTCAATATAATCTCCTAAAACTTCAATATACACCTTCTCTAGAAAGTTTAAAATTTGTAAAAATGGTGACGAAATCGGGTAATTTCATTTCCTTTTTTATACCCTCCAACTACAGTATGGAGGTAACTCACTTTGTCATTTCATGTGTAACGCATCAAAATATCGGTATAGGACCCAATTAAGTATATGAAGGGCTTACTGCAAAAACTTGATAAGCAACAAATTATTTTTTGGTGTTTTTTGCCTTCTACTGATGTTCCATTGACATATTTTTGGCAGAAGTCTTGCTTAAACCCTTCGTACAAGTATCTTGAGAATGAAAGTTCTGCAAAAGTTTTATTTTCTACATTATTTCAAAAGATTTAAGGCAAAACCCATCATAAATTGAAATGTTGCTTATCGAGTTTTTACATTAAGCCCTTCATATATATTTATGATCAGTGATCGATTCTAAGACATTCTAGCGATGTCCGTCCGTCAGTGCAGTCCAAAATAAAATAGCTAGTCTCCCGACATTTGGCACGAATATGTCTTATGTTGCTAGACATGTTATTTTATTGAAAATCAAAACCAAACTCTGAAAATACCATTTTTACATAATTTGTTATGTTTTTGTTTAACAAATGCAACATTTTTATGCTACAAGATGTTTAAAGTCCTGAATTTGGACCCAGAGAATTAGAAAATGTTGTATTTTTCGGTCCGCCCCCCCCCCCCCTTCAAGGGCGTGGAATTATTTTTTTTTTTAGATAATAATAAACTTGTATTTCTTTAATAAAAAAAGCATAAGAATGAACACATATTTGAGAGGTAATTTGCCCCCCCCCCTAATTGCCACTACCGACCCTCCCCCAAAAAAAATAAAACGCCTCTGATTTTTTTTTTTTGCATGTTGGAGGGTATAAATGATTTGGCACAGCCGAATTTAACACTCTTACTTGTTATTTATAAATTTAGCTGATCCTGTTCTTGAGTTATTGATAAATAATTACACTGTTTGACAATTAAAACTCCAATTAAAATAACCAACTGATTCTTATAGATGTTGCTCTCCTGATTCCAAATCTGCCATTCAAATTTTTCTAGCACGTACCGTTTATAAGATAATCGCTGTTAAAAATCAAGAAACTAATAATATAGCACTTTTGTCAGTCCACTGTTACGTATTCTTACGTTGCTTCCGACAAAAAGGACTTGATTTTATATAAATTCGTCCCTCTGATTTCAAAACTGCAATCCAAATTTGTCAAGCATGTTCCGTTTTCCAAATATTCGCATTCGAGATATTCGCGTGAATAGTTTTTCAAGCGTCAAACTAAGAAAAGATGTGCTCGATTCGGGAGTACTCTTCACCATTCACCTAACTTTTAAAAATTTGATATGCTTTCGAATTTTAGGATTTTAAAACTGTTTTCTTGTAATTATTAAAAATATTAACTAGATCTTTAATTTTAACAAGAAAATAATTTTTAAATCTTAAACGTCGAAAGAATAACAAATTTTTAAAAGTTATGTGAATGGTGAAGAGTACTCCGAATCGAGCACATCTTTTCTTAGTTTGACACCATTATCAAATAACCAGGGTTTTAATATGTATCTGTTTTGATAATAGAAGCCAATTATACCTAGCTCTCAAAATTTCAAACCTTCTATCTAGTATAGATCGCTGTGGGCATTAATGGGTCAATTAGAGTTTTTTTGAATTCAATGGTGGTAGCTGTTTGTCAAAGTTAGCGCTCGCATTCGCAATTTAAAATTTTCATGCTTAATTACAGTTAAAACGATATTTTGAAACTTTTGCGATAACTCTGTTAAATTAAACATGTTTTTTGTTCGCTTTTTTTGATTTGAATTTACAACACCTTTCTGGTAAAACTAGTTCGTTTACACTAAATTCCATTGTAATATCCATTGTATTAGCAATATTCGCGTTTTTTTTTATTTTTAAGTAAAAAAAAACATTTTTTAATATTGCTGAATTTCTGTCACCTAAATCCATCTAAATAAACATAAAAAAAAATTATAGTACTGTAAATTTTATTCGCGGAGATTTTTTTTCGAAAAAAATTTTTTTTTTCAATTTTTTTCCAATTTCTTTTTATTGAATATAGAATACAATATAGAATACAATATATTACAGACAAAAACTATTTTTTTTTCGCGGAAAAGAAACAATACGTTTTCTAATTTTATACTTAAAAACCATCCCAAAAGCATAACAATTTAATTTTTGTAGTACTTCAGCTTTATACTTTTAAATCGCGAATTCACGAATACGAGCGCTTACTTTGTAAAAAGAATTGCACCATTGAATTCGGGGTACCCGAATTAGCTTTACTATCATGGTGCCCAGATTGTTTGCGGAATTTCAAAATATTTTTATTCAGATTTCAGCAAAATATTTAGCTAACTGCATAGAAATAGTTTATGTTTTTGTTTTTAACACCCTCCAACCAATGGGGATATACTCGCTATGTCTAGCGAAGTTTGGCCCGAATATATCTAATGGGCAAAGACTTGTTAAGTTCGTAAGTAGGCAGAATCGGAAGGCTAAAAAGATTCCCCACTCTCAAAGAACTAAGCCAATCTCTAAAAAATTAAATTGTTTTTAGTTTTTTTTTGTTCCTTTGTTAATTAAATAAAACGTTTTTAAGTCAGCCTGGACTTGGACTCTTTCTTGAAAATATTAATTTAAATATTGAAAAAAAATACTAGTATTATTTAAAATCCAATATCACTTAATAAATTTGTTAACATTTATCGCGATGTGGAATGTACATATTAACGTTTTTTTAGTCCAAAAAGTTTGATATTACTTCTGAGCTATACAGCGGATTAGAAGTTATGAAATTTTAGTTCATTCCAAATAACCTTAAAAATGCAAAATACCTTAATTCCGGTGCTGGTGAATATATGTAAACAGCAATGAATACCGAATAGTATTGAACAAGTACAAACTTATAATTTTTTTTCCGCGGAAGTTTTTTTGTCAAAATTAATTTCTAATTTTTTTGAATTTTTGATTTTTGTAAAATTAAAACAATATAACGAACAATTTCTAAAAGTATGTTAAAATCAGTGGATTTTTATATTAAAATTAGCAGATTTTTCATTTTAAATTAGTAGGATATTATTTTACCTTAATGGAAAGACTTGTCCTGCTGATTCGACCGAGATTATAAGTATACAAATTTTGCCAACCGAGTCTTAAGTCAGAAAATTACTCACTAATTTAAAATGGGTGATTTTTTATCACATTTTTTTTTTCTGATCGTTGTGAGGTACATATTTATTGAGTTCGTATAGATTTTTGTAGGCTTGAAGTGAAATGCTTTGTAAATCATTTAAAAAAAAAGCTTCATTTTGAAGGTGGGATATGTCAATTTTTTTTTTTTTTTGATCCACACTATGTAAATTAATGACGGCTGTCAATATTCTACATACTTGCACTTATCTTTATGTATATTTATTTCTACGAATAGTGAAAACTTCTTTATTTCAATCAACACTCAATGCAAACAAAATGAAATATACTCAAACAGTTCTTATGAGAATATGATGCTTCCAGTAGTTTTCTGTTTTTTGTTTTGTTTTTATTTCGCAATATTGACGGCATTTATGTTGCTTAAGGATATTGCACAATTGCAGTATATGCACGTATGTATATTGCTGGTTGTGTATGTAGTATATATTTTTACGAATCTCATATATTTCGATGTTTTTGTTGCTGAAACCCCTAAGGAACCTTTACTTTTAATTAAAACTACCAGTAGTGTAAACTAAAATTCACAACAAAAACTATATATGTATGTATGTGCTAGGATAGTACAATGGAAAACTGCTTTTATTCTGTAGGAATGAATTCGAAGTAAAAATATTGATTAAACAGCTAAATATCATAACCAGGATAAGATTTTTTTTGGAAAAATTAAAGAAAAGAGAGTGCGTTATGTACGCTCTCCATGAATGTGTTATCGGGGAGCACTATAATTTTTTTTATACCCTCCACTATAGTGATAAAGGGTATATATTTGTTATTCCGTTTGTAACACCTCGAAATATTGGTTTAGGACCCCATAAAGTATATATATTCATGGGGTTCGATCAATTTTAAGACGATCTATAAGCAAAAGAGAGAATTTCGGTAAAGGGTTTTCGCGTATTTACGAGATAAAAAACACAATTGTGCTCGATTCTGGAATACGATTTCACCATTCCCCTAATTTTTAAAAAATTTATATTCTTTCGAGTTTTAAGATTTTTAAATTTGTTCTTGTAACTATTAAAGATATTAACTAGATCTTTAATTGTTACAAGAAAAAAATTTTAAAATCCTAAAATTCGAAAGAATATCAAATTTTTAATAATTGGGTGAATGGTGAAGTCGTATTCGAGAATCGAGCACAATATCTTTCGAACGACAATTCCTAGGGTTCCCTGGCCTAGTTCGTATTAAATTCCAGTGGTTCAAAAGTAAATTTCCAAATGGTTTCACCATAAATTCACGTGTTGACAAAAACGGACCTTTAAAAAAAACAAGCTTTAAAAACATTGGTAAGCCATTGTTTTGGTAAAAGTAAAAATTGTCGGTTCAAAAATTTTAAAAAGACAAAAATTTTTGTATTTTTTAAAGTTTTGCTGCTTTCGCTCTGCTTACAGAAACTTGATTTATGTCATGAAATAACTTTTTTGTTTATGTAGTATTTGTTTTTTTACTCATTTCTATAGTTTTTTGTCAAGACGAAAAATTTACGGCAAAAAGTGTACATCATATAACCTTTATACACACTCATATTTCCAGCTAGAATCACTTAATACTGTCACGTTTTTAGAACTGCGTAGAATAAAATAAACTTGAAGAATCGAGTTTAACGAAAACTTACGGGTATATTTGTGAATGAGCAGTTTGCAGCTTGGAACATCTCGCCACGCCTTTTGATTATACATAATTTTAGGTCAAAAAGATTTAGACATCGTGATGAGTTTTCAATGACTCGGTCAAGCTGAATTATAATTTTTCAAAGATTCGGTCAAGCTGAATTATTTTTCTGACTTGTGTAGTTTTTTGTAGTTAATCTTACTTCACATGCTTGTCTGATAATTTTACTTGAAGATTTGTTTAAAAAACCAAACATTTTAAAATACCAAAGGATATAATCTGCAGTCAAATTGGTTAACGTAAGTTTACTCTAACTAACTACAAAATCAACTCTTTACTTGAGGGTAGCCTTATGATAATATATTTAAGTGCTTCAAATAATATGACAGGCTCAATTTTATTGAACGAATTTCCTACGTCACCATGCTGATTGAACAGTGTACAGGATGCCAAAATAATTTAAATCAGATTCAAATTTATGGATAGGTTTTTCATTCAATCAACGGTATAATAAACCTTTTTTTGTATTTAAATCAATCTCAATCATTTCAATTGAACTAGTCTATTTATAGCCATCATTGAGTTATTAAATAATAAATGTATTTTTTATTTACGTAGAAATCAGAGAGATGCTTGTAAAGATATGATTCTTTAAAGTAAAATGATTTTTTGATTTTTTACATTTTAAGAAAACAAAATTTGGGAAAAAATCGTGATTTTTGGAAAATTAAAAAATAAAAATGGATTCGTTTTGGTGGCTTTAAAGAGAATGCATGCAGTTGTTATAAAAAAAGACCTAAGGTTAGAAAATTTATTTTCTTCTGAGTTCTTTAGTGGAATTTATTATATGTAAAAAAAGGAAAGGTTAGCGTATGAAATACTCGGGGCTATTCCTTTACTCATGTTTTTTGTCGCGGCAATACTAGACATTTTTCGCAATTCGTCATTGAAGTCAGATTCATAACTTTTTGTTTGTCATCTTTTTCTCACGTTTTATTAGAATATTGTGTATTTTTTTACTTAAGCAAAAAAATTATTTGAATATTTTTTAAATATCAATTGAGTGTCATATTTTTATGTATGTATATTGTTTGGGACATAAAAAATCTCCGAAAAATGATACTACGAAAATATATTTGTTTGTTTTTGGCAATTTTTTATTTAAGGGTGATTAAAATTTTCTTTCTTGTACTATTCACTGAAAGTTCTTCTCTATGGAAATTTGTAATATCAACAAACGTTTGTAAATTTTGACTGCAGTCAACATATTGAAAAAAAATTTTTGTTTTCAACAAAGAAATTCAACAAACACAATTAGTTGATCTGTCAAAAGTAAAAAATCTTGATTTTTTTTTTCAACAAAGAAATTCAACAAACACAATTTGTTGATCCGACAAATGATTTTTTTTTTTTCAACAAAGAAATTTAACAAACACAAACACTATTTATTGACATGATTAAAGAATTTTGAAATAAAATTACTTGACTGAGTTTGTTGAAAACAAAATCGAAGTTTTGTATTATGGACTAACAGGCGGCCGTTTTTACTAAATGTTTGGTTGAGTAACAATTGATGTTTCTTGATTTATATTTGAAGATTTTAGTGCTTTATGCTATTACAACTGAGCAATAATTCTGTTACAAAATGTTTTGAGTAAAAATTTGTTTTTGAATTAGCAGTTAAAAGTGGTTGGTCGATATACTAAAAAAAAGTTAAATATAAACTGAACATTCATATCTCAGGTGATGTAGTATTCTTTCATTTATTAACATGTTAAAATCTAAATTTCGACCCAACTAACTTCAACATTTCCAACAATTTTCATTGCATGTGACATGTTGCAACAGAAAACCCAGTGATGTGTCTATTTCAGATAGTACAAAATAAAAGTCTTGAAACCGTCAGACTTAACAATACGTACGTTAGTGTATCACGAATTATATGTAAATTGGAAGACAATTAGTTTGACATTACACCGTCCGAAGAATTTCAAATTTTTGCTGTACTCATGAACCGGACCAAATAATTCTGAGAGCATGTTTGAAAATGAAATACCCGTGTTTCCCAGTTTTTATAGATCAATTCGCGTTTTCGCGAAAAATGCAAAAAAAAAAAGTTTTCACTATGGGAGAAATTCACTCCAGTCAAAAAGTGGGTAAAAAAATAACATTCCCTGGTCAATCAGGAAATGCAAACAAAATATGATGTTAAATTGTGTATCACAAAGGTAGTGTGAAATAATCCGAAAAAATGTAGTAAATATACTTTTGAGAAAAATAGTGTTAATAGATGTCTTCAGTAAAGTTTAATGGCATTTTTTTTGGAAAATATTAACCCTCTATTTCCAATTTTTAAGGGTCATTTTTGTCCTTATTTCAAAAAAAAAAAACATTAAATCGTGCGTATAAAGGATTAAAATGTTCTACAAAACTTTTTTGCATCAAAAGCCAAAAGTTCGTGGGATTTGAGCAAAATGCTTAAAAAAGTAAAATTGTGAAGTATCATATTTTGTTAAATTGTGTTTCACCAAAGATACTTTACAATTATAATTTTTTAAGCATTTTGCTAGCGTCGCACAAATTTTTAGCTTTTGACAACTCTAGTTAAATATGATACAGAACGTTTTTGTAGAACATTTTAACCCTTTAAATGCACGATTTAATGGTTTTCTAGGACATCATTAGAAATGAGGACAAAAATTACACCTTACAACGGGAGATAGAGGGATAATATGTTCTACGAAGAGAACCGTCTTTAAATTTCACTAAAGATATGTTTAAACATTATTTAGCTCACAAGTAGATTTAATACATTTTTCGACTTATTTCACACTACTTTAGAAAAATACAACCCTTTTTATTTACGTGAATTTAATCTAAAAAACTGTTAGACACGAGTACTTTATTTTCAGCGCTACTTTCAGAATATGTCAGTCTGGTCCATGCGTACAAAATTGTGTCAGACGATCTTATATATTTAGAAAATTTCCTTTATAAACTTGCGGTGTTTTCTTAAGAACTTGCCATCTTAGCCACCCATATTTTGTTTTGACAGTTACCTACCGTGCCGTGTTTGTTCTGTTCAGGCTCTTATGCTGCAGACTGCTCTTTAGCGTTAGTAAGTGGAATAGTTATAGTCGCTGTCCATATCCACTTTTTCATATAAAGTCCACTTTTTAAATGGAAATTTGTATAATGACCAATCTCGGGATAAACTAATGTAGCATAAGCACAAACTTCATAGTTGCTACATATGTATGTATGTGTGTGTGTGTATATAAATACAAAACGATAATAAATTTGCTTGTTGCAAATAGTTTCACTTGCATACATACACACATATGCATTAATGTTCGTTTTTAAGCATGAACGTTACACATCAGAAAACTTGAAGGAAACGTGCTGAGAATGACGTGTTGTTTCGAACAAAATACTGTGAAATCTAAAGCACATGTGTATGATTAAATTGCGAAAATGGAAGAAAAACAAGTGAGAGTGTTGCATCCGGCTGTGCCGAATTGTATTTACTCTTCATATGAAAAAAAAAAAAATTAAAAATAATAAACATTTGTTTGGATTGAATTAAATTTAGATCGATTATTAATAATTCACCAGTCAAATCGCGAAAGTATGTCTACGGTTTCGCCAATACCTTTATAATACCGTTTGAAACGGACACTATATAACTTTTTTTTTCTTCTGAAAAATCACCGATTTTTTCCGCGCTTTATCGCCACTATTTGGAACATTCTGGAAGCTTGCGAAAAGTGTCATAACAGTAGTTTTTGCTGTAGAATCGAATGGTGAAATAAAATTTGCAATAAGTAAAGCCGTTTTTGCTCCGTATCAAAATAGGGTTAAAATCCGAAGTTTCAATCGCGGAATGCACGGGAGGAACTTGATTTAAAAAAAAATATGCCATTATTTTTATCGATGCATAAGCCTTCTAAAAAGTAATAATATCAAAAAATCTTAATTTTAAAGTTTACTCTAGTAATTATATCATTAAAAATAATGTAGATAGCTCAATTTTTTATATAAAAAAATCATTGTTTCACATAGCTCATGCTATTTTTGCAAAAAAACAGTCTAAAAAATTTTGTATTTTTTTCTGAAATTAATACCATTGATGTCGTCTATGAGAAGGAACATTTTGCCATCAAAAACTGAATTTCTTAAAATAAGCAGATAGCTCAAATTGAATATAGTTTAACGATATGATGTTTCCATATGAGAAAAAAAGTTTTTAATGCCTATCTAACGGTAACATAATCTTGTAAAAATTCGGCTTTGCTAAATATTTTTTTCATAAAAATTTTTAAATTTTTGGGGTATTTATGTAAAGACATAGACCTACGATATCCATATGAATACGAAATATTCTTTATAATATTTAAAAAAATTCCTGTTAGTTCGGGAGTTATCGAAAATTTTCCTGAGGTCCACATTGTTTTATAAGGGACAACAAAATTTTTAAACACTGATAAGGCCGATAAGCTGAGACACCCCAACCTTAATATATATATTTTAAGTTTTATATATATTTTTAGTTTCAGGCAAATCGGTTCATAACGGTTGGAATATTTCCCTTTTTAGAGTGTAAAGAAAAGGGAAATTTGCTGAAAAATCCTGATATTTTTTTAACCTAAAGGGCCGTATCTCAGCCAATTTTTAATCGATTTTCAATCTTTTTGTTTTGTTTTCAAAAATGGAAAATCCGTTGTAAAAAACAAAGTTAAAGTCTTAATTTAAGAATTTCGGGTTTAAAGATATTTGATAATAAAAAAATACTAAAAGGAGTGATCGAGAAAAACTATAAATATTGTTAATATACACTTTGGAATTCAACCAACCGGATTTTTTTTAGCACTGTGTTATTTTCCCAATAAGTTACTAACGGAAAGACAAAGTGAGTACACCAAAACATTTTTTAATGGAGGTTATAACAAAAAATGGCAAAAAACAATTAGAAAAGTTAAATTTGGCTGAATCTATAAATACACTCTTCAATGCCCTTTTTGAAGGTGATAAAAATTAACTATTTTGATTAGAAATATTTAATTTTGAGTAAAAAACTTTTTTTTTAATTTTTTGTAAAAAAAAAGAAAATTACTAATTTTTTGTTATTTGGAGTAAAATTTTTTTGAGTGTGAATGTTTTTTTAGTGTAAAAATATTTTTGAGTGTCAAAAATACTTTGTAAAGTAACTTTGTGGCTTACCAATGTTTTTAAAGCTTTTGAATCACTTGACCGATTTCGCTGAATCGCTAGATCGTCTTAAAAACGATCGAGGATAGGGTATCAAAAAAACCGGTTTCGGTTTATTCGAAAAATCTAAAATTTAAAAAATTGGCTTCGGTTTTTGTATAAAAAAACGGCCAACCGTTTTAAAATTTTGGATCAAAATCGCTGCCAATTTTTTCTATATATTACAAAGTGACACCAAAATTTATAAGAAAATAAACCGGTTAAACCCACCTCAAAACACCGGTTTTTCGAATAACCGAATTTGAATAAAAACCTGCCGGGTTTTTGAAAATAAAAAAACCGGTTTTCGGTTTCGGTTTTGGATACTCTAATCGAGGATCATGAATATATATATATGAGGCATTCCACATCAAATGTCCCGCTACACAAAAACATGTGTCCCGTAAATTTCTGATTAGGTTGTATGGATAGCCCTATATGGAACTAAGAAAATTGCGTTGGTTTTTCTAATTTTCAAAAACTGGGCTTAGGAGACGTGGTCAAATTTTGGAAATATGGTCAAATTTATGGCGAGTTGCCTTGATTAAATATTTATCACATTAAAACGGAATGCACCACAATCTCAAAAATTTACATTATTATATAGTTTTGTATGGGCTATCGATTACATTTTTTTTTTTGGAAAATTTCAGAACCCGTTCTAAAATTTCAGAGCGGGTTCTGAAATTTTCAATTTTTTAAAAAAGTCAATTTATCAAAAATCCGGCCACTTTTTTTTTTAAGTTTAGATGTTTGTCCATCCACACAAAAAATTCAGACACGCGTTTTTCGTTTTTTTCGAGAAAATCACATGTGAATTTTAAATTTCATAACAATTTTGTAATTTGCTTGTATTTTCTTGATTTAATGTTGCGAATGAGTATTATTAATTGCATAAATATTACTCATACGCTCTGTTGTAACAAGAAAATACAAGCAAATTACTAAATTGTTATGATATTTAAAATTCAAATGCGATTTTCTAAAAAAAAAAACGAAAAACGCGTGTTTGAATTTTATTGTGTGGATGGACAAACATCTAAACATAAAAAAATTAAAAAAAAAGTGGCCGGATTTTTGATAAATTGCCTTTTTAAAAAATGGAAAATTTCAGAACTGGTTCTGAAAATTTTACAAAAAAAAAAATTTAATCGATAGCCCATACAAAACTATTTAAGACTGTAAATTTTTAAGATTGTGGTGCATTCCGTTTTAATGTGATAAATACTATTTAATCAAGGCAACTCGTCACAAATTTTACCATTTTTCCAACATTTGACGACGCCTCACAAGCTAAGTTTTTGAAAAATTGAAAAACCAAAAACGCAATTTTCTAAGTTCCATATAGGGCTATCCACAAAACCTATTCAGAAGTTTACGGTACACGTGTTTTTTTTCGCTGGACATTTGGTGTGCCTCATATACTTTATGGGGTCCTTGAACAATATTTCGAGGTGTTACAAACGGAATGATAAACATATATTCATATATAACCTCTATCACTACAAGAGTAGAGGGTATAAAAAAATAAACGGAAATCAACGCAAATTGAAATTGAGTAGCAGAAAAGTAATAGACACAACAGACTGTGTGACAACAACGACGACCAGGTTACGCAAGGAAAAACTTCAACTTTAATGGACAGAGTAACAACAACTGCATGAAGAGAAATTACTTTCATGTTAAAGGAATATTGGAAAAAAGAAATGAACAAACATACATAAATATGTATGTATGTGTGTTTGCACTTTAGATAGAAATGAAAATTATCAGCAGCTTTTATTATCTAGCAAAAAAAAAAGAAACTGTAAATGAATGTGTTATAGTGCAAATGTTTGAATAAAAAGTCTTTAAAAACAGAGTACAACTGAAAAATACAAAAAATATCTCTATGATATGATATTATCTGTTGTCAAGTGGCAAACAAGTGAACAAATTGCAGAATATTGCAAAAAGAGAAAAAAAAGTAACAGATTTTCCAGGATGAAAACACACAAAAAAAAAACAGAAAAGCATGCAAAAATGAATACAATGTAAGCAGCCTTATATGGAGTTCACACTACCGACTTTAAACAAGTTGTTTAACAAAACACCAGTAACAGAATAAAAACGTAATGGATACAGAACAAAGACTTTTTTAAACATCTCACTCTTAAACACTTCAAAACAGCAAGTGTGAACGCCGTATTAAGCAAAAGACGAAAAGAACTCTAAAAACATTAAGGCTAGCTGTACTCTGCTCTGTCGTGTTTAAAACAACAGCTGCAAAATCTTAAATCTCGTAAGGAAAGATTTTAAATTTTAAAATTTTCATTTCCTAGTAAAACGAATGAAGCAAACATAAAATTCACAATGCATCCAGGAGAGTTTTCTATTTGGTTTTTTTTTTGTGTTCTTAACATCAGTTACCATTCTCACAGTAAAAAATAAAATAATAAAAGTTTTTAAAGCATAGTGCAACAGATGCAAATGTAGTTTTGCACACACTATTTCATGTTGTATGTATGTAGTATACACTAATACTTTGGTAGCTGCATTTTGCATTCATCTACCTTGGTACGAGTAGTTACTTAATTGAAAGTAGCAGTCAAATGTGTTTGTGTGTGTGTTGAAGAACGGTTAAAATTCCAAATTAAAAGCAGAGCACATCCTTAAAATAAACGATATTTTTTGCACGAAATTAAATAAACTGAACGAACACACTGCCAGTACAGGAATGAAGAGTATTAAAAACCAAACAATCATTTTACCATACAACAAGTCTTAAACATTTAATATTTTTTTTAAAGACATTTAATGAACTTGAAGTAAGATATACATACACTAACAAGAATTTTTCAAAGACAAAAAAAAAAATTATATCGTGGGCAATATTAACTCCTTTACGACAACCAACTACATTGTTCACTTTTTTTCTGCTGATTAGAATTTTAATGCTATTCCTCCACATAATGCTATTGCCCTAACCGAAAGAACTAAAAAGACAATTTTGAATTTGACACATTAGGTTTAGCTACAGGTAAAATCGCCCAAAAAAATTTTATGAAAAATTGCACAAATAAAAAAAATAGTTTATTTGATGTAATCATTAGTTGTTTTAAAAAAATACATTATTTTATTAAGGATTTCTTGTTTGCTACTATTTTTATAGTTTAAAAACATAAATTACTGCCTTAAAAATTATTTTTCTGTTACATTCAATTTCGGCAGCAAAAAATTTCTTCAATAGTTTTAATGTTTTTCAATACAAAACAAAAGAATATTCATTCGTTTTTTAATGTTTTTTTAAGTCATTACATTACACTCAGAAAATTATGTAAGTTACTACATATTAGTTGTTTGTATATTTTACAGTAGTTAGTTGTTTTCAGCTACAAAGTCAGTTATTTTTGTATGAAAAATATCAAACAACTATTTCTGTTAGTAATTTAAAGTCATTTTTTTAATAACTAACAAAAAAGTACTGTAATGTAGTAACAGTTATTAAAAGTAGTTAATTTTACTACCTCCGTCCCGAAATATTCTTAACATTTATATAGATTTCTTTGTCCCAAAATAAACTTTACATTTTATTAAGCAGTGTTTTAGTTGAAATAATACAAGATAAAGTTAAAAAAACAACCTTATACTAATCTCGTGTACTAAAATTGTAACAAAATTAATTAAAAATATTTGCAAGATGTCCCTTTTGCATCCATAATGCATTTATTAAAAACCGTTAAAAAGGCCTCTAGCGTAAAATTTCATATTTCATACGCCGCATTTTGTAATGCCTGTTTGTAACGTCGAAAACAAGTTGTCTAATTTATCTGGATGCAGTTTATTGAATCCATTTTGCACGTGAATTGAAAAATTGCAAAGATATAAAGAATTTCTAAATTATTGATACACTGCGAATCACATTAATAAGGAATCGAGTTTTTCACTTTTTAATCGAATACATCTTTGTAACGAATAAGCGGAAAAATATAAAAAAATGCACTGATAGAGACCATTATCTAGCTAATAATGTCAAATAATAACAAAAAATATAAAAAAATGCACTGATAGAGACCATTATCTAGCTAATAATGTCAAATAATAACAATAATCAAAAGACTGAAAGAAGTCCTTTAAAAAAATATTTTTCGGCAACTTGTTAAAAAATTACTAGTTTCTTATGAATCACTTGAATAAGGAATTTTGTAATACAGACCAAGTAAGACCTGAATCCAATTTGTAATGAATAGCAATCCCTCAAACAACAAAAACAAAACAGTTTTGTTTTGAATTTCAAGAAAAATGGGACTCCCAAAGCTCTTAGCTCTTCCGAAAAGGAAAAAGTACTGACTTTGAAGTTCAAAGTGTTAAAGATCGTTGAATACGCAGAAATATTAGAGAGGAAAAAAACTGCTGTTTGCAATTATCTAAATAACATTCAGAACTATGGAAAAAACATGAATGGGCGAGCTCAAATGGCAACAACTGAACGAGATCGACAAAAATTTTAAGAATTCCCCCAAATTCTACGCCGACATCTTTCAAAATTCTCAAAGAAAGTGGTGTTAATGCGAGTATTTGTACAGCCCGTCGCATTTAAAAGTCAAGTGAGTTCATAGCTCGTCGAAAATTATGCAAAAACTAATCACTGAATGTCAAACGTAGTAAGCAGCGTCTTAATCTCTGCAGGAATACAATGATACGGTCTGAAAAATGTTTCAAAATAATTTATTCCGACGAAAAAAAAAATAATACCTTTGCATTAGACGTATACAATTGTTTTCGGTGATTTGAGACAATAAAAACAGTTTTTGCATAGCAGACAGATCATAAAAGGTGTTGTTATGGTATGGTGTGCGCTATTCTACTGTGTCATCATTACTGTTTCTTACGTTACTATCGATGCTTCCTAAGTTTGGAACTAAGGGGTGACTTTTTTTGCAATTTGCAACAGACTATGAACTCATTAAATTTTTAGCCGTGATGGACTGTACAAATACCCATTAAATCACAACTTTCTTTGAGAGTTTCGCAACCTTTCAAGGTGGAGTTCGAGGGAATTCTTAAAATTTTTGTCGATTTCGTTCTGTTGCTGCCATTTTAGTTCGCCCATTCCTGTTTTTTTTCATAGTTCATAATGTTATTTAAATAACTGCATTCAATAGGTTTGCCCCTCTCTTTTATTTTCGCGATTTCAACGGCCTTTAACACTTTGGACTTTAAATACAGTACTTTTTTCTTTTCGGAAGATCTAAGAGCTATTGTGAGTCTCATTTTTATTGAAATTCGAAACAAAACTCTTTTGTTTTTATTGTTTAAGCAATTGTTATCCATAACAAATTGGATTCAGGTCCTACTTGGTCTGTATTACAAAATTCCTTATTCAAGTGATTCATAAAAAACTAGTAATTTTTTAACAAGTTGCCAAAAAATATTTTTTTAAAGGACTTCTTTCAGTCTTTTGATTATTGTTACTATTTGACATTATTAGCTAGATAATGGTCTCTATTAGTGCATTTTTGTATATTTTTCTGCTTATTCGTTACAAATATATATTCGATTAAAAAGTGAAAAACTCGATTCCTTATTGATGTGATTCGCAGTGTATGTCCCGATATGTATTTATTTATTTTTAATTTATTTGTGGTACAATAAGCCTAAAAGGCCAAAGACGTTCGTATATGTATTAACAAAAAAAACAAAGCTTTTTCAAAAAATCCTCCATAATCCCAGCCAAAATATAGAAATGTTAAGATTATTTTGGGACGCAGGTAGTATTTTATTATCTCTGAAAATTTTTCAAAGTTTTTTCCAAAAAAAAAATTTATTTTTTTTTATTTTTCACAACTTTTTAAAAAAAAAAAAACTTGGAAAAAATTTGGTCTTCATTTTTTTTTCTGAAAATTTTTTTGTTTATTTTATTTTTACTACTTATTAGTTGTTTTGACTACAAATGTTAGTAATTTTTACTATATAAGTCAGTTATTTTTTGTCAGTTAAAATAACTAACATTGTTAGTTGATTTAACTGAAAAAGTAGTTGACCCCAAAATAACTTACAAAGTAGTTATTTTAACTGACATTTTCAGTTGATTTTACTAACATAATTTTTTGAGTGTAACATTAAAAATTGACTGACATGATTTTATTTTAAATGAAAATTTGTGGAATGTGTTTTAAATAAAATTTCATTTGTTTTACATGAATACTCATTGAAATTTACCTACATAATTTTTTGAGTGTATGTTTATTTTAATTAAATAAGCGTAAATACTAAAAAAAATTAAAAATATCAATTTTCCCCGTACAAATTCAACCGCCATAAAAATGAGTTTGGGCCGCTTAAAAAAAAATGTAACTAATTTTTGTTCAGTTTTAGAACAATTTTCTCAATAATTCGAAAAATATTGTGCTCGATTCTGGAATACGATTTTATTTGATATTCTATCGAATTTTAATATTTTTAATTTGTTTTTGTAATAATTAAAGATATTAATTAGTTTTTTTGTTACAAGAAAAAACATTTGAAATCTTAAAATTCTAAAGAATATAAAATTTTTAAAAATTAGGTGAATGGTGAAATCGTATTTCAGAATCGAGCACATTGTCTTTTTTGGCACGTTGTTTTTTGAGTGGACCGAAAAGTATAGTCTATGCAATGAATGGATTACATAGATATGACTGACTAGATCTGACTGATACAGTAGAGAGGCATATTTTCTTCAACTTTTGATTTTCCTAAGTGTTGAAATTTGCCAAAAATGGTGGTTTTGTCCTACGTTCAACAATTTTTTTTTTAAAAATCCCAAAATTTCATTGCCTTTACCCTTTTATAGAGCTTGATATAATATTTCAAATCTTTGAGCCTAATCCGATAAATTTTAACCCGTGGCGGCCTTCCATCTAAGTTTTGATGCTTTACAAAATTTTAACCAAAATCTCTAAACTATGACCGAAGGGCGCAATGGTGCAATTAAGTTTAAATGAAAGTTTGTGTCCAGCTCTATAAAATAGTCAGTGGAAACAATATTTTAAGATTTTTTAAAAAAATCTTGAACGTAGAAAAAAACCGCCGTTTTTGGAAATTTTTTGACAAAACGATATCAGTGAATTTCTAAACATGAAAAAATTGGTCACCGTTCTGTAATTTAATATTTCCATTTGAAGTGTATCAGTCCAACCAATATTAAACCCGAGCTAGATTATACTCAGGGGGAGTCTGCTTCTTCGGCTACGATTGTAAAATATTGGATGTTAGAGTTTAAACGAGGCCGTACGAGCTGCCAAGACAAGAACTGTAGTGGTTTTCCAAAAATGCTTTGATCGAATAGCGGATTTGGCTCAAATTAAGTTAAGATGAAAGATTGTGTCAAGATCTATGAAAGGTTCAACGGAAAGACTTTTTTTTTAAAAATTAATTTTCTTCCGAATTTTAAATAATGATGTCTCGAAAACCGTTCGACCGAGTTTAAAAATTCTTTGATATCAAAATTATTAAGTTTATGTGTCGCAAGACATGGGTTTTCTATTTTTTATTTAAAAAATTTTTAAAAATCCTAAGCTATGATAGCCGGACGCCGATTGACCTCAAATTTGTACTACATAATTATAAAATTATGATCATACAAATAAAAATAAAGAACAAAAGACTTTACAAAAACAAACCAAGGTATGTGTTTGACATTTTAAGATTTTAACAAAAACTTAAACAAGAATAGAAACAAACTTGGGAATATTTCATATATTATTTTTTGTAATTTTTTGTAATGAAAAATCCCATAATTTTTTAATTTCGAAATTTCGCCTAAAAAACTTGAAAATTTTCTCCAAAAATTTGGGAACTTTTTTATATGAAATATGACCCAAATTTGTTTGAAACCTTTTTTCTTTTTGGGCGATTTTGCCTAAGGCCATTAAATTGAGATTAATAAAACCTTAATGTTCCACGTTGTTGTAAGCGAAATACAATTCAATACAAAAAAAATCTAAATTTTTTCTTGGTTAGGTCATTAGTTTATACACAAACTATAAAATTCTTACCTTGAGTTTAGTTTAGCTCTTTTTGTTAGCATATTCATGTCTTAAGTGGTTGTCATCGTCAACATGCTTTTTAGTTTTTTTTTTCTTTTTTTGTTTTACTCCTTTTTAAATTTCACTTACATTATGTGTTGTCTGTCTAATGCAGCCGTTAGAGGCTTTAAGGAAGAAACTTTTTCTTATTGCTAGTTGCAAATTAAGTGCAACAATAACTCATTTGCATGAAGTAGAAAAAGACATTTGCCTAAGACAACAATTGTGGTAAATTGACTTAAATTAATTTAATGCAGAGTTAGTTGCATAAAGATGTGCGTTTAAATAATAATTCGTTTTAGGTGCAGAACAGTGGATGTAAATAAAACAGTAAGATAAATTAATTTAAATTTAGCTGCAGGCGATGGCTTCTTTAATACACAATTAGACATTCACAACATTGTTGGTGGAACAACTTGTGCAGATTATGTTAGCAGGCACTGCCACAAATTAAAGTCCAAAATTTGAAATCAGTAATCTCTGTTTTCTAGTGGTTTAACATTGACTTGAAAAAAAGAAATATAATGAAATTTAAAAAAAATAATGTTGAGACTGGGTTGTACATATCCAAAAAGAAGAGAACAAGGCAAGTTCAATGTAGTCAAACTTAGAATAGTCCATTGTACCGTACCCTGATAAGGAAATTGTACCGTACTCTGATAAGGAAGCTCGTAAAGGATGCGAAAAATTTTTTTTAGAAAACCAGACAAGGCACAGTTGGAAATTTGGCAATTTTTTTGAAAATAATTCAACCATTCAGTAACTACAGGACCGATAGCCATGAAATTTAGAATGGTAATAGCTAACGTATGTTGAGCTTATGTTTGGAAGTTGGATCCCAGCGATTGAACGGAGGGGTAGCCCTTATGAAAATTTTAACTTTTCAAATTTTGCTTTTTTTTAAATTTTAACTTTTGTATGGAAGCTAATTTTTGTGGTGCTTTTGAAGCAAAATGTTGGAAATTTTTTTTTTATGCTTTTTGAAAATATTTTGCTTCATAAGCATCGCAAAAATTTTCTGAATCAATTTTTTAAAAAATTTTAATTTTTGGACATGCCTCGGCATTTGACTGCAAAGTTCGAAGGTCGATTAAAAAAAATCGAACTAAGATAAACAAACGCCGCGATACGGGTCTTCTAATTTAGCGTCTATTTTTACCCCTCACTCTCAAAATCGACCTAACTTTTTCTAACCTGAATTTTTTCCACAGTGTAATTTTAAAAAATCTTAAGTAGGTAATTTGTAAAGTATTATTTTAAACTTGATAGCGTTCAGATTATGTAAATATAAAATTTGCTTCTTGGGTCGATCTGGCAAATAAAATTATTTATAGACATTTTTCTGAAAATTTTTAAAAAAAATTTCTAACAAGGCAAGTATCTCAACTTTAAACCGATTTGCATGAAACATAAAATATATATGAGCAATTGTCATTAACTTTTAATATTTTCGTGGCACATTGATAAGTCTTTGTAGGTTAATAGCATTATAATTAAGTAATTTAAATCCGTTCGCGTGCATTAATTTGAGCGATCACACCCAAAACTATGGCGGTTTAAAGTTAACATTTTTAAAAAAATTGTCAAAATTACATTTTTTATCCGAAGTTTACCAAACTTACCATTTTGTATTATGCTTACCTAGAGCTAAAATACACAATCAAACATGCATAAAATCTTTGCTAAATATCGAAATATTTGCATTAAACCAATTTTTTTTCGGCACATTTTCCAATTTTTTGAAAATAAAAATGTTCCCAGCGGTTTAATTTTTTTTACAAAAATATTACCAAATGCATTAAAAAAATCTCAACAAATTCTTAGTTGACACTATCATTCTATCTCTAATATGTAAGAAACAGCAGTGGTTTATATGGAACATTTTTGAAAAAAAAAATTAATATATTTTGATTTTTTTTTTTTAATATTTAAAGTCTGATTTTACAGTGTTGTCCTTCACTGAATATTGAAACTATTCAAATTATGATTAATAATGATAATATTAACGTTATTCCGAAATATTATAACGTTATTACTAATTTTATTAAGGTTATAACAAATTTTAGCGATTTTCGCGACTGCAAAAATCAATGGACTAATTTTGAAATATTATTCGAATAAGACATGTCAAAATCTATCAAAATACATTTCTTTTCTACTTTTTTTAAGTAATGTTCGATTTTATATAAGCATTAAATTTAAAAGTATTAAAAATTTAAAACCACCGAAAAACCGCTTAAACGTAAAATGTTTTCGGGTGCGAATTAATTGAAGATATAGCATTAAAAATACTACCAAACGCGCCTCTCACCGACCAATTTCTATAAGCAGCCTGGATGTGCCTTACAAAAAAGCGAAAACTAAAAAACACCGCGGAATTCACCAATATGAACTTTTGATCAATGTTGCTTTCCATGATTTATTATATTTGCACATACCATTGTTTCTGCATGTTCAACTTTTAGCCATGCACATTTGGCTGTCCGTTAATGCAAAACTAAAATATCGAAATTTTCCAAAAAATTTAAAAAGCTCATAAAATTTTTGCAATTGAATATTTTTGGGGTGCGTTTGTAAATCAAGTGGGAAATGGTGGATTATAAAGTTCACAAAGCATTCGGAACCATTCGGAATAAAACTGGGAGTGTGCCTCGCAAAAAACAGACTTTTTAAAAAATTCACGTTTTTTCTACCCGTGTTTGGAGACCTGCAGATTCGTAACCATTGCGAGCACATCACTCGAATCAAGCCCAAATTTTGCGTATTTACAAAGGCCTTGACTATGTGTAATCAAATTTTGAAATTACAGTTTGCACCAAAAGCTACAATCAAAACACCTCGAAAAATTGAATAAAATTGGTATCAAAGATTTGAGTCCATGTAACTTTTTTCTTATTGATGGCAAATCCAGTAAACCTACACCAAATAATTGCCCAAGTCTACTGATTAAGCGATATTAATTTTGGAGTAATAGCTTTAACGCACCCAACGATATGAAACATTGGACGAAAAATTTCGTGAGTGTATCAAGCGGTTTTTTTACATTTTTCAACTTTAAACATTCTTTACCATGAACTAATGAGACCTTTTGGGGTGTGCCTTTGCACAATTACTCTTTAAGGTTCCCTTAACATATCATCATTCACAGGTACCACCTAATTTACAAATAAAAAAGTTATTCCAAAATTAACAGAATATCATAAGTGTTAAAAATTAATGACAATTGTCCATATAAATGAGACGATTTTAAGGTTTGGGTGTCTCGGCTTATCGGCCATATCAGTGTTTCGTTGTCCCCTTATGAAACAACGTGGACCTTCGGAAAAATTTCGGTAACTCCCAAACTAACAGGAATATCATGAAGGGCCAAAAATACGTATCGACTTACATTTAATAAAGATTATTTCGTATTCATGTGGATATCGTAGGTCTATGTCTTTATAAACAAAATATTTAATGAAGCCGAATTTTTACAAGGTTATGTCACCGTTAGATAAGCATTAAAAAATCCTTTATTTTCATATGAAAACATCATATAGTTTCTTAGAAATAAATGGCTGAAAAATAAAAAAAAAACTGTTTTTCGTCATTTTTTGACCTATTTTTTAAACCCTTAAATCCTCGATATGGCCGATATGCCGAGCCACCCCAACCTAAGAATTGTCTCTTTTATTTGTATTTTAACTTTCATGAAAATCGGTTCATAAGGGTTGAGATACTTCCCTTGTAAGTCGAGTTTTTCTAAGTTCAAACATAAAAAAATTAAAAAATGCTCCAATAGTTTTTATTCAGCAAACAAAAAAATTTAAAAAATACGGTATTAGATAGAAATCCGCATTTTTTAACCTCCAATTCTCCTTATATTATTTTAATATCGCTCAGATCGGGATCAAATTGATGCAATTAAATATGATTTGATCTTATTGTAAATTATTATATATATTTAGATATTGCCCCATTTTACCCCATATAACACCATAAATAGTATATATTCTAATATGCAGGGACAAGACCTTCATGCAATAAAAAACTATGTTTTAGACGCCTAAAATATGCATTAAAAGGTCTTGAAATATGCACTAAAAATCTTAAAATATGCACTAAAAATCATAAATATCCACATGTTTTTTTATTAAAAAAAAAAAAAAAAACATTTGAATTTAGTCTCACATTGTTAGCTTAGACATAGATAAATACAGTGTGTATAAAATGTTATTAAGAAAAATTATCAAAAAAAAATTTATAATTTTTTTAATAAAAAAAAAAATATCATAAAAATCTTAAAAATTCATTAAAAAAAACTAAAAAATAACTACAAAATTAAAATTTAAACAAAATATGATCTCAAAATATGCAAAAATATGCATTTTTAGCAAAATATGCAGTAACGAATCGTTGCCATTTTAAAGCAAATTTTTTGATTCGCAAAGATATTTTGTTTATACTGTTTTATGACCAAAGGGGAAAACATGCATTGCATGAAAGTCCTCTCCTTGGTTATATGTAATGCTTGATATAAAATTTTTTTTATACATGGTGTTATATGGAGTCATCAAATTATATTTAATTATATAAATTTTGTCCCAAATAATACAATTTGATAGAGAAAATTTTTGGATAATTTTTTTATCTTATTCAGTCGGATTGGATCTAATAAGATACAATTGGATAATGTTTGACATAATTGTATCCTACATTATTTGATTATCATTTTTACTAGGGTCATTACCATACACTTAAGTATACTAATATTATTAAACAATAACATATTTTCTTTGTTTACAAAAAATCGTGGTCAAACGAATTGGAGGTCAAAATGCGAATTTCTTATAATGTATTTAACAAATTTTATTTATTGTTTGGGTTGTTGGAAAAATAAGTTGATTACTGAATAAAAACTATCGGACCATTTTTTTTTAATTTCTAATGTTAGAAAAAATCAACTTTATTTTTAAAAAAATTCCAAAATAATGTCTATAAATAATTTCATTTTCCAGATCGACCCTCGTAGCACATTTATTATTTACTCAATCTGGACGCTATCAAGCTTAAATTGAAGCTTTATAAATTACCTACATAACATTTTTTTAAAATAATGCTCGTGTGATAATAATAACGGTGAATATTGTTAACTTTTTCTTTAACAAATTGCATATACTATAGAAACGGTTCTAATTTGTTGACAACCAGTGTACATCCCAATGTAATATTTTTGGTAGTAGGAATAAGAAACTGTAGTCCGAAGTATGTGTTAACTTACTAAATAAATACGAAATTTTTTTTCATCAAATAATGTGGTGATATTAAGGGAATAGTCTGTTTAAGTTAGTGGGAATGATGGTACTAAATTTAGAAAAAAACGTTGATGTGAAAATATGAATTACACTTAAAAATTGAATTGTAACAATGTGATAGAAAACGTGTTTGTTTAAATATATATGAATGTTTGTGTAAGTGGAAAAGGACAGACAAACAGACATTTTTGTGAAAAGGAGTCTGGTTGGAAGGCAAACAAACACTCAGCTGTCATGACCATGATAAAAGAGCTTGAAACACACAAAAGTCGAGTAAAAATATCCGCTCTTGAGGGTTGACAGACGAAAATTGTAGTTATGTGGCTATATAAAAATATAAAAACAATGCTAAAAGGTTTATTATGTTGAAATTTGGTACATTTTTTTTAATTCTGAAGAAACAAAGGGATTGTTTTACGATTATGTTCGTTTTTTTTCTATCTATTATTAAAATGTAAGGTTTAAAAATAAAAACGTAAAAATGTCTTACACATTTATAAATTTATTTATGAATGCACAGTTGTTATGAATAAAATAGCACAATTGAAAAATGAATTCAAAAACTTACCGCTCTTTACTAGAAAATGTCTTAATAACATATTATACTTACAAAGAAAAACTTTTTTAAAAATCTGTAAAGCGACTTTCAATTTGATTTAACAAATTTTCAGCAGATTTTTCTGCAAATTTTTCAATTGTTTGCTGTTATTCTTTTTTGAAGATATTTTTCTAAGTTTTTTTTTAAAGTGTTATATTTTTTATGCAATCAAACCGATATTTTTAAATAAATTTTTTTGAACATATTTTAGCAGATTATTTTCTAATTTTGCAGAAATATATAGTTTGTGGTCACCCTTTTTTCAAGAAAACTTTCTTTTTTTCGTTTTTTATACAATTAAAACGATTGAGATTAATAACACAGTGATACAAAATCGAACTTTCGGAATCGGAATGAGATGAAACCAAAAGCAAATGAAAGCTGACGTTTTCCATAACAAAAGCCTCAAGGCCTTTTTTTAGGTCAGAGCTAGATTTTATTTTACACTCATTTAAAGTTGGTGATTTTAAAGCATTTAAAGTTTTTGTGTACTAAACATCTCCTACTTTAAAGGCCCCTGGTGGTGCCCTTATTGGACATGTAGGGTCCAGTTTCCAAACTTAAGCTCAAAATTACTTCAGCTATGACTGGTATGAATTTTGCTGCAATCGGTCCAGTACCTATTTACTGAATAGCCAAATTATTAAAATCAATGTTGGCAATCGATACCTTTTCAATACCGTTATCCGTTTCAAAACCCTTTAAATTGAATACCGGTACCAATACCAATACCGAACCTCAGTTTTGGTATCGGATACCGGTATCCAAAAACCTTTTCCTTCGGTATCGGTACGTACCGGTATTGAAACGGTTTTTTCTTAGGTTAGGTTAGGTTAGGTTGTAAGTGGCTGCTGACATTTTACGTCAACACACGTAGACTCTGAGGTCCATTGTGATACCACGGGATCGTAATAGGTTTCCCTACTAGTCCCTGTCGTTAAACCAGTTTGAGCTTCTTATGAAACTCCTTAGATGTTGAATTTTGACATCCGACAAATCAGAAAGATCGTACAGCTCCCTAGATCCCAGTGAAGCAAGTCGCTGACCAGAAAGTGCCGGGCAATGGCAAATAAAGTGTTCGATAGTTTCCAACTCCTCTTCATCCATGCAACTTCGGCAAAAGTCATTCGACGGCACATTTAACCGCTCTGCGTGCTTCCCTATAAGACAGTGTCCGGTAATTATAGAAACCACCGTCGAAATCTCTCCTCTTGGAAGCGATATCAGCTCACTTGTGCGCCCCTGATTAAGAGAAGGCCAAATCAGTCGTGTTGTCTCACACGTCCATCCATTTGCCCATCTTTGATTAGTCTCCGTCGCTGAACAAAGCCGTAGGTTTTGCTTGCAAGTTTCTAGAGGCATACCAACACATTCCAATTCTGTTGGAACCTGTAAGGTAGTTCCTAGTCTTGCAAGCTCATCGGCTTTGCAATTCCCTGGAATGTCTCTGTGCCCTGTGACCCATATGAGTCGTATGTTAAACTGCTTGGCCATCTCATTTAAAGACGTGCGGCAGTTAAGGGCAGATCTTGTTTTCAGAAACATTGAATCCAGGGACTTGACCGCGGCTTGACTGTCAGTATAGATGTTGACTGCGGTTGTAGACAAGACATTGCAGCTCAACCAGTCAGCCACTTCCTTTATTGCCAGCATCTCTGCCTGGTAAACACTGCAATGATCTGGCAATCTACGAGCCAGGCTCAATCCAAGCTCTTCCGAATAGACCCCAAAGCCCACTTGTTCGTGCAGCCTCGATCCATCTGTGTAAAAATTTATGGTAGCTCCTCTTCCCGGAGTATCCCCCATCCAAGACTCCCTGGATGGTATCATAGTGGTAAAGTGGCGCTCAAAAAGGCTCAAAGAGGGAGCACAATCCACATTTTGTGGTATTGTTATCTTTTTCAAGATCGCGCTATGGCCACAATCGCTGCTCCTCCATTGCAGCGTGCTACTAAGTCGAATTGCCGACGCAGCTGCATACTGCCTACCCAATATGTCCAAGGGTATCAGGTGAAGGAGGATTTCTAATGCAGCCGTAGGTGTAGTACGAAGAGCACCAGTTATGCACATTGACGCCATTCTCTGTACCTTCGTGATAAAGACACAGTTCGCTTTTGTTTCTAAAGCAGGCCACCAGACAATGATACCATACAGCAAAATTGGACGCACCACTGCTGTATAGATCCAATGAACGACTTGAGGGCTAAAACCCCATCGTTTTCCAATGGCCCTTTTACAGGAATACAAAGCAATCGTTGCTTTTCTCACCCGTTCCTCAATATTACGCCTGAAATTCAGCTTCCTATCTAGAAATACTCCAAGATACTTGGCTCCATCTGAGAAGGTGATTTCAGTACCGTCCAGAGAAATAGGATCGAAAGCAGGAATCTTAATTTTCCTTGTAAATATAACAAGCTCTGTTTTACTAGGATTAACTCCTAGACCACAGTCACTTGCCCATTTAGACAGATCTTTCAGAGAACCCTGAAGAATGTCCCGCAATGTTGGCAGATGCTTCCCCTTTACCGCTATCGCGACATCGTCAGCATATGCGACAACATGACAACCACGTGCTTCTAGAGATAGTAGCATTGAATTCAGTGCCAGGTTCCAAAGAAGCGGCGAAAGAACACCTCCTTGTGGTGTGCCCCTATTGACAAATCGAGATATGACGGACGCTCCCAATTCAGACGTTATACGTCTACTGGCAAGTAGGCTTTCCACCATTAAAACGATTTCACGCTTTACTCCCAGACCAGACAATGCCAATATTATCGATTCTGGGATGACATTATTAAAAGCCCCCTCAATATCAAGAAAGGCCACCATAGTGTACTCCTTTACCGAAAGCGATCTCTCGATGGTACCAACGAGCTCATGAAGAGCTGTTTCCGTTGATCGTCCCTTGCTATATGCATGTTGCTTTGTCGAAAGAAACCTCGGGTCAATCACTCTACGCAAATATGAGTCTATCATTCGTTCCATTGTCTTTAACAAAAAAGAAGACAGACTAATTGGTCTGAAATCCTTCGGAGCTGTGTGGGAACTTTTCCCAGCCTTCGGGATGGTATCCCTCCATTTTAAAGGAATATACGACCAGTTGATGCATGCTGTGTATAGATTATACAGCAACGGGGCTATATAGTCCAACACTTGCTGCAACTCAGCCGGGATTATACCATCAGGTCCCGGGGATTTATAGGGCCTGAAGCTTTTTATCGCCCAGATTAATGTTGGCATATTTATTATTTCCGAAGCAATTTCAGATGCTTGGGTGTCAGAACGTTCCAAAGCTTGAAACGGCGTCATGGAATTGCCCGGAAAATGCGTGTTTAAAAGGAGATCCAGCGACTCTCCACTGGAGGAAGACCACACCCCATTAGGATCTTTCAGGTATCCTAGGGTGCAAGGAGAAGAAGCCAGAACCTTGCGCAGCCTGGATGCCTCAGAAACGTCTTCTATGTTTCCACAGAAGTTTTTCCAAGAATCACATTTTGCATTTCTGATCATCTTTTTATAACTCTTAAGTTGCAGCCTGTATGCAGACCAGTCCTCGTCCGCTCTTGAAAATTTAGCCTTATTAAAGAGCTTTCTGCAGGAATCTCTGCTCGTCTGCAACTCATTTGACCACCAAGGTGGCTTTTTTTTCTCTCTAGGCTTTGCAGAAGGGCAAGACGCATCCAGGCACCTATTACAAACATTTGTTATATGGTCAACCAGATAGTCAATTTCCGCTAAACTATGGTTTCTTAAAAACCATGTTTTTTACAAAAAAAAAAAAAAAATAATAGAAAGTTTGCAAATGCCTCACCGAAGTCTCATGAAAATCAAAAAATCTTTTGACACCCACATCGTGAATTAAGCAAAAATTTAAAAAAAGGCATGCTTCAACCGCGATGCGGGAGCAAAAGAAAATTATTGATTTTTACGAAATTTTTATGGAGTCATTTTGACTCCCAATAGAAACTTTCTGGACCCTTTCGTATAGTATAGTTTTTGTGGGGATTTTTATTTAATCCGTGATGTGAGTGTCCAAGGATTTTTTTTGATATTTACAGGACTTCGGGGGAGGCATTTGGAATACTAACAGGAGGTTTTCCACCATAGTATAATTTTTTGAAGTGGCTTAACTCGCAGAAATCGTCCATAAAAGTCCCATAATTCGCAAAAAAAATTGTTTGCAATGTTTTTGAATGTGATCTTGTCTAGACAGGGAAGACCTATTTTTCAAATAGATAACACCAACAAAAAAAAAAAACTTGGTTGTCTAGAAATAAGATGAAATATGTAATAAGTTGGTGTTTTTTACTTTAACCGCGATGCGGGAGGGAAATACATTTTATGGAGTCATTTTGACACCCAATAGAAACTTATTGGACCCCTTTCAGCTCAAACATAAAAGAAAGGTAAAAATCGATACGGCCTTATATTTATGTCCTAAAGACATAGGATTTAGGAACAAAGCGGTCCAGTGCTTCAAAAGTTATGAGCAAAAGACTGAATTTCGGCAAGGATTTTTCGTGAATTTTCGAGATAAAAAACTCTAACTTTCGAAAGGCAATCCTGAGGATGCTGAAGTCTGGTTCGTATTAAATTTCAGCCAAATCAGTCCAGTGCACAGTGGCCGAAACACCCAATCTAGCGGCGCTTAATTCGGAAATGTAAAATAATAAAGCCCAATGCATATTTGTCATTATAAAACTTATAAAGAATTTAATTTTGAACCATTTTTATTTATTTCGGTGTTTTTATGTATTTTGGGAAATTTATATGAATATCGGGAGGGTGGTCTGTATGAGGAGTAGAAGTTAAAATGGTGCGATTCCGTTAAAATTTAGAGTGATTATTTATGGCTACAAAAAACATTTAACAATCGAATTTCAAGAGGATATTAATTAAAATACTATTGTTAGGGCTTTTTACGTAAAACTGGAAGGGGAAATTAACATGGGGGCTATGGGATAACATGGACCGATTTTGTCAAAAATTTAATAGGTTTTGTTCTTTGGATAAAAAATCTTAAATTTCAAATTTGAGCCAGATCGCTTGAAAATTGTGGTCTGTATCGCATTTATACTGTTTATTTGGATAGGCAGATGTACCCTAAAAAACAGAACAACTTGCGCGAACTAGCACGCCATACTGAAACGTCACAACAAAAATAACCCAAAATAATAAACAAAACAGGAATTGGACCGAATACGATCGAATTTCAAAAGTTGCAGTCAATGAAACTATAGTTTATATCACAAATGTCAACTTCTATAATGCACTAATTATAAACTAGATACACACAGGCCACAAACCTTTATTTTTTAGTTAAAACATACCTTTTACTTTCAATTAAAAGTTTTTGGCTTAAAATGTATAAACAATTGACTTAAAAGTGTCAAGAAAAACTCACTGAGTTGTTAGCCCCCAAATTCCTTTAATACACTTGCTGCAGAAAATGTATATTTGACAGCTTACAGCTGTGCGAATATTGAAAGCAAAACAAAAGTAAAAACGTAAATTTTGTCTGTAAAGTGTAGGTAAACGATGCAGTGCAAAAACATTAATCGATCTTAATTTTTTAATTTTGACTTAAGCGCCGCTAGATCAGTGATTTCGGCCACAGTGCAGTGGGTCAAAAGTTATTAAGAAAACCGTAAATTTCAGATTGGTTTCACCTTAACCTTTAATATCCTGACTTTTTGTTTTGAGCCGAAAAAAATATATGTTATTTATAATATTTTAACTCGCAATTCTAAACAACTTTTGTTCTACGACTTTGTTTATAGGTTACATTTACCTGAACTATGTGAAGAAAACCTGGTTGGACCCTTGCGAATCAATCAGGCACCCGGAAGACAAAATTTGACCAAAGTCTTTTTCTAACACTTTTTTTTTGTTTTAAACATTCTGAAAATTCAAAAAATTCACGGAACTATTTTTTCAGCTTCGATTTCGATACATTTAACACAAGAAATGATTTTTCGGAAAAACGTAATTTCACAAAATTTTTTGGTTTTTTTGAGGTTGGGACACTGTGATTAGCATACGGGTGTCAAAAAAGTGTGCTTCTAAGTGGTGAAAGGCGAAAATGTTAGATGTTGTATTAATAAACATTGTTTAAGTCACAGAAGGAAGTTTAAACAAAATTTGTTTAACAAAGTTACCGATTTTTTTGGTTGGTTCGTTGCGGAACCAGTAGGATATTAAGTGTTAAATTCACTTGTTGAAAAAACCGTTAAACCAGCTTTAAAAAAATGATGAGACAGGAAAATTTTTTACAAAGTATTCTTGTCACTAAAACAAAAAACTTACACTCGAAAAAAATTGACTTAAAAAAGTTTTTTACTTAAAATAAAATATTTCTAAACAAAATTGTTAATTTGATTCACGTAAGAAAATTAACTATCTCTTTAGAAACGCTTTGTGGAGGGTATTGATGGATTCGTCCAAGTCGAATTTAACTTTTTTACTTGCTTTTACAATTTTTTTAAGTTTTTATACGTTTTTTTATATTTTTAGCATTTTTTCGATAATACCGATACGTACCGGTATTGACGTTTCGGTATCGGTAATACCGTAACTGATTCAACTCAAATACCGTAACCGATACCGATACCGAAATAAATAAAAAAACGATACCAATACCGATATCGATACCGTTATTCGTTTCGATTGCCAACCTTGATTAAAATAAATCACTGTACACCGTTGCGTATGATTGTTATTTAAAGGCAATTATTAATATAAATCACTGGACACCGTTGCGTATGATTGTTATTTAAAGGCAATTACAATATTAATCATTCGCCACTGATACAGTTTTCAAGCATTTATTATTATAATTATAATAAAAGTGCACTAACTTCAAATGCGTGTAAAACAAAATCTAGCTCTGAACTAGAAAAAAGCCTTGATGGGTTTGTTATGGAATATGTCTTTCATTTGCTTTTGGTTTCATCCCATTCCGATTTTGGGTGTTGCACTGTGTAATTGACACAACTAAAAAAATCAGTAGATTATATTGCCAATTTTACAGAAACATTTTTTATTTTTTTTAAGTTTAACTAAAAAAAAAAAAATATTAAAGCTTTCATCAAAACAAAGTTTCTAAAAACAATAATTTTCTAGAAAAAGTCCTACCAGATTTATCTGCTGTTTTGACATATATCTCTGCTGATTTCATCTAGATAATCATGACAGATTTTCAGCAAACCGTGTATGCTAAAATCAGCAGATTTCTCATATGACTAAAAATGGGTGTATTTTCAGCAGATTTTTCTATCGATATCGATCAATAGAAAAATCTGCTGAAAATACACCCATTTTTAGCCATATGAGAAATCTGCTGATTGTAGCATACACGGTTTGCTGAAAATCTGTCATGATAATCTAGATAGAGAACAGACAGAGAAACCTCTTTTTATGAAAAACTTAAAACGCGTTTTCTGCAGTAAATAAGCAATATGGTATTAAATTCCTTTTTGGTTTATAAATTCTATAGCAAAATAATGAAACAATAGATGTTGTGCTATTATTTCAATATCAGTTGTAAATATAATAATATAAAATTACAAAATGTTTTTATTTATGAATGTATAACAATTCAGTATAAATTTATGAAAAGAGCATAGTATTATCCTTATATGTCATAGTTAAGGAATATTTTGATGCATAATTCAGAATAAACAAGTTGAAAAGTTATATTCAACTTGGCCGAATCTACGTATACCCTCCGCCATGCTCTTTTAAGTGAAAAAAGAATGTTTTAGAATTTTGACTACTAAAATTTTGTTTTGAGTAAAAGAACATTTTTTAGTCATTTAAAAAAAAAAAATTGTGTGCATTTTTTGGAGTGTAGAAATATTTTATTTTAAGCAAAATTTTTTCTTAATTTTTGGTAAATAAAAATTTCTTGGTTTTAATTTTTTTTGAGTGTAAATTTTAGTGCGATAACATTTTTTTTAGTGTAAAATTATTTTTTAGTGCAAAAATTTTGTGAGTGTAAAAATATTTGTTTGACAGACCAACCTCTTTTAAAGCGTGTTAATCGTGTTTTAATCTTTTCCGAACTTTTTATTCATTCAAAATAAAAATTTTTAGAATTTTTCGACGTGGTCCAGCTCAGGGGACATTATTTCTAGTGCCCACATATTTTCTATACATATCATAATAAAATAATTACCTAATCAAAAAGTACCTGTCAAAACTAATTTTCTGGTTAGTACATTTTCAGCTTTTTTTCTACCCATATATGGTAACTCGGTCTATTGTTGTGCAGTTGAAAGCTTAGTTAAACTTGGTTCTGCGAAATTATTTTTAGGTTATGGAACTTAAATCTACCAGCTTAATTAAGACTATTTCCACACTTTTTCTCATAACTTTTGATACACTTAAAGTATGGTAAATATATATTGTAGTAACAAACTTATATTTAATATCTATCGGTAAGTGTAGGGTAATAAACGAAGGCAAAAATCACTTATAATAAAATTTTATATTTATAGAAATATTTAAAGGCAAATGTATCAATATCGTATCCCGTCACATATAGAACATTTTATAACGAAAAATATGAAGCAATGGAGTGACATTTTTTCTTTAACTTTTGATTTTCCTATGTGTAGGCGCAAATTTTTATTCAAGTGGACCTAAAAATTATGTAGTACATATTTAAGGATAAAATTAACCCGTGCACTCAGAGAAGAGATATGATTGTGGCAACCATAATTTAAGAGCGTCATATTATGATAGAAAATTTTATCATAGTATGTTTATAGCAATCATAAAATTTTTGCTGCAATCATGTTATGGTCCTAAATTATAATTTTTCGAAAGTTTACAATCATAACATGAATGCTGATATTATGGTTGCTACAATCATTTTATAATAAAATTTTTAATCATAATATGACGCTCATAAATTACGGTTGCCACAATCATATCTCTTCTCTGCGTGTGGTGCCCATCGATCAAATGATTGAATTTTGAAAATGTTTAATAATAAAAAATATGCCTTGCGATACATCACATTTATTAATTTTCATATCAATTTTAATATTGTAATGTAGGAACTTCCTAGTTGTTTTATTCCCTGCCTAGGGTTTTTAGCCGGCGTTTCAAACGCCACTGGCTTCTTATTTTACCGGCACTAAAGAACGCCAAGGTAAAGCACAATTAATATAAACATATCGCTCCTTTACTTGTATAGTGTCACAACTCAAAATATTTGATTTTGCAGAAAACCCGTTTAAAGTTTACTATTGAAACTGGTTTTTAATTAAAAAAGGCCGGTACATAGAAAATGTAATAATGGCGTGTACTCTTCTCAAACGGTGAGTTTAAAAGATTCTAATACGAATTTTTGACACAATATAAAGCACGATATAACGAATAATTCTGCATCATTAACTCAAAAAACGCATTTTTTGAGTTATGACACTATACAAGTAAAGGAGCGATATGTTCTTAGTGATGTGAGTAGCGTGATCGGTTTGAGTTCACCACAATATATAAAAAAAATAAAAATCGCAAGAAAGGGAAATCGCTATTTGAAATTTGCAAAAATTGCGTTTTTTTCTACAGTAATGAAATTGCGAAGGCCACTGAGTGATAGTACAAGAAATGCTATTGAATGGAATCCTCAAGGTAGCCGAAGAAGAGGAAGACCATCATACACATGGCGTCGCCAAATTGAATTGGAAGCTGCCGGAATGAACAAGAGCTGGAACGAGATTAAGGCACTTGCGTTGGACAGAATTGAATGGAATGGATATGTTATGGCCCTATGCTCCTTATAGGATCGACGGGAATTTATTATTATTATTAATGAAATTAAAAAAAAATCTCAAAATGTATTTTCCTTAACCCTTTAAAACCCACGGCTTTGTTCCGCTACGGAGACTAATAAAAGATGGGCAAATGGATGGACGTGTGAGACAACACGACTGATTTGGCCTTCTCTTAATCAGGGGCGCACAAGTGAGCTGATATTGCTTCCAAAAAGAAAGATTTCGCCGGTGGTTGCTATAATTACTGTCTTATAGGGAAGCACGCAGAGCGGTTAAATGTGCCGTCGAGTGACTTTTGCCGGAGTTGAATGGATAAAGAGGGGTTGGAAACTATCGAACACTTTATCTGCCATTGTACGGCAGTTTCTGGCCAGAGACTTGCTTCACTGGCATCTAAGAAGCTGTACGGTCTTTCTGAGTTGTCAGATGTCAAAATGCAATATCTAATTAGTTTCGTAAGAAGCTCAAGTTGGTTTAACGACAGAGACTAGTAGGGAGACCTGTTACAGTTCCGTGGTATCACAAATGACCTCAGAGTCTACGTGTGTTGACATAAAACGTCAGCAGCCACTTACAACCTAACCTAACCCGTTTATAAAGTTTGAGACAAATATTAATTTAAATTTTATTTGAGACAAATCCGACCATTTTAACACGTGGCGCCCTTCGATCAAAGTTTTGGTTTTTTAGAAAGTTTTCACTAAAAACTCTAAAGGCGAATAAATTTTGATCGAAGGGCGCTATGGGTTATAATGGAGAGATTTAGTTCACATTAAAAAAAAAAAAACAAGTAAGACCCGGGTAAAAATAAACATATATTTCAATATATAACTTGATACAAACATAATAAATTATATATGATTATACATCCCTGAGATATTTTCTAAATTTTTTTAATGCAGTCATATGTAGTAATATATAATTTAATCATGATTCGGATTAAAAGGTGTACGGTTGATATAATTATATAAAATTATATGAGGGTCAATACAAAATTTGTTTTTCTGTATAATATAACATAACATTATATATAGCTTATTCTGTTCCATATAAAACTATATATGTTTCCAATTAACAAAAAAGTTTTTTAGGCAAACTATAAATTTTTTTTTAAAATGTTCCTAAACATTTCCTTGTTAGGGTTATGTATATCACCTATCTGGTTCGAAGCGTACCCAAACATTTTTTTTGTTTTTGAAAATTATATGTTTGGTGAATGTATCGTTGACCTGTGGTGTATCTCAACCCAAACCAAAAAACACCAGGATTTTATATGATCCACCAATATAAGGCAATGTCTGGTCAAAACTCGGATGAAATCAAATCATATTTTATACAAGTAGATCTTTTTTAATGCAAAAACATCCACCATTATTCGGATCAAATTGCGTATTAATATATATTGTGTCATATATCATTATATATTGCATCATATAAAAATTTTTACTCGGGGAGTTAAATTCGTCTGTGCCGAATCATTTATACCCTCCAACATGCAAAAAAATAAAATAAAAATCAGTGCCGTTTTATTTTTTTTTTTTGGGGGGGGGGTCTGTGGTGGTAATGTGGGGGGGGGCAAATTTCCTCTCGAATATGTGTTTAAAAATTCATTCTTATGCTTTTTGCACTAAAGAAATAAAAGTTTTCAAAATAAAAAAATATATATATATTCCACGCCCATAAAAGGGGTGTGGAAACTAAATTTTCCAATTCTCAGGGTCCAAATGAAAGACTTCGAACTTCTTGTAACATAAAAATGTTGCATTTGTTAAACAAAAACACAAAAAATAATGTAAAAAAATGAAATTTTTCAGAGGTTGGCTTAGTTCTTCAAGGGGGAACTTTTTCCCCCCTAGTCCGATATTTTTTAATCGATTTTTTACATTTCTTGATGTTTTAGAAAGCTAATTAAACATACTTTAAAAAAAATATATAGTTTTATAACTCACTATTAACTTATGGTGCAAAAAAAAAGTAAAAACTTTTTGAAAAAATGTGTTTTTTTTTAATTTAAGTTATAAGACTGTTGCTCATACAATTTCAGACCGATTCTCAAATTTCTTGTTTTTTTTTAGAGGTAAAATCCATTGTAAAACAACTAAGGTATCATTTTTTCAAGGTTTAATTTAAGAATCTTCGTTTCGCTGCTGCGCCTAAAAATGGAGTAATGTGTTAAATTTATTTTTCCGTGTGGCCTAAGAAACAGCCAAACTTGGCTCTTTCGTGGTAATTTAATGAAAAGAACTTCACACATTTTTGTTTCTGAATTTTTATTTGAGAAATTCTGCATATTAATTTTATTTATTTTTGTTGCATTGTGCAATTTACTTTATTTTTTGGGGCTCATTCAAGATAAAATTTCTTGTTGCACAGTATATTAATGACTTCTCATTTTGGTTTGTCAAACATAAATAATCTTCGTAATGTGATTGAAGGTTTTAAAAATGTTTTCTAAATACAGGAAATAACTGCAAGTTATAATTTCTAAACACTTGTCGGAATCTCAAAGTAACATAAGGAAAATGTGTTTTTTTTTAGTTAAACAGTACGCAATATTTATATGATATTGCGGGACATTCTAATGTTCATTTATAATAAATGAATGTCATATTCTTTATTTTTAAACATTTATAAATTTTTGAATTTAAAATTATTCTACATACTTATATACAATATATTAACGAGAGTATTTTCTGCTTTTTTTTATTTCTTTATACAGGATGCACTACGAGTTCAAAAACTGCAATAGTATGAGTGAATAAAAAAAAAAATAACTTTACCTGAACACATACATATAGACATCCAAAGTGTGCAGAATGTGTCATAAATGAAAAATTATATAGAGAAAAAAACTACAGTTAAAGTTTTACCAAATGTATACTGTGTGTGCATGTGTGTGTGTAATATGCGCTTTCCCAGTAAATTTCAGTTCAGCAAAAAATAATTGTAAATATTTTATTGCGTATGTATGAATCGGTATATGTATATGAAAGTAAAATTACACATACGTGTTCAAATACTCATGTATGTATGTAGGTACACGTATACGTACGTATGAAAATATGAATAATATAATAAAAAAGGTCAGCAAAGTGCAGCAGGAAGTAGTGTCGCATTCACATTCATAAATCATTTGGAAAATTGATGCAGCAGCAACATTGTGCCAACAACAGAAAAATTGTAATATAATATACATACATACACATAAATGTGTGTGTGTATGTTTGTGTAAAACTACGAATGATATTTGTATTTTATATAGCAATTGCAACCAACACCAGTGATATACCAATGACGTGTAATAATGAAATAAGACAACAAAACAAATTTTAAATGCAATATTTAGTAGTACATGTAGAGGAGTACTATGTAGTAGTATTGCGAAACATTAAACAAACAAATAAAAAATCACTCATATGAAACAAACACAAACATACATATATGCATATTAGGGTGGAGCAAATTTAACTTTTTTTGAATTTCGAAAACGTCGGGTGGGGAAAGTTGCGATTTGGGGTCGTTACAAACACAAACAAAAATATTGGACATGTATTGCAATGGTTCCTTTTTTGAGTTAAAACCCGGAAAGTTCCGAACAAAGTGATTTTTTTTTTGATTTAAATATTAGTTGATAAGTGTTTTTATGGTAAAAAATTTTGTCTGTACATTTTTTTTTTTTTTTTAATTTTCTTCAGAAATAACTTAATTTATTTTTTAGTTATTTTCAAATTGCATTAAAGGCTAAGCTAATTAATACATACGACAATTAAAAATATACATCTTTATAGCACTGACAATGAGCTAATATTACGTTATATTTCAGCCAAAAACTAAATAAAAGTTTTTTTTTTTGCAAAAAAAGAAAAAAAATTACAGACCAAAAAACAAAAAAGTTAAATTTGCTCCATCCTAATGCATATTTGTAATGTGTGTGTATGTACATTAGAGTGTCCCTTATTTTGGAAATGTTGGAAATGTTGAGACGGTACCCCCTCATTTTTTTCCTTTTGACTAAAAAATAACTCAGGAAAAATTTTACGCCCCTACGACCACGCCTTCCCTACGCGACGGGGCCGTAAAGAGCGGGGCCTTAAAAATCATTTTTCCATACAAAGCAAAAAATTTTTTTTTTTGATTTTTAATTTATTTGTTATTAATTATAATATTACTTGATTAGCTTATTCACGACAAAAAATTTGATTTTGATGGGATGAGGCTTTCAGTTCTAAAAAAAATTACGAAAAAAAAATTTAGAGCTTTTGGGGTGGTACAGTAAAAATTTTTTAAAAAATATTTTTTTTTAGTTTTGACAAGCAACCGTTTAAGTTGAATTGTTGCTTTTAATGATATATTTTCATAAAAAAATATTATTCCTATCTGTGACATCTTTATCGTGATCTAAAAAAGGGTAAAAAATGCATTTTTGATGTTTTTCGATACACGATCAAGATGTCACAGATATGAATAACATTTTTTTATGAATATATACCATTAAAAGCAACATTACAACTAAAACCGTTGCTTGTCAAAACTAAAAAAAAAAAAATTTTTTAAAAATTTTTACTGTAGGACCCCAAAAGCTCTAAATTTTTTTTTTTTGAAAAATTTTTTAGAACTGAAAGCCTCATCCCACCAAAATCAAATTTTTTGTCGTGAATAAGCTAATCAAGTAATATTATAATTAATAACAAAAAAATTAAAAATCAAAAAAAAAAATTTTGGTTTGTATGGAATTATTTTTAAGGCCCCGTTCTTTAAGGCCCCGTCGCGTAGTGAAGGGGTGGTCGTAGGGGCGTAAAATTTTTCCTGAGTTATTTTTTAGTCAAAAGGAAAAAAATGAGGGGGTACCGTCTCAACATTTCCAACATTTCCAAAATAAGGGACACTCTAATGTACATATATTTACAGAATTGTTTAACCCTATTATGGCCTTTTTATATCGTACCATCATATGTAATTGATTTAAACTCAGAATGTTATTCGAACATTTCCTAGAATTTGAATGCAACTTATAATACAACATATCTTTCATATGTATCTTTCATACATATATTTGTGGCAGAATTATTCATGGTATGAATAATTGATTAATGTCACACAATAGTTTTATCATCCATTTTTTGAAGAGGTATAGTGATTGGAAGTTGGAAAGTATTTGTTAGGAAAATATTCCATAAAATAACCGTGAAGTGTCCAAAAATGCGGTACTCAATATTATGTAAAAAATTTTATACTTTAGAATTATGCAGGTCTAAAAAAATCGAAGGGGACTAATGTTTTGAAAAACACATCTAAAAATTGCATTTGCATCAAAAAGATACTTAAACAAATAGTTTTAAGTGCATTCTTATACATAAGGATGATTGTTAGCGTCAATTGCTTTTTGATTGCTAGAATTCAGTTAAATACTTTCGAAGATGTGGTTCTTCAAAGTATCAGACTTTTTAATTTTTTAAATTTTTAAAGAAAATTAAGTTCGAGAAAAAAACGCGATTTTTTTTTATTTAAAAAACTAAAAATGGATATGATTTATTGGCTACATACACTCAAGAAAAAAAAAATGGCAAAACGCCTGGTAAAATGCCTTCAACCAATATTTAACAATTTTCCTTTTTTAAAATAAATTTTCTATTTTTTTTTTTTTAAATTTCCAAGTCCCGGACAATTTTTTTTTTTAAAAGATTTAAAAAAAAAGTTGATAAAATTTTTTGCGAGGATTCTAGTTGATTTACAAAAAAAAACAGTTACTTTACAAAAACGATTTTATTACAAGGATTTTTGTCTAACAAAAAAAAATTTTTTGTAAATTTTCTGATCCCAGACACATTTTTTTGCGTTTTAGAGTAAAGAATTGTTGGACTTTATATTTTATAACTGAAGTTTTATTTATTTCGGTTTGAGTCCATATTAATTATTTCTGAGCAATAATTATTTTTGTTGTACAATGAGAAAATCTGAAAAAAATAATTGACAACACAGGCTAAGTGGAGATGTCAACAACATTCGGAAAAAGACACCCTTCCTTCGTCTGCACTCTTCGATTGTCACTGTAGGTGTGTAAGATTAAAATCAGCTATTTAAACATACATTAAGGTGAAAAAGCGGACGGGAATTTTTTCAAAACTTGAAAAGTCCTACTAAGGGTTGCAACTCTGAGAAAATCTACTACAGTGTAAGAAATTACAACTGTGTTAGAAAAAGTTAAAAATTTATTAATTAAGTTCGTGCTAAACGTAACATATGGGTGATGAAATGTGATATAATTCCCGTCCGCTTTTTCACCTTAATGTACGTCTAAATAGCTGATTTTAATCTTATACACCTACAGTGACAATCGAAGAGTGCGGACGAAGGAAGGGTGGCTTTTTCACAAAAATACTTAAAAATTATTTTTGTCTCTCAAAAAAAATTTTGTTCTACACTCACAGGAATTTAGAATGTGAAACACTTGAAAAAAAAAAAACTTTATTAAAAAGTCCATTATGGCACACTAGCAAGGCTAAAAAACAGGAGCCTGATCACCTCTAATGTTAAAATGTTTATTACATTAGCAGTTATAATTAAATTTGTAAAAAAATAAAGTTTACTTAGCCCAATGTGTTTCTGATTGTTTGGTCAGCAATGGCCAAAATAGTGTTAAATAAATTTAACTGCGATGCTGTCAGTCATAAAGTTATTAAAGTATTTATGTATTAGGCGAGAGCAATTATATCTTTTTTGAGATAACACCGTCACAGCCAATATTAAACATGAATCGGATGATATCCGTCTGAAAGTAGAGATCAAATGGAGTAAAACTGCGTTTACAGTTTTTCCTTTTAAAAGGACTTCAAAGTTTTAAAGGATACATTTTGCAATTTTTTTTTAAATATTTGTAGTTGTCCTAAGATGACACTGGTAATTTCAGATGAAAGAGGAGGATCTCCCCAAATTCCTATTTTTCAATTTTGCCATATTAGGATAAAAGGATGTAAATAAAGTCATTTTAAAACTTTATCAAAATATTTTGAAAATTCTTAATGATATTGAAGGATGCATTTTTGAAAGGACGTAACTTACCTCCTTTTTACTAATATGTAAAAATAATAAAATAGGAAAATTTGGGAAGATACTCCTCTTTCATTTGCTATCACTAGTGGCATCCTAAGAAAAGTTTTTACAAGTATTAAAAAAATATTTTAAAAAATTTAAACTTCTAAAACTTTGAAGTCCTTTTAAAAGGAAACAGAGTCACGAAATGAAAAACTGTAAATACAGTTTTACTACATGTAGCCTCTAGTTTTAAACGTATATTATCCAGTTCGTGTTCAAGGACTTTTTTTCATTTTTGTTGGATTGTGTAATCAATGGGATGTAAAAGAAAAAAATTGGAAGTACCCGAGTAAAAAAGATCTGATATAATCATATATGCTATTATATAGTTATTTATATTTATATATGGTTATGCATGAACTTTGATATGGACATACAAGTTTATATATAGCATTGTATTTTTCCTTGTTTTTTAATATGATAGCATACATATTCATATCTATTTATATACTGATCTATACGAAATTTGATAAGGTCGGAAATTTTTTGATATGGCAGATAAAAAGATATATGATTTTATTTATAATTATATCCCGAAAAAAATTTTCAAAATTTTCTAAGTCCCGGACAATTAAAAAAAAAAAAAATTCAAGTTCTAAAAAATTTTATGAAAATTTTCCAAAGTCCCGGACACAAAATTTTTTTGGAGTAAAAAAATCATTGAAAAGTTTTTATGAGAAATTTAATTTTTTTGAAAAGTTTTTGAGTTCCGAAAATTTAAATTTTCTAAGACACAAACATTTTTTGGAAAATTTAAATCCCTTAATAATGGTTTTAGAAAAAAATGACAAATTTTTAATACATAATTTGCTAAGTCCCGAAAAAATTCCGAAGAATGCAATAAAAACTCTTCTAATTGATAATGTATCCAATCTGATAAAATTATTTCTAATTTCACGTTTAAAATTCCAAAAAATTTTACCAGATTTCATCCAATTATATAAAAATTTATCTAATTTTAACAGATAAGATATGATTTACTACAATTAGATAGACCCATTTTTGGGATCAAACTTAATCAAATTTGATATTATTATATCAAAAATAATAGAATTTGATATAATCGTATAATATTCGATCCGCCAATTTTAGCATTTAGCATTTCCAGACTCTAAATGTGTATTTAAAATAATTTATGCACGAAACCCTTTTCGACTCAAAAAAAAAGTCTGCCGATGAAAATGAGTTTTTTAAATATTACTAAACTTTTATTTTTCGGTTTTCTAATAGTTTAGCTATTATTTAAACTTTTGCGCTTAAAGAAACAAATTACTTCGAAATTAGGTGAGGCCCATTAAAAGATCATTGTTGGTAAAATGAAGAAGCTAAATCGCTCCGACTTAATGTTTATTATATAAAACTCATGTGTGCATTAGGGTAATAACTTTTTGTAGACAAAACTTTCCCATCCAACCACACTATAGGCCATGTTGCACTGATAATAAAAATAATATTTTTGTGTCATTTGGTTATAAAAGTTATGTTTTTTTTTTTTTAATTTTTTTTTTTAAAGTTTACATTGTGCCCTTACCCAGGAAAATTTGTTTGAACAGATTCTTATAACAATATAGGAATCAGAACAAAATTTTCAATCCAAAATAATTTTTTAAAAAAATTACTTTATTAAAAAATCGATTACATTCCAAATCATTTATTTTGGAATGTTAAGTAGAATCGGTTGCAGAATAATATGAAGCCTTTTGGAACCGATTATTTAAAACGGACCGTTTGCTAGGTTTTCAACCATTTTTTGACAAATTTTAAATGGCTTGAACACCACTCGTTCGATTTCAGAAATTTTTTGATATTCGTATTAGGCATGCCAATACAAATAATGCATAGCAATTTTTGAAAAATCCAAAATGTTTGTGGAAATTTTTCAAAAATTCAAAAGTTTGACCGAAGAACGCCATGGGTTGAAATTTGACTTAAATTAGGTTTAAATTAAATTAATTTTTTTTTTTTTTTAAATCTTAAAATTTAAAATCTACATTTAGACTTTCCGTTAGACCTACTTTTTATATTTGTGTTCAACGCAATAAAATATAACTTCCCAGGCAGAAACTGCCAACTGTTCCAAAGAAAAAGTCTTGGCAAAGCACTTTATTTTTTGTGTAGAAGGTAGTATGAATTCGAAAAAGTGCTTTCCAAGCGCTTTGCCAATGTTTTTCTATTTAAATCCGTTCAAAGTATAAACTTTTTATTAAAATTTATTAATTTTCATAACAATTGGAATATTTTTTATTTCCCTGCAGGATAAGTGGCCGGTCCTTGATAGTTCTCGTGATATGTCACTTATACACAATGACCTACATATTACAACCTTGACACCTTTTATATAAAAACACCTGTTTCTTTCGTGAGGAAGTGTCTTAAACTTCGAATACATCACCCTTAAACTCCGGATACATCACCCTTAAACTCCGGATACATACCCGTTTCGGTTCAATACACCACTTTTTTCGGGAATTTTCCAAATTTTTTCCTAAAAGCGTTTTAATAAATTTTTTATTCAAAACGCAAAGAAAACTGCAAACAATTTTTTTCCAAGACTTGGAAAATTGTTCAATGTTTGTTCAAAATTTTTTTATCCTAATAAATGAGTCAATAAATTTTTTTATCCTAATTTAATAAATTTCTTTATTCAAATAAATACCAAAAAAAGTTATGTCTTATGGACTTATGTATACAATTTAGATACGTCCCATTTTTTTGTTCTAAAAGTGCTATAATAGTACCACATTTTTTTTTTTTAAAGCGCTTTCAAAGCGCTTTAAAATAGCAACGGCATACCGTTTACCGTGGTTATCATTTTGGACGCTGGGCGAGTACTAAACTGTGGTGCTTCCCCAGCACACAAGCGACCATAAAAGGTACTTTGCCAGCGCTCTCCCGTTTGTATTTTTCTGCCTGGGTTGATGTGTTGCAAAACATACCATTATTATTTTTTTTTTTGTTTTAAATTTTCAAAAATCCCAATGTTAGATCGTTTTAGGCTTAGGAGAATAAAAATTTACCCGTGTGTTCAACATTGAAAAAAAATTTTTTTGCCATACAAAAAAAAAATGCCAGTTTAATATACACTAATATACTAGCAGCGATTGAAATAGCACCAGAGAATATAATCCGTTAAATATTAATGTTATAGCACATATGAGTCATTCCACACCGTTCCACTACCGAAAAACCATGGTGGTTTCAATAGGATAGGCACTATTATTTTATGGCACTATTAAATAACAAAAATAAAATTTAAGATTTTTCAAAAAGTGGGCCTTGGAGGCATGGTCAAAAATTTAAAATTTCAGCATTTTTTGCCTAATTGTAAGTATCTTTATTTCAATATTTATGCCAACGAAATGAAACACTGTGATGTCTTTAAAATAAAAGTTTTTTATAGATTTTTGTATGGGCTATCGATTAAAATACAAAAATTGGAAAATTTTCAGAAGAAGTTCTGAATATTTTAAATTTAAATTCAAACTTTTTATATCAAAAAACATGCCACAATTTTATTTTTTTTACATGTTTAACAAATAGTTAAGGTGTATATCTATCTGTTCTGAAATTTTCAGAGAGCTATTTTGCCTTGTTTTCGAAAAAAAAAAATGTTGAACATTGCACTATGCTTATAATTTACACTAGCCCCGTAGGCTAGTTGGTAGCGTGTTAGCCTTTTAACGTCGGGGTCGTGGGTTCGATTCCCACCAGAACCTTTGGTTTTTTTCGCTACAACGAGACGACGGTCATTGTTACCAGTTCTCGGTTAGGTTGAATTTGTTAAAAAAATGAGCTGTAAATAAAAAAAAGGAATAAATAAATAAAAATAATTGATCATATGATCAATACTATTTCATAAAAAAAAATTGTGGTAATTTTAGCCGACACGTGTTTCGGAATTTGTCAGATTCCATTGTCAAGACTATTTAGCAAATAAAACAACCCAATACCATATAGGGAATTTAAATGAAAAATTGTTAATATTCAAACAAAATTATTAGTACATTTTCAACTCTACCCTCATTGAGAATTAGAAGAAAAAAATTGAACATTCCCTTAGTTTAAGCACGACTGTCAAACACACAACAAATACTTTTAAAAACAGATTTTTTTTTTTAAATAAAATGAATACAATATATATATATATTTTATATGTACATTTTCAAATAGCTGCTGGTGTATACATGTGTAATGTAAATTTTACAAAATTCAGTGAAAATAAAATTCTGAAAAAAGAACAATGAAACACAATTAATAAACAAAATTTTATTACAGACAAAAAACAATTACAAATAATGAAAAACAATATCAAAATGTCATAACGACAGATGTACAGTAAAAGGAGGCAGCAGTTCGATTTTATCCACTGTCAGTGAAGTGTTATAAAAAATAAAAATAAAAAACTCCCATAAAAACCAATACATTTTTTATTGGAATAACTATCAAAAATAATGTTTACATATCCGACAACATAATCGAGAAAATATTATAAAAATATTGACACAATAATATCGTATGAAAGTACAATTTTAAACAACAATACATTTCACTCAACTAAAAAGGATCTCTTAATCCCACCAGCAGCAGCAATATGATATTCCTCATCACAGTAATTAAAGTGCTTCTAATAGCACTAAATATATTTCCTAGTCGCTTTACAAATCGCAAGGTGTTATTTGTTATCTACTTAACGAATTTAGTAACACATGGTAAGTAATGATCGTAAAAATTCTTAAAAATATTTATTTAATTTTAAGTTTATTAATTGAGTTGTAATTAATGCTCATTAGGACGTATCGATTAATTTTTTTTCTCAAACTAACAGAGGTTCGAAAATTTTATATTGGGAGTAAGGTTTTTGCACAGATATTTTGAAAACCTTTTCTTAAGTACTTTGGCCTTCTAAACACGTACATTTACAAATTTTTTGACACAATAAAATTTACAAAGAAGTTTCGTAATTTTACTAGATATTTTGCTACCTCCTATTTTACGAGAATTCCTAGTAATTTTACAAACTTTTAACAAATAATTTTGTAAATTTGCAAGCTTTTAACCAATAAAATTGTAAATTTAGAGTTTTTTGGCGCAATTAAAACAAAAAAACGATTTGATACGAGTTTTCAGATGTCAGATTCGTATTTAGGCTGCAAAAATACTTTAGGATTTTTTTTTTTAATTTTAACAAAAAATCATAAAAATTGAAACAAAAAAATGTATGAGAAAAATATGAAAATTTGGTTCAAAATGTTGATTTCTTTTGCAAATATTTCTGGATATACTCAATGGATTTTGGATTTTAATCCCAGGTTCTCTTTATTGGAGTGTCTACTTTACATATCTGCTTTGAACAGGAAATTTCTTTCAAAATTCGAATACTTATAAGGACATAACCAAAAAAAGGACATTTTGAAATTTCTTATAATGTCGTGATGGTTTCCTTGATCGCATCAAGTCCGGATTTCTTGCAGAAGTTAGATAATTTTATTGGAAATTCGAAAAAAAAATATGAATAACTTTAACACACACTTTTCCAATATTAAAAAATTTGCCTCTTTTGAGGGCTTGGTCCGAAAAAAAATTTTAAAGCCTATATCTCAAAAAGGCGATTTGATTTGTAGAGTAGTGTAATTAATCAATTGAATATTATTCTTCTGCCGTTAAGCGAATGTAGAAAAAACCTAAAAAACTGGTGATCTGATATTAGGGAGGTAGCTAAATTTCTAATTTGGAATTTCAACACTCTCCCGGAATATTGTGCATTATAGTCTGAAATCGAAGCAGAAAAAATTCTAATGAAATCGAATAACTTTAAACCGTGCCCCCTTTAAGGGGTGGTAAAAAAAATCCATAGAAGCAAACAATTTTTTTTTCTAGTATATAAAGTATATATATTTATGATCCTCGATCGATTTTAAGACGATCTAGCGATGTCGGTCCGTCCGTCTGTTGAAAACACGTTAACTTTTGAAAGACTTTACGTAGGCTCCTGAAGTTTGGCATACATGTTGGGCAATTACCTGGTCAGGTTGGTATTGCAATCCCGCAAAATCGGTCCATTGGTTCAAAAGTTATAACCAAAAGACTAAATTTCGGCAAGGGGTTTTCGTGAATTTATGAGATAAAAAATACGTTAACTTTCGAAAGAATTCTTAGGATGCTGCAGCTTGGCATATATATTTGTTGTTCCGCTGGCCTGGTTGAAATTCAATTTGAGCCAAATCGGTTAAGTGGTTCAAAAGTTATTAGCAAACCCTTGAATTTCAGATTAGTTTCAACTTAAATTCACGTGTTGAAAACCCGTTGAACCTGTTTTAAAAATATTGGTAAGTCACAAAAATATTTTACAACGTATTTTTGTCAATCAAAAATATTTTTACACTATAAAAAAAAAAATTACTTAAGAAAAATTTTACACTCAAAAAAAGTTTAGTAAATTATTTTTTTTTTTTCAAAAATTACTAAAAAAAAGTTGTTTTACACAAAATAAAATATTTCTAATCAAAAATTTCACTTAAAAAGTGCATTGTGGTGGTATTCATAGATTCGGCCAAGTCGAATTTAACTTTTCTACTTGTTTTATTTTCATTTATAAGTATTACAATGTAGTTAAACAGTGCAAAAACCAAAATCAGTCTGGGATGAAACCAAAAACAAATGAAAGTTGACATTTGCCATAAGTAATCCATAAATATTTTTTAAGTTTAGTGCTAAATTTTTTTACACGCATTTAGAAATGGTTATAATTACTTGAAAATTGTATAGGAGGCGTATACTTAATTTTTTAATTACCTTTAAATAACAATCATACGCAACGGTGCCCAGTGATTTATTTTTAATAATTCTAACATTCAGTAACCAATTGCGGCGAAATTCATACCGGTTACAGCTACCATAACTTCGAGCTTAAGTTTGGATGATTGACCTCAAATGTTCATTAAGGGCACCATCAGGGGCCGCTTAGTTTTATTTTAGAGGCGGTTAAAATTTCCAAGCTTTTGCCTGTTTTTGCAGCATGTTGGTATAAAACACTATGTTTTCTTTACTTCTGAGGTGTAGGGTTTGTTTAGCAACTTTCTAGAAAATAATATTATGGCAAATATTTTTGTGGAAAATATTAACCCTATAACTCCCTCTAATAAAAGTAATTATTTGGCTCTATTATAACAGTGATTGGTCTTCTCTACCAGAATCAATCGTCGGAACATCGTAATTATAACGTTGTTGTTTTACGATGGATTTTCTAATATTTACTTTTCTTTGAAAAATATGAGTCTTACAATATTTAATTACCTACTTTGTTTAATGTTTTTTTTTAAACTTACCGCTGCGGATTTAAAAAATTTTCCTGGTAAAAATGCAACTGAAACGAACTTCATTTAGAAGCTCTACCTTCAGTTAGGGTGTTCCAACATTAAGTAAAAACACGTTCGTGAACTTTTGTTAAAGGCATCGTATTTTTTTTTAACATATAGTAGAAGTACTTTTTATTAATAAAAACAAAATCTAAAATTTATTCCTGGGATTCATCTGCATTTTGTAGAAAAAAATTTTATTTTGTTTCATGTGAATGTAAAAATGTTTAAAAAAAGAATAATGTAAGATTCATACATACATATGTTCTGTTTTACAAATACATAAGTTGTGATGAGTTTACATCTCCTTTCTCTATCGCAAAAACATGGTTATGTGTGTATTTTATTATAAATCCCTTTACATTTTTTTTTTTTTACATTTTCGTTGAGTAGATTGAAGTATAAATATTTAATTGGTGATTTGTGGTTTTATCACAGACACATTTATTCACATACTGTGGGGATGTTGGGTGCATACATAGGTTCTATTTTTTCAAATTTCCATTTAAACATGTGTTGGATTTTCAAATTTAGGTGTCGGTTCAGGAGTTTTTGTATGTGCATTAGGGTGGCACCAATAATGAGTTTTTTCGTCGATTATAGGGTAAATAATGGTATCTTTTGGTCTGAAAACTTTATGTTTACATTTTTAGCCAAATAAAATTCATTTGGCCCTCAAAAAAAAATCATACAGACGAAATTTATTTTTTTTATTTATTTTTTAATTATTATTTTACTTGATTATCTTAATAAAGACAAAAAAAAATCATTTAAACAAATTTAAGGCCGTTAAGGGGTTACTCTAACATTTTTATTTGTTTTTAATTTTGAACAGTAACGATATTTGTTGATATGTTGCTCATTATAATATATATTCATAAAAAACATTATCCCGATTTGTGACATTTTAATCGTATTCTAAAATATATCTAGAATCAATAAAAAAGTGTTTTAAAACGTCCCAGACAGAAACTGCCAACCGTTCCAAAGAAAAAGTGTCGGCAAAGCACTTTATTTTTTGTGTAGATGGTAGTATGAATTCGAAAAAGTGCTTTCCAAGCGCTTTGCCAATGTTTTTCTATTTAAATCCGTTCAAAGTATAATTTTTTTATTAAAATTTATTAATTTTCATAACAATTGGAATATTTTTTATTCCCCTGCAGGATAAGTGGCCGGTCCTTGATAGTTCTCATGATATGTCACTCTGTTTCTTTCGTGAGGAAGTGTCTTAAACTCCGGATACATCACCCTTAAACTCCGGATACACACCCGTTTCGGTTCAATACACCACTTTTTTTCGGGAATTTTCCAAATTTTTTCCTAAATGCATTTTAAATAAATATTTTATTCCAAAACGCAACGAAAACTGCAAACAAATTTTTCCCGGGACTTACAATTAGAAAATTGTTCAAAGTTTGTTCAAAATTTTTTTATCCATACATTTCTTTATTCAAATAAAAACCAAAAAAAGTTGTGTCTTATGGACTTATGTATACAATTTAGATACGTCCCATTTTTTTGTTCTAAAAGTGCTATAATAATACCATAATTTTTGTTTTTAAAGCACTTTCAAAGCGCTTTAAAATACACTCAAAAAAAAAACTGTAATGTTAGCAAAAAAAGCTTGTAAACCACAAAAAAATTTGCTGATTTTGAACCCACAATTTTTTTGGTAAAGTTAGCAAAAATGTTTTGCCAAAAATTAGTTAACTGAAATTTTTTTATTTCAACACAGTTCATACACATTTGGGGACCCCATTGGGTTCGGACCCGATAGGTCCAGACCCTGATGGGCCTAGACCTGGTTGGGTTCCTTAAAAATTGTCATAGTTTTTGATCCAAAATTTGTGTCCGTTTCGATCTATCCTGCTAAGTTTTTGAGATACGTGATTTTAGGGGACCACCGGGGTTTTGAGAATTACAAAACACGATAACTTTAAAAATATTACTCGGAGAGCTTTTGATTATTTTGCGGTCTTGTACTACAAAAATGTTTTTAGACTTTTTGTTGTGTCGTCAATATTTTCCGAAATATGAGCATTTTAAAATTTTCGGGAATGCTAACTTTTTTGGATCCAAGGTTAGGACCCATTAAGGTCCACACATTTGAAGAGGACCGGCGATACTATGGAGAGCCCGAGAACCAAAAAAGGCCTCCATTTTGCTCTTTCTGGCTTAGTTTCCGAGAAAGCGCCATTTTAAGTTTTCTGAAAATAAAAAAAAAAATACCATTTATTTTTGCTAATATTAGCAAAAAAGCTTGTAAAAAATTGGTCAACTCAATTTTAAATTTAGCAAAAAAAATAGTTCAAATTTTGTTTAAAATTGCTAATGCCCTAAATGAAGTTTACAAGATATTTTTGCTAACATGCTAATCTCAACTAAAAATTTGCTAAAAGTTAGCTTACTAGCATTAGCAAAACAAAATTAGTAAATCTACTAATGTATTATTTTGAGTGTAGCAACGCCATACCGTTTACCGTGGTTATCAATTTGGACGCTGGGAGAGAACTAAACTGTGATGCTTTCCCAGCACACAAGCGACCATAAAAGGTACTTCGCCAGCGCTCTCCCGTTCGTATTTTTTGCCTGGGGTGTTATCTTCATAATGAAAATTTTTAAGGAGATCATTATGAACTGTTATTTTAACTTAGTTATAATAAAACTTTCTTCTGCAATATTATTTAAGAAAATTGTTTAAAATTATTTGAATATGTAACAACTCAAACATTGTCAGTGTATATGTATATCGAAAACACTCTTTCAAAAATATTGCAGATTCAAGTTTTTAATATAAGCCCTCGATGTGCTATCACGAAAAATTAACCGTTAATTTTTTTCTGTTTCTGGACTACGGATGCCAAACGGAAATTCCCGAATTCCCAGGATTCGGGATTGAAAAATCCTAGATATTTTTTATTAAGGGACAGTATTTAACCCCTCGGGGGGGGGGGGGGGTGGTTCGATTAGCTAAAAATATAGAGTTATTATTCCAAAAGGAACCCGGCAATCGACGAAACTCGAAAAAAGTAAAGTCATTATTTGTACCACCCTAATGTGCATATATGTGTTTGTGTTTTTATTTATTTTTTTGCGGTTTCATGTTTCAGTGCTCTCTAGGGGTTAGATGAATTGATGTTCTATTATAGAATTTAAACTTTTTCGTTTTCAATATTGAATTCAAAACAATAAGAAGAAAATATTTTATCATTTAAAGAGTTTTTGTTTTAAAGAGATATGAATTGAGGTTTTTCTCACAGTTTCTGGAAAAATACTTTAAATATGTATTTTCATTTAAAGTTTTAACTTGAAACCCATTACTTTTAAACATTTTTCGAAGCATTGTATTTTATTCATTGTAAGTAATTATACACATGAACACAGCGTAACAAGAGCGAACACTATTTTAGAAAGCAAGAGATATGATCAACGTTGTTATATATTCGAGACATTCTGATTCTATTGGTGTACTACGGTTTCGACGTAATGGTACTGCATTCTTCAAAATGTCATTAATGTCCTTAAATTCGCGAATTCCTTAATTTTTTGAATGGTCAATGATCAAAGACACGGTTCTGGCGGATAATAAAGACATCAGTAACACTACAAATAGTGGACACAAAACATGTACTTAATATGTACCTAGGGTGTTCAATTAATCGGGTTTTTCTATTGTTCGATTAAACGATTAATCGATATTTGTCATTTTTGACTTATTCGATTAAACGAATAAAGATTTTAAATTGATCGATTAATCGAATAATTTCAAATTAAGAAATTTTCTAAATTACAAGATTTTTTTAGACAATTTTAGAAAAAATTGGTACTTGAATAAATAAAAAAATATTATTTTTTAACATTTTATTTACCAAAAAAAAAATTACAAAATGTATCAAAATTTATGTTTTCTGCAAATTTGTTTTGAGAAAATTAAAAAAAAAAATAATTTTAGAGATTTGAAAAATGTGTAGAATTCAAAAATTATTTTTGTTGCAAATTTATATGGATTACCGATATAACAAAAATTTCATGTTTGTTATCTGACAATAAAATGTTTGTTTATATTTTTCATAAAATTTGTAATTTCATTTTTTTATAATTTAGTGGGTTTTTGCCCAAAACTTCAAAATTTTGGCCAAATTTAGCGCGGCTATAGAGTTAACCGATTTGTGTCAAAATTCTATCAGGTACTTATTTAAGGTCTTTTAATAAAATTTAAAAAAAGGACCACTCTAGTAAACATAACTGTTTTAAATTCCAGCGGCCACATATTATTTGATTATTTGACTTTAAACTTAAAAAAATAAACATATTTCCAGAAAAACTATATATTGTTATTATTCGATTAATCGGCATAAATTCTTCGATTAATCCTTTAATCGAAATAAGCAATTTTAAATTAATCGAACAATTATTCGTCTAAAATTGTTCGATTAATCGAACAAAAATTATAGGCTGAACACCCTATATGTACCAAATTGTTGAAAATCTCGAAAAAGATTTTTTTAACATGGCATCATTTTACAAGATGATTTAGGGGTCCATATTTTAGTATATAATGTGGGAACATTAAAAAATAAATAAATTGGCTTATTCTAAAAAAAGTAACCTGCGATGTTTTAAATAAAGAATTGCAATTTTTAAATAGAAAAATTTCAAATTCTGTGAAATTTTTTCTTTAGAAAGATTGTCTGATTCCCGGAAGACACTTTTTTCAAATTTACAGATCGTGAGGCATTTAAAAAAAATCTAAGATTCTGAAACATTTTTCTGTAAAATAAATATTAGATTCCTATCCAGTGTTTTTATAAAAAAAATGGCGATCCTAAGAAATTTTTGGTATAGAAGTAAAACAGGTATGGATTAAAGTGTAAATCAGTAAAAATCAGTGTTAAATGTGCCGAATCTTTTATACCCTGCAATACGTAAAAAAACATTTTGACTGGAGCGATTTTGAGGGGACTTCTTGAACCTTGCGGTTAAAGTTTGCAAATTAATTTTCCTTTTCTTTTTCCCCTCGTTTTTCCTCTAAAGTTATATAATTTTTACATTATTTTAATTGTTTTTGGTAGAACAAATATGTTTTAGGAAGTATGATAAGGCTGAAGGGGCCCCGAGACATCCGGCCCTGCATACACAAACGGCGATGTGTGAACGACTGTGCAAATCACTAAAACGTTAATGGAAAAACTTCGAAGTGTTTTGTTCAAAACATGTTGTAAAGATCGCAGTGGTAACATTGTATTAGATATTTCCTGTCAGTTTTTGAAAAAAAAAACCTTGTAATAAAATTAACATTTCTCTTTAACTTTCATTCGGTCAAGCTCTTTGTCTCCCGCTCTTAATATTTTGGAACTTTTTAACAGAAGGTACGAAAACTGTTAGACGAGGAAAATACGATAATGTTAAATTAACATTGTTGGTTTGACAAATAATGCTAACTTTTTATATCGAAAAAGCGCTTAATAAATTTTGAAAAAATGTATCAATTTATAATTTGTATGTTAATATTATTTAGGAAATACCTTTAAAAGTGTTTAAAACAAATTCTCAGCAAATAAAAAGTCATTGGATTTTCCGATAATCCACAAAAAAAAAACTTTTTTTACAGCTAGATGAAAAAAATCGCTAGCTTTAGTCTGAAAATCGCCAAATTGCAACACTTCTTTTTTTTTTATATCGAACTTAAGGGATTTTTTTGGTTTGATCAAACGTCCAGTTCGATGGCGGACTTAGCAAAGGGAATTTAAGAGAGGGTTTAACAGAAGAAGGGAGACTTCACATATCTTTAAGTATTGATAGTCTTTGATTCGGTTAAATGTTTAAAAATGAAATCATGTAAAATCCGGGTTGTCTGTGCTGTGGCTTTCAAATGCACATGCATCTGCCTGTGAAAGCACAAACAACAAATATTTTCAACTTTTGTATTTAACTTTTATGGTTCTCCCAAATGAGCAACAACTTAATTAAACAAAAATTTAAACTTTGTTAAACACGCCCGCGTGTTTGACATTGTATCAACATAAAAATGTTGAATTTTTTAATTTGTTTTGTTTTATGTACAATTTCATTTTTTTGTTGTTGCTTTTGTATATTTTCAGTTATGATGAATGAACCACGTTTCGCCCAACCAATACCCAATGTGACTGTGGCTGTTGGACGTGATGCTAACTTACCGTGTGTCGTTGAGCATTTGGGTGGTTATAAGGTATGTTTTGGATAAATTTGTATTTAACATATAAATATGAATGTAGTGTATGTTAGATCATGATTATTTTAGAGTAACATTTTGTAATTTACATAATTATTTTTGTAAAATTTTAAATTACTTTTACTGGTGTAATCAAAAATGTAGACTATTTGAATAAAAACTCTGCTATTTTATTATGTTATAAATTCGAGTGCTCCGGAGACTGTAGGTTCAATATTTTTTTAATTTTTTTATTTTCAAATATGGTTTTTTGCAACAATCTTTTTTTATATTTAATGGCCTAAAGTGTGGGTTTACATGTAACCCATTTGACTATATTTCCATGAAAATGTATTTTATGTGAGAGTTTACCTAACGCATCATCCATTTAAAGCTGTTATCAATTATTCCATATAAAGCTTTTATCAATATTTTCCCTCCATATATTTTCAATTAGTCAAGTCGCAACGTCCAAAATAAGCTAACCTTTTCGCTGAAATTTTTGCAAGGAATTCATATTTGCAGATTAGCAATCACCCACTGCCCGCACTCGAAAGTGTATTCTATACTATGCCCAAAATATTTTTTCGGGCGCGTGCAGTAAAAAGTGTTCTTGATAATCACAACGTAAGCAATTCCCCCGGACCGGATGGAGTTACAGCACTGGTGCTAAAACAGTGTTCTTCTAACCTCGCTCTTCCATTGGCCAAACAGCTTTTCTTATCGTGTAGGAGTCTTTCCCTCATGCTGGAAAGTGGCAATTGTTCAACCTATCCCTAAAAAGGATGAGGCCACTAACCTTGACCATTTCCGCCTAATTGCAATTTGTTCTGCGCTCCCGAAGGTCTCTCCATAACCTTCAGGAGAGCATAACATGCTAAATTTCCATCTTGTGAACTATCTGGAGTCTAAATCACTTCTTTGATTTACGAAAGCCATATTTTGACAGTACGGCTTTCGTAGAAGTCGTTCTACGGGAGACGTGTTAGCGTTCCTTATGAAACGTTGGAGTCATTCCATACACCAGTTTGGTGAAAGTCAAGTTGTGGCTCTAGCTATTTGCAAGGTATTTGATTGTGTGTGGCATGGCGCCCTCGTATCAAAACTTTATATATTTGGTGTCGATGATGACTTCTCTAGATTTTTCTCGGGAACTGCACTTAACGTGTTGTTATGGATGGGGTTTCATCTGACAAGTTTCAGCTTATGTTAGGGGTACCTCTAGGCTCCGTTCTTTCTCCTACTCTTCTTCTTATTTTTCTTAACGACCTTCTCAGTCAAGCTTTCAATCCATTATGTTCTTATGCAGATGACAGCAACATTTGTCCTTCATTTTCTTTTAACCATAGGCCAAGCCTTGTAGAGGTTGAATCCATGAATGACACACTTAATATGAATGACACATTTAATCATGACCTGCCTACAATCTTCGAGTGGGGTCAAGCGAATAAGGTCGATTTTAGTGCTCGCAATACCCAATCGTGTATGTTGACCCACAGACGATCTGCAAAATCAATGTCATCTGTATCCCTGGGTGGTATAGATATTGAAGAATTAGATAGTCTTGATGTTCTGCTCATGAAAGTGTGATGTTCGTTGGAACCAACATGTTTTTCAAGTGTCGAAAGGAGAATTAAAGCGCCTTGGATTCTTAGATCGGTGAAAGAATTACTTCACTCTGTCTGATCTCCTTACAATTTATACTGCCTATATCCAACCGAATTGGGAATATAACTCCCATATCTGGGCAGGGAATTTAAGGTCTATTTTCTTCTGGATCTTCTGGACTGGGTGCAAAGGAGTGCATTGAAGCTTATCAATGGCAGTAGGGTATCCAACTCCATTGATTCGTTGGAGCATCATCGGAACGTGGGTTGCGCATCATTGTTCTACCAATATTATCATATTTTATATACATATGCTCTGCTGAGATGGGTGAACTTATCACCGAGACTCGAGTGTACGTTCGTAAAACTCGTCGATTCAGTAGATCACATCCGTTTGTTGGCGATTGTCCAATGAATCGCACAACGCATTACAGAGAAAATTCGTTTCTCAATCAAACAAATTATATGTGGAATTCACTCCCCGCAAAAGTCTTCCGAGTCAGCTACGATCTGGAAAAATTTAAAATAAATGTCCATAAACACTACCCCTCTATCCTCCTCCCTATAACCTATTTTCCTAATACCAAAACAATGCACTGCATTAGTAGGGTGCATGAGTGTTGGCTCAAAGCAAAAAAAAAAAAAAAATACCAACCAATCCAAAACCAATATACAATGAGTTACTAAAACCGTATAGAAAGCATCAGAGTAATTTATGAGAAATTTATCTACTTCGCACCAGTCTTCCCCGTTTCGGAAAGTTAACACTGTAAAACCTATCACACTCTATGCAAGGCGTTATACTGTCAAAGGTCCATGGAAAACATCGGAAAATCTTCCGAAAGCCAATTTAAAAGTTGACCATGTCCTGCGTGATCAATTTTTACGGAGTCTACACAGAGATTTCATGGCTATGCCTTCAATATGAAGATCCAAGGGAAGCATATTCAACATAGCGTTAAGATCTGTTACTATTTAAATGAAACTTTTGATAATTAGGATATGAGAAATAATCATTTCACTTTACACAAAATACCCGAACTTAATCAAACTTAACTTTTTACAGTGTTGTTTGAACAGGTAACGAGAGCTCGTTACCAAGATTTTATTGTGAGAATGCAAACAATATTTTCTTAGGATACAGTGTCCTAACTCACCCTAATGCATTTTACATAATCCTTATTTAAATGTTTACTTTGAAATACCTAACAACTAAAACTTAGATTCCAACCAGAGCACTTTGTTTTATCTCTTCTCCAAATCATGTTGTGCACACATATGTATGTATGTGTGCATATTATATACTACCACCACAACTTCATGTTCATTGTCTATTTTTATTTTATTTGTCGTAGGTTGCTTGGATACATATTGACAGACAAATGATTTTGACAATACATCGACATGTTATCTCAAGAATACCACGTTACAGCATCACTTACGACAATGCAAACACTTGGTTGTTGCATGTGAATCAGGCACACCAAGACGATCGTGGCTACTACATGTGTCAAGTAAATACGAATCCAATGATAAGTCAAGTTGGCTATTTGCAAGTAGTAGGTAAGTTGTTAAAAGGCATCAAACTAATCTCGAAGTGAATAATTTGACTTTTTTTAAATTTACCTGTTTTTTATTCATTAATCTCCTGCACAGTGCCTCCTAATATATTGGATATAGAAAGTACGCCCTCGTCAGTGGCCGTTAGAGAGAATCAAAACATTAATATGACCTGTAGGGCAGATGGCTTTCCAACTCCAAAAATAATATGGCGTAGAGAAGATGGTGAAGAAATAGCAGTGGAAAAGAAAAAGAAAGGTAATTTGAATATAATCCCTCAAAAAAAAAAAAAAAATGGCTTAAAACAAAAAATGAAACATGTTGTAAAAAAAATCTCCTTTGTCTACTTTTAAATTGTCTCTTTAATCTCTTTTGGAATTGATGACCTCACATGCAAATCCTTTCGACCTAAACTACAAACTGGATGCTGCTATGCTGCCAAAAACTGTTACTTCTACTACACTAACAAAATAAACAAAAAACTTAAAATCACTGCAATATTTCGAAATCTTTATTTTTGTTGTTGTTTTTTTTTGTTTTCTTTTTTTTTTCATTTTCAATGTATTCATAATACCTGGACGTAACTATTACACAACAATGCATATTTATCTCCTACTCTGGACGGCCGTTTGTCTCCTCCACTCCATGTTGTGTGCAAAACAATATGCTCACAATTTATTTATGTTTTCTGTTTTTGTTTGTTTTTTTTTATTTTTTTTTTGTGTGGAAAATGTGCAACAACATACAAAACATGAACATCGAAATAAAAATTTTACTCTGGCAAACTATCATCAATGAATGTCCTGGATATTGTTGTTCTATGTAAATTTGTTTTTTTTTTTTTGCTGTGTTGTGTCTTGCAAATGCATCGGACTGCCTGGATGCCTGCTTGTTTGCCTGTAGTGTTGGTATATGATGGTGAAGTGCTGCCATTGACCAAAGTAAGTCGGAACGAAATGGGTGCCTATCTATGTATCGCCACCAATGGAGTACCACCTTCAGTATCAAAGCGTATAATACTGGATGTTGAGTGTAAGTAATAGATGGATGACTTTTAGGTTGTGGTCGTGTACACACAAACACATTCCAAACATACATATTAGGGTGGAGCGAATTTTACTTTTTTTTGGATTTTTGAAATTCTCCGGATCGAAATAGTTAGGTCAATAGTTAGGTCAATATTAACACACACAATTATAATTATTGTACCTGCCCGAGTAAAATTTTACTGATATTATTACATCCAATTGGATACAATCTTATATAAGTTAATATGCTTAAGTATACATTTATATAAAATTATATCTATCACCTTGATACGGCTGATCCATTTTATATGGTTAGATATTGCTCCATATATGATCAGACTAGAATTTTTGTTTTTTTCAAACTATATAAAAATCAAACTATATAAAAATAGATATTATAAGATCAATTTGATATAATTAGATTTGACAAAATTCAGGATCAAATTGTATCAAGTTTTATTTAATGTCTTTGAAATTCAATTTTAACTTCAAAATCGGAACGATCCGAACATAGTGAACATTTTTTTGCTTAACATATGAGTTAATATTCGGGCGTTACTAAAAAATAAATTTTTGATTAAAAAAAATTTAAGTCTGTTACTTGTTTTGCAAAAACAAATTTTTTTTTATTAGATATTTTACTGAGAATATATCTTACTATGATCTCAGTATTGAAAAGAAGTATATTTTGAATTAGCGTTCAATTATACCCTGTCATTCCGTATGTTACGCATCGATATATCGGTCGAGGACACTATTAAGTTAAAAGTGGGCGCCAATACAGTCGATGAAATTTGCTAAACACAAAGTTAACAATACTGAACGTTTTTAATACCAAACGAGTATTATTTTAAGAAATTTTATAAAGGTAATTAATAAAGCATTATTTTATGATTGATAGCGTCCAGATTGAGTAAATAATTAATGTTCTACGAGGGTCGATCTGGAAAATGAAATTATTTATAGACATTATTCAAAATATTTAAAAAAAATAATTTTTGAGTCGATTTTTTCCAAGTTCAAACATTAAAAATTTAAAAAATGGTCCAATAGTTATCATTAAATAATAACATAATTTTTCAAACAACCCAAACAAACAATGACATTTTTATGTACAGTTGAAGAAATCCACACTCTTTGACCTCCAATTTTTTTGACCATCACTTTTTTGTAAACAAAGAAAATTTTTAATTATTTCAATATTTTATTACCACACGCTTAGGTGTACTAAAGTTAATAACCAATAACATGTTTTCTTTGTTTACAAAAAATTGGTGGTCAAGAGAATTGGAGGTCAAAAAATAAGGATTTCTTTTAATATACTTAAAATATTTCATTGTTTGTTTGGGTTTCAAGAAAAATATTTGATTTTAAAATAATAACCATTAGACCCTTTTTAAAATTTTTTGTGTTTGAACTTTGATAAATCGACTTAGAAATATTTTTTTAAAATGTTCTGAAAATGTCTATAAATAGTTTAATTTTCCAGATCGATCCTCGTAGCACATTTATTATTTACTCAATCTGGACGCTATCAAGCTTAAACTAAAGCTTTATAAATTACATATATAATTTGTTTTAAAATAATACTCGTTTGATATTAATAGCGTCCATTATTGTTAACTTTGTCTCTAGCAAATTTCATCTACTGTAGAAAAGTTTCCACTGTATGGTCACCCACTGTATATTGGGCATTCCATGTCAAATCGCACAATTCCAGACAAGACTCCAATTAATTTCGCTAATTTTTTTGATATGTTCTCGTACGGATTAAATGCAACTTGCACAGCCTTTGTTTCATGTTAGTTTGATATTGATCCCAACTCCACCTAGATATATTTATTTGGGTGTAGAAATAAGTCTCACAAAATGTTTGGATAACACAGCTCAACATGAAAATGCGTATTGGATTCTGGTAATTGATTTAGGTAGTGTTTATCGCTTTGATTCCGAATCTGCAACCCAAATATGTCTATCACGTCAGGATTTTGAGTTATTCGCGGTTAAAGTGCCGAAAAAGGCCATTTTGGGCACTTTTTGAAAGCTTATAATATAAGATCCTGACATGCGATTGAATTGGTAACAAGCTAGTTCCAAAGTATGTGATTTTCTCTAAAAGACAAGATAAAATGTTCTTGGAATTTAATTTTCCAAAATGGTAAAAACATCATTAACAAAAAACCTTCCATTTTTTAAATATTTAGTTTATTTACACAGTGTTTTTTAACAAATTTCCATACAAATACACACGTAAATATTAGATTTAAGGCACTTGTGTCTAATGATTTTTTCACCATTATAAAAAATTAAATTCCAAGAAGATTTGATTTTGTCTTAAAGAGAAAATTACGAACTTTCTAATGATCTTGATATCAAGTCATTCGCATGTCACGATCATATTTTATTGGCGCTCAAAAATGGCCAAAATGGGCCTTTTTTGACACTTAACCGCGATTTTCTTAAAACTGTGACGTGATAGAAAAATTTGAGTGACCATTTTGGAATCAGGGAACCAAAACCTATATACTTTTTTTGGTTTCATTCAAAACGCAGCGACAAACCTCAGATTTGTAGAGCGGTGTAATCGGACATGGGTAAGGCATACCGTAAAAAAGGGTGACGGGATATAATCTCCACGGACTTTATCCTCCATAACGGAAATAGGGATTATGCCTAAAAACATCACAGTTGTGGGTATTTTGACCATTTTCAAATCGGTCATAATTCCAATGGGGGTTATGTCCTGTGGCACCTATCAGACAGTAAGAGCGGTGGTAACAAATTTTATGAAAATGTAATTTTGAAAATAAGTTTTGTTGAGAATAAATGTTGGGGGGTAAAAATTAATGGGAGTCGGTCTCGAATTTGACCCATCGAGGAGATCAGCGGTGAAGCTGATAAAAAAAAAAGAAAATTTATAAAAAAATTTTAAAAAAATAAGTCGGGGGAGGGTCTGCCTTAAAGGTTGATGATAGATGTACACCTATCATCTGGAAAAATGTTGGTTGAAAAAATATTAGGGGTTGGTCAATCAAATGTATGATTTCACAAGGGGCACCCTGTGGAGTGAAGATAAGGCTTAGGTATGTTTCGAACAAATGTTTAGGGGAAAGAAATTGGGGTCGGTCTTACTTTTAAACCCTCTAGGAACACCTTTGAAGCGGAAGGAGAGGATTTAATAAATCTGCTTTTCACCATCTTTAGGAGCCCATTAAAATTAATTGGTAAATAATCTGGACAATCCGAGTATTGGATACTATCTTTTAGTAGTAGAATCGAACTTTATATTCACGTTCATGTGTTTTTTAAAAAGTATTTTTTTGTTATACAGTACATCCTGCAATCAATTATATGGAGCATAACAGAATCGAAATTTACACGAAATCAATCGTTTGTTAGAGCAAGAAGTTTGTTCTTTTAAACTTATTTACTTTGCAAATTTTGCTGTGATTACCATTGAATATATTCTGGAATCCATTGCGTTAGGAATCTGTTTCCAAAAAAATCCTGGGTTCATCAGAAATATTTTTCACACTGATTTTTAATGGTCCATTAAACAAAGATTGTCTTTTCTTAGTAAAACATTTATAAAAACATAATGTCAACCCACTCTAATGTACATGTGTTGATGATATGCACGAAAAGATGTACAACTAACATATAAATAGATGACTGTGTGAGTGAGTCAGGGTAGCCTGTTGTAAAATAAACGACTGGCATTATGCTTTTAAATTAAGGGCACAAGGGTATAAATGTTTGCTGTTTCTATTTTTATATTTATTTTAGCAACAAAATGTTGTATTTTCTAGACATCAGGTATATGTAACTCTCCTTCCTACTCATACCAATCCACACCGCCATACATACACGATTTATAGAACTTGCTATTTTCTCCAAATTTTGTAAAAGTGTTTGACATTTTTTTATTAATTCATTTATATTTCCTTTTTTTGTTGCCTTTGTTGTTGTTGTTTTCATCCAAAATAAGAATGTTATATGCCACTTGATAAAGTGCATAGTCAATTACTGATTCTGCTAGCAGATATTGTCCTTTTTTTACCAACTGCTACCCAAAGACGTGTATTAGAACAAGAGTCACGTACCAAGTGTCATTTGAAAAATTGCACTTTAGTCAGTGGTAGCAGCAGTAAAAACAAAACATTAAATTGATGTTTACGTTCGTTTTAGAAAAATATGTATTTGGAGTATTCCATATCAAATCTGACACTTTTAAAAAATTTTATTTTAGATTTTCCCAATTTTTTTACGGATTTTATAACACTTCGAAAACTCCTTCGTGGAAAATTTTTAGATTTTTTTTGGCGACCCGTTCAAAAGATACCCAGTTGGAAAATGTGTCACTGAGGAAATTCACATAGTGATTACTTGAGGAAATATCCTAAGGTTCTAACAAATCGTAGGTAATCCTTCATAATATGTCCTAACATTGGCAGCACTGAATGTTTGTTTTAAGTGTTTGGATAATTCCTCTAAGACGTCGATAAGGAAATGTCAGAATAGCAGTATGTATATTAAATTAGAATTTTAAATCTAGAAAATTCTCTAATTTCCAAGAAAAACATGGTAATATTATTGATTTATTTTATTTGGCCACGCTGATTGTGGGAAAATTTATGAAAAAAATTTGAAGGGTCATCTTCAGTCAGCAACCAGTGGTCAAAGTTGAAAAAAAAAATACAAATTTCGGCCAAAATTCATGTCCAAATTTTTTAATCAAATCCTGATCAAAAATTCGGAAATTTTGTATCTAAAAAATATTAAAAGAAAATGTTATATTTGTATCTAAAAAATATTAAAAGAATATAAAAACGCGATTTGGGTCCACAGATGCTGGATAAAAAATAATGTTTACGTTTAAAAATCAGCATCTGTGGACCAAAATCGCGGTTTTGGAATTTTTTAAATACTTTTCAATAAAGTACGCAAAATTTCCGAATTTTTAAGACGGATTTGTTTAAAAAATTCGAACATGAATTTTGGTCGTACGTAATTTTTTTTCAATTTTGACCGCTGGTTGCCGACTGAAGATGACCATTAAAATTTTTTTTTTAAATTTTTCCATAATCAGCTCTAACGTGACCGTAGTTTGGCAGGTATTATGACACGAAATTCGAATGTTTAAATTTGACGGGACGCCCTAATAGACATGTCTTGTCTATGTCAGTAGTGACTCTGACATGTCACCGCGCCGTCGCTGAGGATGGCTTGATGACGTTGCCAACTGGGCATCGAATTATCAAAAATTGGTTATTTGTTCATTTACTCAAACTTCTTTTACTTAGAACTTCATAAAAAATGCTAAAATTTTATTAATTATAAATAATTATTTAATGTTAATTTTTTATTTTATTTTATTAAGAATTACAATACTCAAAATAAATTCTCTGTCCAATCAGCAGAAAAATCTGCTGAAAATACACCCATTTTGAGCCGTATGAGAAATCTGTTAATTTTTGCAGACGCGGTTTGCTAAATTTCTGTAGTGATAACCTGGGTTGAATCAGCAGATCAATCTGTCAAGACAGCAGGAAAATCTGCTGATTTCAGCAGAAAAATATGCTGATTTCAGAAGAAAAAATTCTGATTTCAGCAAAAAAGGCTGATTAAATAAATCAAATTTATAAATAAATAAAAATTGTATGGCGACCACCTTGAGAGTTGAAGATAGAGGGCAGGTGTGTTCAGAGAAAATGTTTGAATTAAAAAAATATATGAGTCGGTCATACATTTGACTGCTGTAAAGACGCACTCTTAGGCCAGCTGGAGTAAATTTTAAAAAAATTTCATTTTGTATGGCAGCTTAGAAATTGCAGATAGAGTGTTAGTTTGTTTTGAAAAAAAAAAAAATGTTTAGGCGTAAAAATTCATTGGAGTCGGTCTTGATAGTGACCCTCTTCGACGCACCATTGGAGAAGAAGTCCTGATCTAAAGATTGGAATATTACAGTAAAAATGTTTTTAAAAATTTAACAAAAAAGTAATAATCGATCCTACTAGGCAAAAAAATTTTAGAAACGTCCCAGCAAAATTTTCAGTTCCAAATAATCGGTTCCAGAACGCATCAAACTACCCTGCAACCGGTTCTACTTAACATTCCAGAATCAATGATTTTTGTTTGAAATTGTCCCGAAAGCAATCGTTTTTTAGAGCAAGTAGTTTTTTTGAAAAATAATTTTACATAGAAAATTTTGTTGTGATTACCGTAGAATATATTCAGGAATCTATTGAACCAGGAATTTGTTCCAAAAAATTTTCCTGGGGTTAGAAGTTTTCGACAAAATAAAAAAATGTTTAAAAAATCTAACAATAAGACATTCTTAAAAATGAGATTTACTCCCAGTTTCCGTATGACGAACGTACGACGAAGGTCACGAATTTGTATGTATTTTGCTTTTCTTACAATAAAAAAATATATGCAAATTCGTGACGTTCGTCATACAGAAACTGGGGGTTAAATTTTAAGGCTTAAAAATCTCGTACTAGAACACTTTTAAGAATTTCTTTGGTTGTTTTGTTTTAAATTTTCTTAAAAAATTAAAATTAAAAAAAATATTGATATTTGGACCATTTTTGAAGACGTTATGAGTAAAAGAAGATTAAGTAAATGATCAAACTACTAGTTTTTGAAAAATCAATAGATTTAAAACACCTCAATTCAACCGAAAAAAAGTAACATTTTTGACCTTACCCCTTTCGAATTTGATGAAACTTGGAAAAACTACCAGATGTCCAAAATTTTGGACATCTGGTAGTTTTTCTTCCCGAGATATAGGATCTTGAAAATTGGCAAAATCGTATATATTTGACAAAAGTGTTCTGAGATAAATAAAGATAACTCGAAAAGTAATAATATTACAGGTCTCAGTCAAGTTGCAAATAATTGGTAATGAGACAGCCATTGAAATGGCGTTCCCAAAGATTTTTTTTGAAAAAGGTCAAAGGTCATTGGTTTTAACCTTAATTTTTGGAGAGCCATATCTCAAAAAACGATATTTTTTAAATTTTGGAAAAAATATATGTTATTAAGGGTCATCTATAGTACTTAAGTTTACATTTTCTGGATGTAGACTTTATTGGAACTTTTAATATTAATAGAAACATACTGACAGAAAAAAAAGCGGTGTATTTTGCCTTGGAAAAAAAAAAATTTTTTTTGTCTTTGGGATTCTGGTACCAAAGTTAATTTTTATGAATTTTTTTGACGTGCTGAGTCCATATATGACCTTTGAACTGGCCTACCGCTATTAGTTTTCCAGATATCTGCACATAAATGTGTGAAAATTGCTAAAACGCTATTGCTGTGTATTTTTGAACATTTAGGTCCATATATCTTGAAAAGTAACAGCGATAGACCAGTTAAAAGGTCATATTTGGACTCAGCACGTCAAAAACATTCAGAAAAATTAATTTTGGAACAAGAATTTAAGAGATAAAAAAATATTTTTTTTTTCTTATGGAAATTACACCGCTTTTTCTTTCCTGTCACAATGTTTCTATTAATATTAAAAGTTCCAATGAAGTCTCAACCCTGAAAATTTAAACTTCTTAACAACATATATTTTTTCCAAAATTTTAAAAATATCGTTTTTTGAGATATAGCTCTCCAAAAATTATGGTAAAAACCAATGACCTTTGACCTTTTTCAAAAAAAATCTTGGGAAATGCCATTTCAAAGGCTGTCTCATTACCTATTATTAGAAACCTGAATGACACCTGTGTTATTATTACTTTTCGATATATCTTTATTTATGTCAGAACACATTTGAATGTGGGTGTGGAACAAGGTGCTATAATCCAAAAACCAAATTGTATAGGAGAAGCAAAAAACTGAATAAGTCGCGGAAAAAATTTAATTTCTTAATTTTCTTTTTGCAGATCTACAAAGATTGACCATTTGCATCTATGTACAAAATTTCATAAAAATAGAATGAGCGGGAGTAGCAAAAAATTGCATGTGAAATTTTGTTCTAGTGGAATAAGGTGCTATGTTACAATTTCTACTAGGAATTTCAATACATTTGCCAAGTAGATTTATAGTTTTAACTCAAAAATTGGATAGATTATCTAAATCCGCCCTCAGTATTTCGTAAAACAATATTGTGTTTTTGTATGGATATAGCACCTTTTTCCATATTCACACTTTAACTATAGATAGATTTGATATAAAAGCGTTTTTTGCCAAACCAATGGGCACATGTTAAAGCCTTGGATGTTTTCTACACGTTAACCATCTCACATGCAAGAATTTTGATATACCACCTTTAGTTTAACTGCAAAATACATGTTAGTATTCTTGGAAAAATATAAAATATTTCCAAAAATCGTTAAAATTGAACTTTTAAGGTCAATTTTATGACAGAAAACGATCAAGTTTTTAAAAAATTTGTTTGCAAATAGATCGAACTATTGAAGGGAGATACGATTTTGCAAAAAAACGCGATTTCCAAAAATTGGATTTTAGCACCTTCTTCCACACACACATTCATTTGTCAAATACATACAATTTTGTTAATTGGCAAAATCTCTTTTTTGTTAAAGTAAACCCCAGTACTTAATTTCATTAAATTTGGAGGGGGTGCGGTCAACTCGTCGGTTGAATTGAGGTGTTTCAGCGCAATACATCTTTTGAACGGGTCATCAAAAAAAAATCGGATAATTTATCACGAAGGAGTTTTCGAAGGGTTCTAAGAACTGTATACAAATTGGGAATAACTAAAAAAATTTTTCAAAGTTTCCGATTTGTCATGGAAGGCCTCATATGTATATAAAAAAGTTATAGTCATTTCCACCAAGACAGGGTAACACTTTTCTTTAAAGTACAAAAATGTTTTAAAATGTATACAGACTCTGTATTACAGAGTATGTAGGTACCTCTCACTACCTGAGTTTCTGTTAATTTATTAAAAAAAAAAAAATATTCACTTGATAATTCTTTACACGTTTTTTGGTTCGGTTAAAGTAGTTTCTTTTAAGCTTAGCACGTAAACAGTAAACGATATTTTTCATAAAAATTCAAGGTGTCATACTACGAACAAGGATTTTAAAATAAATATTTTAAGTCCATTGTAGAATATACAATATAATATTTGTATTGTTTAACTTGCTGTATTGTTTTTTTTTTTGTTATTTTCTTAGTTTCACCAATGATTTGGGTTCCCAATCAACTTGTTGGAGCACCTGCTGGCACTGATGTAACAATCGATTGTCACACAGAAGCACATCCCAAGTAGGTTGATATTTTCTGAATTCATACTAATAATTTATATATACATGTAACATATTTAAAAACTAATCATTTAATATTTGTTTCTATTTTTTCATTTACTTAGAGCTATAATATATTGGGTTTATAATTCAGTTATGGTGCTGCCAAGTAAAAAATACAAAACAGATTATACGGAAAACTCATACAGGTATGAAAAATAGTTTGCAAAATTCAATTTAAAAGAACATTAAATTTAATCAAATTTAAAGTTTTTCTTTTTTACTAACTTATGAATATTTGAAAAATATTTGTGTACGCTTGAGAACGTGTGTCAAATTTTCGGTCCATTTTATTGAAATAAAATGAATGTACTATTTAAGAAAATGTCTTCTGCTGCTATTAAGACTTTTTGTTTCTGTTACGACTTTTGCTACTACTACTACTTCTACTGCTGCTATGTATTTATTAATATTCTCTAAAGTGTTTTAAACTAATAAACAAAAGTCATTTTATCAAAAGTTAACTAAACTTGTCTCTAGAGCATATGAAAATATGATGTGCATACACATACATACAACAACTCACTAACCATAAGTAAGATTGTAAATATGTACATTTGTATATCTGAATATCTGAATATGAAACAACAAACTTTAATATGAACTCAAAACTTTGACATCATATACAAACTAATCATATACTAACATAATAAGAGTAATACATAAATACATACAAACATAGAAGTAGAATGTAGAAGGTAGAACAAAAAAAAAAACAAGTAGTAAAATCTTTCATATCCGTAATAGCATACACTCGCACATAGACATACACATATAAAAATAAAGTTCTTGTGCATATATTGAAACAATAAATATAAGGTATTTCACTACAAAAATCCCGGTAGAGGAAATCATATTAAAAACTAATGACCACGGAGAGGACTTTCATGAAAATGCATATTTTTACTCAGCATTGCAAACCCGACATAAATTAAATATCTTTCCAAATCAATGAATTTGCAATAAAATGGCATCGATTTTAGTTGCATATTTTTGTACATTTTGGTATAAATGCATATTTTTGCATATTTTCATAAAAGTTGGACATTTTTAAATTTAATCAATATTTTTTTAAAACTTTCTTAAGAAAATTCAAAACCTATCCCCTTTTTATTTTAGAAAAATATATTTATTCATAGAAACCATATTCTGATGCATTTTTTATCGAAAATTGATTCTGGAAGTTTAATTTTTAGATTCTGAGAACTGTTTTCTATTCTGTGACAATTTACTATTCGTAAGGAAACAAATGTTTTTGAATTTAAGATTTTATTACAGGAAAATTGCATTTTTTTGTTTCGCTTAGAATTAACTTTTTAACTTGAAATCGAGAAATAAATAATTTGTTTTAGAAAAAATAACAAAAAATGTTTAAAAATAACTTGTTCTAGAAAGATATTGTGTTTTAATAATTTTTTTTTATGAAATTTTTTGCACCAGAAATATTTAGTGACTCAAAGAAAATCTTGTCAAGTAAAAAATATTTTACTAATGAATAATGTTGTAAGGAACTGCCGAGGGCCTTAAAGTATTTGGCAATGCCTAATTTATGTTGACATTTTTTTTTTTAGTAAAAACAATCATTTTCATATTCAGGTTTTTTGACGCATATTATAGATACACATTATCGTTTTTTAGGTACATGGAAGTATCTGTCCTACTAATGACATAATAGAGGACTTTCATGTAAACGAATGAAATTCCTTTTACACTCAAAAAAAAAACTTGTCAAAGTTTGCATATTTTGCTATTATTCTGCATTAAATTAAGGCGACCAGATTTTGAAAATAAAAATAGAGGACACAGAAACAAGTAAAAAAATTATTCGAATTCAACATTTTTTTACATATTTTACAGACAAATTTACATTCACATAAATTACCGCGAGTGCCACCAAGCGGTGGTCACCAAATTTTTAACGATGTATGTATGTATTAGAAGTGAAAATCGGACAAAAAATGGCAAAGTTTAATTTTCAGTAAAATTGAATTGAAAAGCATCAAAAACTAACATAAACATCTCGTTTTCTCAAGTCATTGGTTAGATTTTTAAAAGCTTTTAATGCAGAAAAAAATTATGGAATTTTTTATTAATGAAGTTTACAAATTTTGGAGCCTTTTTGACGCGGTTTAGCTCTCGATAGATTATCGCTAGAACCCAAATTTTTTGGGAATCATCGTAAAATATGTCAAAAGTTAATTTTCAGTGGGGTACAACTTTAATATAAGTTGTAATACATGTCCGCCAACAAGTTATACAACGATACTACAAGTCTATGCCCGCTTTTACAAAAAGAAAATTCAGTAGGAGTATTAACAGAACATGCACCGCGCTACATTTTCCATACGATTTGCCAGTTTCAACCGGTGACCGCCGCGAAATTAAATTTGTTTTAATTTATAAAATAAAAATAAAAAATATTGATCATGCTTTTTAAAATAAAGAGGACAAAGAGGACAGAATTTAAAAAAAAAGAGTACAGAAAGAGGACACAAATTTTATAGAGTACAACCAGTTAAAATAGAGTATTGTCCCCTAAAAAAGAGTACGTATGGTCACCTTAATTAAATGCATATTTTTAGGTCATATTTTGTATAAAATTTTAGTTTTAGGTTATTTTTCTCCATATTTTTTGAACTTTTTCGTAAACATCATTAGTTTTCCTGTTGGACAGGCCTAAAAATTTTTTTGATTCGTAGATTATTAAATTCTCTAGTACTTACCGACACCACTTTTTGAAATTTTGATCTAATTATGTTTTTAATGAAAGAAGAAAAGCTAATTTTTAATTTTTTAAGTTTACATTAGCATAACTTCAATAAAAAACAATATTTTTCAAAAAAAATCGCCACTGTAGGTACTAGATACCCAGTTGGAAAATGTGTCACTGAGGAAATTTCTACAGTGATTCCTTGAGGAAATGTCTTCAGGTTCTGACAAATAGGTAATCCTTGATGACATGTCCTGACATTGTCAGCACTGAATGTTTGCTTAAAGAGTGTGGACAATTCCTCTAAGACGTCTAAAAGGAAATGTCTTCAGAATAGCAGTACATTAAATTAGAATTTTAAATCTGGGCAACTCTTCAATTTCCAAGAAAAAGATGGCATTATTATCGATTTATTTAAAATAAAATAAAAATCTAACAAGTATAATAAAAGTAATAAATAGACAATCAATTTTCAAAATAAAGTTTGGAACAAGTAGTTAGATGTGGGACTAATAAACTGGAGGTTCCAGGTTCAAATCCAGTTGGCACTAAAAAAGGCGAAAAGTTTTTTCTAAATATGAGAAAGATAATTTTTAAAGAAAAATGGATAAAAGTAAAAACTAAAGGAAATACGAAATTTTTTTGTATTTTCGCATGACCTACGTCAGACATTTCCCCAAAGAAGTCTTAGGTGACACGTCCCCAGAAGGTCATCCCTGACCACTGCTGACTTTGAGTGAGCACATTTTCAAAATTTGTATGAAACTGTCCTCAACCCAGTACATAGAGTTGTCTTGTGGATGTCAGCAGTGACATGTCACCGCTCCGTCACAGAGGATGGCTCGAGGACGTTGCCAACTGGGTAATTAGACAATCTACAAATCAAAAAAAAATTTCATCAAAATGGTTGTAGTTTTTGCTGTACAACTGCAGCTTATTGTGTCCTTTAACCCTTTAATGATGTGAGTAATTTTTTTCTGGAACAGAATACAAGTAAAAAAGTTATAGTCGGTCAAGACCGACCATATGATACCCTACACCATTGTTTTCCGGAAAATGGTTCCCATGTCCAAGCATGAACCGATTGGATCTATCTTTTGTAAGATCTTTATTTAGTGTAGAAAACACACACAAATCAAATTTTAGTGGAATTGGTTTATTTTTTTAGCTAATAGACCGATTTAACAGAATATCGGTCGACATTTTTATATGGGGTACTAAGTCCAAAAATGGTCCAAATATATTCCGATGTGAAAAGGTCATTAAAGTACATGTTTAACATCTAAAAATAAAATGTTTATCAAATATTTCCGTTTTTATGAATTTTGAGGGAATTATTTGAATATCGGGAAGGTGGTTTGTATGGGGACTACAAGAAAGACTGACCGGATTCCATTGAAATTTTGAATACATACAAAATTTGATTACGTGCTAAATTTCAAAGCGATATCTTTTATAATACGGTTATTAGAGTCATATAAGCCTAATCCAAAGGGGGCATTTGTATGGGGGCTAGGTCTTAACATGAACCGATTTTTTTCCAATTTCAATAGGCTTCGTCCAAAAGAAGATTAAGTTTCAAATTTTTTGTCAATTGATTGAAAATTGCGACCTGTGTCGTGCTTGGATGGACAGACGGACAGACGAACATCGCTAAATCGACTCAAAAAGTAATTCTGAGTCAGAATGTAGGTCTGGGACCAATATTTCGGGTAGTTACAAACATCAGCACAAACTCATTATACCCTGTACCACAGAGTGGTGTAGGGTATAACAAGTATGAGTGTTAAATTCGGATGTGTCAAATCTTTTATACCCTCCAACATGCAAAAAAACTTCAGGGGCGGGGGCAATTAACCATTTGCTCAAATCTGAAATATGCACAGTACGACATTTAAAAACGAAAAAACTCATCATAGTAGGTAGTTATAATCCGCCAAATATCCCCAAATATTTTTTTAAATTTCCACAAAAATATATAATCCCCAAACGAAATTTTTGTCCATTTGCTGACATAAAATCCAAAAACCTGACAGCACTGATTCTGCATTTTTGTTAAGATTTCAGTTTGTTTACCACATAACGTATGAGCAATATATAACTACCATATTCTTTTTATTTATCATACGCAATGTTGCACATTGAATAAAATGTGTACTCCACTGTTTAGTTGAGTGAAAATATGTATCAGAATTATAATCTTAAATATTTTCTGTTAATTTTATTTATGGCCGCTTGAAACGTTTTCTTAAAGAAATATAAAACGTAAAATATCACTTGAGTTTCATTTACCATTTAATAGCGGAATTTTAACTTAAAATAATACTACAGTTGTTGTCCTAAAATTTCAAATACTAACGATTCTAAAGTGATTAAAAAAACAAAATCAAAGTCAAAATTTTCAAAAGGGACCTATAAAAAAATAATATTTGGACTTCTAATGCTAAGCTTGTGAAACATTCCGCAATTGAGTATTTAATTGTTCCTACTTTAACCAATTTTAATAATACACACATACACATTTGTTAGTGTCATATATAGCTAGACATTTATTATAAAATGCCTCATAACTAAGTGCCAGTTTACAGAAGACGATCGATGCACACGAACGAAAATTTTGCATGTGTTTTGTTATTGTAACAACAACAAAATACATGTAAAATTTTCGTTCGTGTGTAGCGTTCGCCTTCTGTAAACTGGCACTAAGTTTGTATGTGTGTTGTAGCGTAAAATGTCTTATGTGACTTTTAAAAGTTTATTTCCTTTAAGTAAAGTAAACTGTAAATGTTGGTAACATTTCAAGAAATTTTATAAAAACACTATCGAACGAAGAAAACTCCTTAACATATGCCAAAGAAAATTCTTAAGTGAAAATGTATATTAAAATAAATGACATTTGTCATGTGTATGTATGAGCGCATGAAAAACACTCAAAATATTTTGTAAGTAAATTCAACTGAAAAAACGTTTAAAACAATCGTTTTTCCTTTTAAAAAACGGACTACTTATATTTCAGTTGAAACAACATACTTTTTCAGTTATTTTTAAACGTAAATAAATGACTAGACATTCCGTAAAAACAAACGATATTTCAGTTATTTTAACTGTTTACAATTTTTTATTTTGTGAAGTAAAAATAAAATTTTTTGAATAACAAACTACAAAAACCGTACTTCTGTAAAATTATACGGTATAATCAGTCACAAATAATTTAACTGATAAAAATATTTTTCCGTAACTTTTGTAGTTTATTATTTTAACAACTGTATAAATCGTTCAATATTTTATTTTCATTGAAAAACAAACGATAAAACGTTTAAAACAACTTTAACGAAAAACTTTTTGAATAACCGTAAATAGTTACTGTAAAACTTTTCTAGGTGAATGTATAAGAAAAAAAAAGAAAAACTTGCAATTGATTGAATGAATGTGTGAATTGTTATTTTCCAACATAAATTTAATAACTTTTGTTTTAATATTTGCTGTAATTGAAAGTTTTTAATTGATTTTCATTAAAATGAAAATTGTTTAAACTCCCAACATAAATAATTAAAAATAAATATGTATATTTGCACAAACATACACAATAAAATTTACATACATACAAATATTTTTCAAATAGCAATTCATATAAAATTTATTTAACATTTTATTATTTTTCATTTATATTTAATGAATCAATTTTTGTGTATTTGTTGTTTTCTGGTACTGTCTTTAGAGCACATATGAAACTAACAATAAGAAATTTACAATATGGAGACTTTGGTAACTATCGTTGCATCTCTAAGAATTCATTGGGGGAAACGGAAGGATCGATACGTGTTTATGGTAAGTATTAACACAGAAAGTGCACATAAAAAATGTTATAAAAGAAACAGAAGATACATATTTATAAGAAAATTGTATTGAAGAAGTCATCCATGAACTTTTAGAGTTAAGATATTTTAATGACTCAGACATTTTGAATAATTTCTTAAATATTGATTATTTTCTACACTCACAAAAAAAAACCTTGTCAAATTACTAAAAAATTGTAAACCCGAGTAAAAATTTTTATATGATGCAATACATAATGATATATAACACAATATATATTTATACGCAATTTAATCCGAATAATGGTGGATGTTTTTGCATTAAAAAAGATCAACCTGTATAAAATATGATTCGATTTCATCCGAGTTTTGACCAGACATTGCCATATTTCATTGGATCCAATTAGATCTAATTGCATAAAAACATAACAAATCTTGGTGTGTTTTGGTTTGGATGAGTTACACCACAGGTCAACGATACATTCACCAAACATATAATTTTCTAAAACAAAAAAATGTTTGGGTACGCTTCGAACCAGAAAGGTGATATACATAACCCTAACAAGGAAATGTTTAGGAAAATTTTAAAAGTTTCTTATACTTTGTTTAAAAAACTTAGAACATTTTTGGTTAATTGAAAACATTTAATTGGAAACATTTATATACCCGAGTAAAAAAATTGATATGACACAATATATAATTTAATATGGGTTCGTGTCTATTTTGATATATTCTTATACGAAAAATGGTTTCATAAGATTTGATCGAATAATATCTAATAATATCAGTTTATATAACTTTATATCGACTTTGATACGAGTTTTGGTCTAATCCAATGATATAAAATTATATCCAATTACATATATTAAAATTTATACAATTTTAGAAATCGGATGTTTTTTTTTTTTAGTTTTTAATAAAAAGTTGAAAAATTAAAATAATAAAAATAAGTTGTTCTTTGAAAAAAACTTAGAAAAATTTCAAAAAATGGAGTCATGTTAAATTTTATATAAAACACTTCGAAAATATTTTCAAAAAAATTTGTCCTTGGAAAAAACTTAGAAAAATTTTAAAAAAAGTGGAGTTATATAAAATTTTATATAAAACACTTAGAAAATATTTTCGATAAAAAAAATGTTCCTTGAAAAAAAATTCGTGATAAAAAAGTGGTGCTTGGAAAAATCTTAGAAAAATAAAAATATATGAAGTCATATGAAATTTTATATAAAACACTTTGAAAATATTAAAAAATAATGGAGGCATATAAAATTTTATATAAAACACTTAGAAATTTAAAATGATGCATGGGACCAGATGTTGCAACATATAGTTATGTATGGCGATATCTTAATAAAATCCCACATCAAAATTTATTATATAAATTTATCTTGCAATACATAGTGTCACACATGATCATATATCAAATAATATGACTATATAAAAGTATATAAGATCATATTAAATTATTTTTACTCGGGAAGTAATTTGATAAATTACTAGAAAATTTTTCAACTTATTAAAAAATTTGAGCATTTTACTAATGTTCCTGGTTTTATAACAAAAACCTTTGAGTTTTGGTCGATCGAATTTACATAGTTTTTTTTGTAATTTTACAATTCTTTTTCGTAAATGTTCAAATTTCCATGGAAATTTTACAAAGAAAATTTAGTATAATCACCACAATTCCTTGTAAGTTTTATTGCGTCATAAAAGTTGTAATTTTACAATTATATTCGTAAAAAGCTTGTAAAATTACAGAAAAGTTCGTAATTTTTGCTACGAGTTTTCGTAAAATTGGAGGTAGCAAAAAATCTACTTGAGTCACGAGAACTCATTGTAAGTTTTATGGCGTCAAAAAGGTTTTAAATTTACAATTTTATTTGTGAAAAGCTAGTTAAGTAACAAAAAAATTCGCAATTTTTACTAGGAATTCTCGTAAAATAGGAGGTAGTAACTTATCTTGTCATTTTACAAGATTTTTTTTTAGAATGTAGAAAAGCCATTTTTTTTTTTGCATTTCTATTTGCTATTCTATGCAATTTGTAAAAGAGTTGAGAATTAAATGATGATGCAAGTCAAAAAAGTAGAGCCTTTCAATGAATGCTTGAACAATTATGGAAAATTTTTAAAAGTAAAGTAAAAAATAAAGTCCAGGTTTTAACGATTTTGTAAATATAATACAAATAAAGTCGGTTTCTCGTGAATTTACCAGTTTTTTTTTGTAAAATTATCTTGTAAAATTATAAAAAGACTAAATTCTAATAAAATTTGTTTGTTAAAAAACAAGTAAAACAGACAAATATTGGTAAAATGGGATTACGAGAGTTTTTTTTTTTTGAAATTTGACAAGTTTTTTTTTTTGTGTGTACCGGTGTTAAAAAATGAAATACCAAAACTAATATGAATAATAATAAAAATAAAAATGTATTATATAAGCGGTAAAAGTGTTTGTTTCTAAAAATGTGAAGTTGATAATTGAATAACTTTTAAATTACAAAAATTGTAAATATATCAATAATTTCTGAATCAGACTATGCATAGTTTCTGCATTTTAGCTTCATCAGTAATTCCATATTATTATATTTAAATGTTTAACATTTGAAAAATTGTTAAATTGTTTCTGTATAGAAATTTTTTATTCGTTTGCTGCGGGATTCGAACCTGCGGTCCAAAACAACTATGACTGCACCTCAACTAGATGCGCCACAATAGCAGTGAGTTCAACGACGACCATGATGTGGTTTTACTAGAAGAGATTTCATGAGCAATGCTTAACAAACAATTTTTACAATTTTTCCAGTTATTCCAATTATTTCTTCGTGTCTTTTTTTATTTATAATTTTGTAAATTAACAAGTTTGCCTGTAATTTTTGCTAAAAATTTCCAAATTTTTATGTGTACCGAAATTTTTGGAAATTTCGATGACAGATTTAAGTTAAGGATGTCAATATACTTCAGCAAATATCTTTTTAATGTATTTTAAAAACTAAGATCTATATAAAAAAATACTTATTTTATCGTTGCAGAAATACCATTGCCATCAACACCTTCAAAACAAGTAACACATTCAACTATCGATACTAGAGAAAGTAAGTTTATTTTAAAAATTTTACTATTATGTTAAATTTAATTGATAACTACCCAGCAAAAAAAAAATAGCGGAAATGGTTCCAGATGATGAATAAAAATGTGTTAAAATTTTACCAAATCATCGATGCACAATAGGGTGCTCCAAAAAAATGAAGTTGTTAAATATTGGCCGTAACTCCCCCTAGAAATATGCACTTGGGTGTAAAAATATGTTTTGCAAAATTATAGGGTAATCGGATGTGGGTAAGGCGTGCCGCATCGGTACTGAAGTTTGAAAAACGAATTATAAGGAGAAAATATTACTTTTTTTTTATTTTCTCAATTTTTTTGATATTTTAAGTAAAGTTTGAATTCAAATGGTCACTGAATTTTGATAAAGAGTTAATTGTCTATCAAATAAGGTATTAAAAATTAAAATCGGTTGAAAACTAGCCGAGTTATTACAACTTCCCCCGGCAACTAACGTGTGGCAGAACACTTGATCAAGGAATTCGAGCCCCATTTTTGAAATTTATTGAAATTATCTACTGTAATAATTTTTTTTTATTCTTCAAGCTTCAATGTCCTAAGATGATGAGTATTTATCATATTGTTCTTTCCTAACTTGTTTTAATTTTATGCTAAAAAGGTCTGAATTTTTAAGCATGGTTTTCAAATCTCCAATTTTAAATTTTTATTTTTTTTGTTAAAGAAATTTAAAAAAATCGACTATTGGAGTTTAAGGATTTGTTAAGCACATATAAAGGAATAAAAACCGCAAAAATTGTTGGCTTTGCTGTTTTCATTTGGCTATTACAGTGATGTAATTTCGGCGGATTTCGGGAAAGTAGTGATTTTGGCACTTTTTTAGATTTTATTTATTTTTTTTTTGTTTTTTTTACAAACTTCATATGTTTTGGACCGAATTATATCAACACGAGATAGAATACTTCAATTCGCAAATTTAGGGCAAAAATGGGACATTAAAAATTGCCCCAACTAAAGGTCAAAGGTCAAATTTTAGAAGATTTTGAATTTTTAAACATTAACAGATTTTCTGAGTGGAAATATATGAAACTACTTGATGTCATTTTAAAAGGTCTTAACATATTACTTTTTATTTAAATTCAGAATATTAACCCTTTAGTGATGGTGGGGCCTATTCGACCCTTTGAACAAAATACACTTACATTATCTCCATTTAATTAAAAAAATTATAGGCCCCAACAGCACTTAAGGGTTAAATTTCTAAATTTTAATTATTTGACATTTAGTTTAGACCAATTAAAATAACATCAAGTAGATTCAGCAAAATCCGCTGAAAATTTTACCTTTGACCCTTAACAGGGGCAATTTTTTTATCTCAATTTCGCCCTAATTTTGCAAATTGAAATATTCTAACTCGTGTTGATATAAATCGGTCCAAAACATATGAAGTTTGTAAAAAAAAAAAAACAAAAAAAATAAATAAAAGCTAAAAAAGGGCTAAAAATCACTACTTTCCCGAAATCCGCCGAAATTACATCACTGTAATAGCCAAATGAAAACAGCAAACCCTACAATTTTTGGGGTTTTTATTCCTTAATATGTGCTTAACAAATCCTTAAACTCCAATAGCCGATTTTTTTAAATTTCTTTAACAAAAAAAAAATAAAAATTTAAAATTGGAGACTTGAAAATAGTGTTGAAAAATTCAGACCACTTTTGCATTTATTTAAAACAAGTTAGCAAAACGCAATATGAAAAATATGTATCTTCTTACAAGGGAAGTATCCCAACCCTTATGAACCGATTTGCCTGAAACTTAAAATATATATCAAAGAGACAATTCTAAGGTTGGGGTGTCTCGGCTTATCGGCCATATCGGGGATTTAGGGGTTCAAAACATGGGTCAAAAAATGGCGAAAAAATGGTTTTTTGGATTTTTCAGCCATTTCTTTTTAAGAAACTATATGATGTTTTCATATGAGAAGAAAGGTTTTTTTAATGCCTATCCAATGGTGGCATAACCTTGTAAAAATTCGGCTTCTATAAATATTTTTTTTTAGGAAAATGTGTAAATTTTGGGGGGTACTTTTGTGAAGACATAGACCTACGATATCCATATGGATAAGAAATAATCTTTATTAAATTTAAGTCGACCCGTATTTTTGCCCTAGATGATATTCCTGTTAGTTCGGGAGTTATCGAAATTTTCCCGAAGGTCCACATGCTTTCATAAGGGGACAACGAAATTTTTAAACACCGATATGGCCGATAAGCCAAGACACCCCAACCTTAAAATCGTCTCATTTATATATCCCGAGTAAAAAAGATTATATATGTTTATATTTAATTATGTAAAGACATCATATATATTCATATAGAATTTGATGCGAAAAATGAGTCGATAAAACCATATAAAGTTGCATTAAATTTGATATAATTTGATGTGATTTTAATATAATTTTATATGATTTGATGCGAAAATTGGCCCTTTCTTAGAAATATGTATGCAATTATATATAATTAAATAAAAAAAAATCCAAAAAAAAACCCAAAAAAAATTATATTAAATTATATATAAAGAACTTAGATTTTTTTTCATAACCCGAGTAAAAATAAACATGTATAACAATATATAACGAGATACAAACATAATAAATCATATATGATTATACATCCCGTGAGGTATTTTCTAATTTTTTAAATGCAGTCATATGTAGTAATATATAATTTAATCATGATTCGGATTAAAAGGTATACGGTTGATATAAATATATGAAATAATATGAGGGCCAATACAAAATTTGTTTTTCTGTATAATTTAACATAAAATTATATATAGCTTATTCTGTTCCATATACATTATAACTATAAATGTTCCCAATTAACCAAAAATGTTCTAAGTTTTAAAAGCAAAGTATAAGAAACTTCTAAAATGTTCCTAAACATTTCCTTGTTAGGGTTATGTATATCACCTATCTGGTTCGAAGCGTACCCGAACATTTTTTTTGTTTTAGAAAATTATATGTTTGGTGAATGTATCGTTGACCTGTGGTGTTACTCACCCAAACCAAAACACACCAAGATTTTTTGTGTTTTTATGCAATTAGATCTAATTGGATCCAATGAAATATGGCAATGTCTGGTCAAAACTCGGATGAAATCGAATCATATTTTATACAAGTTGATCTTTTTTAATGCAAAAACATCCACCAATATTCGGATTAAATTGCGTATAAATATATATTGTGTTATATATCATTATATATTGCATCATATAAGAATTTTTACTCGCCCAAGTAAAAAAGAAATGATATAGTCATATATAATGTTGTATGTCAATATAAATTTGTATATGTTTATATGTGACGGTATATGTTTCTAGATAAAATTATGTATTGGAAAAAGTATTTCAATAATTTTTAATATAGTGTCAGATAATGTTATATATTATTATATGTGGTCACATATATAAATGTATATGCTGCATATAAATATACAAAATGGGCAAAATTTAACACAGCTCCACATATAAGTATATATGGTACCATACAAAATAATATATTATTATATAACAGGAAATGTAAGAAAAATTTTCTAAGTTAGTTTTGATATTACTATATAAAATTTTATACAAAAAAATCAAATTTTTTTAAAGTAAAAAAAATAAAACATAAGAGGTATTCAGAGTCTTGCTGCCAAAAGAGTACTTCTTTCAAAATATACATGTATTTTGAAAGTTAATTTGTACTAGGTCTGGCAAGTACAACTCTAAATACCACTATAATTTTATTAAAAAGAGATTTCAATTAATTTATTTATTATATTTTTAAATATGAAGTTCATTGGTTTCTTTGCAATACAATTTTACATAACAGCTTTTAAAGAATTTGGTTTTTTACAAATATAGTTTCCTACTCTTATTTTATGATGCACATATTTCAATTCTTTAAGGTTTACTAATTTTAAGGTATTTGTACTTATAATTGGTTTTATATGGGTAACAACAGCTTCCGTTTCGATGTGTTTAAGTATATTGGACTGGTCAATATCAAAACATTTAACAATAAAATGTAATTCATTAGTTGCTATAAAAAAAATGTCGATGATCCCATACAAAAAAGAATTATCTTTCAGCTTTACTTTAACTGTATAGTTGTTTGTTTTTGTCGTTTTGTAAAAAACAGATGTATAAATATCATCGTTGATTTTTACTCTTGAAAAAAATTTTACGGTTTTGGCGTCTAAGCCAGTGGACAAAAATATGTCATTATTTTGTTCATATAGTACGGGTTTTCCGAGTGGCTTAAAAACGAATTCATCTTTATTTATTTTTTTTGTACAGCTTTCTACTCTGTTTTTTATTATATTGGCACCTTCGGCTATTTTTAAATTGTTCATCATTTCTTGTCCAAGATCTTTACTGCCATGAACAATTTTTGCCAAAAAACCATTGTGGGACTCAAATACAAAAGCAGACGTTGCCCACAAAGGACCCCATCGTTCAACACACAAGCTAAGGTGCAACAGTTGGTGTATGTTGTATGACATTTCACGTTCTCCGTAGATAACTTTTACCTTCTTTACGAAACAGTGAAGCAACTGGTTCGCTTGTACAATATCTGCAGGATATACTTTTTGCTTAAGCAAATTAAACAATGAAATGACTAACAGAATCCAATGTTGCAAATATATTTCAGGTAAAAATTTTTCAAGCGTTGGTATTGAATAAAACATAAGCCAGTTGTATAACTCTGAAGCTTTAAAAGATCGAAATTCTAAGAGAGATCGTGGCATTCTACAAAATGATTGAAGAGGTTTTATATTCATCAAAAACTCGTCCATTTTTCTGACATGTTTTTTTAATTTCCATGGCCCCCTTTTACATAGCCAAATTTTTAAAAATTGCTTTACAACACCCAGTAGAACACTATGCATATACTCAGGAACTACGCAAGTCCCAATATCTAACAGAGGTAAAACGGATACTATTGAGTATCCTTTTACACCTTTAACATGATCTAGATTTAATGATTCATCGACTTGTTGAGCTTGATTCACCATTAAACATCCGTTTCTTAGTTGGCTATTTTTTTTATACGGGTAAATTCTTACCAACCGCTTTCCTGTCAATTGCTCACACTGTTTCGTTTTAATTTCGCATATGTTACATCCAAACGTACCGTTAAAATTTAACATATTTAATATTTGCGCCCTGGCTGGTGCATCTGCGATAAATAAAGGGGCTCGTATTACTGACTTAACAGTGTTACCAGTAAGTGGATCAGTCCATTGAATACCATCAAAGCATTTTTTGAGTTTCAAACAAAACGGTTGAAGAAAAAGATTCATTGGCGGTTTAATAGTCATATCAAACCAAAGACCAGCTGTAATTATGTACGAATTTCTAATTTCGAAAGGTAATTCTGCTATAGTAAACATCAATGGCCAACAATGCGTTTTAGAGCTTTTTGATAAGGAAATACCGTCGGTGTATAATAAAAGAGTCAAATCTTCCTTTTGACGACCAATATTTACTCTTTGATATTCAATACCATCCACAATGTCAGAAACACTTCTTGACATTTGCACGTTTTTTAATTTTCCGCTTAAATTTGGTGTTTCCAGAATCCTTTTGATTTGCTCAATAAAATCCAGCTCGAAAAAATAAGAAATATCTTTTTCACCACATTCTTTGCAGTTTTCTGTTAATAAGAAATAAAATTATTTAAAAGAATAAAAATATTTAAAATATCGTTCTCACCACTTTCTGTGTATTTTTCAGAAATGTATATTAAACATTTTCTGCAAAAAAAATGTTTTATTATAGGACATGGCGTTGATTGACTTTCAACGTATTTAAAAAAGTTATAAACGGTTTTTGGTAACACATTATCTTTTGGTAACATAGTATGTAAGAGTTTAAGCTGAATATTTAGAGTAGTTTTTGTAAGCTTTTGCTTAATCCACATTTCCAAAATACTTAGCACAGCTTCATCTAAAGTTATTTCCGATTCCGTATAAAGCATTTTTTTTTGTTGCAAAGCGATATTTTCTATACTATTATTTTGTGATTCATCTTCACTTGATGACACACTAGTAAAATTATCTTCACTGCAAGACGCGATACTCAAGACATTATTATTTTCACTCCAGTCGCTACTTATATTCGGGGAAACATTGTCATCAATATCTGTACTAATGGAACATTTAGAAGTGCTTTGGTCTGAAAAATCTTTATTTGCATGATAATTAGTCCCCCATCGTCTATATGTTGTTTCTGGAATCTGTATATGCAGAAATAATTTATTTAAAAATAAAATACCGAATTTTATGTACCCTACTTTACAGCCAATTTAAACCCAAAAATTTCTAATATATAATTTACAGTTTCAACACAAAAAGTAAACAAAACTTTTCAATTTTAGTAAAAACAGAAAACAAAGTATCCCAACTGAAAGTTCCTGATGTATTTGAAATTTACACCCAAGATAGAGAAACAAATCTGTGGTAGTTTATCTGCTTCTGCTTCATGAAAAATATTGCAATTTAAATCTGAGATGAAGTCTCTTTCGAACGTATAACCGTTATAAAATGATACAGTGACATACGATCAAGACCTAATTATGACATTACACTTTAGGTGTCAATAGGCCTTTAGATTTGTTTCTTATCTTGTATGTACATTATAAATAAATTGAAAACCTTCAGTTGGGATACCTTCCTTGTAAGCAAATTTATTTCATGAGCGTTATTTTGAGATAAATTTGTATTGGAATTTCAGGATATATTTCGATTAATATTTTCTTATTTATTATAAATTTCGGAATTTAAATTGATCTGCTTCGAATTTTTTATTACAAGTATATATGTACAAATAAAACTATTTTTGTGTACATACATTCGTAGAATAATCATACAACCATCCTTTATATTCTCTAGTACGTTGTTTACACAATTCCATTGAAGATGATGGTATTACATCATCATTCTCCACTTCTTTGGATGTTTTTGAAACTTCATCTCGACTTACGACTTTGGAATCCAAAGTCATTTCTTCCTGATGTGTTTGAAAGTGCTGATTTCCCCCATTTTGTCTTCGCCACCTTAGAAGGGTTCTTCTGGGAATCTGTTTTGAAATTTTTATTTTTATTAATGAACAATCAACGTTAATGTCCGAGAAATATGCTTACCGACTCAGAATTAGCTTGCCACTTTTTATATATTTGTTTTGGCATTTTATATTATAATAAAACAATTAAAATTAAATGTTTTTTAAAAAAGGAGGGAAACTTTCGTAAATTAAAAAAAAATGTACAATTTCAATTGTTTATTATTTTAGTTCTAAAATAATGGTATAGATGGTGTCAAAAATCAACAGTGTTGCCATTTTGACGCTTTTCATGTATTGATTTTTAAATACTCAACAAGTTTATTTCACAATTCAGCAGCAGACAGCAAAATCAGAGGTACAAGCTAAATTTTCCATGCAGCAAGCAACAAAAAGTATGTATGCAAAATGTTGCTGTCTGAGTTGTGAAGAACACTAATTTGTATATAACACTTGCTTTTTTCAAGTAACTTTATTTCTATATAATCAATTTGGTGTAACCGGTGAGTTATATTTAATTTCTATCTCGTGTAGAACTCGTGTTATGTGTACGTAATTGTGTTAATTGAAGTTGAGGCACAGATAAATACAGACTCGACATTCTGTTTATTTTTTTTTCATTTTGTTCAACTTTTTGGGAAAGAAAGCTAATATAACAGATGCCAGATGGTTTTTTTGTTTCACTTTTAATTAGTAGAAAGTATTCTTTAATTTTAATTCTCCTAAAATCGCTTAGTTTTACACGGCTTTTTTTGCCAATAAATCTACTGTCTTGTCTGTATTTAGTCTGTCGTTGAGGTAACATATATTCCTGCAATAATTTTTGACGACAAAAGGTAATAATTAACAGACCAAAAATTATTGTTGTGTTTTTGCCTTCAATAAGATTTATATTAAATAATGCTTTCATTGTTTACAATTATGTATTTGGTTTACACAGTGTCTAGATTAACAAATACCACTACTACCATATGTCAAAATGATGGTATACAATTGATGGTAAAGCACCAGCTCTACTATAGATTTTAAGCAATCCAATGGCAAAATAATGCTTACCATCGAGTTTGGCGTTTTTAAACGTCAAATGTGACATTGAATTGCTTGGTGGTGGTTGCTAATCTATACACTGTGTTGTGCAATTAAAATGTTATATTATTGTTAACAAACGCCAATTTCAAACAAACACCTTGAACCCTTATACCACCTTTAATCACATTGAACAACTCTTAAAATTTACCAGTAATATTGATGGCGTGAAGGTATATTAAAATTAAACCAATTTTGCACAAAAATTAAAACATTATACCATTTTCGCATTCATTTTTAAGCTAGTTTGAGTACGTTAACATATTTTAATTTTTTACGGGGTTCACACTTGCTTTTTTGAAGTGTTCAAGAGTGAGATGTTTAAAAAAGTCTTTGTTCTCCATTACGTTTTTATTCTGTTAAGGTACCTACAGACGACGCAATATTATGTACAATATTCAATTATATTGATGGTGTGTGGATAAGATTGACCATTGTACAATCGTCAATATTACCCACACACCATCAATATAATTCAATATTGTACATAATATTGCGTCGTCTGTAAGTACATTTACTGGTGTTTTGTTGAACAACTTTTTTAATGTCACAAGTGTGAATGCTATATTAACTAGTTTAAGTATTTAAACTAGTTAAAAAATTAATGCAAATACTGTATAATAGTGCGTTTACATTGGTCCTCTAATTTAGCTTAAAATAGATTGTGGTTCCAATCTAGTTTCAATCTATTAGATTGTCCATACAATTTTTTTCAATCTAGTAGTTTAAACTCTTATCGGCAAAAGCAATCTCCTAAATTTCGGTACAACTCTCCATTTCTATTATTTTCCACCACCGACACAAAGCCTGCCGTTTTGATGCCGAAATTGTTACTTGTAAACACCGTCCTTGTTAATCATTTGACGACTTATAACCGCCGCTGTCTTTTGACGCAGTCATACACATTTATTACAAACTTGTTATTTTATATGCCAATCTTAATCTTCTTAAATATAAAAAAAGCCATGTAAACGGTACAAAGTAGATTAAAATATCAATTTACTAGATTAAAAATCCAATGTAATCGCACTATTACACCTCCTCATTTGATGTCTGCTGCTTGCTGCTGCATTGAAGAAACACTTTAAAAAAATCGCTTAAGTATGATTTTTTTATAAAAGTTGACAGCACATTTTTTCTTTTTGTATTTATCTTTTATATTTTTATTTTAAAAAATAATAACAAAATTTAAAGTGTTTGTTTAGTGACTTGTTATAAAATAATATTAATGATTATCGTATAAAAAATATAAAAAGTGGTTGTGTATGTTATATAGAAAAAAAATTAATTGTCTTCTCATCAATGGAACACAGCTTACAAAAGCAATAATCTGCGCACCATTGGTTTTTTGTTCGTAGTCGGTGTGGTGCTCTAGCAAAATGCACATTTAATTTGGATGCGATGAAATCGGAACAAATACTGAAATTAAAACAAGTGGACGCAAAAAATGCTCTAATTTTACATCATGTTCATCGTTTTCTTCTTAAAAATCCAGTGACAACGGAACGCCATAGCATTTCAAAAGTTGTTGTTTTTCTTACAAAAAATTTGTATTTTTCCTCTCTCATATTTTTTAAAATGTTGGTACTGAAAATAATACCCAGTGTAGGCACTGGAAGACTTTGAACATTTCCAACATAAACCATTTTTTATCTTCGCATACCAAGCATGCATATCGTATGATGAAATGGATATGGAAGTTGCTAACAATATGCAAATGAACTTTATTTTTTTTACAATGGCTTGGATTTTAAATACTAAGTTTCATGTGCTATGAACTTTTGCAAATTTTACTTGTAACCATGTATTGCAACATTACCAAAAGGAAACATCTGATTTGTTACGCCCTTGCTTACTTTACCAATTGAATAACACTGTGAAACAATTTAAAGGTCATGGTCCGAGGGGTGGACCAAACAAAGACAGTATTTGGTTAGTGTAGTAAAATCCCCAAAGGGGTTGGCGCTGGATGGGTACAGTAGGTTTTTATGGCCCACTAATTTTTTGTTTTATTTGTCCAAAGAGGTTTAGAAAAGCGAAAAAATAATCTTTATGTTCTTTGAGCCTAAAATTGATCATAGATGTCTTTAGTAGAATTTAATGGGTATAAATTTTCTAGAATACATTAACCCAGCAAAATTTTCTGTTACAAATAATCGGTTCCAGAACAAATCATTTTACCCTGCAACCGGTTCTACTTAACATTCTAGAATCAATGATTTTTGTTTGAAAGCAATCGTTTTTTAAAGCAATTAGTTTTTTTGAAAAATAATTTTACATAGAAAATTTTGTTGTGATTACCGTAGAATATATTCAAGAATCTATTGTAATAGGAATCTGTTCCAAAAAATTTTCCTGGGAACCTTCTATCTCCACTTTTTGGGTCATTTTAGTCCTTTTGTTAAGAAATGACAAAAAAGTCTTCTTAGATTTTCTCTAAAAACGTTAAAAGGGATAAAATGTTCTACGTTTATTTTCTGTGTCAAATTTCACAAGGGGTTGCCGAAGGCAGAGTGTTCGACCGGTAAAGAAAAATGCACAAAAAGGTTATATGTAAAGTGTCATTAAGTTTTCATAATTATTCCTATATTTGTTACAAATTTTTAATCACAATTGTGTACGGTTTCTTTGCCCATTTTCTGCATTTTTCTTATACCAGTCTAACTTTCTGCCTTCAGTAACTCGTAGTGAAATTTCATGCAGAAAATATTTGTGGAACATTTAAATCCTTTAAAACCATGTCTCAGTCGACTTTTGAGCCCTTTCATAAAAAATGTACTTAAATGATCAATAAATACGGAAGTTAGAGGTTTAATGTATTCTAAAAAAATCCCCATAAAATAATATTGAAGACATTTCAAACGTCTTTAAAATTTATTTTTTTTTAAATTTAGACATTACAGAGCAAAACCCATTGGGGATTTTACCATTCCACACAAACCCTAAATAATGACCCTTTAATTGTTTCACAGTGTTATCCAAAATTCAAACTATTTGTACTACAAGTGGAAAGTTTTGTTTACTTTTCGTATTAAAAATTTCCAGCTGTAGTAAAAAAAGTAAATAATAGTAGATCGTTGTAAGGTAATCGAAAGGGCCCTACATTTAAAATTTGTTAGCAACTTCCAATTCGATTTCAACACGCGATATGCATATTTGAAATGCAATGCTACAAAGAGAGAAAAATAACTGTTCTTAACTGGATGAACTATGGAATAGTTTTTTAAAATCATTTACCAATACAAACAAATTGGTTTGATGAACATTTTTTGGTTGCCAAATTTCATTTGTAACAACTATTATAAAATTATTGCAAATTAAAAAAGCGCGTCATTCTAGCGTGGAGTTTTCAACAATTAACATCAACATGGCTCGTGGTAAGTCTTTTGTGACAAATTAAATATTATTTTAACAAAAAATCTTTAAAAAATTTTAAAGTTTGTTGTTATTGTAAAATGCATGCTAATTTTATACACATAATTCTACTATAATGTTTGTTTTATTTTAGATAAAAAACAACCAAGCTCTCGAAATGATTTGGGAAGTCAAGTTAAACTCATTTTAGAAAAAAATAGTTCTACGATGTCAAGCGATGATGTGAGTATACCTTATACATTAAAATAAAAAATAAAATAATATATTTTTTATTTAGGAACTAATCGTATCCCAAAGAAAATCAGATGTGTCCAAAAAAATAAGATCCCTTAAAAAAGAAAATGAAGGATCCTCTTCATCAAAAAGACTACAAATAGAAAATCAACTAATGCATAAAGGGCAACAACAACTTCAGATCAACAAAGACCGCCAGCTACAACCAGTTGATTTAAACGTTATGTCAGAGGACGATGATGATGCAATTTCTTCAAACTCTGACGGTTCACCAAGTTCAGAAAGCTGCACTGACGCTGTAGAAAAGGATAGCCAATTATTAGGCAAACTGTTTGATGGCGATAAAGTGAGTATACTTCATACCCCAGTTAAATAAGTTAATAGTGATGGGCACGTGAGATTTTTTTACTCACATAATTGTGAGTGGAAAAAAATTTTCGTGAGTCAAGTTTTTGCGTGAGTGCATAAGTCAGTTGTTTTGCTTGAGTTTGCTTGATTAATTTACTTTTCATTATTCCTAGAGTTTTCAAAACCGATTTCTGAGCTATTGTGTTTTTAACTATTTTTTCGGTTTTTTAAAACCGGTTTTTTAAAGGCACTTTTCGAGTAATTCGAGAAACCGGTTTTTTGTCTCGAATTATTCGAATACTTGATTTTTTTTACTTTTTGTACTAATATACAAAAGATTATTTCGTTCTTCAAGAAAAAAAATATAAAGGGTTTTCAACGATGCATTTAAATCTCCATTAAATTTTTAGATTCAGATTTTTTCTCCAAAATTTTTAAATTTTTGGTTAAAAAAAGAAAGTAAAAGCATTATTGTCATGTTTTTAATACTTTTATAAAAAAAAAACCAAAAAAACCGGTTACTTAAACCGGGTTTTTACAAAAAAAAACGAAAACAGGGTTTTCAAAAACGACGGGTTTTTTAACTATTCGAAAACCGGTTTTTCAAATATATCAAATAGCTGACAACTCTAATTTTTCCTTTTGTTTCGAAAAAAAAGATGTTGTAAAATTTGGCTTAACTTTTCTGCTAAAAATTGTTTGTAAAATTTAGCAAAACTTTAAATTTTGTTAGATTTTTAAAATTTAAATTTTTTGTATAAATCAGAGCGAGTGTGAGTAAACGTTTAAGTAAAGTTTTCTTTCTTAAAAACGAAACTTTTAAATTTCAATAATTTTTTAAATTACACCTGAAAATGGTGTTGTTTTCATGTAAATATAACAAACATCAAACACACCAATCGACTCTAGAATCACTTTTTGGGTCGATTTGTCTATGTCTGTCCGTACGTCCATGTAAACGGTGTAAACAAGATACAGGTCGCAATTGTCTATCGATTCCAAATTTAAGCTTTCTTTGGCTCAATGACGAAACCTGTTGAAATCGGTATATGGTTACGCCTAGCTCCCATACAAACATCTCCTTTAAATTCGAGTTAAATGACGCTAGTAACACCTATAGGAATCCTTTCGAAATGTGACAGGAGTTTCTATTCACAAATTATTACTCCCAACTTAAAAGGAATCGAACCACTTATACTCGTAGTTCCCATACAAATCACCATCCCGATATTTGCATTAATCTCTTAAAACTCATTACAATAGGAACCATATAATACCCTACTGGTGTAGGGTATGGTCGGTCAAGACCGACCATAATTTTCTTACTTGTTTCTTTATTGTAATAAAAAACTAAAACGTTTTTTTTTCTTTAGATGATAAATATTGGCAACAAAATATATTGCAGAAATAAAATTGTGAACATGTCGTGGGGGACATCCCATAAGGCCAGCCAAGTGGCACGAAAACTGCTCCAGGGGGTCTTCAAAGAAGAGACCCTTTTGCGATGCACCCTAACTGGAATGCCCCCCAGGGCACAGGGGAAAGAACGACAAAATGAAGAGGTCATAGCGTTAGACATTCGAGGTCGCGAATCAATTATAGGTAAGTTTTTCAATAATGTTGTTTTTAAAGCATTTGTAATAAAACTATAATTTTAGCATATTCACAACAAGTTGCGGAAGAAAAAAAATGGATCCCCCAAACCACGCGTGAAATTGAAAGAGCCATGTCGCAGAGAATTGGGGAAATCAAACGAATGCACCAACATGCAAAGTTGTTAGAAGAAATTGCCAAAGAAAAAGAAAAACTTAAACAAAAACAAAAACATAAACAAAACTCTCGTATGATTTTGTAATTAATGTCAGGTACATTTTGCTTGTTTTTTATATGTTTTTAAATTTAATTTAATTAATCAATTAAAAAAACCAAAAATATGAAGAAGATTTTTTTTAATAATATTTTTAGTTATATTTATAATTAAATATTACATTTTACAACCTTATCGACCATTTTACATACATTTTTTAATTTAATTAATAATTTTTTGTTAAATTCTTGCTTCATAACAAGTTTCTGCTCTACAGCAGCCAAAAACAAAAAACGTTTATCCCAATTTTTCGGTGTATTAACCAGTTAATAAAAAAATACTTTTATTTCTAATTTCGTTTAGAAATTTAAAAACAATAAATGTATTATTTAAGAAAATTTTGATATTACCTAAAAGAAAATAAAATCAATGAAATTTAATCACTACATCAAATATTTGTTTTATTTTTAAACATTTGGGGTTAATTTTTTTTTATACAAATTTATGTGAAATATCAATTATTATAATGGTTTATATAATTGGATCAAATTTAGCAAAAAAGGATTAGACCAAAATTCGGATCTAATTAAATCTATTAATATCATAAATGATATTATTAGATAATTTTAGACAACTTCTGATACAGCCAATTTTGAGATCAGATTAGATCAATTTAGAGCTGGTACCAGATTAATTTAGATATAATTACATAAAGCACCAGATTAATTTTTTTACTCGGGCGGGAAGTTTTGCATTATATATAATAACATATAAAATTTTTAAAACAAATGTTTAAGGTTTAGGTTTGGAACTTAAAAAAAAAAAAAAAATTCTGGACTTAGAAAAATTTTCAAAAGTTATATCAAATTATATATAAAGGACTTAGATTTTTTTTTAATTTTACTCATATAAGATTACATATGATTCAGAAAAAAGTTGCATAAAGTTTTATATAAAATGTCTTCAAATATTTTGTTATATTAAATTATATAAAACAAACAGACAAATTTTTATATTTCATATGTAATTATATAAACTCACTCTAATCATATGTTATTATGTATAACTTAACATTTTCTTTTATATAATTTTATATAAGAAAAAGATACGAAGTGTAAATATATATAATCTTATATGATAGCAAAACAATTTACGTATAAATTTATCAAATAATATATGTTTATATAAAAATAAGTAAAATTATATATAATCTTTTTTACTCGGGATATTTTAAGTTTCAGGCAAATCGGTTCATTAGGGTTGAGATACTTCCCTTGTTAGTACATTGGGACTTGAAGAATAAAAAAATGTTTTTAGAGCAGATAATTTTAATAAATTTCAAAAATGGGGCTCGAATTACTTGATTAAGTGGTCTGACACACGTTAGTTGCCTGGGGAAGTTGTAATAACTTGGCTGATTTTCAACCGATTTTAATTTTTAATACCTTATTAGATAAGCAATTAGCTCTAAATCACAATTCAGTAATCATTTGAATTCAAACTTAACTCAAAATACCAAAAAAAGTGAGAAAATCACAAAAAAGTCATATTTTCCCTTCGTAATCCGTTTTTCAAATTTCAGGGTCGATGCGGCACGCCTTACCCACATCCGATTACCCTATAATTTTGCAAAACATATTTTTACACCCAAATGCATATTTCTAAGGGGAGTTACAGCCAATATTAAACAACTTCATTTTTTTGGAGTACCCTAATGCACAAGCACAAAAAAATTGATTGTAGGCTCATTATTCCCTACAGCACACTGTGGTACAGGGTATAATGAGTGCTGATGTTTGTAACTACCCGAAATATTGGTCCTATACCCACTTTTAAGTATACCGATCGACTCAGAATCACTTTTTGAGTCGATCTAGCGATGTCCGTTAGTCTGTCCGTCTGTCTGTCTGTCCATGTAAACGGTGTAAACACGATACAGGTCGCAATTTTTAATCAATTTACTTGAAATTTAAAACTTAAGCCTCTATTGGCCCAAGGGCGAAGCCCATTGAAATTGGAAGAATGCGCTCCATGTTTAGACCTAGCACCCATACAAAGGTCCTCTTTAATTTTGCCTCAAAGAACTATAATACCCGTATTATAAAAGATATCCGTTCGAAATTTGACAAGTAAACGTATTTTGTATTCACAAACCATTCCGAATTTCAAAGGAATCGGACTAGATCTTCTTTTAACCCCCATACAAACCACCTTCCCGATATTCACATAAATCTCTCAAATTTCACGAAAATAGAAATAAAATTTTGTTTGTGTGTGCTTAACGCGTACTTTAATAACAATCAAGTCTGATTATATTTGGACCATTTTTGGACTTAGGCCCCATATGAAAATTTCGGGTGATATTCAGTTAAATCGGTTTATTGGCCACAAATGGAACCGTTTTCGCTCAAATTTGGTTTGTGAGTATTTTTTACACTTATTAAAGATTTGACAAAAGATACATCAAATCAGTCCATGTTTGAACTTGGGGCCCATTTTCCGGGAAACACTGGTGTTGGGTATTATCTGGCCGGTCTTGACCGACCATAACTTTCTTACTTGTTTTCTATTAAATCGCTGTTGTATGAACAAACAAATTTAATTGTATTGACAACGAAAATAATTCGTATTTTTTCACAAGACATTTTGTAAATACAATTAAATTGTTTTTAAATACAACAACTTTTTAATTAAAAATGAGCCTACAATACATTTTTTTCTGTTAGGGTGTCATAGGATAGAGGTATTTTTTTAATACTCTTAAATATATTAAAACTACACCATTTCCAGACATAATTTGAAAATGATCAATTGTAATGCGAAAATTCTACTTGTAAGTCGAAGATTCTATTCGTTATTCGAAGATTCCATTTGTAATTCGAAATTGTAATTTTAAAAAGTTCAAGTGTAATTCAAAGAAGATCAATTGTAATTCAAAAAAGTTCAATTGCAATTCGAAATGGATCAATTTCAATTCAAAAAAGATTCTATTAATTTGAAACAATCAATTGTAATTCGAAAAAAAAAAACTCAATTTTAATTTGAAGTAGACCAATTTTAATTCGAAAAAGATCAATTGTAATTCTAACAGTATTTTTTTAAATCCCTTTTGCCACACCATAACGGTATTAAAAAACGTTTAAAATAAAATTATTTCTGCTTCCAAAGAACAAATTAAAATAAAAGATTTTTATGTATCGGCCAACATTACTATGCAAAACCACAAATCTAGACTTGGGTTTTCAGACTTTTTTTTATATTATGATCACAAATACTCTGTGGAGCCGATTAGATATTTCCATTTACAGTTTAATTGAATTCCAAAAACTCGCGATTTTATTCGCGTTTTTCGTTTTTTAAAAATCCCAAAAAATTTAAAAATTGCTGTAGTTTGAAAAGCTATAACTTTTTAGTAAATATCCAATTTTTATAATCAAAATTGAAATTAAAATTTAAAGTCCTCTACTTTAAACACAAAATTAAAAAAAAAAATGTGTCAGTAAAAAAATGCATTTTATATGCAATTATTTTTAAAATAATATATTGTTAAAGTTTTGCATTTAAAGAAAAAAAAAAAAATCAGTCATTTTTTTCTATTTTTAATATTTTTAAAAAAATGTTGCTAATTTTTTTACACTTTTTCCATTTTTGGGATGAAATATGATGTTTAATGAAATAGACGATTTGTTACCCGAGTAAAAATAAACATATATACAATATATAACTTGATACAAACATAATAAATTATATATGATTATACATCCCTGAGATATTTTCTTAATTTTTTTAATGCAGTCATATGTAGTAATATATAATTTAATCATGATTCGGATTAAAAGGTGTACGGTTGATATAATTATATAAAATTATATGAGGGTCAATACAAAATTTCTTTTTCTGTATAATTTAACTTAAAATTATATATAGCTTATGCTGTTCCATATAAACTTATATATGTTTACAATTAACCAAAAATTTTCTAAGTTTTTTAGGCAAAGTATAAGAACCTTTTTAAAATGTTCCTAAACATTTCTTGTTAGGGTTATGTATATCACCTATCTGGTTCGAAGCGTACCCAAACATTTTTTTTGTTTTTAAAAATTATATGTTTGGTGAATGTATCGTTGACCTGTGGTGTATCTCAACCCAAACCAAAAAACACCAGGATTTTATATGTTTTTGTGCAATTAGATCTAATTAGATCCACCAATATAAGCCAATGTCTGGACAAAACTCGGATGAAATCAAATCATATTTTATACAAGTAGATCTTTTTTAATGCAAAAACATCCACCATTATTCGGATCAAATTGCGTATTAATATATATTGTGTCATATATCATTATATATTGCATCATATAAAAATTTTTACTCGGGTATATAAACATTTTTAGAAGTTTATTTTAAGAACGTGTTAAAACTTAAAAAATACTCAGTTGCTACTATGTATAAGTAAAAAGTATTTTTTTTTTTTTGGAACAGCTTCCATTTTTTTTTGCTGGAGTTTTCATCCATAATATTTTCTAATTTTTAACAAAAATTTTTTTTAGACAATATTATTCCTATACGCAATGATTCTATTAAATCATTACAAACTGAAGTACACTCGATGAAAAATGAATTACTTGGCAGTGGTACATCATCATCTTCATCGTCGTCGTCGTCCTCATCTTCACTATCATCATCACATGGTGCCACAGCATCTATAGCATCCATATCCGGCAATAGCTTGCAAGGTTTTGGTTCCGCGGGTAGTGCCATTGAACGAAAAGGTTCTTTGGCGATAGGTAAAAGTATGTTTTATACAGAACATCCTCCCAATCATTTGGCTGATACTACAGGTAACTTTCTTTTCATTCTATAAATATTTTATATTATTTTTTTAATTCAAGACTACAATTTATGTTTTTTGTTTTGCCATTGTGCACAAACATTGTTCAACTACAAAAATATTTTCTTTAATTTTTTTGTGCTCTTTTAGCCTTGACTTCTAAACCAACGAATGCTTTAATCTTATGTGGTTATTTACTAGTATTTCTATTATTAAGATACCGAGCGTAAAAGATATTTTTTTGTAATTTTCTCTAGTGTAAAAAGCCAAAATAGTTTTAAGAATAGGATAGTGAAATGCACTTCATTGAAAGCAACAAACCAACAAACAAAAAAAAAAACGACAAAATGAAAAATTGTAAAAACCACTCTGTTACGAAATGAAACCAAAAAAAATAAAAATAAAATATCAGAAAGATTTAAAGTTACCAAGAAGAAATGTGTATGACACCTGAAAAGATAGAACAGATTGGAAAAATGTTAAGAAATAGTTACATAAATATATTTAGTAGTTACAAAGAGACATATTTATTTATATGTACGTATGTATGTAGTGTATAAAGGTATGATTGGTTTATAATAACATTTTGTTTTTTAATTATTTTGTTCTTTTTTTGTTTTAATTTAATGTTAAAAAAGACAATAAGTACATATCAAATATTCCTACAACATTGTTTGTTATTTTTTTTTATAAAAAAAAAGAAAAATTATATTATTTTCACTGTCAATATTCCTTTAAATAGATGCAGGACTTTATGAGGTGATATAATAACATTAAACTCCGAACATTATTATGTTTTTATATGTTTTGCAAGTTCGAAACTATAATCCCTTTCCTAATAAAAGTCACAATACCTAATAGTTGCTGAGAATCGTAAATGACAAGTACGAGTTATTTTATCGATCAGCACCAAACTCTTTTGAAAAAGTCAAATTGATCTAAAAGCAACTTGTGATAAGCCCATGACTTCTAATAAGAGATCTTATCACAGAACTTTGTAAAAAGAGTATGCGTTTATGTGATAATTAACATGCAGTGTCAAAACCCAGTAAAAACTTAACAATGAGCCCATATTTACTTGATTACCTTACCTGGTAACGATTCATCATTACCTGCCGGTTTTTAACTCTCGATTCTTTAAGATATTTTTGTTGCACTTTTATTTCTTATTAATATTGTATAGTTTTATATAATTTATAATATGTAAATAAATAAATTTAAAATCAGTTATATTATTTATTTTTAGTTTTATTATTAAATACTACAAATAATCCCTTAATATTCATATAAAAAAGATAAAAATAAAATGATAATAAACAATAATAAATGAATATTCAAAATATTTCACTAATAGTGCATACAAAAAATTAAATTTAATTTTAGATTATGTTTAAAAATATTTTTAAAGTACATTACGGGTCATTCTTAGTGAAATCAATCATGAATATTTTCGACCCCCTCCGATATTGATGAAATTGATAAAGGGAGGAGAAAATGGGGAGGATGATATCCCTCGATTTTTTTTACTTGATAATCTTATAGAGAAAGTCTTAAAGAATATATTCTAAAATTTTTATGTTGGGACAACAATAGGATCGCTCAAAATCAAAATTTTTCACAATTTCCCCCAAAATCTCCAAATCGCAACACTCCTGAACCTTAAAAGTTTAATATCATAAGTGCTTTTGTAGCTACAGAGCCCCTTTTGTGTTTGTTTTAAAGCTTATAATACGCTCTACAAGACCTACCATAACCAAAAAATTTTCCAAAAAAGGAAGGGGTGACCCCCTTATTTAAAGGTCGTTGCAAAGGGTGGAGGAAATTGGGGGAAAGTATCCCCCGATTTTTTTTTACTTGGTATTCTCAAAGTGCAAGTCCTAGTGAACATATCCTAAAATTTTTATGTTGGGACAACAATGGAATCGACCAAAATCATAATTTTTTACAATTTCCCCCAAAATCCCCAAATCGCGACACTCTTGCACATTACAAATTTAATATCGTGTGCTGTATTGTAGCTACTGAGTCCATTTTTGGCTTGTTTTAATATGCTCTACTCTTTCTTCTTTCTTTATTTGCCTATTCGTTTTTCGAATGTTAGCGACCAATACAATTACATTTCATATTATTTTCTAATAATGTCATAAAAGTTTTACTATTTCGGAAAATGTTTCCCGATTTCTCGCCTCACTCAACAGATTGCCTGCGTCACGGATACCAGTCCACGCTTGTATGTTATTAAGCCACGTTAATTCTTTTCTTCCTCTACAAAGCTTTCCTTCAATGTTTGTTCGTGTAATTACTTGTAACAGTTTGTATTTTGGATTTCTCATAATGTGGCCTAAGTAAGTACGCTGTTTTACGTTTCTTAATGGTTAGTAAAAGCTCTCTATTTCGATGTATTCGTCTCAGTACTTCGCCGTTTGATACAAAGTGGGTCCATGGTATTTTGAGAATTCGTCGATAGATCCACATTTCAAAGGCTTCGATCTTCTTTACATCAGCTGCTTTTATGGTCCATACTTCCATTGCATAAAGAAGAACAGACCATACATAGGTCTTGACAAATCGTATTTTTGTGTCAATATTAATGTCGTGACTGGTTAAAACTTTTTTATACTTAAAAAATGCGTCTCTTGCCATTTCAATACGACATCTTATTTCTTTTGAACTATCCCACTGGTCAGTGATTGTAACCCCAAGGTATTTAAAACTATGAACTCTGTCAACGTAGGAGTTTTGTATTTTTAATGTTGTGTTGTGGGTATTTTTCTTACTAACAATCATATATTTCATATATGCTCTACAATATTAATATAAAAAAAAAAATTTGAGGGGTGCCTCTTGTATTAAAAATCGAGGCAAGGGGTGGGGGGAAATCGGGGGATAGTATTTCCCAATTTTTTTAACTTGTTTTTTCTAGAGAGCATATCCTAAAATTTTTATCTTGGGACAACAATGGGAGGTGCAAGAGTGTCGCGATTTGTTGATTTTGGGGGAAATTTTGAAACATTTTGATTTTGTGTCGATCTCATTGTTGTCCCAACATAAAAATTTTAGGCTATGTTCATTAGGACTTGCACTTTGAGAATACCAAGTAAAAAAAATCGGGGGATACTTTCCCTCCATTTTGCTCCACCCTTTGCCGCGACCTTTAAATAGGGGGGGGGGGGGCACCAATTCCTTTTTTTGGAAAATTTTTTGGTTATGGTAGGTCTTGTAGAGCGTATTATAAGCTTTAAAACAAACACAAAAGGGGCTCTGTAGCTACAAAAGCACTTATGATATTGAATGAAACACTAATTATTTTAACAAGGGCGTGAGACAAAGATAAGTAGTGAAGAGTATGGAGATAAATAAGTAGTTACTGACTCGGATTACTAATAAGTAGAGCAAGTACTTTAATGAAAATGCATGTTTTTACTCGGCACTTTAATCATACAACAAACTAAATATCTATCCGAATCAAGAAATTTGCAATGAAATGGCATCGATTTGTAGTTGCATATTTTTGAATATTTTGGTATAAATGCATATTTTTGCATATTTTCATATAAATTGGACTTTTTTAAATTTTTATCAATATTTTATCAAAACTTTCTTGGGAAAATTCAAAACCTATCGCCTATTTCTTATGGAAAAAATATTATGAACTTTAAAACAAACCAAAAATGGACTTTATAGCTAAATTAGCACCAAAGATATTAAGTTTTTAAGGTGCAAAGTGTCGCGACTGGGAGATTTTTGGGGAAATTTTGACCCTCCGTATTTTCGGCCACTGTTTACTTAGAGGGCTGAATATAAGTGTGCGTCAGTTTATCACTTAGTGTTAGAACTAAACCAAATTTCATCAAAATCGGAGGGGGCCATTTTTAGCTATTTTTGATTGATTTCACTAAGAATGACCCTAACAGCATTGCAAGTCATAAAGAAAACTATTAGAATAACAGCATTTATATAGCAGATGAAATAGTTAAAGCTGTGTTTTTGGCTCCTTCGTTATGGCATGGGGGTATTTTTGATGTCTCATACAATATGTAAACAAACAACGTGAATAAAAGCTTACACCAACTGGCACAAGTAAAATAGGCAGAGAAGAAATAAGTAATATTTTGGATTGCCTCCATATTGAAAATACCAAAATAATCATGCAAATTTAACATTGGTAACGTTAAGTTTTAACTCGTAAAACTTTGACGTTAATTTTCCACTTCGATAATTGCTTGGATGTACACAAAGTATGAGAAGTGCCGGAAAAAAATGTTGATCGTTTTTATACCCTACACCACTCTTTGGTACACAGTATAATGACTTTGTGCTGATGTTTATAACTACCCGAAATATTGGTCCTAGACCCACTTTCAAGTAAACCGATCGACTCAGAATAACTTTTTAAGTCATTCTAGCGATGTCCGTCCGTCCATGTAATCGTTGTAAATACGATACAGGTCGGAGTTATCAATGGATTTGGCTGAAATTTGAAACTTAAGTTTCGTTTGGCCTATGAACGAAGCCTACTGAAATTGGAACAAATCGGTTCATGTTTAGACCTAGCCCTCATACAAACCACCTTCCCGATATTCACATAAATCTCTCAAATTTTATGAAAATCTAAAATATTTTAATAAAATTTTGTTTGTGTGTGTTTAACGTTTACTTGAATAACCTAATCAAATCTGATTGCAAACGGACCATTTTTGGACCAAGGCCCCATATGAAAACTTCGCCCGATATTCAGTTAAAGCGGTCTATTGGCAGCAAATAGAAGCCTATTTCACTCAAATTTGGTTTGTGAGTGTTTTTTTACACTTATTAAATATTAAACAAAAAATAGATCCAATCGGTCCATGTTTGAGCTTGGGACCAATTTTTCGAGAAACAAAGGTGTAGGTATTATATGGTCAGTCTTGACCGACTATAATTTTCTGACTTGTTTCAATTCGCTAATGTTAACGCTTAATCAGGATCAAAAAACATTGCTTATATTTTTGTTCCGCAATGGTCGCTAACTTACTCTGTGCTACAAATTCAAAGTTTTCGAGTGTATCTTGACTGAGACCAAAACATGATAAAGTAGACTACCAGTAGACCAAACCCAAAGCTTTTTGAAAATTGGCTCATTTGATTCTAATGTACTTATTCTAGCGATGTCCATCTGTAGAGGACTTAATACAATCGAAAATAAATGAGGTACCCTCCTCAAGTTTGGCACGAATACATCTTATAATCATAGGCTTGGCAATAAAACAGGAAGAGGGCCAAAAAGTTCCCCGTTAAGGAACAAAGTTAACCTCTAAAAAACGCAATATTTTAATTACAAGTTTTTTGAGTTTTTGTTTAACAAATGAAACAGGTGTATTTCAAAAGAATGTTAAAGTCCTGCACTTGAACCCAGGTGATTAGAAAAGGTCGTTTTTTATACTGCTCCCTTTTGGGGTCGTGTATATTAAAATATTATTTTAATAATGATAAAATTGTGAAACTTACTTAAAAGAAGGCATAAGAAGTGAATTTGTAAACATTTACAGCGATGAGAAAGGTGCCCTTAATGAGCACTACCGACCCCCCAAACAAAAACGACGCTGCCTCTATTTATTTCTATTTTTTTTCATGTTGAAAGATTAGCCACAGTCGAAATTAACACTCTCATTTGTTTAAGTTCCATTGCTATATTTTTTAAATGCCTTTCCAAGCTTAAAAACTGTGCCGACGTTTAAAAATATCACATCGAAAATCTATTTTACAGGCGGTTAAAGTTTCCCAGCTTTGGCTTGTTCTTGCATAATATCGGTAACTATGTTCTCTTTACATCTGAGGTTTCAGAAATTATTATGGCAAATGTTTATGTGGAATATATTAACCCTCTAACTGCCCCTCATAACGGTATGTTTGCTTCTATTCTAACCATTCGTAAAAATCAAACCGAAAGAGGGTGAAGTCGGACATGCAATGTCCTAAAAAAATATTGGGACAAAACTTAACACAAGCACCAAAAACAAATCAAATTCGAGGTTCCCCATAAAGGGTAATTTTTTTGTATTTTTTTGGCAATCTTGAATTTGACTATAAAACAATGTGTTTTACATCTGAATTTAAGGGTATGTTTAAAAAGTTTGTAGAAAATACTTTCGTGGAACATATTGATCCTCTTACTCCCACACATAACTTAAATTTTTGGCTCTATTCTAACAAATCGTATAAAACACAATAAAAGGGGAGGGCGGGCTTAAAATGTTGTAGAAAAAAAATTGAGCATAAAATTTTACTATACGTGTCAACATAAAAGCCTAAAACTTAACAGAAACACCAAAAACCAGTCAAGCTTAAGATTGCCCACTAAGGGTTAATTTTTTTGTAATGTTTTTAAAAGGAAATCTTGAATTTGACTGGTTTTTGGTGTGTTCTGACATATACAATAAAATTTAATGACAAACATTTTTGACATTTTTGATTTTTTAGAATATAACCAAAAAATACGGTTATGAGAGGGAATTGGAGGGTAATATGTTCTACAAACATATTTGTCATAACATTTTTTACAAAGTTGCTAAACATACCCTACACCTCAGATGTGACAAAAACATAGTTTTATATACCGATATGCTGCAAGAACAGGCCAAAGCTTGTAAATTTTATCCGCCTCTAAAATAAAATTCCGGTGTCATCTTTAAAAACGCCGACACATGTATATGGGGCATTCCATGTGAAATCGGACACTTTGAAAAACTTTTTTTTTTGATTTTCCCAATTTGTTTACAGTTGTTAGTACCCTTCGAAAACTCCTTCGTGGTAAATTTTCAGATTTTTTTGATGACCCGTTCAAAAGATATCGAATTTTTAAAAATTGATAGTTTCTTCCTTTACTCAAACTTCTTTTAATCATAACTTCTTTAATAATGGTCCAAATTTCAAATTGTTTTTTTCAAAATTTTTGTTTTTTTACGTACTTTTTAAAAAATTCTTAAAAGCGCTCTAGTATGCGATTTTTAAAATTTAAATCTCATTTTTGAAAATGTTTGTACTTTTCGATTTTTTTGTAATTTTTTTGTGTAAAACTTCTATCAATTCTACAAATTTTTTGGCCAGGAAGATCGTGGGATAACGATTATTACTATTTCTTAAAATTTTTTGAAAAAATTTTATTGTAATTTTCCAATCTTAAAATCATATCTACTGCTCCAATGGTGCGTCATAGGGGGGTCCTTTATAAGACGGACCCCCATTAATTTTTACGTCTTAACATTTCTTTGAAACAAACTAAGTAATACCCTATCTCCAATTTCTAAGGGGGCTCCCACACAAAACGACATTTTTTAAAATTTGTTCCAACCGCTCTAACTGCCATAATAGTGCCCTTAGAGCAACAAAATTTATGACCGACCCACAATATTTTTTTAGTCCAAACATTTTTTCTGAACACACCTACCCTCTATCTTTAACTGTTAAGGTGGTCCCCATACAATTTTTTTTTATTTTTTGTAAATTTGTTTTATTTCATCAGCTTCTACCGGCCCAATGGTGCGTCCAAGAGGGGTCATTAGTGAGACCGACCCCCACTTATTTTTACCCTACAACATTTTTTCAAAACATACCTACGCTCTATCTCCACTCCCTAAGTAGGCTCCCATACAAAATTACATTTTTATAAAATTTGCTCCAACTGTTATTTGTATGGGAGCCTACTTAGGGAGTGGAGATAGGGCGTAGGTATGTTTTGAAAAAATGTTGTAGGGTAAAAATAAGTGGGGGTCGGTCTCACTAATGAACATTTTCAAAAATGAGATTCAAATTTTGAAACTTAAAAATCGCCTACTAGAACGCTTTTAAGAATTTTTTGATTTTTTTTTTAAAGTACGTAAAAAAACAAAAATTTTGAAAAAAAAATTTGAAATTTGGACCATTATTGAAGAAGTTATGATTAAAAGAAGTTTGAGTCAAGGAACACATTATCAATTTTTAAAAATTCGATATCTTTTGAACGGGTCATCAAAAAAATCTGAAAATTTACCACGAAGGAGTTTTCGAAGGGTACTAAAAACTGTAAACAAATTGGGAAAATCTAAAAAAAAAAGTTTTTCAAAGTGTCCGATTTCACATGGAATGCCCCATATGTTTTGTTGGTCTCCTCTACCAGAATCAATCGTCGGGATCTAGTATTTTTCGAAAAATTTTGAAATTGTTGTACAGTGTAATTTGAATGAAATGTGAATTTTGTGGAATTCAAAACAAAAAAATTGGAAAAAAGTTCCTTTTGGTACCATTTTTTGTGGAAGCAAAAGGTTAACCCCTTTGCGATGTGTAAAGTATGCAAAAAAGGTTCTAAAAAAAGCATCCAAAAATGGTTCGACGAAGGGCTTTTTACTCCTTAAGTTGTAAACTGTTTAATTTTATATTCTTTTAATACAAAATTTTTTAAGGGTTCATAAACTGCAAAAATTTAATATCGGTTAGCCTCGACGAAAGGTATGAAAAATAACTAAATAAGAATACCTATCCTTCATTAGAGGATTCTTTACCTACAGTTGTTGCCCGATTGACTGGGCTCAGTAGTTTTCCATGTCTATTTTTTACATTGTTCGGTTTAAGCCATTATTATTTTTTTTTCTTTAAAAAAGTAGTTCGTTTTTTGAACATTTTAGTCTGGCTCAATAAAAAATCTGTCAAAAAAAAACTTAAGTGACAAACCTGTCTAATCAGACATTCTTACAGCGTTCGGAAGTTGTCAACCTTTCATCATCAGCCCTTTTTGTTTGAACATCCCTTCTGTAGGATTTTAATGGGAAAATAAGAATTAATCATATTATATTGCCCCGAATTAGCCTTTACTCTTTGATCAATAAATAATTTTTTTAAATTTTTTCCCACCATAAACGTTGCAAAGCTAGAATATCGCAAAAAATATTATTACGGAACAGAAAATAATTATCTAATTATATATTTGAAAACAATATCGAATATAACAAAATAGTCTTCAATAATGCATTGTATTTGGAAACGAAAAAGCGTTATAGTGTAAATATAGAAATATCAGAAAATCAAAAAATTATAAAAATAAAATATATATTTCGTTTTATAAATAAGTTAAAAAGCATTTCAAATAAAATTACGCTTAATTAAATATATGCAATTGTTAATGCATTTCTTGTGTTAATTATGTTTAAAAAAATATATATATATACAAATTATTTTTATTATTTTCATTATATTTTTAAATTATAAAACTTTGAAAAACTAGCACAACAGCAACAACAAAAATATATATACCAATTGTAAAACTACATACCAATTAAAACTAAAATTAAATTACTATTAAGGAAACATGTATAACAAACAAACATTTATAAATTAACAATAAAAATACAGAAAATAAAGTAAAATAATTCAAATACATACAACTGAAATGATTTGTATTACTGCCATTAATATTTTGTTGAAATTTTTTAATCCATTGAGATGTATTTATTTATGTGGTAAGTATATAGGGAATAATGAAAGCTTTTGATATACACGGTTTGACCTCACACCATCCAAATCTAATAAAATTCAATTGTTTAACCTTACAAAATAAACAAAAGAGAAAGTGCCAATTTTTGAGACTTTTGAACAATTTAGTATTTCAAATATGGGGCTGGTCAGGTTGGTATTGCATTTCAGCCAAATCGGTACAGTGCACTATAGGGATTTTTTTGGTATTTTCTGGCCAAAACCCTAAAAGCTGGGATATAGACTCGAAATTTGGCAAGTTTATTTGGTGGTATGTTTTAAAGCTCTGCATAAATGATTTGACCTGACAATTCGCGATTTTAATGCAATTTTGAAATAAAATTTTGTCAATTTTTTTTACATCCACGGCCACAAAAGGGGGCGGACAAAAAAAAAAAGTTTGCTGGTCCCTTCGGTCCAATTGCAGGACTTTAAACTTCTTGTGGCGTAAATTTTGTTAATTTTTAAGTAAATATACAAAAAAAAATTGTAAGGGGGCCTTTTTACATTTTCCAATTTTGCCCATTTACGAACTAGATCAGTACAAGACCATAAGACATATTCGTGCCAAACATCAGGTAGCTAGCTCTTTTGGTTTGGACAGCATCGTGCATTCCCCAGACTATTAGACTAACAGGCGGTCGGACGGACACCCCTAAATATATTTTGCCCATGGAGCCGCATGGCTTAGCGGATGAATACATCATACTCGGAAAGAGTTTCTTAATACCTCAAAGAGATATGGGAGTATGCAAATATAAGCAAAAAAAGTAGCAGTCCAAAAATATTTTTGGTTAAAAAATAATAAAAAATAATTAAATAGAAAAATTAAAAAAATATATAAATCTGCATTTTAAATCTGTACTTTGTACAAAATATATTTGTTTGCTCTATTGCTAATTGAAATTCATTTTAATAGATTTTAATACAGGATTTTAAGTACGTTGCTGTTGTAATAAGTTTTGTTCCCCAAAATGTAAAAAAAAATATAAAAAATGAAATTTTGTTTTTGACGCTTCCGTAGTAGCGGTAAAAGAGCTTGGTTAACAAAAATATGTGTGCTAGCCTACTTTTATATAGTATACTTTATAATGGCATCAGAAAAAAATTGTTTTGAACACATCAAAAATGGACTTTTGGCCAACAATTTCTTATAAATTCCCTATAGTGCAGTGGTTCAAAAGTTATGAGTGAAAATGTAAGGGTACCTCTTAATTTTTTGGGTATTTCACACAATAAAAATGGCATAACTTGACATCTATTGAATGAATATAAGACGAAACTTGGTATAGGAGGCATTCCACACCAAATGTCCCGCTACAGAAAAACATGTGTCCCGTAAATTTCTGAATAGGTTGTTTGGATAGCCCTATATGTAACTAAGAAAATTGCGTTTTTGGTTTTTCAAATTTTCGAAAACTGGGCTTAGGAGGCGTGGTCAAATATTGAAAAAATGGTAAAATTTGTGGCGAGTTGCGTTGATTAAATATTTATCACATTAAAACGGAATCACCACAATGTCAAAAATTTACGTTCTTATATAGTTTTGTATGAGCGTATGTCGAATATTTATGCAATTAATATTACTCATTCGCAACTTTAAAACAAAGAAATACAAGCAAATAACAAAATTGTTATGAAATTTAAAGTTCAAATGCGATTTTCTCGAAAAAAAATATGAACGTGTTTCTGATTTTGTGTGGATGGACAAACATCTAAACTTTTAAAAAAATAAATAAAAAAGAAAAAAAAAGTGGCCGGATTTTTAATAAATTGACTTTTTAAAAAAACGGAAAATTTCAGAACGGGTTCTGAAAATTTTCCAAAAAAAAAAATTTTAATCGATACATACAAAACTATATAAGAACGTAAATTTTTGACATTGTGGTGCATTCCATCTTAATGTGATAAATATTTAATCAAGGCAACTCGCCACAAATTATACCATTTTTTCAATATTTGACCACGCCTCCTAAGCCCAGTTTTCGAAAATTTGAAAAACCAAAAACGCAATTTTCTTAGTTACATATAGGGCTATCCAAACAACCTATTCAGAAATTTACGTGACACATGTTTTTTTTCGCTGGGCATTTGGTGTGGAATGCCTCATAGGTTGTTATTTTGTTATTTCTAACCCACACAAAATATGTGGGCGGAAGTGGACGTGGTACCTGTAGTGTTACCCACAATTTTTAAAATGCTCTATCTCGACTAATGGTAAATATATTTGTGCGAAATTGTTACATATTTTATTGTTCTGCACGTATTTCTGATCATTTTGGTATTAAATATGGCAAAATCGCTTCAGGGGGTAAGAAGTTATAAGCAAATCAAGATGAGTTTTAATAAATTCCACTGCCAAACTTCAGGAGTCTAGCTCTTTTAGTTTGGACTGCATTGTGCTTTCCACAGACGGACGGACACTCCTAGAACTTTTTGGAATCGATCATGGATCAATAGCATATGTACTTTATGGGCTCCCCGACCGATATTTCGATGCGTTACACACGGAATGACCAAGTGAGTATACACCTAAACTGTGGTTGGAGGGTTTAAAAACTAAAAAAATTAACAGTTTCTGCCCCCTCATTTGCAACTTCTAAACATGAATTTGAGCCACTAAAAAATATACGTGTTTTCTGCTTTACAAAATAAAACTACTTAATTCCATAAAATCGGAGGGTAACGCTAGTAAGAATTTCCTTGTGGGTATTTTTGTACTCGAAATACTATAATAAAATTTGCATCTTTTATATTGACGGACGGACAGGCCGCTTATTAAACTCAAAATGTGATTCTGAGTCGATCAGTATACTTAACGGTTGGTCTAGGACCATTACTTCGGGAAGTTAGAAACATATGCATAAACTATAAAGTATAAAATTTAAACCAAAAAAATAGTGTCTGGGACTTGCAAAATTTAGTATCCTAATAAGTAAGTCTATCAATTTTTTATCCTTATTTAATGAATTTCTTTATTCAAATAATTAACAAAAAAATTGTGTGCTCGAATTTGGACAATTTAGATACGTCCTTTTCTTTGTTCTAAAAGTGCTTTAATAGTATTATATTTTGGTTTTATAGCGCTTAAAAATAGCAACGGCATACCGTTTACCGTGGTTATCATTTTGGACGCTGAGAGTGTACTAAACTGTGATACTTTCCCAGCACATAAGCGACCATAAAAGGTACTCTGCCAGCGCTCTCCGTCTGTATTTTTCTGCCTGGGTTTTTTTCTAGATACGGTTCTAGAAAAAGAGGTTTATGCGGAAGGTTTTTGTTTCAAAATGTCCCAAGTAAAGTGGTTTCGGTATCAGTACTTCACTGGCCATTACGTAGGGATAGGACCGAAATTTGTTTCCATAAGATCATATTAAATTATTTTTACTCGGGTAGTCAAAATTTTGTACAACCCGTAGTGAAATTTGATGTAGAGCATGTTTGAAGAAAATTTTAGCCCATTAAATGCACGTTTTAGTGGTTTTCTATGAGTATATATCGCTCATTTACTTGTATAGTGTCATAACTCAAAAAATGTGATTTTTGGGTTAATAATGCAGCATTTTTCGTTATATCATGCTTTATATTGTGTCAAAAATTCGAATTTATATCTTTAAAACTCATCATTTGAGAAGAAAATACGTAATTATTACATTTTCTATGTACCGGCCGTTTTCAATGAACAACCAGTTTCAATTGTAAACTTTAAACGCGTTTTCTAAAAATTTAAACATTTTGAGTTATGACACATGTAAATGAGCGATATGATATAAGGACAAAAATAACCCCTACACAGAAAATAATATCGTATATTTTATTTTAATTAAAATTTTAATTGTTTTTTAATTTAATATTAATTAAACTTTTAATTAATATAATTAATTGTTTAATTAAATTTTTAACTTTATTTTAATTGTTTTCAAATTTAATATTAATTAAGTATTTAATTTATATAATTAAATGTTTAATTAAATTTCTAGCTTTACTTATTTTTTTTTTTTTTGTTTTGTTTTCCGTGTGTGTGCGAGTGTGTGTTTTTCTCTTGCATTGTATTAAAGTTTGTTGAAAGTTTTTTTTTATTTTTCACATAGGTTTTTGAATTCTCATTTTGTTGATAGTTTTATGTGTATGTATATGAAAGGTTTATAATCAACTTTATAAAATCATCTCACTGACTATTGCTGTGTTTTTCAAAAAGTTGATTTATTTTCGGATTAATTTTATTTTGTTTAAAAAAATATTTTAACATACCAAAACAAATTTGGAATATTTTTTTCGGTATTCTACGATAAATTAGCAATTATAATCCGAAAAAATAATAAAAAAATTTAGAAAATGAAAAAAGTTATAAATAAATCAAAATTAATCCAAAGTGTACTTATTAAATCCTAAAATTTAATTGGATTAATTTTGATTTATTTATAACTTTTTTAATTTTTAAAATTGTTTTATTATTTTTTCGGATTTTAATTGCAAATTTATCGTAGAATACGGAAAAAAATATTCCAAATTAGTTTTGGCATGTTAAAATATTTATTTTAAACTAAATAAGATTAATCCAAAAATAAATCCACTTATTGAAAAACACAGTAAATGTCTTTACGGCATAAATAAATTTGGTAAAGTTTGAAGAAATATTTTTTTTAAACTATTTTATTCAAATTATTTTTTTTTAATATAATATTTTTAATTAATTTTTTTAATTTATACAATTAAAATTTTAATTATTTTTTTTTTTTTAAATTTTAATTAAATTTTTTAATTTATAATATTAAGTTTTTAATTAAATAAATATCCATTTATTTTTAATTAACGACATACAAATATTTTTAATTTATTTGCGCATTTTAGTGATTGGTCCGGATTTAATTAATTTTTTAATTAAATCTACGAATTTTTTAATTAAATATTTTTTTATTTTTTTCTATGTACAAATGGAAGATAAAAGGTTATAATGTTCGAAGACAAGAACCACCATCAAATTTTACTGAAGACAAAAAGTAATATTATTTATCTCAGAAGAAAATTAAAAACAAATTTTCGACTTATTTCTTAATTCTTTGATGTAGGAAAAATAATTGATCTAGGAAAACTGGAGACTGGTATTTTATTTTCGGGTCCACTGTCAGAATTTTTTGGTCCTATTCATTTGTAGATCCGAAAATTAAAATTTATCGGACGGTGTAATTTTTTATTTATTTACGTCGAAAACAGCATTTTTTGTATTCTATTCTGAATTTAAAAAATGCTACATCGTTTCAGGCCCATGTCAACATTACACATTATAACAATGAAACTTTTTCAAAAGCTATGAAAATTTCCAACTGAAATTCGATAAATACAACTTAAAGGTGGTTGATATATTAGCATATAGGTCGTCAAAATTGAATATCGGTAGTATCAACTAAATTCGGTTGACACCACCAATATTTAATTAATACAATAACAAAATTCGGTTGTCACACAAAAAAAAAAATGATAGCGACAACTGAATTATGAGTTAATACAACTAAAAAATTCGATTATAAATATATTTTTCTGTGTGTTTGAAAAAGCCACTACCTAATCCTATTTTTTTTAATATCATGATTCGTTTAAAGCTTTTTGTATCAACTTTAATGGGCATAACTTTTAAACCTCTCCATTAGACTGACATTTTTCTGTATGGCAAACATTTTTTTTTTCTACAATTTTTAAAGTTCGGGCATTTTTTTATTCTACTAATCCTAAAACTTATGTGGTACCAATTTGTGGCCAATCAAATTAAATTAACCCGTGGCGCCCGGCTGTCAAAGTTTTGGATTTTGGTAAAGTTAGAAAAAACAAAATTAAAAAAAAATGTTTCTTTCCACACATCATATTTGTTAATTTTGGTACGCTGAGCACGAATATCAATATAGTTTTAAATGCGGTCGAACTGTTTTCGAGACATCGCTATTTCAAATTTGCAAAAAAATGTGTTTTTTTTCAACGTTCAAGAAATTTTGTAAAAATTCTCTCAAAATTTCGTTACTTCGACTATTTTAAAGAGCGAAATCCGATAATTTTAACCCAGTGCGCTCTTCGATAAAAGTTTTGGACTCTTGGAAAATTTCCACCAAAATTTTAAATTTGTAAAATGAAAAAAAAAAAATACCTTGCGATGCATTATTTTTTCTAATTTTGGCATGCTGAATATGAATATCAACGAAATTCTAAAATCGGTCGAGCGGTTTCGAGATATCGACATTTAAAATTAGTTATAAAAATTGCAAATATGGCGGTTTTTTCCTACGTGCAAGAAATTTTTTTAAATAATCTTAAAATTTCCTTCCCTAGACCACCTCATAGAGCTTGAGATTATCTTTCATTTAAGTCTAATTTAAGGCAAATCCGATCGTTTTAACACTTAGCGCCCTTCGATCAAAGTTTAGAGTTTTTGGTGAAAAGTTTGTTTATAAAGCCAAAACTATGATCGATGGAGCCACAGATTAAAATGATCGGATTTGTCTTAAATGAAGTTTAAATGAAAAAAGCACAGAAATTTTGAGACTTTTTTTTAAATTTCTTGAATGTAGGAAAGAACCACCATTTTTTACAAATTTCAAATGGCGATGTCTCGAAAACCGTTAGACCGATTTTAAAATATTCGTGCTCAGCACATCAAAATTAACAAATATGATGTATCAGAACATATATATTTTTATTATTGTTTTTTTTAATATTACAATAATCGCGGGTTAATTAAATCCGATTGGCTTCAAATTTGTAACACAAAAGTTTTCGACCTAGGGCTTTTTAAATTTGCCCGGACACTTGGGAAAATTTGAAGTTGAAGAAAAAATTCCAGTCTACTCTCCATATTTGAGTTTTTATTAAAAAAAAAATCATAAAAAAACGTAACTTGAGCCACTTACAATATTTTGGCAGTAATGGCTAAATTGCTAGGAACGTAGTTGTTGCGACCTCTTTCGTAGCATACCTTAATTAAGCTACCTTAAATAAACCCATAACATATTTTTAGTTTTTATTTTTTTCACTTAATGCACTGTCAGCAAAACTTTCTTAATGGTCTTTACCGTCATGACAACCGCAGATTTAAATTCTTTTTTTTTTAGCAACCTCTGCAGAAAAACATTTACCTTGCATTTCTCATAATACCATTTGCAGTTTTATTTTCATTGCAATTTCATTTAATTAAATTCATCTTCATTTAATAAAATAAAATGGTTTCACATTTTTCCCCCATTTCTATTAGTGTGTTTTGTTGTTTGTGTGAGAATTCGGTCCAGTGGAAATGAGAAAATTTTTGAATTTTGTTTATGAAAGAATTTTCATAATTTGCATAAATTTATCATTGTTCTGCTGTACTGGCATCTATTACTGCACACACACAGACGTAGCACTGTATACATTTAATAACGACTAAAATACTATTATTTTTTTCTTTTTTGGAATACCAGAAACAAAAATAAAAGCTCTATAATAGAGTAATAAAATTTATGTGTAACATTACTACAATCTACTACTGGCATTACATAAATACATATATATATTTATATATTTATTTTTATGTATGTAGGTGTGTGAGCACCTGTTTTAAATTGGTTATTGTGGCGGTAATAAACCTATAATTTGTTATTTAAATTTATGAAATTTCTATTGTACAATTTCAAATTCCAGAGAAAAAAAAAATTTAATAAGGGTTAATTGCTGTGATAATTGTTTTCTATTCATTCACATTTTGAAAATCCTTCAATTTAATAATAATAATGCTTCGTTTACATTCCATTATCAAGGTTCTAAAGCTAAAGTTTTGACAGGACGACAAAGGCAACATAAACATAATAAATGTCAATTACATAAGCAGATACTCATTTTGATTTAGAAAATTTCATTTAATCCGATTCGCTTTTATACATGCATACACTCACACACACACAAACTCACTCAAACACTTACTCACACACAAACGCAGTAAAACATGTAAGTCTTTCATAATATGACAACTTCACAAATTCACTTATACACACTCTCGCACAGACACACACACACTTACTGTTTATACAAACACAGCACGACACCACTTAAGTTCATTAAAACAAGCACTTTATCATATGTTGATATGATAAGTGAACATACACACATACACATTAGGGTGGCACAAATAATAACCTTTTTCGAATTTCTTCGATCGCCGGGAATATTATGGTTCGTTTTCTAAGTTTAAATTTTTAGCCAAATCAGACAAAATTAACTCGTGCCTTTTGGGGGGTTAAAGTTTTGCCCCAAAAAAATTTTTTCCCATAAAAACCAAAATTTTTTTTTTAGATTTTTTTTTATTTTTTTGTTTAAGTTTTATTTTACTTGGTTAGCATACTAAAGACTAAAAATTTAATTTTGGTAGGATAAACCCTTCCCCCCAAACATTAAGTTTGAAAAAATTTTAGGGCCTGGGGTCCTACTCTACTTACTCTTTTACTCTTTTTTATACCCTCCACTCTAGTCATAGAGGGTATATATAAGTTTGTCATTCCGTTTGTAACACCTCGAAATATTGGTCTAGGACCCCATAAAGTATATATATACATGATCCTCGATCGATTTTAAGACGATCTGGCGATGTCCGTCCGTCCGTCTGTCCATCTGTCTGTCTTTTGAAAACACGCTAACTTTTGAAAGACTTTACGGAGGCTCCTGAAGTTTGGCATATATGTTGGGCATTTACCCCGTCAGGTTGGTATTGTAATCCAGCGAAATGTTTTTTTTTTTGTTTTTTGTTTTAGTGAAATATATTTTTGAGTGACAAAAGTACGTTGTTAAATATTTTTGTGACTTACCAATGTTTTTAAAACATGTTGAACGGGTTTTCAACCCGTGAAATTCACGGTTTTGCTAATAACTTTTGAACTAACCCAGTCAGAAAAATACAAACGGGCCAACGTTGGAATGAAGTTGGCGGCGACGCTACCAACGTTGGCGAATCATACCCGTTTCTAAGTCAACGACGTCATTCCGAGGTTGAAATGATAACAGTGGCCAACGATCGCTCGACTTTTGTTTTAACGTTGGGTTAACATTGATTTTACAAATTTACGACATTGGATTTAACTTTTGCTTAGGGATGTATTGAAAACCTCGATGTAGTACTTTTTAGTTACCGTTTTTTACAAATTGGTTGAAAAAGCAACTACTTAAGTGTTCACTTAGATTAAAGAGTTGAGGTCTATGTAAATCGAAAACTTTAAAAAAAAAATAAAAATGTTAAACTTTTAAATTATAATCTATAGTGTAGTGTTTTATGTAAACACAAAGTTGTGCCAACACAATATTTTTAGTAAAACTGTTTTACATTATACAATGTTGTATTTTTGGCTAGCCCGATATTGTACCAACACAAAATTTTTGGTACGGTTGGCAATTTCTGACTGGGAATGGACCGATTTGGCTGAAATTTAATACGAACCAGGCCGGGGCACAGTGGGGAAAATTGACTTTTTTTGTCCGATTTTGCCTACAGGTCGCAATTCTTAACCGATTTTAGTTTTTCTTTTTTTGAAATTTAGCTAATAAAATTCCTCATCGGTCTGTCATGGTGGAATTATAGAAATCCTTTTTGTTTTATTTGAATATTTTTTTAAAGTTCAGAAAATATTAAGTTTTTTAGAATTTTTGCTCTGAAAAATGTAATAGGCAGGGGACGAATAAGCTGTATGGTCAAAATTAAAGGTATTTGAACCCCTTATAAATGACATTAATAGCATTTGGTAATTTATTATTATTTTGGTTTTTATAAACATATGAAAACTTTAAAATGTTCACTTATAGGTACCTATATCATTTTAAATAATGTACTAATTTCAATGAAATTTGTTTTGGATTAAAGCTTATTATTTTCTTAACCATTATTGGTAAATAAAGTATTTTTGCAAAATTGTTTACCTCCCTTTTTCGAATTAACAATGTAACAATTTTTTTTTTTTAACAAATTAAAAAATAATTTTAAATTCCAAAAATCATAAGGTAAAATTTAAGCAAAAATAAAACATTTTTTAAAAAAATTTTGTGTACCAATTATGACTAAGCAAAACATAAGCTTTTATCTAAAAAAGATTTCATTGATATTGGTATTATTATTTTTAAAGATATAGTCTTTTAAAAGTGAAAATTCTTGAATTTTTGGCTGGTTATAAAAACCAAAATAATAATATATTCTCAAATACTAATCACGTCGTTCATAAGGGGTTCCAATACATTTAATTTAGTATATAAAGCATATTCGTCCCACGCCTAATACATTTTTTATTGCAAAAATATCGACGCGGAATTTTATTAGCTAAAATACAAAAAAAGAAAAACCAAAATCGGTTAAGAATTACGACCTGTAGGCAAAATTGGACAAAAAAGTCCATTTTTCCCCACTGTGCGGGGGAATGACAAATATATGTGCTAAGCTTCAGTATCCTCAGAATTGTCTTTAAAAAGTTTGCCTGGTTTTTATCTCGTAAATTCACGAAAACCCCTTGCCGAAATTCAGTCTTTTGCTCATAACTTTTGAACCACTGGACCGATTTCGCTGGATTGCAATACCAACCTGACCAGGTAAATGCCTAATATATATTCCAAACTTCAGGAGCCTCTGTGAAGTCTTTCAAAAGACAGACAGACGGACAGACGGACGGACGGACGGACATCGCTAGATCGTCTTAAAATCGATCGGGGATCATGATACCTTATGGGTCCTAGACCAATATTTCGAGTTGCAAACGGAATGACAAACTTATAGAGGGCATATATAAGTTTGTCATTTCGTTTGCAACTCGAAATATTGGTCTAGGACCCATAAGGTATCATGATCCCCGATCGATTTTAAGACGATCTAGATCACTAGAGTGGAGGGTATAAAAACACATTTTTTTCTGTTTTTTTGAGTCATTTCAGAACACGATAAAGATGTTACGGATAGTAATAATATTATTTTTTGGTTATTTATCATTAATAGCAACATCTTAGCTAAATTGCTTTCAAGTCAAAACTAAAAAACTTTTTAGAGTAGGACCCCTACGCACAGTGGCCGAAATGGCCAATCTAGCGGCGCTTAATTCGGAAATGTAAAATAATAAAGACTAATGCTTATTTGCGATTATAAAATTTAAAAAGAATTAATTTTTAAACAATAGTTATTTATTTTTATGTATTTTGGGAAATTTATGTGAATATTGGGAGGGTGGTTTGTACGAGGCCTAGAAATTAAAATGGTCCGATTCCATTAAAATTTAGAGAGATTGTTCATGAATATAAAAAACATTTATTGGTCGAATTTCAAGAGTATGTCTTGAATACTATTGTTAGGGGTATTTAAGTAAAACTTGAAGGGGACATTTACATGGGGGCTATGGGTTAACATGGATTGATTTTTTCAAAATTTAACAGGTTTTGTTCTTGCGATAAAAGAAACTTAAATTTCAAATTTCAGCCAAATCGATTGAAAATTGTGGTCTGTATCGCGTTTATACTGTTTATTTGGACAGCAGATGGACCCTAAAAAACCGAGCAACTTGCGCGAACTAGCACGCCATACTGAAACATCACAACAAAAATAACCCAAAATAATAAACAAAACAGGAATTGGACCGAATACGATCGAATTTCAAAAGTTGCAGTCCATGAAACTATAGTTAATATCACAAATGTAAGCTCCTATAATGAACTAATAATAAACTAGATACACACAGGCCACAAACATATATTTTTTAGTTAAAACATACCTTTTACTTTTAATTCAAACTTTTTGGCTCAAAATGTGTAAACAATTGACTTAAAACTGTCAAGAAAAACTCACTGAGTAATTAGGCCCAAAATTCCTTTAATACACTTGCTGCAGAAAATGTATATTTGATAGCTTACAGCTGTGCGAAAATTAAGAGAAAATCAAAAGTGAAAACGTTAATTTTCTCTGTAAAGTATAGGTAATCGAAACAGTGCAAAACATTTATCAGTTTTAATTTTTTAATTTTGACTAAAACGCCGCTAGATCAGTGATTTCGGCCACAGTGCTACGGCCCCAAAATTTTTTTTCTTCGAACTCAATTTTGAAGAGGAAGGGTTTATTATTATTATTATTATTATTCCCACCAAAATGAAATTTTTGGTCTTTAATAAGCTAATAAAGTAAAAAATTACTTAAACAAAAATTTGTTGGTTTGTATGGGAATCTTTTTTTTAAACATAAAATTTTTAGACCAAAATGAACCATAATCCCGGCGATTGACGAAATTCGAAAAAAAGTCCTAACACATCCTACACATTCATGAACATTAGAGCGGCATTTTTGTTATTAACTTTTCATTATTATGAATTATCACTAGGCCTTAAAACTAATTTGCACAGGAACATTTTTTGAATCTATTCTTAAACAAACTGTTCTAGTACATGTCCTTTCGTAATTAACATTTTTAAAAGATAGTAAAAAAACAAAATTGAAAGTTCAAAGTTCAAAAAATTCTTTATACATCGACGGTTCTATTCCATAACATACTAAGTCCACTTTTTTTAAGAGTGCAACTAGACTCAGAATTATTTTTCAATGTAAAATTTGAAAATAGCTAACAAAATAAAAAATATTTGAAATCAAATTCAAAAAAAGAGATTTGAAATGAAAATTAATTGAAAAGAGATTAATTTTCATAATTTTTTAGTGCAAATTTTTTTATAGTTTTTAGTGCATATTTTAGGATTTTAAGCGCATATTTAAATGCTTAAAACATTGTATTTTAGTGTATGAAGAAACAAAAATTAAGCTTTATCGCCAACTTTGAAAATGTATTGATCGACACCACGAAAAAACACCTCCCTGAAATTTTAATAGGGTAAAAAGGACATTCCAAACTTTAATACAAAATTCTGATGTTGGAAATACATGGTGTCCTTGCCATGAAAATTCCAATATTGTTTTATTTTTTATTTTTTTTAATTTTTAAATTTTTTGTTTTTTGAAAGATTTAAATCTTCACAATTTTATCCAAGTACAAAATGGTTAAACGCCCATATCTTTCAAAGTATTGAAAAAAAAAAAATTGTATACATATCGTTTTTATTTATTGATAAAGCTCTATTAAATATACAAAAATTAACAAAATCAATGATCCACCAATTTAATTTCCAATGGATTTGCTCATATACAATTTTTTTGGTTAATTTTTATGTTTTCTTGCAAATTTTCAATTTTTCCGGCAACATTTTGACGCGATAAAAATTTTGATGTTACGAGATTTTTTGCTAATCTGCGATATTCTACGAGAATTCCTGTTAAAAATACCGAGCTTTTCTAGTCATCCTACAATTTTTTTTTTTTTTTTTTGAGGTTACGTCCGAACATATTCCGATCATTATTCGCAGACCTCAACGGCATAAATTTTATATGCCAAATATATTCGTGAGGTTCTTTAATTTTTTTCTTTGTTTGCGATTTTTTGTAAAAGATGTTTTATGAAAAAAAAAAAAAAAATAGCGTAATTTCTTAGCCCGGCCGAAGGCCGGCTACGCAGAAAATTTTATAATGCAACAAAAAATTTTACAGAAGGTATAATTTCGACATTTCGCCACAAAAAAAAATATTTTATATTTTTTGACATTTTTGGTTCTACAGAAATGACAATTTTAAACCTATCATTTTGGGCTATATGGTGTTGTTTGCAATCAAGAAAAAACCTTGTAAAATTACAGGAAAAGTATGTAACTTTTTTTTTGCTACCTCCTATTTGACAAAAATTCATTGCCATTATACAAGCATTTTACCAATAATTTTGTAGTTTTACAAGCTTTTTACCAAAAAAATTGTAAATTTAAAATTTTTTGACGCGATAAAACTTTCAAAGAGGTTTCGTGATTTAACTACAGTTTTTGCTACCTCCTATTTTACGAGAATTCCTAGTAAAAATTACGAGTTTTTTTTGTAGTTTTACAAGATTTTTACCAATAAAATTGTAAATTTACAACTTTTTTCGAGAAATAAAATTTACATGAAATTCTCGTAAATTTACTAGTTTTTTTTTTAAATCTTAGAAATTTGTCAAATTACAAGAAAAACTGTAAAATAAAAAAAAAATTTAAATTTCAATCGAAAATTATTTGTTAAAAAACAAGGAAAACTGTCAATTATTGGTAAAATGATATTACGAGACTTTTTCTAGTAATTTGACAAGGTTTTTTTTTTTGAGTGTGGGCAATATGACAATTACGGTTGCTGATCATATGACCTTAGACGCTATGTCCGTACTCCATTTTAACGATAAAGTCTGTTAGCGCTCTGCATTATAACTTGACCAATATTTTAAAATTGAAAGAATGAAATGTCTCATTCAATATAATTGCCAGTCTAATGTATGAATTTGTACAAATACATTCATACACTGTATGTGTATGTTTATGTATATGAATGAACGAATGTCTGTATAGAACATTTGTGATTATAAAGCGACAATAATAAATTTCAATTCCATTTGCTGCTCATAATTTACAAAAACAAAATCCTATTCAAAATCAATAAACATTATTGTGTAAAAAATATTGTATATGTATGAGTATTTTTTGCTTTTATGTCGCTATGTATGCGTGTGGGTTTGTGTGTGTGTGTGTGTGTGTGTGTGTGTATTAGTTTATCGTATGAATTTACGATTATATCTTTTGGTAATTTCCAATAAAGTGATGACTTTTGACTTTGATTTTTATTGAGTTTCATATTTTGTTTGAATTGTATGTTCGACTTTTGTATGTTTAAAAGTTGTTATTTTAACTATGATGAGGAGAAAATCATTGCATTCGAGGTTGCGCTTTCATTTGACTAAGTGCTCTTGAATGGTTTTAACACTTCAACTCATATTTATATACCCTACAGTTAACTGAAGTGCATAATACTAGCACTATGTAATGACTTTAACACTTGTATTGAAAAAGTTAAAAAAAGAACAATATTTTTTTAAGTAAGGAATAATTTTAATTTTATGTTTAAAATATACTTATGATATAAGATGTATTACACTGCGGAACGCCAAAAAATAAAGAAGAGTTACGACCATCATTTCTATATATTTCGGTTACGCTGATTAACTTTGCAATTTTTGACATGACATTTTGCAAGAAAACTGTACCATACATCGAAAACGGAGTACGCCATTGGAATCGCATGCCTCAAATAAATATATGCGTTGGTCACACCTCTTGTTCTGTCACGTTGTGTTATTATTCATAGAAATTTATATATTGAAATTAATGATTTTAAAAGTAAATAAAGTCAAAACTAACACTGTGCTAGTCGCAAAAATTAACAAGCTGGGAACCCTGCTTTTTTATGCTTTTTGCACTAAAGTTATACAATTTTATCGTTATTTAAACTATTTTTTTTATAGCCACGCCCCAAAAAGGGGCGTGGCTATATGGGGACCCCTCGGTCCTAGTGCAGGACTCTGAACTTTGAATCGATCAATAATATATATACTTTATGGGGTCCCCGACCGATATTTCGATGCGTTTCAAACGGAATGACAAAGTGAGTATACCCCCATACTGTGGTTGGAAGGTATAAAAAATTGGAAAAAAAAAAAAATCGCGAAAAAAATTTCCGCGAACAAATTTTTTTTGTATGTTCTATAGAGTTTAGAAGATAAAAATTCAGCGATTGTCTAAATCAGCGGTTACCAACCTTTTTGCCTCGCGTACCCCTAATTTGAAATTTTATCAGCCGCGTACCCCCCTAACGAATTTTTGTTTTCGTTAAAAAACTTCACAAATATTAGAGTTAATTTTGAAATTTTTGATCTGCAGGTATTATGATTTTTTTAAGGATTTATGGGAGATCAAAACAATAGTGGTGTTTTTTTGGAAAAATGTTCGTTCCTTGGGGTCGTTCAATGCATCTGAAAACGTGGATTTTGAGCTGATTTTTCTGCAGAGCAAAAACGGCTGAAATATTGAAAATCAGGACTGTGATCACGTAAAACGATAGTTGACTATCGTCGATTTTTGAAGCCTTGTTGTTCCTAAACTAATCAAAATGTTTCCAAATTTTTTAATGTTTCTGGATTAGACAACACTCTTTAATAATTTAATATAGAAAAACTTTCAAATTTCCCTTCAAAACGATATGTATTTTGATGTCGTTTATGCATCGTCTATCGTTTTCGTTTTACGTGATTAGCCCCCTGATTTTACCAGTCGATTCTACAACAAAAATTAAAACAACGGACGTTTTTTGAACTCTTATAAAAAGTTCTAAAAACATATCACAGGGAGCGGAAATATAATGTTTTAAATTTTAAAAAAAAAAATAGTTTTTTTGTTTTTTTTTTAAATAATTTTTTTTAAATGTTTTTTTTTTTTAATACGAGGGCAGATCAATAATTCCGTGACTTTTCGAAAGAAACACCCTCGTATTTACAATGAAAGGGCATTTTGAGCTTAACAAAATGGTACCAAAATTTCCACTCTATCACAACCCGTCTCAAAAATGCCCAAAAACACGTTTTTTGAGAACTTTGACATATTTTTTCTCAAAAACCTGACATTATAGAAAAATTTGGGAACTATATTCGGAATCAGCATCGAAAGGTTAATCGAAAGCAAGTGGTCGGATCTCAAAATATCATCCAAAAATATCAAAAAAAAAATGCTCTCTAAATTGCACAAAAATACGTTTCTTGTGAATTTTGACCTCAACTTTCTTAAAAACCTGACGTTATGGAAACTTTGGAAGCCAGATGCGGATTGAAAGGTTAATCTTATTCTTAATGTCCATGTTACTAAACTGTTGCGTACCCCCACGGACATTTTCGCGTACCCCCTAGTGGTACGCGTACCATAGGTTGGTAACCGCTGGTCTAAATAATATAAAAAAAATATTTTTTTTACTTAAAAATAAAAAAAAATTGAATTGCGAATATCGCTAATGCATACGCTAACTTTGAAAAAAAAACTGATATTACATACAATAGGATTAGTGTACCCGAACTGGCTTTACCAGATAGCTGTCGTAAATTCAATTTGAACTGAAAAATTTTCTATTAAACCAAATTTTTCACGAAAATAAAAATTTTTCGCGAACAAAAATGTTTTTCGCGAGAAAAAATTTACGATGTTATGGTTTGTTATGTTAGTTTAGCAGACTTGAATGGTTTTAAATTTAAAAATTATCGCAAAAGTTTAAGAATATCGTTTTTATTGTACTTGAGCATCAACATTTTAAATCGCGAATACGAGCGCTAACTTCGAAAAACGGTTAGCACCATTGAATTCAGCGAACTCGAATTAACTTCACCAGTAGGGTGCCCAGCTGGTTAAAAAAAGTGTCAAATTCGAGCACAGTGTAATTGGTGAATTCAATAATTCTAGTCCATATCAACATAGGGTACAACATATCCAGTGTTGTTTGCCTCAATATTACTAAATGTTTTTTGTTTTTTTGCCTGCTAAAATTTTAATATGGAAAATGAAGGGGAGTTACAAAAGTTCATCACTACAAGTATGTCTGTCTGTCTGGAAAGTATTCATGTGAAAACGGGTGGGTGGCACAGATATAATTCAATCGAGATTGATGTATAAACACTTCAAAAGTCCAGACATGCTGCTGCCAAATGCTTTTCAAACTTTTGACTGACTTGTGTTCTAGTGACGTTTAGACACTTGCAGCATTTAACTATACCGCTAGCATAGTGGTCAATACATTTGTATACCAAGGAGAGGTTCATTTTGATGCCTTTAGTTTTTCTCCTTCAAACCTTCTATCTATGTATGGTTGTGTGTGTGTTTGTATGTGTGGTGGATGTAAGTAACATCGTCTCTATCTATGCAAACATATTGCAGACGATTTCCTGCCTGGTAGTTAGTTTTAGTTGCTGTCCATCGTTCATCGTTCTGGAAACTTATAGTCTCTAAGTGATATTATGGTTTTGACAGGTATTGAATTACATTGACACCATAAAATTGATTAAAATCGAAAGCAGAAAAGAAATGATTTTAGTAGACAATGGAAATATAAGTATTTTTTTTTTCTTGTTGTTGTTAAGTTTGAAAATAAATCTGATTGTGTCAGCTTGAGTTTATGCAGATTATATAATATTTTGTTTCTTTATGGGATTCAAATAATGGCAGCAACAAGTAACGGATATTAAATAAAATTAAATGTGTTTTTGGTTTTCTTTTTTTATGAAATCCTTAGTGAATTAAGCAGTCTTAATATTATTTGAAGTCCATTTTCTACTAATGTGTTTATAGCAAATCTGAAATAATAAGGGAGCTATTCCAATCGTTATACACTGATTTGTCTTCAATTTGAAATATATAAAAAATAGTCGATTTTCCGATTGGGCTGTGTGTCTATATCAAATCTTAAATAATAAGGGAACTATTCCAACCTTTATACACTGATTTGTCTTATTTGGATTATCGGCAATTCTGGGGATTTTATGTCAAAAACACAAAATTTTTTTGTTTTTTTGAACATTTGAATTATTTATTCTTAAGAACTTGTATGATGTTTTTATACACTACACCACTCTGTCGTACAGAATATAATGTCCTTGTGCTGGTGTTTGTAACTACTCGAAATAATGGTCCGAGAACCATTTTTCAGTATATCATATAGCGAAGTCCGTCCGTCCGTATGCTCATCTAAATGTTATAGACACAATACAAGTCGCAATTAGCTATCGATTTGACTGAAATTTAATACTTAAGATTCGTTTGGCCTTAAGACGAGTTCGTTGTTTATCTAAAACCAGCAGATTTTTCAGAGGGCATCAACACATTTTTATGCTGCCTTAGCAGATTTTCTTATATGGCTCAAAATGGGTGTATTTTTAGCAGATTTTTCTGCTTATTGGACAGAGGTTTTATTTTGAGTGCTTTAGTTCGAGAGTACTCTCTCATGAGGTGACAACACCATTTTGCAAACTATGAAATGGTCGATAATCTGAAACAATTCAACCTTAAAATCGCCTCCAGGCAAATCGGTGTATAACGGTAATATTTTTAATATTTTTTACTTCACACAATAAAAAAACCTTATCAAATTACTAAAAAAAAGTCTCGTAATCCCATTTTACCAATATTTACCAGTTGTCCTTGTTTGTTAACAAAAATTGTTCGATCGAAATTTTCATTTTTTTTTTTTTGTAGTTTTAAAATTTTTTTTGTAATTTTAAAAATTTCCAAGGTTTTTTTACAAAAATAATATAGTAAATTCGCGAGATTTCCTTGTAAGTTGTATTACGCCAAAAAAACTTGTAGATTTACATTATATTTTTAAAAATCTTGTAAAATTACGAAAATGTTCGTTATTTTTGCTAAGAATTCTCGTAAAATAGGAGGTAGCAAAAATATAGTAAAAACACGAAACCTTGTAAGTTTTATCGCGTCAAAAAGTTTGTAAATTTACAATTTTATTGGTAAAAAGCTTGTAAAATTACAGAATTATTGGAAAAAAACTTGTAAAATTACAAGGAATTCTTGTCAAATAGGAGGTAGAAAAAAAAAAGTTACAAACTTTTCTTATAATTTTACAAGGTTTTTTTTTGAGTGTACATTTTTTTTAAATCTTGCTTACTTTTTATGCAAAAAACATAGTAGTAATTCTACTTATTTAAAAAAATCTTCCTGGGATGGGAGTTAATTATAAAATCGAAAATTCACTACCTCAAACTACAGAATTTGATATGCACAGATTATGGAAACAAATTACACTGTCCGACAAAGAAAAAAAAAAAGTTGTTAAATACGAACTGGATAATATATGTACGTTTAAAACTAGAGACTAAATGTAGTAAAACTGCATTTACAGTTTTTCTTTTAAAAGGTCTTCAAAGTTTTAAGGGATTAAATTTTATAAAATATTATTTTAATATTTGTACTTATCCTAGGATGTCGCTAGTGATAGCAAATGAAAGAAGAGGATATCCCCTAATTTTCCTATTTTATTTTTTTCTTACATATCAGGAAAAATTATATGGCAATATAATATGGCAATATAAAAAAATGAAAAAATAAAGGGAGATACTCCTCTTTCATTTCCCATCACCAGTGTCACTCTAGGACAGGCACAAATATTTCAAAAATATTTTACAAAATGTTTCCTTTAAAACTTTAAAGTCCTTTTAAAAGGAAACAGGATCGCAAAATGCAAAACTGTAAATGCAGTTTTACTCCATTTGATCTCTAATTTCAGACGTATATCATCCGGTTCAATATTGACTGTTGGATGGTGTTATATCTGTGTTTTTGGTTTATAAATTTTAACTGTAATAGTTTAGAAAACCAAGAAAATTTAAATCATTTTGCACATTGTACAAAACAACATTCATATGTGATGAATCTTTGGTCAGAATATTTTTGTATTTAACAACACGTATATTGTATTCTAGACTAGTCGGATATTTAAAAAGTTTAACATTTTAATGAATTTAAGATAAAAATACGTAAATTTTTTTTTAATTTAAATCATTATTTTATTAAACTTTAAAATGAAACGAAAGAATTTTATTCACGCATGAAGCTATTATTTTGCTCTTCTATACTTACGTGAGTGGACAATGGGTGATTTAGGTGACTCACGACAATCACGTAACTGGAAGTTTTCCTGTATTCGGATGTGAAGATTTTAAAGAGCGATAAAAAACTATTTCCTAAACACAAAAAAACCTTGTCAAATTACTTGAAAAAATGTTGTAATCCCATTTTACCAATATTTTACAGTTTTCCTTGTTTTTAACAAACCATTTTCGATCGAAATTTATTTTTTTTTTGTAAATTTACAATTTTTTTTGTGATGTTACAAGTTTTCAATTTTTTTACAAAAATCTAGTAAATTCACGAGATTTCCTTGTTAGTTTTATTGCGCTAAAAAAGTTGTAAATTTACAATTTTATTAGTAAAAATCTTGCAAAATTACGAAAAAGCTTGTAATTTTTACTAGAAATTCTCGTAAAATAGGTAAGAACACGAAACCTCCTTGAAAGTTTTATCTCGTGAAAAAATTTTTAAATTTACAATTTTATTGGTAAAAGGCTTGTTAAATTACAAAATTATTGTTAAAAAGCTTGTAAAATTACAAGGAATTGTTGTCAAATAGGAGATAGCAAACAAAAAATTACAAACTTTTCTTGTCGTTTTACAAGGATTTTTTTTTTGAAGTGTAAGCTTGTGCAAATTAAAATATCTTTTTTTAGACAAAGTTTTTAGAGCAAGGCCCCAATAAGAACCCAAAAAAATGTTTGAGGTCACTTTTTCAGCATAACACATTGTTCAACCAAAATTATTTTTTGTTTGTTTATTATGCGTATCAAGCAAAATAATAATAAAATACAAAAAAAAAAAAAATATTTTATTACAAAAAAAAAAAAATGTTAAAAGCCAGTGGCTGTGCTGTGGCTTAGTGGTTAGCGTGTTGGACTACTAGCCAGCAAGCCTGGGTTCGATTCTTAGCTCAGACAGAACAAAATTTTTTCAGATATTTATTAGTTTCTATTTATAACTAATATCTATCGCAGCACCCTCCTTCGTTGATAAATAGCACTAAAAAACGTCAACGAAGTAAAATAATAAAATAATGGCTATTAAACACAGCTTCAAAAATAATTAGCCAGATCAATAACAGATGGCGATGCAACAACTGTACTCAAATTTATCAACACGCGCAATTACAGTGTTGCTATACTGAAGCCCTTCTATCTTTCAAATCTTTCATCTCTCTTCTATCCCCTTTCCGAAAGAAACATCACGGTTACAGTAGTAATTGATAGGCAGCATTGCCTGAGTGTTGTTTCTTTAAAAAAAAAAAAAGACTTAAACCTCAAAGGAAGAACAGAAGATATTGACCGATTCCAAAAAGATTTTGCAGGTATGTTTCTGGTATGGGTAGGCCACTTTTCCCAGGTAGCCGTTTCTGATCAGAGAAAAAGTGTAAAAACGTTTACTTCGTTTTCCTTATTTTTGGAAAAAAATTGGAACTAAAACAAATAAAAAAATCTTTGGCGTTTTTTTTTTCAAAATTTAGTTAACTTTCCTATTTTTGAGTTCACTTTTTTTTTGAGTGTGTTCAAAAGTTCAAAAAAAATAATAAAAATTTTTGTCCACAATATAATAAATTTATTCAAGAATTGTTAGTTTTCAAACCCGTCTATCATACACACACATATAACTTTTAGTTCATTGTGTTTGTGTGTTAATTTGAATTAGAAACCTCATATGGATTATTTGATTTAGTTTTTTTTTTTCATTTGTGAATACAAATTAGGAAAGTTTTGATTTTTTCATAAAAGAAACACAACAGCATGCAGAACTTTGATGTGAACATTAGCCTGTCCAGTAGAATGTCATTTTTAAAGACAGAAACGTTATACAAACGGAATGATTAAGTATAAATCGGCATTTTTTCGTGGATGTAGAATATGGAGTAGTAACGGCAATTATTTAAGGTAACACAGAAAATAATATAGAGAAAATCAATTTGAGTAATAACTTGTTTAAATTTTTTAAAAACAATTGAGTAATTTTTTAATTGACGCAATTAAAAAATTTACTCAAAAACTAAAAAAAAACAAAATTGAGTAAATAATTTCATACAAATTTTATATTTTTTTTTTGTTTTGAATTCACATTTAGTTTATAGTTTTTTGTATATGTATATGAAAGTTTGAAATCATCTTTATGAAATTTGTCTATGTCTTTAAGACATAAATATATTTGTAAGCGTCCAACCTGAATCAAATTACGTCGCTTAAGGCGTAACGCCCAATAATTTTTCGTTTCTAATATTTAAATGTGAGTTACCTAAATCAAATGGACGTAAAAATTTCAAATTTGATGTGTTTGTTTTTGTTTTTTTTTTTTACGTCTTGCGCTACGCATTTGATTCTGGTTCGACCCTAAAGTTCGAAAAAACATTTTTTGGAAAAAAATTTGAAACTTTTTTAAACTTAAAAAAAATAAATAAATTGATAAATTTTGAGTAACTATTTACTTGACACAATTAAAAAGTTACTTAAAAAAACGAAAAATTTTAGGTAAAGTTTTAATTGTGCCAATTAAAAATTTACTCATAATTTGTAGTAAGCATTTAATAATTTTTTATTAAAAATTTACTCAATACTATTTATTAAATTGCTACTGATGCAAAATTGATTAATTTTTTACTCAATAGTATTAAAAATTTACTCAATTTTTTTTTCTGTGTAAGGTATGAGAATAGCTCTAAATTGGCAGAATATTGTATTTGTTTTTAATTTTTTTTGTTAGAGCTAAGTTAGTTCTGAATATTGCAGCGCTGTAAAACTTAGTAGCAACAACCTTTATAATTCTAACTTGATATGGATTTATTTTTGTGAAATCCATTTTGAGGCGCAAAAAAACACACTTTATTGAAATCCTTATGATACATATTTATAATTCAAGCCTGTGCTCATATGTATTTGCAGAAATATAATGCTCGGTTCAGGAGTACTCTTTCACTATTCACCTACTTTTTAAAAATTTGATTTCCTTTCGATTTTTTAGATTTTAAATTTTTTTTCTTGTAATTATTGAAGATATTTACTAGATCTTTAATTTTAACAAGACAAAAAAATTTTAAACACTTGAAGTTCGAAAGAATATCAAAAAAAAAAAAAAAAATAGACGAATGGTGAAAGAGTACTCCCAAATCGAGTAGATAATATGGAGATTAATGTAATTTTGTCGAAGTTTTTACAAAGTTATTATTTTGAGTGTAAGCATCATTGGAGAAAATTTTACAACATTGAATCGGGACAGTCTAATCTAGATAAATACGAATGTGTACAATAGCATATTATAAAAAGTAAAGTTTAAAAAAAAAAATGGCTTTTGACATTTTCGGATATGAAAAACATGAAATTTGTTTATTCAATAGAAATAAAGTGTTAGAGTATTAAAATTTTCAACAAGTACACTACACATAAAAGTTTTGCAGTTACTGTTTCACAGTCAAACAAATAGTTTACGTTTCAGTTAATATTAAAAGAAAATTCGTTTGTTTCTTATACAAATATTTTATTTGTCGTTTGTTATTGTCAGTTATTTAAAAATTTCTAAAATTAGATTTTTTTTTTTGAATTTGAAATTCAAATTTAGTTGCTGAAAATATAAGTAGCTTGTATATTGTGCTGGGCTATCAGCCAGGAATTATGAGTTCGATTCTCCTCAGATTCGAAGTTTTTTAAAATTATTTCTAAAAAAATAAATAAAAATGAATGTAAATTTCCGTTATTTTAACCGATTTTACATTAAAATTTTGTCAGTCATTTTTTATGGATTTTTCAGTTATTTTTACGGATTTCCACAGTTATTAATGAACATTTAAAAATAACTGAGAAATGTTTTTGTTTTAAATGAAATGTAAGTAGTCCGTTTTTTTAAATAAAGTTTCATTTGTTTCAAACGTATTTTCCGTTGAATTTACTCACATAATATTTTAAGTGTAAGATTTAGTAAAAGAACATAATTTTTGGAGTTTTGTATATTTTTGTGTTTAAAAATGTGTTGACATTTTTTTAGAGAATACAATTTTTTTAGAAAACTATAAATTTTATACTCCAAAAATAAAAAACGAAACGTTTTCCAAGTACTTTTCCTCTTGTTTGTCAGTCAAAAAGCCACATTTTATTATTTTTATACCTACATAGTGTGTTCAGTTATTGTGTCCACAATATAAATAGCTTGGACCATTAAGTACTAAGTGGTGAAAATTATTTGTTTTGCGTAAAGCCCTTCCTACTACTTATGCTGTTTATACTTGTTTTCACGACAGACACAATATACCAGTTAAAAACATACATTAGGGTGTTTTTTTTTTTTTTGATTATTGTAAATTTTTTTTTAATTGAAATCTGTCTCTCCACCCGTCTACGGAAGACAAGACAAGAGTTATGTCTATATGTCTTATGTTCGAGGTCGGACATGGTATAAAGCAGGATCAGGCAAAAAAAAGTTCCCTCTTGAAAACTAAATCAACCTCAACAATATAATTTTTTTTAAAGTTTTTATACCCTCCACTCTAGTGATGGAGGGTAAGTATATATAAGTTTGTTATTTCTTTTGTAACACCTCGAAATATTGGTCAAGGACCCCATAAAGTATATATATTCATGATCCTCGTTCGATTTGAAGACGATCTACAATGTACGTCCGTCTGTTTGTCTGTCCGTAGAAAACACGCTTACTTTTGAAAGACTTAACAGAAGCCGCTGAAGTGTGGCATATATGTTTGTCATTTACCTGGTCAGGTTGGTGTTGCAATTCAGCCAAAGCGGTCCAGTGGCTTACAAGTTATGAGCAAAATAGTAAATTTCGGCAAGGTTTTTTTTGTTGCGAAAATATGAGATAAAACACACGCTAACTTTCGAATGACAATTCTGAGGGTGCTGAAGCTTGGCATATAACCAGTCGTAGCTGTAAACAGGCCTGTAAAATATATTTAAAAAAAGCTTTTAATTCTATTTTCATACAAATTGTTTTTTTTTTAATTATGAAAATAAGTAAAGCAAACAGTTGAATTGTTAAAATTTTTTAAACTTGATAGATTATAAATAAATTTCTATATATACCAACAAAACGGACTGCCACCCTAACATAATCTTCCGAGACTTACTATAAAAAATATAAGCAGAGTTCCGTTGCAAAATAAATATAAAAATATTGTTTCGCTCTTAAAAATCACCTACACATTTAAGATGCTTTTGTTTATTGTACTTTTTTTATACAAACCAACATACTAGTGTAAATAATATTTAAGAATTTGTAAGTGTCTTTGTGAAATCGTTGTTTACAATTATTTATATATTTACCCAACAAACAAAGATACATACAGTTGATTGGCCTTTAAAAAGGCCTATGAGCTATTTTACAAATACTGAAAAAGGCTTGAAGGGCGTTTTTATATGCAATATAGGACCACAATGGCGTATTTAACAAAATATTGAAAATCTTTCACTTAGACATTCCGAAAGAGCAGTCAACGGAATATCATATTTATTATAACTTGGCGCAAGAATGTATCATGTTTCGTCTATGATACATAACACAGCCCCCACAAAAATGGTTCTGACCCAGTCACCAGACCCACTGATCCTTGTCTATTTTTGATTTCTTTGTAAATTTGGCTAAAATAAAACATAAAACATTTTTAAATTTGTATTTTTATACCCTCCACTCTAGTGATAGAGGGTATATATAAGTTTGTCATTCCGTTTGTAACACATCGAAATATTGGTCTAGGACCCCATAAAGTATATATATTCATGATCCTTGATCGATTTTAAGTCGATCTAGCGATGTCCGTCCGTCCGTCCGTCCGTCTGTCTGTCTGTCTGTCCGTTGAAAACACGCTAACTTTTGAAAGACTTTACGGAGGTGTAACGTCTTAAACTAACTTACATTTTGAAATATGACAATTTATGTATCATAACAAAAAATATCAGAATCTCACACCACCCTTAATGTGCGTATTCGGTTGGTCTTTTAAAACCCATAATGAGAACATATATAAATTGTTTATACAGTACTTCTCCCACTCATAAATGCAACCCGTTACCTCAAATACGTTGAATTGAAACAATTATTTTATAATAAATACAGAGAATGTTCCATGTTAAATTTCAAACAAGTTTCTTGTACCATACATCTTCTATTATTTCCTCCTTTTAATTGAGAACATTGTCCAGATCACATCAAAGAAAGCGGAAATTTTTATACGACAGAAAAAAAAAAAAATAATACAGTTTAAAGAATTTAAAAAATTAATAAAAATCTTTTTGCATCATTTAAAAAAATTTTTTCTTGATATAAAATCAATTAAATAATTTTTAACTAAATAACATCGTTTGGGTAAGTTTTTCCATACAATCAAAGTGGAGTGAAATTTTAACAAGGTGCTCTGTTTTTCTAGAACCCAAATATATTTGAGGTTAAGGCACTCAAGCAATTTGAGGTGCTTATCGTACCTCACTTAATCCATCTAAAACGCTTAAGGCCTTAGGAACTATTTATGGTGTGATGATCCACAACCAGAGTCCAAGGAGAAAAATTAAATTAAATCTGAAGAACTGCATCGTCACTTATACAGCTAAAGAAAAAACCAACGTGATAAATCTATCAGAGCTGTCCCACTTTGCACCATTCACATCCAAACAACAATCTTTGGTACAATAAAATCGTATACGCAATCGCCTGGTTTTACCAGATTCCAAAAGAACAAAATCAGCATTCGGGATAATTATTACGCTGTTTTAATTTTTAACTTTCATTTTTAAAATTAATTTAAAAAAAAAAAATATTATTAAAAAGAAATATTTAAAAATCGCGGAACGGTTAATTATATTTTTATTAAAAACATCGGTAATTTGAATTTGTAACCTAAAAATTAAATTAAATTAAATTCGTGATTACATAATTACATTCTCATTAGAAAAAATTCGATGGCATATGGATGCACCCATATGTCATAATTGCTTGTAACATAACCTAAGAATATTTCTAACGGAACGTGGGAGCAAATATAATACATCTCTTATTTCATCAGAAAAACAACAAAAACTTAACACCATCATATTAACATCGTTGGACAATGTAAGGCCTTGCAGTGTACGGCGAATTGTATGTTTGTAACTGGTATGTAAAGAAAATAAAAACTTATTGATATTTCTATTATAATTGCTCTCTAAATTTCGCCGCGTTTAAGAGTTGAGAAAACAATCGTTGTTGTTAATTATGCAGTAAGCAATAAAAAGTAAATATAAAAATAAAAAAATAGATACAAAACAAAATCGAATTGTGTTTATTAAAGTAAATTGTTTGTAATGATTTTTTTCTCAACCATATAGGGTTTTCGCTACGGTAAAATAGAAGTTTTAAAAAAAAAAAAGTTCTAAAGTTTATACAGGCTCATATTTAAGCAATAACTATTTTGATTTAATACCGATTTCAAAGTTCCGTCCGCGAGTCGTATTACTTGTATTTAATGTTTACCTAATAAAACTCTATGGAAGAGTTATTTTTAAGATTACATACATATGTAAATATGTAAAAATTATAATGAAATTTTGAAACCCCTTTTTCTAAGATACATTTTTTTTTATATGTATAAATTTAAATTTTTGTAATAAAAAATGATTGAATTTAAACTGTTCGAGTAAATTTTTAGATTTTTCCTTGGTGGTTAAGGTAGCCTCGTAGGGTAATCATGTGTGGGATTTCCAAAAATACGATAAAGGGAATCATGGTTTTTGGGAGGGTTTAGAAAATGGATCCAAACTCCATCAAAGGATACCATTAAAGAGTTGCTTAAGAAAAGGGATAGTTTGTATAGTCATCTGTATCAATACATCACTTAATTCCATAGGTATTGAGAATTTTGGTTCACTTGCATATTTTTATTAGATTTTTAAGGTTCAAGGGACTCTGTTAATAAAATAAATGTAACACTGAACGTGCTGGGTGTAAAGCTGTCAAGAACCCCCCCACGGGCTGATAGCTGGCTGCATATATGGGTCCCGCCCGACTTCCTTTACTCCAGTTAATGGTTTATCACCACAAACCTAGGTGTACGTTACATTTTTGGCTCCCAACGTGGGGCCCGCCATAGGATCGTATCCTTTTTGCGCGGCTCTCCAACTGCTTCATTTTTATAATTTTAGACTTCAAAGCTTTATTTTGGAAAAGTTTGAGTTTGATTTGTTGATTTCTAGCTTGAAATAAATTCAATATCTGAGTAGGAAATTCGAATTTTTTGGCAGTATTTAGACCAAAATTTTTGACCACTTAGCTCTTTTGTTTTACTTTTCATTTTCGAAAAAGGTAAATTAAAATCGAATCCTTCAAAAATACAATTATTGTAGACTCGTTTGACTTGGTAATTTGTCGTGTATAATCCAAACCTTATTGGTCGCGGAACAACAAAAATTATGCTTTTTCGTAGCTCTCTTTTGTCCGTGTCATTGAATTTTGGTTTTCCTTGCTTACTACTAATTTCATATGAGTTATTTTAAATTACATAGACAAATTTTATATCCATATCCCATTTTTTTTGCAACTCGCTAATACTTACGTTCGTTATCAAAGCCACCAAACAAGGAAAGTCAATATATAAATAATATCTTATAACAAACCGTAAACAATTTTTTTTCTAATAAGTACTTTGTATTTCGATAAGTTTTAAATTGTTAAAAAATGGCTGTACAACACAGTCCAGAAAAAATAGCCACTCTACCGACAAATGGCACAGATAGCAAATGTACTGTTTGTGGAAAAGATCTTCGAGATCTGGAGTGTAGAATTACCATATGTCAACATGTTTTTCATCAACCTTGCATTGAGGAGTATCTTATTGAACACAATGAATGCCCGTGTTGTAAGCGTTTGGCAAGTAGTTCTGATTTAAAAGTTATAAATCTGAATACATTACCGGTTGACTCCATTCGTAATAATTCGACAGGAGCAAAAAAGAAACAGAATTCTTCTAAAGGGCGGGGACGACCTCAAAATCGACCAAACACCCGTTTTTATGCTAATAATCAGCAACAAAATCGTTCTTTTTGTGGGTCTGTGGGAGATACTCATTCTGAGAAAAGAAATAGTATCCCTTATAATATGTCTCATATGAACAACTCGATTCCGTTTTTAGACATGAATCCTATCGGCATGAATCCCACTTCTACACATGATTCATTTAGGAATTCATTCCATGGGGTAAGATCTGACCATGTAATTCCTCCAGCTGTGGATTATAACATAATATCCAATATGATCGAACAATCAATCCAACGAGCTTTACAGTCACAAAGCTTAAATAGAAATCAGAATAACTCACGTGTGGAAAATCCTAATGCAGATATGCATGATGAAGATAATCATTCGTTGGGAAATGACGATGATGATTCGTCTTCTACGGACGAAGATTTACGGAACTTACGTCCTGAACAAATAACACGAATAATTAATAATTGGAATATTTCTTTTAATGGGAACACTGAGGATTTATCAGTTCAGGAATTTTTATACAGAATTCGTTCTTTAACTAAAACTGCATTTAAAGGTAATTTTAACCCTGTTTGTAAAAATTTACATATTTTGTTAAAAGACAAAGCGTTGTCTTGGTACTGGAGATACCATAAAAAAGTTTCTTCCATAAAGTGGCCTGAGTTTTGTCTAGCACTTAAATTTGAATATAAAGATTTTAGATCAGATGACGATATTCAGGAGCAAATTCGTGCACGTAAACAGAAAGTAGGAGAAAATTTCGAGACCTTTTATAATGCGATTTGTGATATCGCTGATAACCTTTCTACTCCTTTAACAGAATCCGAACTTGTTGAGAAGGTTTTTCGAAATCTCAGATATGAAATTAAACATGAGTTATTATATACACCGATACATAAAATGTCCATTCTTCGAAAATTTGTTCGAAAAAGGGAGAATTTCTTAGCCGCAGAAATCTCACCCAAATCTAACGTACCTCGGTCATATTCAACTCAACCAAGCCGTAAAAACATTTCTGCCATTGAAGAATCATGTCCCGTTTTGGAAGAATTAAGCCAAGATTTGGAAAAGGATTTAACAATTGAATAGTTCATGCGAATAAAGACGAATAGACCATTTGTAGAATTTTACAGGGGACAATAAAAACGCAGGAAACGGCTAAAAAATAATATTTTTGTCAACTTTTTGGTATTAGCTTAAAGATTTAGGTCACATCTACCTATATACAAAATTTTAGTAAGGTATTCGAAAGAGAACTTGCCAAAAATTGGACTTCAATTTTTTGCTTAAATGGAAAAAGGGCGAATATCCAAAAAAATGTATTGAAATTTGAATAAAAATGTGTTATTTTGCAGCAGATTTTGACTACATTTTCATGAGACTTGCAATACTTGACGAACTATGGTTGGTATTTGTTTGTAACACTTTAAGGACTTCAAGGATACACTTTTTAAGGATTGCCAGGACATGCAAAAAAAAAATTTTTGTTAATTTTTTTTTAATATTCCTGCCATTTGATGCAGTAGTAGTTCTTTATGACACTAAATACATTTTTAGGAATTATAATATTAACCCTTGACTGCATATACGACGTAACATAAAAGGACATGAACAAATTTTTGTTTTTTATTCCTGACATTGGATGCAGTATTAACACTAAAAGTTTGTATGTGCTAAGATTGTTTTTTTTTTTGTGTACAATTTCAAATTTTAGCTAATATCAATTTTAAACTCGCAGCTAAATAATTTTTATATAATATTTTGTTAAGGATGGATATTAGGGTGCGCCAAAAATGTCAACTTTCGATTTTATACCGTCACTCCCCCTAGAAATATTCGTTTTGGTATCAAAATACACTATGCAAAAAATTATGGCGATCGCTTGAGGGGAAAGGGTGCCTCAAACGCCTTGAAAATGGAAAAATATGCCAAATTTGACCATTAGATAAAAAAAAATTTTTTTTTTTGTTGTTATTCAATTTCGCCAAAAAAAAATTTTTTGTATTAGGTTTAATAAGAACTATTTACAAAAAAAATATAAGCTCTCCACTACATCGCTTACCCATTTTAACTTGCGATACAAAAAGGGCAGTTATTTTTAGGGGTACCCAAAAGTAACATTTTAACATTTTTGAAAATTTTATTAAAAAAAAATTTTAAAAATTAAAATCGCTCTCCACCAGTTTTTTATATATATTATAAAGATAAAAAATGTGAAATATTATAAATATCCGTTCGGTAGTTTTTCTTTTATAGCGACTTGAAGTTAGCGGATTTCAAGGAAAATTGATTTTTTGCTGTATTTTCTTTAATTTTAAACTTATTATTACGTTTTAAACAAAATTGACGAAATTGGCTTTGCAACTGATTTAATTGGATCATAAATTTAAGTAAGTAAATAATTTTTGCAGGACAGCATTAACCCTTGTAAACCCGGGTCGAAGATGACCCACAGGGCAAATATTTCCCATTGTATGCCGGCTTTTATATTTTTATTAAATATAATAAAATTAATCTGTAAATATAAATGTTTAAGTCCAAGTTTATTTAAATCTACATGTGAAAAAACAATGTTTTTAAATTATACCGCATTTTTTATATACGGTGGGTGACAATACAATGAAACTTTTCTAAAGTAGATCCAATTTGTTAAAAAAAAAATTAAACGTTATTATTTTAAAGTTAGTATTATTTTTAAAAATGTTATTATGTAATGTAATTTATAAAGCTTCAATTTAAGTTAAATAGCATGCAGATTGAGCAAATATTAAATGAAATACGCGTGTCGCGCTGGAAAATGAAATTATTTATACACATTTTTTTTAGAAAATTATTTAAGAATATTTTGAAGTCGATTTTTTCTAAATTCAAAGAAAAAAAAGAAAAAATTGTCCATTAGCTTTTCTTTAGTCATCAATTAATTTTTTCAACAACCCAAACAAATAATTAAATTTTTTAAATAAAGTAGAAGAAATCATGAATTCTTAATGTGTTTGATACCATCAAAAAATATATCATCATATTTATGAAAAGCTTCATTAAATATACAAAAACTTCATAAAAAGGGTTAAATTCTTTAAGTGCATACACGATGAATAGCTAAAACTATTTCCATTTACTAATTTCATGATAAAAAAAAAATAGCTTTAAGAATAATATTTCCAAAGTGGGACATAATTGACCCGGGTTTACATGGGTTAAAGCTAAACTGTAAAAATTACTAACTAACTAAAATTTATGATCCAATTTAATTACTTGCAAAGCCAATATCGTCAATTTCGTTTAAAACGTAGTAATAAGTTCAAAATTAAAGAAAATGCAGCAAAAAATCAATTTTCCTTAAAATCCGCTAACTTCAAGTCGCTATAAAAGAAAAACTGCCGAACGGATATTTATAATATTTCACATTTTTTATCTTTATAATATATATAAAAAACTGGTGGAGAGCGATTTTAATTTTTAAAAATTTTTTTTAATAAAATTTTCAAAAATTTAAAAATGTTACTTTTGGGTACCCCTAAAAATAACTGCCCTTTTTTGTATCGCAAGTTAAAATGGGTAAGCGATGTAGTGGAAAGCTTATACTTTTTTTGTAAGTAGTTCTTATTAAACCTAATACAAAAAAATTTTTTTTGGCGAAATTGAATAACAAAAAAAAAAAAAAAAAATTTTTATCTAATGGTCAAATTTGACATATTTCTCCATTTTCAAGGCGTTTGAGGCACCCTTTCCCCTCAAGCGATCGCCAAAATTTTTTGCATAGTGTATTTTGATATAAAAACGAATATTTTTGGGGGGAGTGCTGATCTCTAGCATAATTTTTTTTTTACCCATACAACTTTGGCGCACCCTAATGGATATTCGCCCTTTTTGCTTTCCACACTTTAAAGTCTTCTAACTCAAGAACGGTAAAATTTTTTGCCAATATAATAAGTGTGGTTTGTTCCTCGTAATGTTCTTTTAACACATTGTTACCGAAAGTAAAATTTTTGTATGTTTTTGTGTTGTATTTAATCAAAATTGTGCGTTAGTTCACTCCCAATTTAAACAAAAATATAAAAATATACGAATTATTGCACTTTCAAAGTAATTTTTTTAGCCTTAAAAGTCAAAATTTCCCCAAAATTTCTGCATAGGATTGTAGGGCTCTGCTAATAAAATGCATTTATGCAAAAAAACGTGTTTGCGAAAAAGTGGTCTATTCGTCCTTATTCGCATGAACTATTCAATTGCTGCTATTCAGCATTCTTCTAATAACAAAACAGTGAAATGCTGGAACTGTTTGGAAGATGGACATTTGTGGAAGTTGTGCACTAAAAACCGGGAAACATTTTGCTACGGTTGTGGCACGCCTGACGTCTATTATCCGGAATGTAGTAAATGTGCGCTTCGGCAGTCGGGAAACTCCAACAGGGGGGCTTCGTCGAATCACAGACAACCCCCGAAGTAGTAAAAACAAATTGTATTTCAAAATCATACATACCAATTTCTATCGATAAGACAATACCGGCTAGCTCAGTAATAACAAATTCTGATGCTTCTATTCATAACAACCAGACTAATGTAAATTTTTTCGAATCTCCTGTTAACGTTCTCAAACGTCCGTCCGACTTTTGTCATCTAAATTGTGATGAAAAAATTTTGTATCCAATTACACCATGTCATAAGCGATTAAACAATTATTTAGAAATTCGAAAGAAAATTTTTGGTGAAAATCCTGAAACTCCAAAACGGAAACCTAAACGTTCTACTGTACGGTTACGAAAGTTTTATAAAACCAGTAAATGTCGTAATAAGTTACTTATTTCCTCTATAATTTCATCCAATATCGATAACCGTTTTTATGCTCCAGTTAAATTTTTAAATTTTTGCGAATTTGGCTTACTTGACACAGGAGCTAATATAAGTTGCCTTGGGTGTTCACTAGCAGAACAAAATTTTACAAACTTTCCGGAATTTAAATCCATCAAATCCCAGGTAAAAACTGCGGATGGGAGGCACCATGAAGTAATAGGCTTATTAAATACTGAAGTTTTTTATAAAGATATTTCACGGAAAATGATATTGTATATCATTCCTTCACTAGAGACAAAATTAATCTTAGGGATAGATTTCTGGAAGCTATTTAATTTAGCTCCTGGAATAATCTCATCCATTTCTATTGAAAATTCTGAGAAATCAGATATTGCAACCAATTCTTCAAAATTTTGTTTTCTTACTCAAATACAAAAACAACAACTTGAAACGGTTAAGGCTATGTTTCCTAGCTTTGAGACGCAAGGTTTAGGACGTACGAAACTCATTGAACATGAAATTGATATCGGAGAATCAAAACCGATAAAACAACGCTTTTATCCTGTCAGTCCGGCTGTTGAAAATCTCATGTTCAAAGAAGTGGATCGCATGTTAGATTTAGGAGTTATTGAACTCAGTTCTAGTCCGTGGAGTTCTCCTATGAGACTTGTCGTCAAACCTGGAAAAGTCCGTCTGTGTATCGATGCCCGCAAATTAAATTCCGTTACCAAAAAAGATGCGTACCCTATTCCTAGTATAGAGGGAATTTTTTCTCGCTTACCAAAAGCAAATATTATTACAAAATTAGATTTAAAAGATGCCTATTGGCAAATTGCCTTGTCCTCCGAGTCCAGACCGCTGACTGCTCTTACCATCCCAGGTAGACCCCTCTACCAATATGTTACAATGCCTTTTGGGCTTTGTAATGCCCCTTCTACCATGTGTAGATTGATGGATCAAATAATTCCCCCAGATCTTCGTTTTTGTGTATTTGGATATCTTGATGATATGTGTATAGTATCTGACAGTTTTGATGACCACATTAGTATTTTAATTCGTCTGGCTCAACGTTTCAAAGAGGCAAACCTAACCCTTAACCTTTCTAAAAGTAGTTTTTGTGTTACAAGTGTAAAGTATTTGGGCTATGTTATCGGTAGTGGCGGTATTTCAACCGATCCCGACAAAATTAAATCAATTGTTGAATGGCCGGTACCGAAAAACTTAAAACAAGTGCGTGGGTTCTTAGGTATATGTGGCTGGTATCGACGATTTATCGATAATTTTGCTGAACTTTCTTTTCCTATTACCGAATGCCTATCGACCAAAAAGAAATTTATATGGACCCCAGAGGCCCAAAAAGCTTTCGACTGCTTGAAAACGAAACTTACTACTGCCCCGGTTTTAGTAAACCCAAATTTTTCACAAAAATTTTTTCTTCATTGTGATGCGAGTAATTATGGCATCGGTGCTGTTCTTATTCAGCTTGATAGCGAAGGTGTGGAGCGGCCAGTGGCTTTTATGTCGCGTAAGCTAAACAGTGCGCAAAGAAATTATAGCGTCACCGAACGCGAATGTTTAGCCGCAATAGAAGCCATTGAACGTTTCCGATGTTATCTTGAACTTCAAGACTTTGAAGTGATAACTGATCATGCGAGTTTGGTTTGGCTTATGCGCCAGCAGAATCTTTCCGGTAGATTAGCCAGATGGGCTTTTAAGCTACAAGGCTATAAGTTTTCAATTTCGCACCGCAAGGGAAAAGAAAACATCGTACCGGACGCGCTATCTCCCATCCACGAAGGTGACGTTGCATCATTGGAAGCTGTGGGCCCGGAAATTGACTTACAGTCTCCCCATTTCCAAGATGAAGAATATGCGTCATTAAAAGAAAATGTTGAAAAAAATCATGAAAAATTACCAGACTTGAAAGTTATCGACAATTTTCTGTATATCCGCACCGAACATGCCTCCGGTAATGAACAGCAGGAGAATTTGTCCTGGAAGTTGTGGGTTCCAGTTAATTTACGGCAGAAAGTAATTGAAAGAGCTCATGATAGTGTTATAGCCTCCCATGGAGGTATGTTCAAGACCATTGATCTTATACGAAGATCCATGTATTGGCCTGGGTTAGTTAAAGACGTCCGTGAATATGTCCGTAACTGTGATGTGTGCAAATCAGCTAAAGCCCCAAATTGTACTCTTCGTCCACCTATGCAAGTCCAAGCTCAGTCCGTCCGTCCGTTCCAAAGAATTTATATTGATTTACTAGGTCCGTATCCGAGAAGTAAGTCCGGTAATATAGGTCTGTTAATTGTCGTCGATCATTTCAGTAAATTTCATTGGCTCTGTCCGTTAAAAAAGTTCACGTCCGCATTAATTCAAAAATATCTTCTACACGAAATATTTCACTGCTACGGCATTCCCGAGACTCTTATTAGCGACAATGGGAGTCAATTCAAATCCGGTGAATTTAATGTTTTCCTCAGCAAATTAGGTATTAACCATGTCTATACCGCGATATATTCACCCCAAAGTAATGCATCGGAACGCGTTAACCGTTCCATATTGTCCGCTGTCCGTTCTTATTTAAAAAATGATCATAAGGAGTGGGATGTACACCTTACTTCCATATCATGTGCCTTACGAAACGCAATACACCAGAGTATTAACTGTGCTCCATATAAGTCCCTTTATGGCTTTAACATGGTAACCCATGGTTCTGATTACAAACTGTTAAACAATTTAGGATTATTAACAGAATCGGATGTTTCCATAAAACATTCAGATAAAATGGCGCTCATGCGGTACGATATACAGAAAAATCTTCAAAAAGCATTTGAAACCAATCAGAGGCAATATAATTTGCGCTCTAGACCCATAACTTTTTCACCTGGTCAGATAATTTTTCGACGTAATTTTCAAGCTAGTAATATGGAAAAGAATTTTAATGCTAAATTAGCCCCAACATTTTTAAAGTCACGGGTAAAAATGAAAATTGGCAACAACTACTACATAATCGAAGATCTGAACGGCAAAGTCGTTGGGACTTTCCACGCCAAAGATCTGAAGCCCTAATTTTATTTCCAGCTAAGCCTCCAGTTAAAACTTGTTTTCTTATCTGGTTTTGTAACGTCTTAAACTAACTTACATTTTGAAATATGACAATTTATGTATCATAACAAAAAATATCAGAATCTCACACCACCCTTAATGTGCGTATTCGGTTGGTCTTTTAAAACCCATAATGAGAACATATATAAATTGTTTATACAGTACTTCTCCCACTCATAAATGCAACCCGTTACCTCAAATACGTTGAATTGAAACAATTATTTTATAATAAATACAGAGAATGTTCCATGTTAAATTTCAAACAAGTTTCTTGTACCATACATCTTCTATTATTTCCTCCTTTTAATTGAGAACATTGTCCAGATCACATCAAAGAAAGCGGAAATTTTTATACGACAGAAAAAAAAAAAATAATACAGTTTAAAGAATTTAAAAAATTAATAAAAATCTTTTTGCATCATTTAAAAAAATTTTTTCTTGATATAAAATCAATTAAATAATTTTTAACTAAATAACATTGCTCGTTTGGGTAAGTTTTTCCATACAATCAAAGTGGAGTGAAATTTTAACAAGGTGCTCTGTTTTTCTAGAACCCAAATATATTTGAGGTTAAGGCACTCAAGCAATTTGAGGTGCTTATCGTACCTCACTTAATCCATCTAAAACGCTTAAGGCCTTAGGAACTATTTATGGTGTGATGATCCACAACCAGAGTCCAAGGAGAAAAATTAAATTAAATCTGAAGAACTGCATCGTCACTTATACAGCTAAAGAAAAAACCAACGTGATAAATCTATCAGAGCTGTCCCACTTTGCACCATTCACATCCAAACAACAATCTTTGGTACAATAAAATCGTATACGCAATCGCCTGGTTTTACCAGATTCCAAAAGAACAAAATCAGCATTCGGGATAATTATTACGCTGTTTTAATTTTTAACTTTCATTTTTAAAATTAATTTAAAAAAAAAAAATATTATTAAAAAGAAATATTTAAAAATCGCGGAACGGTTAATTATATTTTTATTAAAAACATCGGTAATTTGAATTTGTAACCTAAAAATTAAATTAAATTAAATTCGTGATTACATAATTACATTCTCATTAGAAAAAATTCGATGGCATATGGATGCACCCATATGTCATAATTGCTTGTAACATAACCTAAGAATATTTCTAACGGAACGTGGGAGCAAATATAATACATCTCTTATTTCATCAGAAAAACAACAAAAACTTAACACCATCATATTAACATCGTTGGACAATGTAAGGCCTTGCAGTGTACGGCGAATTGTATGTTTGTAACTGGTATGTAAAGAAAATAAAAACTTATTGATATTTCTATTATAATTGCTCTCTAAATTTCGCCGCGTTTAAGAGTTGAGAAAACAATCGTTGTTGTTAATTATGCAGTAAGCAATAAAAAGTAAATATAAAAATAAAAAAATAGATACAAAACAAAATCGAATTGTGTTTATTAAAGTAAATTGTTTGTAATGATTTTTTTCTCAACCATATAGGGTTTTCGCTACGGTAAAATAGAAGTTTTAAAAAAAAAAAAGTTCTAAAGTTTATACAGGCTCATATTTAAGCAATAACTATTTTGATTTAATACCGATTTCAAAGTTCCGTCCGCGAGTCGTATTACTTGTATTTAATGTTTACCTAATAAAACTCTATGGAAGAGTTATTTTTAAGATTACATACATATGTAAATATGTAAAAATTATAATGAAATTTTGAAACCCCTTTTTCTAAGATACATTTTTTTTTATATGTATAAATTAAAATTTTTGTAATAAAAAATGATTGAATTTAAACTGTTCGAGTAAATTTTTAGATTTTTCCTTGGTGGTTAAGGTAGCCTCGTAGGGTAATCATGTGTGGGATTTCCAAAAATACGATAAAGGGAATCATGGTTTTTGGGAGGGTTTAGAAAATGGATCCAAACTCCATCAAAGGATACCATTAAAGAGTTGCTTAAGAAAAGGGATAGTTTGTATAGTCATCTGTATCAATACATCACTTAATTCCATAGGTATTGAGAATTTTGGTTCACTTGCATATTTTTATTAGATTTTTAAGGTTCAAGGGACTCTGTTAATAAAATAAATGTAACACTGAACGTGCTGGGTGTAAAGCTGTCAAGAACCCCCCCACGGGCTGATAGCTGGCTGCATATATGGGTCCCGCCCGACTTCCTTTACTCCAGTTAATGGTTTATCACCACAAACCTAGGTGTACGTTACAGAGGCTCCTGAAGTTTGACATATATGTTCTCCATTTACCGGGTCAGGTTGGTATTGCAATCCAGCGAAATCGGTCCAGTGGTTCAAAAGTTATGAGCAAAAGAGTAAATTTTGGCAAGGGTATTTTTCGAATTTACAAGATTAAAACCACTATAACTTTCGAAAGACAATTCTGAGGGGGCTGAAGCTTAGCATATATATTTGTCGTTCCCCAAGGCTGTTTGGTTTTGAATTTCAGCAAAATCGGTTCAGTGGTTCAAAAGTTATAAGCAAAGCACTGAATTTCAGATTTGTTTCACCTTAAACTGTTGAAAACTCGTTAAACAAGTTGTAAAAGCATGGTGAAATACCAGTTTTGTAAAACTTGTTGTTGTTTGTTTTCTTGTCGTGGGGTGCAGTTTAGTTGTTAGACAAGTAAATATTTGTTATTGTTTTGTTATTGTTAGTGTAACTGTATGTAACGGGAAAAAATCAAATAAAATATGTGTATGATTGAATGTTAATTTGTTTTTGGTTTTTAAAGAAGAGAATGGTAATATAAGAAGAGGAAAATATGTGAAATAGTTTTTTTTTTTGTATTACATATAGGTATAAAACAACAAAAATATTTTACAAAGTAATTTGTTACTCAAAGAAATTGTATACTAAAAAAATATTTACACTCAAAAAAAAATGTTACACTCAAAAATAAAATGTGCTCATGTCAGGCTAGTCTGTTGATAAAAAAACATATAAAGAATTTTTCTAGCAAATATCAAATAATCAATTTAATGTAATTGCCTACTGATGACGTAGAAGTGGCTACAGAAACCATGGTCTAGGGTAAATCCACATTTAATTTAATCTTTAGAAGACACAATTTTCTTCTTCAATCAGAAAAACACAAACAACAAATTAAATACACTTGGCTTACGCCGAAAAAATATAATAAAGTACACATTATTATTTTTTTTTTTTTGAATGAAATGGCAGACTCAAAAAAATGTTGACAGTCAAAAAAATATTACACTCAAAAAAATTTGATTGATTAAAAGAAAGTTTGACTCAAAATAATATACATATTTCTAATAAAAAATTTGTAATGCAATTTTTTTAAATTTTTTTTAGAAAATTACTATCAGATAACATTGTGGAGGGTATTCATAGATTCCACCAAGTCGAATTTAATTTTTCTACTTGTTTTTATTAATTTTGTAATTGCCTTTAAATAACAATCATACGCAACGGTGCACAGTGATTTATTTTTAATAAATTAAAACAATTGCAGCGAAATTCATACCGGTTATAGCTAATGTAATTTCGAGCTTAAGTATGGACGATGGACCCCACATGTCTAATAAGGGCACCATCAGAGGCCCCAAAAGTATGATATATTTAGTATACAAAAATTTTAAGTGCTTTTAAATCGCCAACTGCTAATGCCTGTAAAGAAAAATCTAGCACTGAACTAAAAAAGCCTTTTGTTATGTAAAATGCCAACTTTCATTTGCTTTTGGTTTCAACCCATTCCGAATCGGAAAGTTCCATTTTGTATTAATGTGTTATTGAGTCTTTTCGATTTTTTAATGTATAAGTTAATTTTTTATTATGGGTGATTTATTTCATTTTTACAAGTGGAAAGAAATTAAAATTGTTTGTTGCCACTAAATGTCTCAAGTTATCGGAATGAAATTTCGGCCCAAGTTACTAAATATTAATAATTATTTGTTTTCGAATGGTGAAATTTTTATCTGCTAATTTCCGTCAATAAAAGCATGATAAAGACGTATTTATTATGGTAACAAGAAAATAAGGGTCGAAACCAGGTAAAATCTGCCACTGGAAAATTAACACAACCTCTGAAAATTTATTTAAAAATAATTATTATTTCTGATATCTGTGGTACAGGGTATATAATAACTACCCGAAATATTGGTCCAAGACCTAATATTTAGTACACCTATCCACATAGAATAACTTTTTGAGTCGTTTTAGCGATGTCCGTCTATGCAAGTAAACTTTTGCTCACTATACACGTCGCGATTTGACTGAAAAAAATCGTATGCTTCTTTTGACTCAAGGTAGATCGCTATTGAAATTAAAAAAAAATAGGTTCATGTTTTGACCTAGCCCCCATACAAACGGCCCTTTTTAATTTTCCTTAAATGACTTTAATAACCGTATTCCAATAGGTATTCCGCCAGAATTTAGCTGGTAAAAGTTTTTTGTATATATACCAGTTCTACTTGTAGCCCCCATACAAACCATCCTTCCGATACTTACATAAATCTCTCAAATTTCATGAAAATTTTAAATATTTTATTAAATTATTTTTGTCTGTATTTAACGTGTACTTTAGAAACGTTATCGAATCTAATTATAACCAAATCATTTTTTTGATTTGGGCTTCATTTGTAAATTTCGCCCGATATTTAGGTACAGCGGTGTATTGGCAACAAAGAGAAGGCTACTTCACTCTAATTTTGTTTGTGAGTGCTTTCTACACTAATTAAATATTTGACAAAAGATAGATCTTATCGGTCCATTTTTGGACTTGAGACCCATTTTCTGGGAAACACTGATTAAGGCTATTATATGGCCGGTCTTGACCTACTACAATTGTATTAGTTGTTTTCTTTTGGTTTATTAGGTATATTTCTATTATTGTTTATTTTGTTTTGAGTTTCTTTACAATATGTATTTAAAAAAATGTTTGTATGCATGTAAAATTTGTAATTTTGTTTAAATAACATTAAAGCATCCATCCTGACGATGGTATTTTAAAACATTGCAGTGTGAATCATTGCGAATTTTATTCACTGTATATTTGCTACGATATTTTTTAAAATCTTTAAACAAAATGTATTTTTGTTCTTCTTTTACATCCATTGTTGTAAGTTCCCAAGAGCTTTCACTTCTAGTCCCTTACTAGAGGAAACAGTGGAGGACGCTGAATATATGTTCATATATTTGTTACAACTAAAAAAAGAAAAATAATGTTTTATTATTTATGTATATTGCTTTAAATGGTGTCCAAGCATAAATCCTTAATGGGTTTCAACCACAATAGCTTTCGGATGGTTACTTATTTTTCTTCATGAAAAATAAAAAAAAAGAAACAACAGAAAAAACGAACGACAGACCAAATAAATAACTGAGGCTTTGGTTATATCATAATAATTCTCAAAGAATTTTAGTGCACAGAATGAACATTGGAATTAAAATTATTTTTTTTTTTTTTTTTGATTTTATATCATAAATTTGTACTTATTTTTTTTTTTGTTGAGTAACACATAAATAACAAAAAACAGATTTTTCTTAAATAAATATTTACACTACTACGTTTTCATTAAGCAGTGAAATTTCTATTTTCTCTGCAGGTCACATCTTCAATCGTCCCCATAAAAAAACCAAAAATATGCAATTTCAATGCTCTTTACTTACTCATTACTAACTTACAATGCTCATTACTTGTTTTCTACAAAAATTTTAAATTTTCAACTTTTTTGACGCGATAAAATTTAAAAGAAATTCTCGTGATTTTACTACACCATTTCCAATTGTATTTCAGAAATTATCAATTGTATTTCAGAAATTATTAATTGTATTATAGAAATTATCAATTATATTTCAGAAATTATCAATTTTATTTCAGAAGTTATCCATTTTATTTCAGAAACTAACCATTGTAAAACAATTAAAAATTACTGAAATACAATTGATAATTTCTGAAATACAATTGAAAATTTCTGAAATATAATTAATTATTTCTATATTTAATAAAATACTCGAGCTCGAGGTATTTATTTTATTAAATATATTTAACAAAAAGGTCGAACAAAAATTAACATCTTGATTAATTATTTCTGAAATACAATTGATAACTTCTGAAACACAATTGATATTTCCTACAATACAAATTTAAAATTTCTGAAATACAATTGATTATTTCAGAAATACAATTGATTACTTCTGAAATACAATTCATATTTCCAACAATACAAATTTAAAATTTTTGAAATACAATTGATAATTTCTGAAATACAATTGATAAATTCTGAAACACAATTGATAACACTGTAAGTAGGTGAAAACGACACACCAAAACGCCGAGACACGTCAACCTAATTTTGGGTCGTAGAAGCCAGGGGTGTACCACGTCTTAAAAAGATAGCTCAAAATCCCGAGATATTTCGATTTTAAATTTGTAGTAGATTTAAGGCGATTTTTCATTTTATTTCAATGAAGAAACTTAAAAAATTTGTTAAAAACTTGTTATTTATCAAAATTTATATCTAGGAAATAATGGACGTTTATTTTCAATCGAGCATCCAGCAGTACTTGCTCCTATTTTGATGAATTTTATAATTTTTTTTGTATTTATTCAATTTTTACTCTTAAATTTGCAAATTTAAAATCGAAATATCTCGTTATTTTGAGCTAACTTTTTAAAACGGAGTATACCACTGGATTCTATGACCCGAAAATAAGTTGGGGTGTCTCGGCGTTTTTGTGTGTCATTTCAAAAGTTTAAATTTTACTTACAGTGTAATTTCTGAAATACAATTGATAATATCTGAAATACAATTGATAATTTCTGAAATACTATTGATAATATCTGAAATACAATTGATAACTTCTGAAATACATTTGATAAGTTCTGAAATACAATTGGAAATGGTGTAGATTTTTTGCTATCTCCTATTTTATAGGAATTCCTAGTAAAAAGTACTAGATTTTTTGTAAGTTTACAAGATTTTTACCAATAAAATTTTAAATTTATAACTTTTTTGGCGCAAAAAAATCTTACAAGGAATTCTCGTTAATATACTAGATTATTTTTTGTAAAAGTTTTTTTGGAAATTTGTAAAAAAAAATTGTAAAATTAAAAAAAAAATTTAAATTTCGGTCGAAATTTGTTTGTTAAAAAACAAGGAAAAAAAAATGTCAAATTCTAGTAATTTGGCAAGGTTTTTTTTTGCGTGCAGCCCCATACAAAGGTCCTCTTTAATATTGGCTCAAATGACTCTAATAACCGCATTAAAATAGATATCCTTTCGAAATTTGGTAGACAAGTATTCCGAAACCGACGATTTTGAAATTTAAAAAATAGAAAAATTTGCTTCAGCCTAATATATACTTATTGTTAGTAACTAATCATATGCATAATGTAACACTATCTGATTATTAACATTAAACCAATTATTTGTACATTATCACCAAATTAATGTTTAAACTAAAATTAAATAAAAACACTTACATTTCTAAATAAACAATAGTTAGAAATATTTAATTAATTATGTATATCGCATACAAATGATTTATTTATATCGAAGGTAAATATTCAAAAGTATGTGTCAACAAAAATAAACTGAAATTGGATGTTTTCTGTTAAAGTTTTATTGTCAGTGGGTGGATTAGATCCACAAACGCGAAAATTTTCATAGCGTCGCAGTGGTTTTTCGACTGCGGCGCTTTTTGTAGGAAGTGTACGAGTATTTGCTAATGAAAATCACTGAATTCTAAATTCAGAAAAAGCGGTTCATGAAAAAATTTCATAGCAAAAATTGCGGCTATAAAACTTTCGCATGAACCGCTTATTACAACAATTTTATATGCTATCGAAAAAGTAACGCCGCGATTTTTAGAACCAAATTTTTACCTGCGGTGCTTTTTACAACTAGTGTCTTTGCTAACGAAAATCTCTTAATTATAATTTCAGAAAAAGAGGTTCATGAAAAAATTTCAAAGCAAAAATTTTAGCTATCAAATTTTCATATGAACCGCTTTTTACAACAAGTTTTCATGCTATCGAACAAGAATTTTTGCAGCTACGCTTCTTCGAATTTATAATCTAAGGATTTTCAGTACCAAACCAACTTTTAACGTTTCTCAAAAAAAAAAATCTGTAACAAACAAGTGCATTTTTAGATTTAAAGGCATAATGTTTAAAAACACAAACATATATTTTAAAATTAAAAAACTTGTAAATTTAGGCCATATATCATTTATTTGGTGACGTTTCATTGGGAATAATTTAATTTTGATTTTAGGGGTTATTTCATAGTGAAATAATATCCAAAGTTTGGGGATTGTTTCATTTAAATTTTTACTATTGGGACTTATTTCATATTGTTTGAGCATTATTTCACTGGGGGCTATTTCATTTCTTGTCTGGGTGTTATTTCATTTGGTGGCTATTTGATAGTGCCAAGTGGACCCCCTAATGCATATGTTAAGTGAATTTTAATGAGCTTCAATTCCGTGTTATTATTATAATTTAATAATATTAAATTAAACAGATTTTTGTTAAAATCATATAATTTAAATGCAATCAAAAGTAAATTCATATATGTTTTGTATATATTTTTTTAATGTAGAATAGAGTGGTTCAAACAAAATTGAAAATCGTGAATTAAACAATGATGACCAATAATTTTATTCATTAACGTTTAAATGTTGCGAGTATTGACAAATTTCAAAAATATATCTGCAAGGGATTTTTATGAACAAGAGTTGGGAAAACTTAAAAAAAAGTATTAAAGTGACATCCCGCATATTGTTAATACTATACATGACATTTTTTAACGGGATTTTGAGCAGACCCTAACTTTTAACATGAATATATTTTACTTTTTGTTTTTTTTTTTTACCACTCCATTGTTTAATGTATATAAAATAATCATTACTGACGATTGCACTACAGTCCAAATCCAAACAAAAAACTAAATTACTGTACGTATACGTAATATTTAATTTATTATTTTCTGCACCACATTTGGATTAAGGTAAAATAAGGTTGGGCTGAAATTGTTACAACATTCTTAGTCATACTAATCAATTCTGATTTAAATTGATGATACCGATACTAGTATGAAACATTTACCCAAATTTTGGTTAAAAAATTTTATAAAGTAATAACTTGAATTGATACAATTAGTTTAGATTGTTTGAAATTCTATCAATTTGTAATAAATTTTGTTTTGTGTGACGCCGACCACAAATACATACGTATAACTTAATCTAGTTTGACTACGCTTAAAACGAGAAGGTGATAAAAGTTTACTTTGCATATTCCTGAGAGAGCTTAAAAAAATTTTTGGCACAGCTTATAAAAAAATTGGAAATATATTGGTAGTTTAACAAAGCAAACAGGATTTTTTTTTTATTTTAATGAAAAGGAAATTTCCCAAAAAGAATATGTCAAGTACCTTGGCATTCATCTGGACAAAAAGCTCTTATGGAGAAAACACATTCTGACCAAACAGAAAGCCCTTGACTTACAAGTCAGAAAAATGTCTTATCTGATTGGCTCTCAATCAAAACTTTCGCTCGAAAATAAGCTTTTAATATACAAATGCATACTAAAACCAATTTGGACTTACGGTATCCAATTGTGGGGTACTGCAGCAAATTCCAATTTGGAAATTCTACAGCGATTCCAATCGAAAATACTTAGACAAATAAAAAATCAATTGATATCCTATCAAACAAGAGTTCAAAACCCTCCAAATCCTTTAGCGTCAACTTTAATGGCAAACACAACTACTTTTACCCGACTTCGGAGAAGAGCTCCCCAGGACCTACTTAGATGAACCCCTTAAAATGGCCCAGAGTATACTAAGAAATTATTTTTATATATATTTTATTTTTTTAGTTTTAAGTTATTTGTGGGATGATCACTGGATCATCACCACGTCATAGTCAAATAATTTTAAGTCACGTGTAATGATTAATATCAACTTATGGTAGATTGCATTAATAAATGAATTAAAAAAAATCATTATTTTTTTTTTCATCATCATTTTTTTTCATCAATATTTTTTTTTCCATTAATATTTTTTTCATTAATATTTTTTTTCATCAATAATTTTTTTCTTCAATAGTTTTCTTTCATCAATAGTTTTCTTTCATCAATATTTTTTTTTTTTAATATTTTTTTTTTCGATATTTTTTTTATCATCAATATTTTTTTTTTTCATCAATATTTTTTGTTATCAATATTTTTTTCATCAGTATTTTTTTTTCATCAATATTTTTTTTTCGTCAGTATGTTTCGTTTTCATCAACATTTTTTTTTTTTTTTCATTAAGATTTTTTTTCATCAGTATTTTTTTGTTTTCATTAATATATATTTTTTTTCATCAATATTTTTTCATCAGTATTTCCTTTTTTTTCATCAATATTTTTTTTTTTTCATTAACATCTTTTTTTCTTCATTATTTTTTTATTTTACAAACTTCGCAGGCATTTTTTTATTAAGGGTCTAACTTTTATGAGATTTATAACATTATCTATTTATCTAGACATTTGTGGGTTAAGCGATACAAAAATTTTACAGTTAATGGCATTTACGCGGTAATGCTAAACTTTACATTGGCATCTCGCTCTCTCTCTCTCTCTCTTGATTTAAACGGTATATCCTGTGTGCGGAAAAAAGCTAAAAATATTTTAATTTAAAAATATACATATCGTTGGCTGGACTGACATAAGTCATATGTGCAGTGTTAAAAAATCTCGAAACAGCTTGTTGGTGATGTATACACTCATAGAAATCGTACAGTATTCCTTACTTAAAAGTCAGCAGTTCCTAGTAGCCGTTAGTATAAAAGGGCCATACAATGCTTTAGTCAATTTATACTAGTGCCTACGGTCAGTACCGTAGTACCGGGAATACCGGTATTCCCGGTTCTCGGTATTACCGGGAAATGGTACCGGTTTCCCGGTTCTTGAACTATTCCCGGGAATACCGGTATTCCCGGTTCCGGTTCTGACGGTATGTATATTTTATAAAATTTTTTTCAATTACAAATTTGTCTTCGCTTTTACAAAAAAATATACAAAACATGTGAAAAACACCATTTCCACATTTATTATGAATTTAAGAAAAAAATTGTTACATGATTTTTGAATAATTTTGCAAACACAACTAAATATTTCTGAAATACTGATTAAATGGTATAGTTGGAAATTTTATGGTATAGAATTTTTTGGTTTTTTGAGAACCGGTACCAGCATCAGAACCGGGAATACCGGTATTCCCGGGAATATATCTAGAACCGGGAAACCGGTACCAGAACCGGGAAACCGGTACCAGAACCGGGAAACCGGTACCAGAACCGGGAATACCGGTATTCCCGGGAATACCGAGAAACGGGAAATGGGGGGCACTTATTTATACTCACGCAGTTGTAAATGACCAGCTCGAAGATAGCCATCCATTTTTTTCTCGTATACAAAAACTTACACTTAAAAAATAATGTCATTAACAGATTGTAGTGTATTTAAAATGTTTTACGTTTTATCGTTTTAAAAAGAAAAACCATTTGTTTAACGTTCAGTTGTTTTTTATTTCAAAAATAACAACATAAAAAATAAAGACTTTCATTAGCATTCAATTTTTTAAGTCACTTATTCTTGTTTTGTAAGTAAAAATCAGTGATTCTTCTTTAATTGTTTATGATTTGTGTACGTTATTTTTTTAATTTGTTGGCATTTTTAAGGAGAAATCAATCAATTTTACCTACTTGTGTGGTTCATTTTTTTGTAAAAAAAAAAATAATCAAAAAATTATTTATAGAAATATAAAAACATGTTTGTGTGAAGTGATTTTGGCACGATGGGTAGAGTGTCCTGCAAGAATGTAGTTGATTGCGGGATCGATTCCCCAAAAACTTTACTAAAAAGTTTTTAAAAAGGAAAATTGTAAAAAAAACTACGAAACCATTAATTTTTAGTGTTTTCGTAGGAATTTTTTTTTAAATTTGTTGCTAAAAATAACACAACCATTAATTTTTAATGTTTTCGTAGGTTATTTTTCAAGTTTGTTGGTAAAAAAAATGAAAGTGACGTTATTTTTAAATGTTCAATGTTATTTATTTAAGAAAATGTTATTAACAGTAAAAAATAAATGTTGATGTTTGTTAAAACAAATGAATAATTACTAAGATGGTTTTCAAATGTTTTATCACTTGTTTTAAATATATTTTTCATTTGTATTTGCCTACAAAATATTTGAGTGTTCTCATACTTCTTTTTCCTTATTTTTTCCTTTTTCTTTTGAATTGTAGGGCAAAATTTCCTATTTAACCCCCCGTGATCCGCGCCTGCTTTTTACTGTATTTTATACTGTAAGATTATTTTTAGTGTATGAAACCTTGCAATCTTGCCTTTTTGCAGTGCAGTCAACAATATGTATAATTCGTACAACTATTAAATTCATTTTTTTATTTCCTTTTATGTGGTATTTTATTTTATTAAATTAAATTATGTTAACGGTTTTTTTTTTAATTATGATTCGTACTATCGAATTTTTTTGCAACAATTGTTTTTTGCGTATGTCGGAAGATAGATGCTGTTTAAAAAAAATTAATTTAATATATAAATACAATTGTCGTTACAATTAAATAAACGATTTTACACAAATAACGTGCATTTTTTTATAAACATTAAGGTATATATAATTGAAAAAAAAAACAATCTCCATTTAAAAAAAATGCTTTATATTCAAACATAGCCTGCTCCTAAATGACTTATTTGAAAAATTGATAAAAATATTAATATTTGCTTGGGTCAATAAAAGCCGAAATCTACTTTATGAATTTAAAAAAAAAAACTTGAAAGTGATTTTCGATGAAGCCCCTTAATAAACTCGTTTGTCGTATTTGCAATTAAATCACATACAATTAAATTCAATTACATTAAACATACAAACAATTATAAAATTAAAATTAAAAATGCTATTAGCTTTCATTTCGAGTGTAATTAAAATCATAAATATTTTTTTTTTATCTGTCCACAATCTGACATCTATTAGAAAGGGACCATGTGAATTATTTACAAAAAAAAACATTCTAATGCTTCACAAAAGTACAATTAGTTTTTATTTCCAATAAAATAAAATAAATTGTTAAAACACATTAAAACTTTTGTTCCTATTTAAGACGCAGTGATCATTGACCGATATTTTATAATGTTACAAACAAAATTTCAAACTTTTATTTATAAAAGTCCCCACCACTAAATAGAGTTTAAAATTAAATTTGGGCTTGCCAAAAGTTTCCCAAAAACTAAAATTAAAAAAAAAAAAACATTTTTGAGAATTTTTTTTTTTAAATAATTTCCGCGAAAGTAAACAAATATCATTTAATTTTTTAAATACCTTTTGGTATAAAATTCAAATTTGCAAATTTAAATCAAAAGCCGAATTAAAGCATTTTTTTTATATTTAGGTTATACAGAATGTGCCAAAATTCTAGGCCATACGGAGGATTCTGAAGTTTGGCATATATGTTGGGAATTTACCTGGTCAGGTTGGTATTGCAATCCAGCGAAATCGGTCCAGTGCACAGTGCCACATTTAGCCAATCTAGCACGACAAAAATCAAAAAATAAAAGTTCCCCGATTTTTATGATTTGTTTGTATGTATTATAAAACATTCCTAATAACTCGGAAATACTCATATAAGTACTATAATTCTATCAGTTATTAAGATGTGGGTGCATAAAGTTGCATCTTGTAAAATCCTGAAAGTGGTGTTCATTATTTCGCATTAATTAAGTCGATTTTAAATTGTTGTAACTTTTTATCAAAAAAATATATTTATGCACTCTTTAATGGTAATTTTAAAGGATATTTAAAGGCTTTAAGTCATATATTTTCTTCTTTTTTTAAACAATTTTTTCTATTTTTTATTAAATTTTTAACATAATAAAAATTTTTAAAAAGAAAATTATATATTTATTTTTTTTGATGAAATAGAACTTTTGTGTTTGGTCTCTATTGGTCGCCGGATTTTTTCAGACATATTGACCAATATCCATAGTACTTATTTCAACGGCTAACTTTTGCGACCGTCTGCGACGCCGACTACAGTGGGGCGATATGTAAACCTTGTTTTAACATATTTTTTAAACATATTTTTAAAAAGAGGGCGTGGCAGTTGCCTGACCGCCCCCTTTTTTTGTGATATTATTTCTACAGTACTTCAGAGTATATATACCAAGTTTAAAGAAATTACAATCAAAATTAAAAATTTTTTATAGAGTGGGCGTGGCCGTTTACTGGCCTCCCATATTTTTCATAATGTTGTTTTTGAAGTCAAAACGAACATTTATACCGAATTTCCAGTCAATATAAATAAAATTGGATTTTTGTCGTCCTAGATTGGCCAAATGTGGCACTGTGCAGTGGTTCAAAAGTTTTGAGCAAAAGACTGAATTTCGTCAAGGGTTCTTCGCGAATTTACGAGATAAAAAACACGATAACTTTCGAAAGGAAACTCTGAGGCTGAAGCTTGGCATATATATTTGTTGTTTCCCTGGCCTAGTTCATACTGAATTTCAGCCAAATCGGTCCACAGGTTCAAAAGTTATTAGCAAAACCGTAAATTTCAGATTCACTTCACGTTAAATTCACGTGCTGAAAAAACCGAGCCTTAAAAATCCAGCTTTAAAGACATTGGAAAGCCACAAAATTTCTTTAAAAAGTATTTTTTTTTCACTCAAAAATATTTTTACACTAAAAAAAATTTAGACTCGAAAAAAATTTACACTCAAAAAAAAATAGTCTTTTTTTTACAAAAATTATAAAAAAAAATATTTTACTAAAAATAAAATATTTCTAGTTAAAACTGTTATTCTTTCACGTTAGAAAATTAACCATCCTTTAAAAACGGCATTGCGGAATTTAACTTTTCTACTTGATTTAATTAAAGGTAACCAAAAAATTTTATTAAAATTTTTATTTTTCAAAAAAAATACTAATTCTAAAAAATTTTAGGGAAGAAAAAATACTGAATGTCAATTCAAGACAATCGTATAATATTGGACGTTTTTGATGAAAATCCACACTCAAAATAATTACTCTGTTAAATACTCTGCAAAATGACTGTAATCTCAATTCGACAGATATTTTACAAAGTTATCTCCCGAAATACAGATTTTAAGAAACTATTTTGTATTTTTTTGTGACCGAAAAACAAAATTTTATCTGTAACTTTGTAATCTCTATTTTAAAGATAATATTTAAATAGAGTTTTTTTTTTGTTAAAACACAGATTTTAGAAAAATCTGTGTTTTAAGAAAATACTAAATTTCATATGTAATTTTACTTACTGCTCTGTAATACAGTTTTCAAATAAAAATAACTTCAAAAAACTTCCAAATATTTTAAAACGCGTCTTAAATTACAATAAAAGCTGGTTATTAAACCGGTCAAATTTATACGATGGCATTTCCCAATTGTCAACACTACTGGCACATTAAGGAAGGAGAAATTGATCAGAAATAAAATAATGACCGTCGTGTTAAAGCCATATCAAGTCAAGGTGTTCTTAAACGACTTCCCTTTAATTTTATAAAAGTGTTTATTGAAATGATCCCGCTCAAATGTGGCACTGAAAATGAGAAGTTTATGAAAACAAAAAACGTGAGAACATCTGGCGAGTTTATAAATAATTTCTACAAAGTTAAACATTCGCGTGCGAAACATTTAAGCGGGCGCATTTAAATGATGGCAATTGCCTTTATTTTTTTTTTCATGTTATTACTTATCCAAGCTCTTGCACATTACAGTCGAAGAAAATTAATAAAAATTGTTATAGTTTCCACTTAAAGAATGAATTTTAACAAGAAATTAAAGTATAACATTTCGCGTGCGCACCATTAAAGTTGGAAATGCATTTAATCAAGCTCATTTAAATTTTAGTTTTTTCTCAAAGTTTATGAAAGTACTAATAGGAAACACGGTGAACATCTACCGCTTAAATGCGTCACTAAATATGTGAGCTTTAATAATTTAAAATATTCGTAATACGGAAAGAATAATTTTAATGGCTTGTCAGACTGTTAGTGTTTTTGAAGCAAAGAAGTTCTGGACTTCATGCACGCAAAGTTAAAAAAAATTAAAATCGCCTTAGGAATGACAACTTTAAGAAGTTTTTTTTATTAAAAATGTGTATGTTGTTATTTTCGTTCCCAATTATTTCATGTGTTCAACTTTGTAAATTTTCTGAAGTTTTTGAAAAACTTCTGGTCACATACCAACATTTTACAGATAATTCTGTAAATTTACATTTTTTTTGACGAAATAATTTTACAAAGTTTTTACAAATACATGTTAAATTACAGAGTATTTATCTGTGAAATTGTGATTCCATTTAACTAATATTTTACTAGAAACTATGTAGTTTTACAGTTTTTTTTTTGTTCAAACCATTTTACAGAGTTTTCTTCGTAAAATAACAAAAAAATCTTGCTGGTTGGAAATCTATGGTATTTTCTGCTGGCTCAGCAGAGTATCTCTGTAATTTAACAGAGTGATTATTTTGAGTGCACTAAAGAAAAGTGCTTTCTTTAAATTTGTACTACTTATTTTGATGTCTTTTTCCTGCTTTTTTAAGAGCGTTAAAAATTGTTTTAAGTGCTTATTTTTGGTTGCCCTACTCGACAAGTTACAAACGGAATGACAAACTTAACCCTCTACCACCGATTGTAAGTAAGTAAAAGATATACAAAATATAGCTATTAATTAATGCGTATGATTAATTATTTAATTGTATGGTATAATTAATATTACTTATACGCTCAAAGTGAAAAAAAGAAGTTCGCGACGATCGATCGTCACAAAAACAGAATAAAATTAAATTCAAACTGCATTCTACTATTTGCCATCTTTGCAAATAGTAGAATTTGCTTTAAAATGGCATCGTTTCATTAGTGCATATTTTTTGGGTCACATTTTGTATAAAATTTTAGTTTAAGCTTATTTTTTCCATTTTTTAAGATTTTTTTTTGTAAAGATTATTAATTTTCCTGTTAGGCTGGCTTCACAATTTTTCTTTTTGGGGTCAAATACTTTTTTTTCGTTAATAAGCTAAATTTAATTTTTTTTTATTATAAAAACACAATTTTTATAATTTCTAGTGCATATTTTTTTAGTTTTTAGAGCATTTTTCAAGTTTTTTAGCAAGGACCGGAAAACTTTTTTTTTTTTGTTTTCATCAAATATATTTGTCGTTTTTTAAAATTCAAGGACCACGCTGAACGCCTTACCCATGTCCGATCGTCCTTAATTTTTGTTAGATGTATTTTTACCTACAAATGAATATATCTAGGGTAAGTTAGGGTCAGTAGCTATAAATTTTTACTTTTTTGGAGCACCATATAAAATGAATCAGAGACAACAAATAAAAGGCATTTTAAAAATTTGAAAACAAATAGAAAGAATTGTGATCATATCTCGAACTATGGCTTAAAAGTTGGCACCATGAAAAATGACCCCAAAGCAAAATGGCCCCAAAACGAAAATGAAAAATGGCCCCAAATTTTTATATGGATTACAACAACACGAAAATTTGGGGTCATTTTTCCTAGTTTTTTGGGGTAATTTTTCCTTTTAATTTTGGGGCCATTTTTCATTTTTATATGACCCCAAAATTAATAGGGCCATTTTTCATTTTTTGATTTGGGGTTATTTTGCAGAATGAATAATGGCCCCAAATTTAATAAAAATAAGAAAATTATTTCCACATAATCCCCGTCGTATTTAAATTAAGACTTTTAACAATTGGCATGCATTTATTAATATTTGTACAAAATCTGTGTGAAAATTTTTTTTTGCCTTTAAGTTTTTCAGCGTAGCCGGCCTTAGGTCGGACTTAAGGATGACAAACATTAAACTCACCTTCTCCGCAAAATAAAGTTTTTTTGGGCAGCAGTACTTTATGTTTTAATATTTTAATACAACAAAACAAAAATCTGAAGTGACAAAACAAAAAGTAGGAAGGAACTTGGAAAGATTATTTGAAATGTTAATTTCATTTTGGTATAGGTTTAAAGTGGTTGCTTACGCTTTACGTCAGCAAACATGTACTCTGAGGTCCGTTGGTCTTTCGGTATTATAAAAACCTACTTAAATTTTATTTCCGAGTTACTTAAGTTTATTAATTATTTTATTTTTTTTTAAACTTTAAAAGCATATAGGTGTGAAGAAAGCGCCGCAGGCGAAAAATTTTTACAAGAGATTTTAACAAAAAATTAAAAAAAAATCGCGCGATTTTTTTTTAATTTTTTGTTAAAATCTCTTGTAAAAATTTTTCGCCTGCGGCGCTTTCTTCACATCAATATGCTTTCAAAGTTTTTCAAAAGAAATATGTATTATTGCAACTGCCATTATACAGAATCCTAGAAACGATAAGTCATCAAAGAATATACTTGATTCCCACTTCTTCGTGTGGGTTAATAAAATAGAATATATCGAGGGCCTATATTCAAAACCCTCTATCTTCCATTTTCACGAAAATGACTTTTTGATGGCAAAATATTCAGTAAAACGGCCCTCATCTATGGTTTAAAATTCAGAACAAAAATATTTTTTTTTTTTATTTTATTTGCATTTTTGGTTTTCTCTATCTCTTACACAATTAATTTTTCTGAATGCAAAACCCTCTATCTTTTCAAATAATTAATTTATAAATATTTTTTTTGAATAATTTCATCATGCATTACATGTTTTCATACTAATTTTTGCATGCTGAACATGAATTTGTCAACAAAACTCCAGAATCACGATTTTGGTCCACTGATGCTAATATTTTTCTCAAAATTCTTGTTTGACTTTTTAGAAAAATAAGACTCAAAATTTGGATGTCTTGTGTACATTATGAAACAAAAATTTTAATCTTAAAAATTGCGATGCTGATCAGCATCTGTGGACCAAAATCGCGTTTTTAATTTTGTGCTATTTTTTACATATCATACTCATCAGTTTGTCATCTTTTAAGATGAATTCGGTACAAAAAATATTTTTTTTCTCAAAAATCAGCACCTGTGGACCAAAACCGCGATTCGGAACTCTTTATAAGCCGTTATCATTAATAAATCACGTTAAAAATTTACCGATGTCGTAAATGAAATCATAATAATTCATTTTTATGAATATGCAAAACCCTCTATCTGATCATTTTCATTCATGTACTTAATATTTTTGGGAAACAAAACCCTCTATCTTTCATAATATCCCCAATAGTGCAAAATTTTGAAAACGAATTATATGTGAGATTCAGTAGTTGATTTATAAAAATATTGTAGAATATCGAATTTTAATACCTCTAACAATACGCGAAATAAACAGTTTTTTGGCTCTCCTGAAAAGTTGTGTTTTTTAAGATAGAGGGTTTTGAATATAGACCCTCGATATTTTTTACCTTTGTTAAATTCACTTAATTATATGGAAGTACTTACACGGGTGCTTTAAAGATATGAATAATCATGAGAACTATAATGGGTGCCAAAATCAAATCATACCGAAAATCCAATGATGTAAATCCACCATAAGCAGCAGCCCGAAAGCGTTAATAATATCTTTCATGTCGTTAATACAACTCAAAAGTTTTAAATAAAAAATAATAATTTCATTGGGAGTTATTTTAAATTTATAATTATTAATTACAATTTATAATTATTGACTGAAATTGACTGAATGAAAATTTTATTTATAATGGTTTGGGAAAAATACATATTTTTTTTGGGTCATTTTTCATATTGCAATTTGGGGCCTTTTTTCATTTTTAGAAAAATGCTTCTAATTTTTTGGGGCATTTTTTCACACAAAATTGGGGCCATATTTCATATTTCAAAGTGGGGTGAAATTTCATTTTCAAAAAGACCCCAAAACTGGGCCATTTTTCATTTTTGGCGTTGGGGCCATTTTGCATTGGGGCCATTTTTCAGGGTGCCTTAAAAGTTGCGTAATTTAGAGTAGAATTTTTATAGTTTTTTTTACAGAAAAATCGAAGGTTTAGGACTTTTTCAAAAAGTCGATTTCAATTTTCAATCGTCAAAAAGTGATAATTACTTCGAATAAATTTTTTTATATTTTTTTTCTAAAACTACATTTAAATACCAACAAAAAGTTTTCCAACTTTTTTTAAGAAACTATATTTTTTAATGATCAAAATTAATTAAAAATTTAAATTTTTTAATTTTTTTGAGAAAATCTCCATTTTGAAAATTGATTACTCAACACTATCTTGGAATAAAAGGCTGAAAATTGGTGTCTAAGTTACACTTAATAAGTACTCTAATAAGTTTATCCAAAACTAAAATAAATCGAAAGGGGTCGGGTATAAAGTGAGTGATTTGGCCTGGAATGCCCCATATACAACCAAAATATTGAATGAAAAATAACGATTTCTAAAGTGTTAACCTCCTTAAAGAAATTTGTAAAAATGGTATTGTAATTAAACCGGTATTTGAACACATCCCGTCAACGATATATGCATTCAAAACTTCATATGTTACTTGACAGCTTAGGCCATCATTTGGATACAAATCAGTGTATATCTGCTACTCTTATTTAGTATCTTTAACAATTTTCATATTAAACTTTATGTTCCATTAAAAACAGTTTTTTGTATAATTTTTCATATGCATATGTGCATGTATGTTTGTCATATGCGTGTAGAACTAGGATGAAATTTCATAGTTCATAAAATAACTTTAGATATAAGTTTGAGTTCAAATTATCCTTTTCATATTCACTTTATTTTAAAGATATGTTTGCAAAAATAGCAGAGTAAAAATAAAAAAAAAAATGTTCTTAATACAAAAACATAGAGCCGAGAGAGACACGATTTACCAGAAACTTATAAAAAGTAAATGAAAATTATTCATATGTGCATAAAACCTAGCGTTTATAATTTTAATTTAACCCACAATCCATCCCGGACTTTGTATTTGGTGTTAAATATGAGGAGTACCGAGAATGGTCGGTACCATCCAGGAATCACGGCAATATAACAACTACCCAAGTTAAAACAAGAGATAGTAATAAATTGGGCTGTGCCGAATCTTTTAGACCCTTCAACTTGTACCCAAATTAAAAAAATATATAAACACGACAGGGTCGTTTGGGGGAAGGAGGGTGAAGGTGCGGGGAGATGTTCAAATCTCCGTTGCGGTAGTGTGTCGTGGTAAACCTTTCCGTTTCCAAAAACAAAATTAATTTCCCATTCCCCTTGGTCTAAGAAAGAGTCGGAAAACTTCCTCGGCATAAACATAATGCATTTGTTGAAAAAATTTTAAAAAATTATGATCCTTAAAAAGGATCGAAATATTTGAATGGAATTAAAGAATATTTATTTACAAGAAAAACTGGCCTCGAGCTCGAAATTTTTTTATTTATTTACAAAAAAGTTTAAAAAATTAGCTTTTTTGCGGTTGTGTTAGTTCTTCAAGGGGAAACTTTTTGTGTTAACCGGATTTGTAATGTAATTGCTTTAAAATACTTTGAAAAAACCCCAGCCCTTCCACTTAATTAAAGCAAAAAATACAGTTTTAGAAATTCCAGCTGATTTGCTATATTTGCAAACTCAACTCTGCAGTTATATATTTACATATACATATGCACACGTTCTGACATAACAGACTTACGTACACATTTAGTGTGTGTATGTGAGAATGTGATTAAATATTATGCACACATACATATTTGTATTTACTCGGCTGCAAAATGTAGTTAAAGTGAAACACATTAGTTGATGAAATTACAATGGGTACACATTATTTGCAATTATTTCATTTATTCATTGGTGAATGAGTGTGAGTGTGTTAAACTTTTACCAACTATTTACTAACTTTAGAGCATACGTTTTTATTAAGGTTGCCAAGAGCGATTATGTTGAACACGTCAGGGTTTCTGGAATCTAAAACATAAGAACTCGTGATTATTTTTGAAAATCGGGGTATTTGTGTGTTATATTCTTCTGTGCTGAGTGAATCTTTGTAGTACAGAAGCGTTCTGCTGATTTATGTCTTTATGTGTAGGAGCGAAAGTTAAAATTTGACAATTAACACATCGGCTGAAAAGTCCATAGAATTACATAAAGGTGGCACCACCAATGAAAAATCCATGTAATTTTTGAAAAGTACCAAACTTTAGATGATGATGAGGTGATGACCCATACATAGGCCCTATCGCTCTTGAAAAAGACTATGTTGATAAATTAAGTCGAATTTTGTCAAACAATTTTTTTTTTTTTTTAAATTCTGATTAATTTTTATTAAAAAATAAAAATTTTTTATTCGACCTTTAAAATATTATATTTTGAGTAGGTTTATTCTAGCTCGAGGTCATTATTTTCTTTACTAATTTAAACTTTTATATTCTCATAGAATAATTTTCAAGAAAATAATTTTTCTGTTTTAAATTTATTTACTTACACAGAAAAAAATATGGAGGAAACAAATTTGAGTAATTACTTGTTTAATTTTTTAAAACAAATTTGAGTAATTTTTTAATTGACGCAATTAAAAATTTACTCAAAAATTGAAAATAAAATTTGAGTAAATAATTTAATACAAATTTAATATTTTTTTTTATTTTTTTTTTTCTCTTGGTGTTTTGAATTCTCATTTAGTTTATTGTTTTTTGAATATGTATATGAAAGTTTGAAATCATCTTTATAAAATTTTACTTTGTCTTGAAGACATAAGTATATTTGGTAAAGTTTGTAAAAGCAATTTTTTTGGAAAAAAAAATTAGAAACTTTTTAAACTTTTAAAAAAAATAATTTGATACATTTTGAGTAAATTTTTACTTGACACAATTAAAAAGTTACTTAAAAATATTAAAAAATTTTAAGTAAAGATTTAATTGTGTGAATTAATAATTTTACTCAATTTTTTTATTAAGCATTTAATAATTTTTTATTAAAAGTTTACTCAATACTATTAAATCGTTTACTGGTGGAAAATTGAGTAATTTTTTACTCAATAGTATTAAAAATTTACTCAAAATTTTTTTTTATTTTTTTCTGTGTATGTTGGGAATTTTTTACAAGACTTAAGCGACACGTGTTTCGGGATTTGTCAGATCCCATGGTCAAGAATATTTAGCAAAAATAAAAAAACTATATACTACAAGTAGCAAAGGGTCTTTAATGACAATCGTTAATGATCAAACTAAAATATTAATACATATTCGACTCTACTCTCATTGGGAATTAGAAGACGAAAATTGTACCATCGTAGTAAGATCACGATCATCAACTAACCAACAAACCAAATATTAAAACAGACATACATAGTTTCTAATTTCACGTTATAAAACCATTTTAGGGGTAATAATCTGATCTGACAAATCCCGGAACACGCGTCGATTAAGTCTTGCAAAAAATTACCAACATTAATAAATTTAAAAAAGAAAAATAATTTTCTTGAAAATTATTCTGTGAGAATATCATAGTTTTAATTTGTAAAAAAAATAATGACCTCGAGCTAAAATAAACCTACTCAAAAAAAAAAAAATTATTAGTTATCCTTTATTAGTTTTCCGCCAATGTGTTATGTTAGCATTTGACAATTAATCTCATAGGAGTAAGAAAATAATTGAATCCAGATGGGGCTTTAAATGTCTGCTACATGTTATATTGTAAATCTCGCAAAATACCAGGAGCTTAGCATTACCCGTGTGTAATCTCTAATGTAATTACAGTCGAAATACTTGAAAAATATAAACTAATATTTAGGACTTTCTTAATACAGATTTTAAAACTGAAATCCTACATTTGCATAAAATGGCGTTGCGCGTCCTTTAAAATGATCTTTTAACAAATTTAAAACTTAAATAAATGTCTATGTATGATCTTATTAACACTTGGGTTATACGTATTACATTAATTTATGACTTCTTCTGTACTATTTTTTTAACATGTTATTTATCTATCAGAAAATGTTTACACAAAAGAATTAACTTATAAAAAAAATAATTTAATTGGTTAAGAAAAAAAAACATAATGTTAGTTGATGCAAATTATATTTCTGTTGGTAAATAATGGAATTAGTATTAAAACAACAACCATGTAGATTTTTAAAATAATTAAAACTTGAAAATCACAAAATTGATTTGTTAAATTGACCGTAATTCAATCTAACACAAAATGTATTACTAAACATTTAAGAAAATCCAAAACAAAATTGATTTTTTAATTAACATCCAATATACATAATATACATTAGGGTGGCATGAACAATAACTTTTTTAGAGTTTCTTCGTTTATATCTATTCTGATTTAAAAGAATGTTTTAAAGTTATTTCAATTTTACATTTTAATTTTGTTTGTATATTGAAATTTTTAATTTTTTTTCAACTTTTTTAAATTTTACTAAATTTTTCTCGAGCTTTACACATTTAAATTGAAATAAACATAATTCGTTTAAATATTATTTTAATTTCTCTTATTATTTTTTAATTTCTTCAAAAAAAAAATCTGATGAAATTTAGAAAATCATTAGTTTTGTTTAATTTTTTGCATTCAGTTCGTTGGTGACTATTGCATTGGAAAGACGTATATATTTGTGTCTCTTACTTTGTTTTACAACGAGTGTTTATTTTTTCTCAACTAAGAATTGTTCTTGTCTTTTATGGCAAGACCTTTTAAGCGCAAAAGGGGTAATTATTGGACCCCTTTGCAGGCCCTTGATGATGATGGAGATCCAATGGACTCAGATGAGACGACGGAAGCTGTAATTAAAAATGTTAAGGAACATATTCCGCCAATAAAAGTTTTGGGTCAGGGTGGTGATTTTATTCACAAAATATTGACTGAAAAAGGTATTGTAAATTATCGACTAAAAAGAATGTCAATTGGTACAAAAATATTTTGTGATACAATAGCCTCATATGGTGTTGTTAAAACTTTGTTAAGTGAAAAAAACTGTCAATTTTTTACACATGATATAAAATCTGATCGTGTATTTAAAGTGGTTTTGTTTGGCCTTGAAACTAAAACAGAAGAGCAAGTAAAAGCAGAATTAACTTCTCGTAATTTACAGTGCACTCAGGTCAAACGCGTTGACAAAACATATAAAAACTTTGTTGATACAATTTACATTGTTTCTTTTGTAAATGGTTCTCTTAAATTAAATGATCTAAGAAGAGATCATAAATGTATTTTTCGTACAATTGTTAGATGGGAGTACCAAAGAAAAAACAAAAACAGAATTGTACAATGTCATAACTGCCAAATGTTTGGTCATGGCGAGAAAGGTTGTTCTGTAAGAACTAAATGTTCAAATTGTGCTGGTAAGCATAAAACAGTTGATTGTAAAGCTAACACTGCAAAATGCGCCAATTGCAATGGTAATCATAAATCATCTGATCTCACTTGCCCAAACAGGGAGATGTATTTGGAAATAAGAAGCAAGTTTACAAACAAAAAATCAAATAATAATGTTCGAAGGTCAAATAATAATGTGATCTCATATAATACCACTCAATTTCCTCTCTTACCCAAACAAAGAGAAGTACAACAACCACATATTAATCAGGAAGCAAATGCATCTCATAATCAAAGAGAAGTACAACAATCCTATGTTAATCTGGCAGCTAATGCATCCCAAAATCTTCCACATAACAACAACAACGTTAATAAAAATGATTTATTCACCATTGAAGAGATAACTCAGCTTTCGATGGAATTAATAAATAAATTAAGAGATTGTACATCTAAAGAACAACAGTTTAATGTTTTAACAGAACTTACTATTAAGTATTTATACTCAAATGTTAAATAATGAATACGCAAATGAAAATAATGTATTGGAACGCAAGAAGTATCCGCGGCAAAATAATAGAGTTTTTTAATTTAATTATTCATAAAAATATTGATATTTGTTTAATTACTGAAACCTGGTTGGATAGTGATTCAAAATTCTCACATCCTATGTTTAATTGTCTGCGCATCGATCGTCCAAACAGACGAGGTGGTGGTGTGGCAATTATTATTAAAAAATCAATTCGTTTTCAACAACTACAGTCCGTCAGAACTAATATTATTGAAAATGTAGGAATTGATCTCTCGTTAGATCAACTTAATTTAAAAATATTTTGTGTTTATTTTCCAGGTGGAAGAAATTCATCTGACATTTTACCAATTTACAGACGTGATATAAGAAAGCTGCTTAGTATTCAAGGAAATTTTATATTATGTGGTGATTTAAATAGTAAGCACCGCGATTGGGGATGCTTTAGAGCAAATTGTTATGGTAATTTACTTAACGATTTGACTTTTCATTTCCCTTTTACTATAATGTTTCCAAATAGTGCAACACGAATACCAACTTCTTCGGGGTCCCGTCCTTCAACATTAGATCTTGTACTTACAAATATCCCGGAGTATCTAACCCAACCTGAAGTTTTAAATACACTCTCATCCGATCATCTACCTGTTATATTTTTACTTAATGCCTCTGTTTCTTCTTTGGGAAATATGAAGCTAAATTTTAATAAAACCAATTGGAGAAAATACTCTGAAAAACTTGATTCATTACTTCCCATTGCTCCACCTAACAGAGATAACATTTCCACAGTGAATGAAGTTGATGAAATGGTTAACACATTTTCTAATGCTATCCTTAGTTCTATCGAACATAGTACTCCTGTTATTCCAAATTCACATACGAATTTTATAAGATTACCAAGCGAAATTATCAACCTTATTAGGGAGAGAAACTATTATAGACGTCAGTGGCAAAGATATAGATGGACAACGGATCTCGAAGAATACAAACGTTATGACCGTTTGGTGAAAACTGAAATATGGAATCATAGAAATCGGCAATGGAATGACAGATTACGTAGACTTGACAAGCGCTCTAAGCCTTTCTGGAATATTACTAAAGTTCTGAGAAAACGGGTTTCCAATATTCCCTCATTAGTGGATCAAAGTAGGGCTATAAATACTGATTCCGATAAAGCTAATGCGTTTGCAGAAAACTTTTTTCAAAATCATCATGTTTCAGACAACCTTGGTTGTCAGGCATTAGAACAACAAGTCGAAAACGTGCTAATTCATAACAGTTCTCTTAACTATATTACACCCGACTCAGAATACATTTCAGTAGATACAACAAAAAGTTTATTAAGAAGTCTTAAACCACGAAAATCTTGCGGATTAGATAGCATTAAAAATGAGTTTTTGAAAAACCTCTCAGTTTGTGGAATAATATATCTAACATGTATTATAAATTCTTGTTTAAAGCTTCAGTATTTCCCAACATGTTGGCGAATTGCAAAAGTAATTCCTATTTTAAAACCGGGAAAGCCCAATAATGAAACGGGAAGCTACCGGCCTATTAGTCTACTCAGTAGCCTGGGAAAAATGTATGAAAAAATTTTAAAAGAAAAATTATTTCTTTTTATTGATGAAAAAAATATTATTCCCAAGGAACAGTTCGGGTTTCGTCCCTTTCATAATACAACACAACAAATCAAAAGAATTTCGAATTACGTAAAAAATGAGCTTATAAACAAAAAGTCTACTGCTATGGTACTTTTAGATGTGGAAAAGGCTTTTGATACCGTATGGCATAAAGGCCTTGTATATAAATTAATTTCCTACGGTTTTCCGTCATATCTGGTAAAAATCGTAGAAAGTTTTTTGACAAATCGTAGTTACAATGTTTACATTAACTCTTCATACTCAGAAAACTACAATATCGATGCTGGTGTTCCTCAAGGCTCTGTCTTGGGGCCTTTGTTGTACATTTTATATTGTGCAGACGTTCCTAAAAGTCATGTTTGTAACTATGCTTTTTATGCTGACGATACTACAATTTACTGCTCTGATGTATCACCACAACCTATTCTTGATAATATACAGCATTCTCTTAACAGCCTTTTTCAATACTTTGTTAATTGGAAAATTAAAATAAATGCTGGAAAATCACAAGCTATCTTTTTTACAAGAAAAAGAAGTTCTTGTAACCTACCCAGTTCAAATTTATCTTTAAATGGTGTAGATATTCCCTGGTCTAACAATGTTAAATATTTGGGAGTTTTTCTAGACCGACGATTAACTTTTAATGAACACACCAATCATATAATCAAAAAATTTAATATTGCCATTAAAATGTTATACCCTGTTATTAATAGAAAGTCCAATCTCAACACCGAAAATAAAATAACTATTGTCAAGACAATTTTTCAGGCTATAGCTCTATATGCATGTCCAGTTTGGGGAACATGTGCAGCAACACATGTTAAGAAAATCCAAATCAGCCAGAATAAACTTCTTAAAATGGTTATGAATTTGCCTTGGCACTATTCTACACAAAGATTACATCGTCTTTGTAATGTAGAATACATAAATGTGCGTATTCAAACTATAATAAACAAATTTCAAACTTCGTGTAATCATTCAAACAATGATTACATTTCCAATTTATATTAGGTAAAAACTAATTTTTCATTATATATATATCTATATTTTTTTTCCTTGTATGTACTATACATTCCTTCCTTTAATTGATTTATTGAAGGTTTTTATGCTCAAATTTATTTTCCTTCTCCGATAAAAAATTTATTAAAATTCATTTGCGTGTTCTTAAATTAATAAATATTGTTATAGATGTAAGGTAGCTTTAACCATCTCTCTTAAGATTTATTTTGTATATGTTTTTATAAAAATGATTTTGAAAATAAAACTTAAAAAAAAAAAAAAAAAAAAAAAAAAAAAAAAATTCTTTGGATGTATTGTAAAATAATGCATTTATAGGTAAAAAGTATTTTTTTTGCTGAGTTCTTATGTACAGTGACTCACAGTGAAAATGGTCCACTAGATATTACATAGAAATTCGTGAAAGACAAAGTAAACAATCCCAAACCATATTATTATCAATAGAGTATTGTTATAAAAACTGATGCTTAGGTAATTTATCAAGTTTAAATTCAAGCCTAAAAACATCCAAATTGAGTAAATAATAAATGATCTACAGTGGTCGAACTGGAAAATAATATTATTTATAGACCTTTTTTAAATTTTTTTTTAAATATTTCTTAGTCGATTTTTTCCAAGTTTAAACATTCGAAATTTAAAAAGAAATCATCTAATTGGTAGTATTCAGTGATCAACTAATTTTTGCAACGACCCAAACAAAATTTAAATTAAAATTTTTTAAATTTAGTACAACAGTCGGAATTTCTGAGACCTCCAATTATTTTGAACACCAATTTTATATAAACAAAGAAAATATTTTATTGTTTAATAATTTTAGTACATCTAGGTGTAAAGTAATGAGATATGAAAACAATTAAACTGTTTCTTTGTTTACAAAAAATGGTGGTAAAAAAAAATGCCGACTCTTTCACTGCATTTAAAAATTCTGATTTTTGTTTAAGTTGTTGCAAAAATTAGTTGATCACTGATTGGACGATGATTGGACGATTTTTTAATTTTTTAATATTTGAAATTGGAAAAAACCGACTTAAAAATATTTAAAAAAAAATTAAAAAATGTATATGGGGCATTCCAGAATAAATGTATATTTATTCCAAGATGGTGTTAAGTAATCAATTTTTCAAAATGGTGAATCTCTCAAAAAAATTAAAAAATTGAAATTTTTAATTAATTTTGATCATTAAAAAATACAGATATTTAAAAAAAAAGTTGTACAACGTTTTGTTGGTATTTAAATGTAGTTTTAGAAAAAAAAAAAAATATGAAAGAACTATTAGAGGTAATTATCACTTATTTTTTGACGTTTAAAAACTAAAATCGACTTTTTGAAAAAGTCCGAAACCTTCGGTTTTTTTATAAAAAACTTTAAAAATTCTACCCTAAATGACGCAACTTTTAAGCCATAATTCGAGATGTGATCACAATTCTTCCTTTTTTTAAATTTTTAAAATTGCACCTTTTATTTTTTGGCTCTGATTTATTTTATATGGTGCTCCAAAAAAATAAATTGGCAGATACCCACCCTTACTTACCCTAGATATATTCACTTGGAGGTAAAAATACGTCTCACAAAAATTTAGGACGATCGGACATGGGTAAGGCGTTTAGCATGGTCCTTGATGTTCAAAAAAAGGATTACAAGGAAAAATATGAATTATTTTTGTTTTCGCAATTTTTTTGGTATTTTAAGTTAGGGTTTAATTCAAGTGATTACAGAATAATGATGTGGAGTATAATGCCTTTCTAATAAGGTACTAAAGACTAAAATCGGTTGAAAATCAGCCAATTTATTACAACTTCCCCAGGCATCTAGCGTGTGTCATACCACTTGATTAAAGAATACCAGTCCCTTTTTTTAAATTTATTGAACTTTTCTACTGTAATAGCATTTTTTTATTATTCACGTTTCAGTGTAATATTTTTTTGGTTTTTCCAAATTTTAAAACCAAAAAAAATTTTTTTTTTTAAAATAGAGATTTCAACAGGGTGTTGAAAATGCTGGCATTTTTAGCATTAATTTAAGACATGTTAGCAAAACACAATATGAAAAATACTTGTCATCTAATTACATTTGAGCTTGAAGAATAAAAAAATGTTATTACAGTAGAAAATTTCAATGAATTTCAAAATTCGGGATGTATTGCTTAATCAAGTGGTCTACCACTTGTTAGATGCCTGGGGAAGTTGTAAAAACTTGGCTGATTTTCAACCGATTTTAGTTTTTGGTACCTTATTAGAGAGGCATTTTACTCCTATTATAATTCTCTAAACACCTAAATTTAAACTTAACTTAAAATATCAAAAAAATTGAGAAAACAGAAAAAAGTTCATATTTTTCCTTGTAATCCGTTTCTAAATTTCAAGGGCCATGCGGAACGCCTTACCCATGTCCGATCGTTCTTAATTTTTGTGAGGCATATTTTTACCTCTAAATTAACATATCTAGGGTAAGTTAGAGTCAGTATCTACCAATTAAATTTTTTTGGAGCACCATATAAAATAAATCAGAGTCAAAAAATTAAAGGTGAAATTTTCAAAATTTAAAAAAAAATACAACAAATTGCGATCACATCTCGAACTATATCCTTAAAGTTGCGTAATTTAGAGTAGAACGTTTAGACGTTTTTAAAAAAAATCTAAGGTTTCGGACTTTTTCAAAAAGTCTATTTTAATTTTTAAACGTTAAAAAATAAGTGATATTTACTTCGAATAATTTTTTTAGTTTTTTTTTTTCTAAAACTACATTTAAATACCAACAAAACGTTGTCCAACTTTTTTTAAGATATCTATAATTTTAACTTTTCAAAATTAATTGAAAATTTAAATTTTTTAATTTTTTTTAAAAAATCGGCATTTTGAAAAATTGATTACTCAACACCATATTGGAATAATAGGCTGAAAATTGGTGTCCAAATTGCATTTAATAAGTACGAAAATATATCCAAAAATAAAATAAATCGAAAGGGGTCGGGTCTAAAATTGAGTGATTTGGCCTGGAATGACCAGTTTGACAATCGTAGATCATTTAATTTTTACTCAATCTGGACGCTTTTAAGCTTAAATTAAAGCTTGATAAATTACCAAAAGATAATTTTTCAAAATAATACTCGATTGATAATAATATGGGTCGGTATTGTTTACTTTGTCTGTAACGAATTTCTATGTAATATCTAGTGGATTCACTGTATGTATAATATCTATTTAAATTATTATAATATATGAAGAAATACTCATACACATTTTTTTCAATGTCCGGCAGATCTGTGGTAAAGTAAAGTAATAATAAGATATATAGAAAAAACTTGTTTTAAAATAAAAAGACTTTTAAAAAAATCTCATAAATAAAAACAGTTACAACTTTTTTATGCAAACAATTTTTAAATGCGCTGACCAGGTTGTCGTGGTGTTCTAAAATTGTGAATTTTTAAACGATAAAACCGAATTACCTAAAAAAGACTGCAACTTTCGATTCCGAGAAATTTCGAGACAAGATTTAAACGAATATGTGTTTTTTTAAAAAGTTTACATTGAACTTAAGCTATTATAACTTCTTGACACAGATATGCATTCATATATTTTGTTTATTTGTCAAATGCATCTGCTAGTTTTGAAAGTTTAATTTCTGTTTAATTTTAAATACAAAATTCTTATCAAAAGAATTTTAAATGCATACCTACACAAAAAATTTACATTTAAAATGTTAAAAAAAGTTTATGTTATAAATTTTAAAAGAATTTTTCTTTGAAGCACCCGAGTAAAAAAGTTTTTATATAATTATATATAATTTGATAAAATTATATCAAATTACATATAATTTTATAAAATTATATAAAAAGGGTTAAATTTTCCAAAAATTTGGATAAAATTATATATAATTTGATATAATTATATATAATTATATCCAGGATTTGGTGGATATAATTATATAAAATTATATCAAATTATATATAATTTGATAAAATTTTATAAAATTTGATAAAATTTTATCAAATTAGATATAATTTGATATAATTATATCCACCAAATCCTGGATATAATTATATATAATTTTATCAAATTATATATAATTGTATATAATTTTATAAAATTTTTTTGAAAATTTTACCTCTATATATAATTTTATATAATTATATTTAATTTGATATAATTTTATCAAATTATATATAATTATATCAAAAACTTTTTTACTCGGGCAGTTATAATAAAATGTAAGGGTTATATTAATGGATAATAATAGATATAAAATTTTTTTGTTTAGTGTTTATTAGTCCTTTTCGTAGCCACAATGTTTTTAAAGTTTCTTTTTGTAGTTCTTTTAATTCTTCAAGCAACAAGTTGCTTATTTTATCGAAATTTTCATAATAGGTTGTTTGAAAAAAGCAACCCGTTGCAACGCGTTGCTTGAAAAAAAGCAAGTTCACACGCACTTTAAATGGGTAGCACGAACAGATCAAAATCACGGTTAAACGTTTAAAAACTGACATTTTAAGCATATCTCGAAAACGATGATGAGAGATATAGAAAATGATTTAAGACATGATAAAATTGTATTCAGTGCAAAACTAATAATGAATCAATTTGCAAACATTTATCGCGAGGGTAAACTGTCCCAAAACGACTGCCCTCGACCCCCTCCACCCACCAAAAAAACCCACCTGATTTTTAAATAAAGTTTCTGAACAATTTAAGAATTCTAGCATCGAATTTTATCAAATTTTTGTCAAATATTTTTCTCTTGAGGCATACGAACCTTTTAAAAACGTATTCGTTTGCCAAATAAAGGCATTTTTATTATAAATGAATATATGAGAAATACAAAAAAAAAATCTGATATATAACTTTGAATATATAAAGAACATAGTAGTTATATGTGTTGGGAAATTCTTTTGCATATGTATGTCAGTAGATAATTATATTCATATTTCGCGTTTAGAGATTTATCCATTATCACATTATAGCAAATTTAAGTTAAAACATTATTTTTTATTACCAATTTGGACAAAATGTCCACGCACACACATACACATACCGTCGCTGCGCCTAAAAATGGAGTCATGTGTTTTGGGGCAAGTGTTCAGGAGAGCAAAAAAACTGCTTATTTTCGTCCCTTCGCGATATTTTTTAAAAGTTTGTTCTACAAAAAATTCTTGTACCGATATGCTATCCACATACTGCAAAAAAAAATATGAAACATTTAGCGGTTTTCCAGTGGTGCAGAAATTTTCAAAAAACATACACATAACTCCTTTTTTAAGTACTTTTTGGAACAAAATTTAAATAAATGGAAATATTTTTTACACATAACTCCTTTTGTTTATGAAACCATTTTTATTGTTAATTTCTTTTCGAGAGGGACAAAGACTAAATATAGTTTGTTGGCGGTTTAAAGCGACATTAGTCAGACAATGTCCTTAAAATTTTGATATTTGAAAAATCTTCACTAAACAGCGAACAACAGATTTTTCGCAAAACTGGTGCTGATTTTTTGTTTTTTCTTGTAAATATTCAACAGCTTCGACATAAATTGACATCTGCGAAAGATGCTGTACTTTAGATACTAAAATTTTCCGCCGTCAATTATTTAATTGCTTTCACAAGGCTGTTTTACCCGCCATTTAGGATTTAGATAGCAGGATAAAAATTTGCAAATATTTTTCAAAAAATCTTGACAAATTCATTCAAAATACTTGGATGCTACGTGTGAACCTCATATTACTAAAAAAGTGGTCCATTTTGACACGTTCTGTTAGTTTTTTATCAAAAAAAGTTATGTGTAGCTTAACACATAACTCCTTTTCAGACCATTTTTTAGTATGACGAACACATAGCTCCTTTTACTAACTTTTGAACCAATCAAGATATCAAAAAACGGTTTAGTGAGTAAACGTATGACCAATAGGGGATCATAAAGATGTAATAAAAAAAATTTTAAAAAACTACACATGACTCCATTTTTAGGCGCAGCGACGATACATAATATGTACGAACTTATGAATTTATATTATTTACACACACATACACACAAATATGCGGTCATAAATGTGCATGTAATCAAGTTGAAACTATTTATGTACAGCATTGACATCCAGTCAACAGAAGCAATTTATTGCTGATCTCTTATGCACTTCAATATTACCCAAAGGACTTGGATGAAAAAATATGTATAACAACAGCGATATGAAAAATAAATGATACATAGTCATATGCAACTAAATATACGGCATTTCATGCCAAATCGCTCTACTTGGAGTATTAAATGCAACTTGCCCACCAATTTTCAGTCTAGTATTCCAAGTTAGTTTTGAGCAATAAATTTTTTAAAACTTCGATATAAAACAATAAAAAAACTTGGACAACATTTTGTAGGTATTTAAATCTAGTCTTAGAAAAAAATATGAAAAAAAAAATTTAAAGTAAATATCACTTAATTTTTTACTTTTAAAAATTAAAATCGACTTTTTGAAAGTCTCTTAATTACTCTTAAATATGCAACTTTAAAGCAATCATTTGATTTGAGTGCAATTCGTTCTATGTTTTTTCGAATTTGGAAAATTGTACTTCTTTTATTTTTGAATTTAATTTATTTAATATAGTGATCGAAAAAAAAAAAATAAGTTGTTAGATAATGACCGTAACTCCACCCTAATATGTATATTCATCTGGGTGTAGAAAAATGTTTTACAAAATTTCAGGATAATCGGTCATGAGATGGATGTGCCGCATCGGCAAATACGAATTACACGGAGGAATATATGTCTTTTTGTTTAAGTTGAGCTTAGTTTAAACAAAAATGGTTACAGAATTTTTATTCAGAGTAAATTATCTATGCTAACAATTATCTCTTAAATCAACAATAACATTTTTGCAGCAATCATGTTATAATCCTAAATATTCGAAAAATTTTAATTTATGACCATTATATGGTTGCAACAACCATTTTATGATTGACATAAATTATCATTATATATAAAAAATCATAATATGACGCTCTTAAATTGTGGTTTCCATATCACATCATATATCATATCTCTTCTCTGAGCGATTATCTAGCAGAAAAATCTGCTGATCACAAATAAATATAAGACATTTTTTTTTAAGTGTTAATTTTTTTAAATTAAGCTTTTTTCCAAGAATAAATTTTTCAATTTTTTTTATAAATAAAGGGAAAAAACTTATTTTTTTTTTAAAGAATAACTAAAAATGTCTGTGAAATTAACAAAACAATCTGCTGTTTTTTTTTTAATTTAATAACACTTTGCTACAGTGAAAAATACTTCTGATGTGACATAGTATATGTTGTTGGGCTGGTCGAGTAGATTACAAAAATGCCCATTAAACTTACCAGACACCCTCAAATTTTAGAGTTATTGTCAAAAAACGTTTTTTTGGGACTTTTCTCACTAAACCTTGTGTAATTCAGAAAATTTTTAACAGATTTTACGTTTTTAAACAGTTTTGGATAGAAAAAGGATAGGGCTTTCCACGTGTGTGAATTGGTCAATACGTAAAAGAAAGATATCTGTTGATTTTTCTAATCAATTTTTTTTTGTTATTTTTTGAAAATTTTCGAGTTTATCGATTTTTTTCTGCTATAGTTCGTTTAACAACCTTTATATTTATGAACGTTTTTTTAAAGATAATTTAATTCTAAATACGATAAGCTTTATCCTGAAAAAATCGGATAATAATTGACAGAGTCGTGATCATTTTTTTAAAAAAGAAAATTAAGATTTTGCAGGAAATCGCCGTTCAGATAACCCAGGCAAAAAAAATTAATTTATCATAAATGGTCATGTACAATATTTTTAATTGTTTTCGCTGAATCCGAATCTGGCCTTTAAATTGCTCTATCTTGTCAGGTTTTTGAGATGTATAACTTAAATAGATATATTAAAAAATTATAAGATAACGCAATTTCAAGGTCAAATTCGAATTCAGGAGGTCAAAAACCTTTAAAATAATGATACGCGACCTCTCAGTATGTTCGTTAATTTTTTTTATTTTTTTTTTTTTGCCTGGGCTATCTGTACTTCAATTTCAAACAAAATCTTAATTTTCTTTTTTAGAAAAATTATCACAACTCTGTCAATTGTTATCCGCTTTTTTGGCATAAAGCTCATCGTATTCACAATTAAATACGTTTATTAATATAAACGTTGTTGAACAAACTATAGCAGAAAAAAATCGATAAACTCAAAAAATTTTCAAAAAAATAACAAAAAATTGGATATTGTTGAAAAAATCAATACCCATCATTCTTATATGTATAGACCAATTCACACTCATGAAAAGCCCTATCCTTCTTCTACCCAAAATAGTTGAAAAATTTAAAATCGGTTGAAAAATGTTTAAGTTACACGTGGTTTTGTGATAAAAGTCCCAATAAAACGTTTTTCGACAATAACTTTAAAATTTGAGGGTGTCTGTGAAGTTTGATGGGCATTTTTGTGATTTTTTCGACGATACCTACAACCTTAACTACCTCATTTTAAAAGTATATTCGATTTTGTGTTTTTTGTAGCACAGTGTAATTTTTAATTTTAGGATTTCAAATTTTACAAAAATTAAAAAAAAATTTAACTTAAAAAAGTCAACAGACTTCTTCTGTAAAAACAACAAAATAACTTGCTAAAAATCTGCAAAAAGATATTTTGAAATTCAAAAACAGAATCAGTACAATTGCTGAAAAATATCTGTTGTTTTCTAAAACTGAATGACATAGAATTTACTTAAAATATGTATTTCAGCAAAAAATCTGCTTAAAGTTTGCTAATTCCAATTGAAAGCCATTTTACAGATTTTTACACAGCTTTTCTTTAAAGTGTACGATTCTGATTTCATATTTTAAAAAATTCAAAATGGCGAATCCGATATGGCGTTTATTTTATTTTTAAATACGATTTGCTTTAAAGTTGTTATTCGGGGGTTAACTGGGACGCTGATTTCGAATTTTCATTCAGATTTTAAAAATTAAAAATGACGTCAAATAGCCCATATATTTTATTAGTCAAAATTAATTGAAAATTTTAATTTCTTTTTCTTTAAAAAATCTAACTTCAAATAAAAGCTGTGCAAGTTGCATTTAGTACTTACTAAAACATTTAAAAAAAATTAGCGAAATCGTAGGGGTTCGTGTCCAAAAAACTGCAATTTGGAATGGAATGCCCCATATATACTACATACAAAGATATAGTGGTACTAGCACACAGTGATGTTAAACTTCAAAAATGCGTTGAAATAATTATGTACCTACCTTTTTAAATAATTACGCCACTGTTCTGTTATGACACCATTTATTTAATGGGGATTTTTATCTTTCACAGTGTTTTTTTTGCCATTTTGACAGACAAATCATGAAATTGTGCATTTTTATCATTGGTTTAACATTTAGCTGGCTGGCCAAAGGCTGCTCATAGACCAGTTAATGTCCTTAGCGTTTTCTCGCATATTGTTTTTTTCTTTGCTGATTTTTCTTTTAATTAGACAGACATCTTCCGATATTGTGTTAACTGCCATAAGCCGAATAATTTTCGAAGCATGTAGTATCTGTTTAATAAAATTCAAAGCAAGCCACCTTTTTCGTTTAAACACACTGTACATCATCTCATATTAAAAAGGACCATCGAAACAGTAGTGGTATGAATAAGTGGGACATTCATCAATATAAATTTTTTATAAACTATGTAAATCATCAGTATGTTACAAAAAAAAAAAAATGCTTATTGAATGACGGAGAAAGGAGGAATGCTTATTTTAAAATTATTACGAAAATGGCTGGCTAAAGAATATTAACTTTTTTTAGTGATATGCTTAATATGGTTATTTATAATTTAACTATTACACGGTGTGATATTTGTGTGCATTTGGGTCAAAAAAAAAAAAAATTGCCGATTATTTTTTTTTAGGTGCATACTTAATTTTGACACTCTGGAGACTAAAAATCAGTTTCCGTTACATCAATGCGACTCTTAGTTTGGCTGGGGCATAACTCCAAAGAATAGAATTTTTCACATTTTTTCTTAATTTTTTTTTTTTTGTAAAGGACATTTTTTGAAAAAATTTTAAAAATTCATCTTGTGAAGTAATCCATCCAAATTTTTTGCAAAATGTTTCCAAGATCCGTTATTTTATTATTCATTTTTTTTTATAACAAAAAAATAACCCAACAAAAAGTTATATTGAGTAAAAATCCATGCTTTTTTTAAAATATCTTTAAAAATCCAATTACATAATAGACTGCAACTTCTGCAGATAATGATGGATAATGCAAAACGCTAGTGCGGGTTATACTAGAGGTATTCTATAACATTTCGTATGTTATAACTTTTGCCCGGAAGTGCCAGAGCTCTGTCAAATCGAGGTTAAAGTTAAGGTTAAAAACAAAAATATTCAAATTATTTGTTAAATTTGTTTAAAAGTTGTACAATTTGATTGTTTTACATAACATGCTTTTTATTTCTCCGGCATTACTTAAAAAGATCTATGTCAGGTTCAATCTCTAATGTACACAGAATCCATGCGACTCGAGAAAGTGGATACAAAATCAATGTGTTTTTTGTTTGTTAAAAAAAAATTAAAATATTAAATAGGCATACCGATTTATTTTAATCAATCAAAACTTTTTTTTTTCGATCGAAAAATTGATTTTTACTATATCAGTTGTTACTCGTTATTCTTTTAAATAATTAAAAAAATCGCGTAGATACACACAAAAAATTATTGGCTAAAAAACTTCAATTAAATCTATTGATCAACAAAATTTAAATGATTCAATTATTGTTTTGATCAACATTTTCGTTATTTTCTTTAACTATCAAATTACAAATTTTCAACATACCAGATTTTTTTTCGCTTCAATTTATTTGAATACATTAATACAAAAATATACTTTTTACCACGGTTTTACTTTTTTTTATTGTCGGGAACATATTGGAAAGCAAAATATATGAATTTCTTCATAATTTTTCCATAAGCGTGAAATTCATTTGTTAAATCAATAATTGTTTTAATTGACTTTAAATAAAAAATTAATCAAATTTTTGATCAAAATCGAAAAAATGATTAATTGAAATAAAAATCAATTAATCACCTACAATTTGATGATTGATATAACAATTTTTTTTATCGGAGGAGTTTCAATTAAAAAATAAATTGAATCCGCGTTTTTGTTGATTGACTTTCGTTTTCAATTCTTTCTGTGTATGGGTAAACAAAGGATTACATAAACATATACGAAACTTAACTTAATAACTTATCATTTAATATGATTTTAGATATTTCACGGCGTTCTTTTTTTTATAATTCAACTTTTATGGGTTAATTTGTTTTATTTTTGTTTGAATTAAATGAGTTTCCTGAAGGCAAACAAGTTTTAATTGCCGGTTCATTAAATGTCGGGTGTATAACTATAACAAATATAATGAAATACAACAAAAATAACAAAAAACACAAGAAAAAAAAACACAAACAGTTTTTTCTACTCCATAAAAAGTTGTTATTCAGCACTTAACTCATTACCTTCCGCGACACTCCCATACAAAAGTAAGTAGATATTCAGTAGATAAGAAGTACTCCGAGCTTTCAAACAACTTCCAACTACTTCCACTGAGTAGTTCTTATCTACTGAATATCTACTAACATTTGTATGGAGGTGTCGCGATAGGTAATGAGTTAAGTGCTGAATATCTATGTATTCTGGAGTAGAAAAAACTGTTTGTGTGTTTTTTTCTTGTGTTTTTTGTTTTTTTTGTTGTATTTCATTACATTTGTTATAGTTTTAAAGCACTCCACTGAGAAGTGGTAATGACTTTTTTTGCAGGGATTGTTAACGAAAATTTTATTCTAAAGTATTTTTGTGTCGGAAATCTAAAACTTTTTAAATATTTTTTTCCAAAATCATTTTTATTATAATTCTGTTTCTTTTTTAAACCCGTCAATTTTAGTTTAGGTGTATTTAGATGGCTAAAATTATTTAAGAACGTATTTTTAACTTAATGAAAAAGACTTGGCATTAGCGATGAATTTGGAAATTAAAACAATTTGCTTAAAATTACTTACATCCGAAAACAATCTTCCAAATCAATTCAAATAAGTTTTTTTTTTTTACTACTTATTCTTTCTCGTTTGAATTCGAATCTGTTTTTTACTACGTATGACTATTTTTTCATTGATTAAAATCAATTTTCGTCTGTTTTTTTTTACTTTTATACTACACATATCCAACACTAATAGGTTTATGAACATATTAGGGTTGACCAAGGTTTTATGAAATTACCACTGGATCTACGAAATAAGTGCAGAATGACTTTTTATACCCTCCAACTACAGTATGGGGTATACTCACTTTTCATTCCGTTTGTAATGCATCGAAATATCTGTGGGAGACCCCATAAAGTATATATATTATTGATCTATGATCCATTCTAAGACTTTTCTAGAATGTCCGTATGCCCGTCCGTCCGTCTGTATAAGACACGATGCAGTTCAAAATAAAAGAGATAGACTCATAAAGTTTGGCAGAAATATGTGTTTTGGTCCTAGGCAGTTTAAGTTCGTAAATGGGCAAAATCGAATCAGGGGGAAAAAAGTTCCACCTTAAAGAACTTAACTAACCTCTGAAAAATGCCATATTGTCACAGGTTTTTTCGTATTTTTGTTGAGCAAATGAAACAATTTGATGTCAAAAAAAGTTCAAGGTCCTGCACTTGGACCCAGGAAATAAAAACAAATGTTTTTTTTGCCCGCCCCCTTGTGTGGGCATGGATATTAAAAATGTTTTTAAATAATTATAAAATTGTATTACTTAAGCTCCAAAATCATAAGAAATGAATTTTCAAACATTTACCGCATGGGTTTATGTGTTCTCCAATGACCCCGACTGACCCCCCCCCCCCCAAAAAAAAGCCCCTGCAATTTTTTTAAATTTTTTTTTTACATGTTGGAGGGTATTAAAGATTTGGCACAGCCGAATTTAACACTTTCGCTTGTTTTCTTTAGTATAGTTTTATGCGAAAAAAATAATTTTCCAAAACTTATAAATTAAATTGTTGATTTTTTTTTTTTTTTTTTTGGCGCAACGTTCTCCTGAGTCTTAAACAAAATAAACATGAATTTTGTTTCTAGATTTGTACTTAATTTTTCTGAAATCATTTAATTTTTCAATATTGCATTTTTTTTGTTTCATTATTTTTTTCTAATTTTTTTATTTCAATATTTGATTTTTAATAATTCTTTTAATGTTCTTAAGATTTTTTTTATTATTTTTATCTGATTTTTTTAAAATGCTTCGCCTCAAAAAAAAAAAAAATAATAACATTGAATTAGTGATCTAGGATCACCCTAATATGTGTGACATAACAATTCAATTGCTTCCAACGTTGTACGAGTATTGCATTTAACAATGCAGAATGAACGATTTTATGACCATTTGTAATTGCATGCCACATAAATTTTACTTTTTTTCAATTGTAGCGTAAATGTCTCTTGATTTCTTTTTCAATCATTTTACAAAAAAATTCATGAAAACAAATTCTGAATTTATTTAAAATATAGCAGTAGCATGTTGGGTTTTTATACCCTACACTTAGACGACCTAAGTTTTACATAATGTTTGTAATACTTAATAGGCAAAGGTTCTGGAGGCCTTTTGAAATAACGTTAATGGGTTTGAATTGATAACGGTATTTTAAAATTTTTATATTGGTATTGCTAACGGTTGTAATTTTTAAGAATCCTTTAATTAGCAACACTATTGATTGCGTAACAATTTCAAAAACGGTAATGTTAGTAAAAGAAGTTTTTTTTCTTAAATACATGTTATCATTAGGGATGAGATTTTATTGCACTAAAAAATCGAAAATATGCGCTTAAAATATGCACTAAAAAATTCAAAATATGGACTAAAAAACCTAAAAATATGCACTAAAAAGTAAAATGTTTGCAATCAAAATAGTGCTTTCATAGGAAAAACTTTTTAAAAGGCAAAAAAAAAAAAAAACGCCGGGCTTAAATACTAATATTTAAAACTTTATATAATCAAGATTTTTTAGAAATTAACACAATCAATAAAAAAAATTTGAAAATAAAAAATTAATTTTTCTTATTTTCAAAATTAATTTTAAAAATTTGAAATAGTTTTTGAAACAAATAAATTTCAATTTGTGTTTTTGCTAATTTATGCCAAAATATGCAAAAATATGCACTTAAAAGTTAAAAATATGCCTAAAATATGCACTTAAAACCAAAATATGCAAAAATATGCAACAACAAATCCATGCCATTTTAACTCAAATTTCTTGATTCGAAAAGATAATTGGTCGATATTGTTTTTAGACTATCGACAAAAAACATGCATTTGCATGGAAATCTCTTCATTAGTTATCATAATATATTTATTAAATTTATATGAAATTTATTAATGATAAGTATTATTCTTTTATAAGTATTTGATCAGTTATCAGCCCTTAAACATTTAAACAAAGATAGAGTTCTCAAATTCAAAAATGCAAATGTTTCTAAAAAACATTACAAATTCGAGTCATTGTTTGATTGTTATAAAATTTTAATTTAATTCAGCGCTGAAACAACGATTTTTTGTTATCTAGAAAGTTTAAAAATTATAAAAACACGATTTTGTTCCGAAAATGCTGATCAGAATCTGTGGACCAAAATCGCAGATCAGCATATTTTAACCAAAATCGCGTTTTTATATTTTTTTAATATTTTTTAGATAACACACTACATTTTCCAACTTTTAAGACCAATTTGAACAAAAAAATAATGTTCATGTTTTAAAATCATCATCTGTGGACCAAAATAGTGGTTTGGATTTTTTTTTAAATATTTTTCCAATAAAGTACGCAAAATTTCCGAATTGTCGAGCCGGATTTGTTCAAAAAATTCGGACATGAATTTTGGTCGAAATATGTAATTTTTTCCAAAATTAACCGCTGGTTGTTGACTGAAGATGACTTTGCAAATTACACTGCGGAACACTAAAAAATAAACAAGAGTTACGACCATCATTTCAATATATGTCGGACATGCTGAATCGAATGGCGTACTCCGTTTTTCGATGTATGGTACAGTTTTCTTGTAAAATGTCATTAAAGATTGGCTGATTTTCAGCTGCTTTTTTAACAAAAAAAATTCCAAAGCTAATAATTTTTAAATTTTATGGCATGGAAAACAAAGATATAACTTGTAGCAATATTTCTAATATAAATTTGGTTTAAAGCTTTTCATCTTAACCCCTTTAATTCGCGGATTTCTTCATTTATTTAAGTTTTCGCGAAATTAACCGCTAAATTGGTCTCTGATAAAAAACTTGCATTTTGTGGATCATAAAGGCGTCCATGGCACTACGAATAGTGGACAAAAAACATCTATGTTATATGGACCATCATGAAGAAAATCGCGAAAAACCGTTTTTTTGTATATGGCAGCATCACTTTAGGAGATGATTTGAGGCTTCATCTTTAAGTATATAATGTGGGAACCTTAAACAATGAACTGACCCAAAATTTGTCCAAAAAAGTTTTCATTTGCAAAAGTTATCTTAACAAAAACTGTTATTTCAGTGTTTGCGATACAATAATTATAGTTTTTGTTAAGATAACTTTTGCAAATGAAAACTTTTTTGGACAAATTTTGGGTCAGTTCATTGTTTAAGGTTCCCACATTATATACTTAAAGATGAAGCCTCAAATCATCTCCTAAAGTGATGCTGCCATATACAAAAAAAACGGTTTTTCGCGATTTTCTTCATGATGGTCCATATAACATAGATGTTTTTTGTCCACTATTCGTAGTGTCATGGACGCCTTTATGATCCACAAAATGCAAGTTTTTTATCAGAGACCAATTTAGCGGTTAATTTCGCGAAAACTTAAATAAATGAAGAAATCCGCGAATTAAAGGGGTTAAGATGAAAAGCTTTAAACCAAATTTATATTAGAAATATTGCTACAAGTTATATCTTTGTTTTCCATGCCATAAAATTTAAAAATCATTAGCTTTGGAATTTTTTTTGTTAAAAAAGCAGCTGAAAATCAGGCAATCTTTAATGACATTTTACAAGAAAACTGTACCATACATCGAAAAACGGAGTACGCCATTCGATTCAGCATGCCCGAAATATATTGAAATGATGGTCGTACCTCTTGTTTTCTAAAATAGTGGTTGGTTTTGTCACGCAGTGTTATTTTCATAATTGTTCCCACAATAACCTCTAACGTGGCCATCGTTTGGCAGGTATTACGACTTGAAATTCGAAAATTTAAATTTGACGGGACGCAAAAGTGTGTAAGTATTAGTGCCAGCACATGGTATAACTTATGACGTTTCATACAAAATGTAAACAAACAACATAAATACATGCACAAAAGCTCACACGTACAGGCACACATACACTAGGCAGTGATGATAATTCTGTACTGAAAACCATACCACCATATTGGAAAGTACGCAATTAGCACCATTGTTTGCATACTAGTCTGTAATGTGCTTGTTACATCAATTTTGATACCCGGTATCATGATGTAAAAGAAAAAATTCTTCAATATACTGAAGTTTGTCGTCAAAACTAATGACAGCAAGTAATGAAACCATTTCATCAATATAAAGAAGCATTTTTCTTTGAGTGTATTTGTTTATTATTATTTAAATATACATATATTTTTGTTATTAAAAAAAATAAATCTTGTTACACACAATGAACTTGTAACCAACTATATAATAAATTGTACATTAATTACATTGAACATAGGGGGAAACATAATAAAACTAAACATCAAACAAAACAATGTTGTAATGGGATCTTTCACTACCAAAGATACATTTGATAAAAATGTTTTTAGAAATGTTTTTTAAACGCCATCAGGTATCTCTAATGAGAATCACTGATCAAGGTATAAAAAAACATGTGGCAGAAAATTGATGTGTGGTAAAAAATAAAACCCAGAAAAAATAAATCGAGTTTTTAGCAGCACAGCTTATTTTGATATCATACCTTAGCGCATTTAAAGAGCGCTCAGGAATAGGCATACAAAGTAAGGAGAAAACATTAAATTTAAGGTTCAGTTTTTTTTATAAAATTTAAAAAGTTTTAATTAAAGAATTAAACGAAAGAGAGGTTTATTTAGAGTTAAGAAGAAACATCAGAGCTACCAAATAGTGTCCCAAACTGTGGCATAGCCCACAAAAATCAATTCTGAATTTAGAAGGTTTGTATTCGCTTTTTGACTGATGATTCCTTTCCAAAAGCTGCTTTAAGTTTGTCCAATTTTTTTCTGCGTGGTAATGTGATTTAAAAACATTTATCCACTCAAAATATTTTGTAGCCAAAAACAAATGAAAATCATATTTAAAACAAGTGACAAAACACTTGAAAACCACCCCAGTAATTATTCATTTGTTTTAACAAACATCAACATTTATTTTTAACTGTTTATAAAATTTTCTAAAATAAAATTCTGTTTTCATTTTTAAATTAATAAAAATTAGTTTTTATTCGACCTTTAAAATTCTATTTTGAGAAAGATTATTCTAGCTCAAGGTCATATTCCTTTTTCTAATCATTACGATAATATTGTCAAAGTAACAATTTTCAAGAAACTATTTATAAAACTGTTTGTTTTAAATTGATTGGTTTGGTCATTTTGCAAGACTTACCCGACACGTGTTTCGGAATTTGTCAAATTCTTGACAACAGAATATCCATTATATTAACAGAATTACATTTTTATCACAAAGCCATCACTTACTGCCCCTATGTGCATTGTGAGGTAAACATGGTTGCTATCACAGTAATTTGTTTTGTACATTTTCTTAATACTACATTTTTCTAACACCACTGATGTTTAACTTAAACTGCAATCAATTTTGCACAAATGACTTTCCTTTTTATGTCCAACTATTTATTCTTCTTCTATTTTTTTTTTTTTTCATAACATTACTGGTCGAGTGTATTTAGTTTGTTTTATTTCAATAAAATTTATTACACACACACTCATATTTATGTACGTCTATGTATTAAGTACAGACATGTAGTAGTACTAGGACGTACGGCATCATGGCATACGTTTTAACTTGAACTCCTTGTACTTGCATACACCAACGTAATTGTACACATGTATGTGTAAATGTAGCATTTGCTACATTCCATCCACATGTTATTCATGATGTGTGCTATTATTCGTTGAGAATCCTTTTAGTTTTTATATCTCTTATAATTTTTCCTCTCCTGCTTGTAACCGCAATGGTCACTAAAAGCATCAATGGCTTCAAAAAAGGATTTGGTAAACCAAAAATTCATGAAGCGTGCCAAAAACCATACTTGTTAAATAAAAAAAAAAACAAAAAATTACTGCAAAAAATAATACAGCAAAAAAATGTATATAATCATCATACAATAGCACTAAAAATGATCCCTCTCCGTAGTGTAGGAGAATGAATAGCAAAAATAAAATGTAGTTAGTTCATGTAGCATTAAATTGTTGTGATAAATCAATCTAATGAGTAAATCACGCACAATAAATCCCTATAACTATCATTTCAATCATTTAGAAAGATCAAATAGAACAAAAAAAAACAACAACAAAAATATTAGGCAGACACCAGCAGAATAGAGCGGCAATTTTTTGTATGACAAAAAAGTTGTTACTCCGATTTTGATCGTCCGCGCAAATTTTTAAATTATATTCTCCTAGGCCTAAACCTTTTGTGGTATTAATTTGAGGAAAATTGAGCTTAATAAATCCGTGCCACTCGGCAATCAAAGTTCTGTATTTTTTAAATTAACAAAATGTGTCTTGCCCTCTTTATAAGATTATATGAAGAGGTAAAATTCTCCAAAAAGTTGTATAAAATTATATAAAATTGTATATAATTTGATAAAATTATATCAAATTATATATAATTTGATAAAATTATATATAATTTGATAAAATTTTATCAAACTAGATATAATTTGATATAATTTTATATAATTATATTCACAAATCCTGGATATAATTATATATAATCTTATCAAATTATATATAATTTTATATAATTTTATAAAATTTTTTTGGAAAATTTTACCTCTATATATAATTTTATATAATTATATATAATTTGATATAATTTTATCAAATTATATATAATTATATCAACTTCATATTTTGATGCGCAGAACGTGAATAGCAAAAAAAATAAAATCGGTCAAACGATTTTCGAGATATTACTATTTAAAATTTGCAAAAATGGTGATTTTTTCCTACGTTCAAGACTTTTTTTAAAAAAATCCCAAAATTTCTTTCCCTTAGCCTCTTTCTAGAACTGGAGACAGTCTTTCATTTCAACTTTATTTGGCTATTTCTAATAGACTGTGACAAATTTTCATCAAAACGTAATTTGAGTCAAATCAGAACCCATGGCGCTCTTCGATCAAGGCTTAGAGTTTTTGGATAAAAGTTTTCGAAAAAACCGAAACTTTGTCTTAATTTGGCATAAATTAATTTTAAATGAAAGCTTGTCTCAAACTTTATAAAAGAGTCAAGTTAATGAAATTTTCAAATTTTTTTTAATTTAGTGATATCTCGAAAACCGTTTAACCGATTTTAATTTTTTTATATCCGTATTCAGCGCTTCAAATTAAAAAAAATAATTAATTTAATCCGATTAGCCTTAAATTTGTACCACTTAACTTTTAGGCTTAGTAAAACAAAAATTGTACTGGACACTTGGGAAAATCAAAAGTTAAAGAAAAAAATTCCACCCTAAAAAAACAAGTAGAAAAGTTAAATTCGACTTTGCCGAATCTATGAATACCCTCCACAATGCATATTTTAAAGGATAGTATATTTTTTAACGTGAAAAAAAAATTAACAATTTTGATTAGAAATATTTTATTTTGAGTAAAAAACTATTTCTTTTTGTAATTAAAAAAAAAAAAAAAAATTACTATTTTTTTTTTTTTAGTGTAAATTTTTTTTTTGAGTGTAATTTTTTTTTAATTTAAAAATATTTCTGAGTGTATGCATGTGCGTTTGTACACAAATAGTGTCATTTTTGTAAAAAAAACAAGATTTTTTTTTTAGTGTAAAATTTTTTTTGAGTGTAAAATTTTTTTCGAAAGTAATTTTTAAGTTGCCAATGCTTTTAAAACTGAACAAGCTTAAAAAGCATTGCTTTAAAATTAAACAAGTTTGAAAAGCATTGTTTAGTTACCACCAATGCTTTTCAAACTTGTTAAACACGTGGCATTTAAGATGAAACTAATCTAAAATTCAGGGTTTTGCTTAAAACTTTTGAACCACTGGACCGATTGAGCTGAAATTTAATACCAAACAGACCTGGGGAACGGTAAAGATTCAGTCAAGCTTCAGCAGTCTCATTATTGTCTTTCGAAAGTTATCGTGTTTTTATCTTGTAAATTCGCGAAACACCCTTGCCGAAATTTACTCTTTGCTCATAACTTTTGAACCACTAGACCGATTTGGCTGGATTGCAATACCAACCTGACCAGGTAAATGACCAACATATGTGCCAAACTTCAGTAGCCTCTGCAAAGGCTTTCAAAAGTTATTGTGATTTCTACAGACGGAGAGACAGACGGACGGACATCGCTAGATCGACTTAAAATCGATCAAGGATCATAAATATATATACTTTATGGGGTCCTAGATCAATATTTCGAGGTGTTACAAACGGAATGACAAACTTATATACATACACTCAAAAAATTATGTCATTAACTGTTTGTAGTTTATTTAAAAAGTTTTCCATTTAGTCGTTTTTAAAAGAAAAAACATTTGTTTGATGTTCAGTTTTTATTAATGACTACTTCAGTCCTTTGTTTCAAAAATAACACACTAAAAAATAAAGACTTTCATTAACATTTAATTTTTAAAGTCATTTATTTTTGTTCTGTAAATAAAAACTACTGATTATTCTTTTGATTTTTAATGATTTGTGTAAGTAATTTTTTTTAAATTGTTGGTATTTTTTAATGAAATATCATTAGTTTTTACGTACACAAGTCAGTTATTTTTTTGTAGAAAAAAAATTAAAAAATTATTTATAGAAATATAAAAACATGTTTGTATCAAGTGACTTTGGCACGATGGTTAGAGTGTCTGGCCAGAATGTAGTTGATTGCGGGATCGATTCCCCAAAAATTTTATAAAAAATTTTTAAAAAAATATTTCAATAAAAAATTGTAAAAAATTACCTACGAAATCATTAATTTTTATTGTTTTCGTAGGTTATTTTTTTGGAATTTGTTGGTAAAAATAACAGAACTATCATTAATTTTTAATGTTTTCGTTGGTTATTTTTTTCGAATTTGTTGGTAAAAAAGAGTGAAAAAAAACGTAATTTTTTAATGTTTAATGTTATTTATTTTAGAAAATTTTGTCAACAGTAAAAAATAAATGTTGGTGTTTGTTAAAACAAATGAATAATTACTGGGATGGTTTTCAATTGTTTATTCACTGGTTTTAAGTGTGTTTTTCATTTGTCTTTGCCTACAAAATATTTTGAGTGTATACCCTCTATCACTAGAGTGGAGGGTATAAAAAGTAATTTTCGATCGAATGAAACAAAAATTTTTTTTTAAAAACAAGGAAAACTGTCAAATATTTGTAAAATGGGATTACGAGACTTTTTGTAGTAATTCAACAAGGTTTTTTTTTTCCAGTGTAGATACAGGTGTTTAGTTTAAACAGGAACTTACTTAAAAATAAATTGAAATTAAATTTTGTCTTAAAAGTGGATAGCATATCCAATACGGCCAATGTGCTTGCTTTCCAAAAATTTGTTTTTTTTTATCCTATGTTCTGATCAAAACTTGGGATTTACGAATCATACAATTTAATAGACTGTACGTCTATTAAATTGTATGATTCACTTTATTTAAAGCACTTACAGGATTTTGAGAACAATCTGCTCTGGTATAAAATTTTAATCATAAGGTTTTTATTGTCTGCACAACTTCTCTGCAAAAAGATAAAAAAATCTAAATTCAATCTGGCCTAATGTTTAATGTTCAATGTACATATTTAATATTCTATGTACACTCAATTATTTCATACGTTTCAAAACAATTTCAAAGTTTTTTTGTTTTTTCTTAAATAGGCTTGAAGAATTTCGTTAGAAATGATAAATCACCAAAATGGGTTTCTTTATTTTTATTTTCACATAAATAAAACAAATTTATATACTGAGGCCTATTACAACGGCGTAATTATATGTAATCAATATCTTTATTTTATTTCTATATTGATAAAATTATATTCAATATTATTTTTTTTTTAATTCTTCCGCGTTTTTAAAACAACAAATTAAATTATTACAAAACTTCGAAATTAATGATTTTTTCGATTTGATTTCACATCAGTAAATTATCAGAGCTTCGATTATATACCACCTTTCATAATAGTAAGCAGAACCCTACATTTTTTGACATTATATCGAACTTGATATCAAGTAAATTTTTAGAAAAAACTATGTTATTTCGATTTCATTTCGAGGCATTTTGCATACTGGAAAATTCTAAAACTTCCTAAGAAATATTTTGTGTATTAAAATTCTCAAACTGAAACATTTTCATATTTACAAAAACAGAAAACTCTTCAAGGCTCTGGTATTAAGTAACATACATGACAACATTTTTAACCGTGTCTCCTACGTCTAAATACATATTTACATTATACTGCCATTTTTTGTAAGAAGAAAAATCTTAAAATTTTAATTTCTGCTGCCAAGGCGAACTATTTTACAAAAAAGGTCTGATAGTAATGTGATGCAAATTCGGATAATTTTTACCAGTGGCGCCCAACGTCTAAGGTATGTATTTGAAATTTGTATAAAAAATTGTAACACATAATTAAAGAATAAATATTTTGACATCCTGAGTACACTAAAAAAAAACGTGGGTATTCATAACTAAAAATTTAACTAAAGTAATAATTTTTTAGTCCAAAATGATCTAGTGCAGGCGTTGGTAATCAATACTAAAATTTTTTACTAATATTATTCAAAACCAGTAAAAATTACTAATTTTAGTACTTTGAAGATACTAAAAAACTACTGTACTACTGGCAATTAGTAACTTATTAGTAGATTTAAGTACAATATCACTTACTAAACTTTTTACTGTAGAATTATTTTGAGTGTATAAAGATTTTCGTTGACATCCTAAGTATAAAGATTCTTCGGGTACTTACAAATATATTTAAGTTGTTTAGATTTTAAATCTAAATCTTTTTTTTATTTTCTGTTTTTGTTGAAAATGTTGCTGCTATTATTTAGTATTCGAATTTGGATTTTGTCAATTAAAGACACATTTTTTATCAGAGACCATAACTGTTACGAGATTTATTGAAAAAAGTCAAATTTCAAAAATATTTTTGCAAATAAAAATTAAAAATAACAGTTTCAAATGATTTATACACAGAAAATAAAATCGTCAAATTTAAATTAACAAACAGCAATTGTAAATCAACCAAACATTTAGTAAAAACGGTCGCCTATTAGTCTATAATTCAAAACATTGATGTTGTTTTCAAAAACTCAGTCCGGTAATTTTATTTCAAAATTATTGTCAACAAATAGTTTTTGTGTTTGTTGAATTTCTTTGTTAAAAAAAATTAAATTTCAAATCAACAAATTGTATTTGTTGAATTTCGTTGTTGAAAAAAATTTAAGATTTTGTATGTTTGTCAATACAAATAATAATTAAAAACAACTATTACAATCTTATTTATCAATTCTTTTTTCAACAATCAAAATTTACAAACGTTTGTTGATATTACAAATTTCCGTACAGGAGAACTTTCAGTGAAAAAATTAATTGTATTCACAAATACGGGGGTCAATATAACAATTCTTTTTTTTTTTTGTGTATAAATATATCTGTTCAAAATAATAGAAACAAAAAAAAAATATTTTTTATAACTGTTATCAATAACTCTTTGAACCTTAAAAAATTGGAGTTAGTAAAATAAAACTTAAATAAACGAATGCAAAATAATCCTCCTTATAGATAATACAATCATTAAAAAGTTTTTAATAACTATTATTTTATACTTTTATGATAAAAATCAAAAAATAAAAGTTATTGTAAATAACTGAAGTTTTATTTATTTCGGTTTGAGTCCATATTAATTATTTCTGAGAAATAATTATTAATATGTACAATGAGAAAATCTGAAAAAAATTAATTGACAACACAGGCTAAGTGGAGATGTCGACAGCTTTCGGAAGAAGCCACCCTTCCTTCGTCAGCACTCTTCGATTGTCACTGTAGGTGTGTAAGATTAAGATCAGCTATTTAAACGTACATTAAGGTGAAAAAGATGACGGAAATTATATCACATTTTATTACCCATATGTTACGTTTAGCCCGAACTTAATGAATCTATTTTTTACTTTTTCTAACACAGTTGTAATTTCTTATACTGTGGAACAGTGACAATCGAAGAGTGCTTACGAAGGAAGGGTGGCTTCTTCCGAAAGTTGTCAACATCTCCACTTAGCCTGTGTTGCCAATTATTTTTTTAAGATTTTCTCATTGTACAACAAAAATAATTTTTTCTCAGAAATAATTAATACACTAAAAAAAAAAACTGTAATGTTAGCAAAAAAAAGCTTGTAAACCTACAAGAAAATTTGCTGATTTTGAACCCACAATTTTTTTGCTAAAGTTAGCAAAAATGTTTTGCCAATAATTAGTTAACAAAAAAAAATTTTTTTTTGACACATTTGAGGACCCCATTGGGTTCGGACCCCGATGGGCCTAGACCTAGTTGGGTTCCTTAAAAATCGTCATAGTTTTTGATCCAAAATTTGTGTCCGTTTCGCTCTACCTTGCTTAGTTTTTGAGATACGTGATTTTAGGGGACCACTGGGGTCTTGAGAATTAAAAAACTCGATAAGGGCTACAAAAATGCTCTTGGACTTTTTGTTGTGTCGGCAATATTTACCGAGATATGAGCATTTTAAAATTTTCGGGAATGCTAACTTTTTTATATCCAAAGTTAGGGCCCATTAGGGTCCACACATATGAAGAGGACCCGCGAAAGTACGGAGATTCTAAGAACCAAAAATGCCCTCCATTTTGCTCTATCTGGCTTAGTTTCCGAGATAGAGCCATTTTAGGCGTACGGACATAGCGCCCAAGGTCTTATCGCCCAAAACCGTAAATGACATATCGCCCACGATGAGACATATAGCCCAAAATGATAGGTCTAAAAATGTTATTTCTCCCAAAACAAAATTGTCAAAAAATCCAAAATATTTTTTTGGGCGAAATGTCGAAATTACGACTTCTATGATTTGTTTTATTGTAATAAAGGTTTTCTGCGTAGCCGGCCTTCGGCCGGGCTTAGGGACTACATACTCCATGCATTAAACCCACCCTCTCTGCAAACCAAAGCTATTTTGGTAATCAGGCCTTTTTGAGGCACAACAAATTTGGTAGCGTAAAGGACTGCTACCCTAGAAAACTTTACTTTGCGGAGAGCGTGGGTTTAATGCATGGATTTTGTTATCCCTAAGCCCGGCCGAAGGCCAGCTACGCATAAAAACTTTAAAATATTGTGTTAAAAAAAAACAATTTTGGTGAGTTTTATGATTATTTTTTTGGGTGCTATGACATTTTATAAATATAACATTTTGATATTTGGGTAATATGACATTTTTGCTAATTTATAAAAATTTAAAGAAAATTATTAAAATACCCAAAAATAATGGCCATATCGTCCAAAAAATTTTGCAACAACAACTAACACACATTTTTTTTGGGTGGAATGACTTTTTTAAATTGGGCGATATGCACTTGGGCGCTATGTCCGTACGCCGCCATTTTAAGTTTTCTGAAAATAAAAAAAAATTTACCATTTATTTTTGCTAATGTTAGCAAAAAATCTTGTAAAAATGTTGTCAACTCAATTTCAAATCTTAGCAAAAGAAATTAGTTCAACGTTTTTTTAAAATTGCTTATGTGCTAAATGAAGTTTACAAGAATTTTTTGCTAACATGCTAATCTCAACTAAAAATTTGCTAAAAGTTAGTTAACTAGCATTAGCAAAAAAAAATTAGTAAATCTACTAACGTATTTTTTTGAGTGTATGGACTCAAACCGAAATAAATAAAACTTCAGTTATAAAATATACACCCAAAAAAAAACGTGAGTATTCAATACTAAAAATTTAACTAATTTTAGTCCAAAAATACCTAGTGCAGAAATTGGTAACCAATACTAAAATTTTTAACTAATATTAGTCAAATCCAGTAAAAATTACTAATGTTAGTACTTTGAAGATACTAAAATTAGTAACGAATTAGTAGATTTTGGTACAATATCACTTACTAAACCTTTTACTGTAGAATTATTTTGAGTGTAAAGTCCAACAATATATAAAACAGAATTAAAACTCAACTCATAAGGTACAATGCAATTTAGTAATATTTCTAAGAATTAGAAATACGAAATATTAATTCAAACCTAACGGACATTTTTCAAGATTTGAAAAGTCCTACTAAGGGTTTTAACTCTGAGGAAATCTACTACAGTGTAAAAAATTACAACTGTGTTAGAAAAAGTAAAAAATAGATTCATTAAGTTCGTGCTAAACGTAACATATGGGTAATAAAATGTGATATAATTCCCGTCATCTTTTTCACCTTAATGTACATTTAAATAGCTGATATTAATCTTACACACCTACAGTGACAATCGAAAAGTGCTGACGAAGGAAGGGTGGCTTCTTCCGAAAGCTGTCGACATCTCCACTTAGCCTGTGTTGTCAATTAATTTTTTCAGATTTTCTCAATGTACAACAAAAATAATTATTTCTCAGAAATAATTAATATGGACTCAAATTTCAGTTATTGTAAAATTCAACACGGGACATCTCTAAAAGTCTTTTCATATAAAAAATGCTTAGTTAGGACAACATTCGCCTAATGATTTTTTTAAAACAAAATTTTTTTTTTTTTTAATTAATTTTAATTTTTGTTTTCCCTAATTTTTATTTTCTTAATGTAGAAAAATTTAAGCAAATACAAATTGATGAAATCTTAAAGCCGTTCTACCGATTTTAAAAACTTTTTTCAAAATACGGTTCAAACATGTCTATATTTTTAGTTTTTAAACTAAATAAAACAATTTTTTTTTATTTTTTTGTGTACAATGCTGTAATATATGTATGTATTTAAATAGCTAAATACCATTTTTTTTTTTTAAATCAAAAGTGAAAAAAAATGTCTGTCTAATGAACACACCGCATAAGCGAAAACAATGACACAACAAAAAGCACGTCTTAAAACTCTGATGTATTAAAAAGCAAAGATGCTATAAAATATAAAATACTCAAATATAAAGTAAAAAACTTTTTCTATTTTTTTTTTTGGTAAAAAATAACAAACAGCTGAGGCTTTTTGTTCTAAAAATATTTACACATCCATACATATGTTTATATACACTAGGGTGGCATAGGTAATTCCATATTTTTTAAATTACGTCGATTGTTGGGAAAATTATAGGGTATTTTGGGCTCGAAGCAAAAAATTTCTTCATACAAACTAAAAAAATATTTTTAATTTTTTTCTAAGTTTTGACAATCAACGGTATTAGTTGATATGTTGCTCTTAATGATACATATTCTTAAATAATATTATTCCGATGCGTGAAAATTTTATCATGTTCTAAAATATGTCCAGAAATATAAAAAATGAGTTTTTACCATTTTTAAAATTTTATGTATTAACAAAAAAAAACAATTTTTCAAGTTTCGTCGGTGTCCAAAAAAGGATAGCACCTTTTGGTCTGAAAACTCTTTATGTGGAATTTAATCCAAATCGGACACCCTTGCCGCTGGGGGGTTAAAGTTTGGCCTGATTTTTTTTCAGGGTCATATTTAACCCCCAAGTGGAAGTTGTCCGATTGGGCTAAAAATATAACTATATAAAAGAAGTAATTTTTTTTGACAATATATAAAATTAAAAAAAAATGCTGTTTCTGGACACTTCTTAGAGCACGATAGAAAAAAAGTTGTGTTTCTTCCCCCTCTAAAATACACACATACATGTGTACTTATTATTATTACCTTACTTCTTTCCGTATGTGTTCTATGATTTGATTTACTTGGCTTCCTTGTTTAAGACAAGGTGTTTGTTTTTGTTCAGTTATATTTTATTTTATATTCGAAATAAAACGTTACTCGTATGCATTAAAGGAAAATTTATGACTTTTGAAATAAAAAAAGAAAAAAACAAAAAATTGAAAACATGAGCACCAAAGGCTGAAACAACAACAATAACAGCAGCAGCAGCAACTTAACAAATCTTTAAAAAATGTAATAAAAATTGACAGCCGCATACACATACGTATAAATATGTACGAATGTATGCGTATACAGTACCGACTTTTAGTATTAGGTATAATGACAGTAAACACAAAATGTGGGGATAAGGATGCGCCAGAATCAGTTCCAAAAACTAGTCCAATTGTAAGTAGGCATTGTGAGTTTCTTTGATTTGATATTTTCTACAATTGCTCTGCAAAAAAACTCATTACCACTTCTAAGTGGAGTGCTTTAAAACTATAACAAATGTAATGAAATACAACAAAAATAACAAAAAACACAAGACAAAAACACACAAACAGTTTTTTTACTCCAGAATACATAATATTCAGCACTTAGCTCATTACCTATCGCGACACCTCCATACGAATGTAAGTAGATATTCAGTAGATAAGAACTACTCCGTGGAAGTAGTTGGAAGTTGTTTGAAAGCTCGGAGTACTTCTTATCTACTGAATATCCACTTACTTTTGTATGGGAGTGTCGCGGAAGGTAATGAGTTAAGTGCTGAATAACAACGTTTTATGGAGTAGAAAAAACTGTTTGTGTGTTTTTTTCTTGTGTTTTTTGTTATTTTTGTTGTATTTGATTACATAGCTAGAATGTCTTAGAATTGATCACTGATCATAAATAAATATATCTTATGGGGTCCTAGACCGATATTTTGATGCGTTACACACGGAATGACAAAGTGAGTATACCCCCATACTGTAGTTAGAGGTATAAAAAAAGTGCAACTTATATGAAAATAAGCAAAAATTGTTCCTCTATTCAGAAATTGATTAAGTTAAGTCAAATTTAACATAATCAAGAAAGGTTACACAGAAAAAAACGAATTGTAATATTGACCCCCAAATTTGTGAATACAATTAAATTTTTCACTGAAAGTGCTCCTATACGGAAATTTGTAATATCAACTAACGTTTGTAAATATTAATTGTTGAAAAAACCATTGATAAATGAGTTTGTAATAGTTCTCCTTAATTATTATTTGTATTGACAAACGTACAAAATCTTAAATTTTTTTTAACAACGATATTCAACAAACTCAAACGTAATTTGTTGATCTAACAAACGAAAAAAAAATTGTTTTCAACAAAGAAATTCAACAAACACAAACGCCATTTGTTGATACGGTAAAGGAATTCAACAAAGGAATTTGTGATATCAACTAACAGTATTAGTTGTATTGACAAATTAAATCAATTAAATATTTTGTTGGGTCAACAAAGTATTTAATTGGTATGATAAAACTTTTTTTATAGAAAAAAAAAAAATTAAAAATAAATTGATTAAAAAATTTTTTAAACGATATAAATGTAGAAGAATATAAATATTGAAAAAAACAATAGTTAACAAAACAAAAACTTTATATAAAAAGATTAATTTGTTTTCGAAATACATTTTTTAATAATATTTTTTAATAATATTGCTGCCGTACAAATAAAAAACAAAATACACGAAAGAGAGAGAGAGCATGTTGTCGCAATAGTATGTTTGTGTTTTTGTTTTATACTTTACAAAAGCTACCAAATTCTTTATAGACAGCGATTGTTACAAAAAAAAATTACGATTTTGTTAGATTGACAAAGTTCTTTGTATTTATTGATATAAATTGTTGAAAATATGACTTCTATTTGACAAAGTCGTTTATTGACAAAAATTGTTGAAAAAATCGGTTTTATTTACAAATTATTGAACATTTGTAACAAACGGGTTATTTGAAAGTTAAAAAAAATATTTTTTTTTTGTCGTATTGACAAACTGCCACTAATGATTTGTTGAAATTCCCCTTTTATTTTGAAATAAAATTATTTGACGTACATAGTTTGTTAAAAACAAAATCGAGTTTTTGTATTATTGACTAACGGGATGCCGTTTTTACTAAATGTTTGGTTGATATCAGTTTAGGATATTCACAATTGCTATTTGTTGACTTGAATTTTATGATTTTATTTTCTGTGTTACGTTAGTATGTAGAAATGGACTTACTTTTATAACTGTTTTGAATTTTTATCATATCATAATTTCGTGACCAGGTATTTAGCTATGTACGAATTTGTATATTAGAGTGGCCCAAAAAAATCTGTCGACATTTTTAAATTAAATGATGATTCCCAACATATTTCAGCTCTGTGGTCTGAATCAATTTAAAATAGCCTTCAGAAATCGTATTAAGTACTAAAAAATTTTAGTTGACCTAAGGAATAATAGAGGAATATTATTCAAAATTTTATAATTAGGGGGCCCCCGTAGGCTAGTTGGTAGCGTGCTAGCCTTTGAACGTGGGGGTCGTGGGTTCGATTCCCACCAGAACCCTTGGTTTTTTTCGTTACAACGAGACGACGGTCAGTGTTATCAGTTCTCGGTTAGGTTGAATTTATTAAAAATGAGTTGTAAATAAATAGAAAAGAATAAATAAAAATAATTGATTTTATTATTCAAAATTTTAAAGTCATTGTAGGAAACAAGACAGTTTTTCAAATAAAAATTATATTTGATGTCGTCAAAACTCATATTAAAATAAGTCAACGTTATGTTACAATGGAGTATCTAAAATGCTACTTCAAGCAAATCAAGTCACTCTAATGTTTATATGTTTATATGTAAGTGGTTATGTTTACAAGAATATCTACATAATTTTTTGATTTATTTTTCTAACATTACATGCTTTTTTTTAGTACATGCATATATTTAAAAAAGTATTTATTATTTAAATGAAAAAAAAAATAAAAATAAAAAATCAGAGGGTCGCTATACAGAATGCTCGCCTATAACGCAATATTAAACACCTTGGATTGTAAATATCACTTGTTTTATTTATTTGAAACGGTGGGGCTTAACCCATAGTAAAATAATTTAAACACCAATAAATATTGTTTCTCACAAGAAAATCAATATTTTTTTAAAATTTTCTAATACGATTTCTAACAAATTAGATAATATTTCAATAGCTGCTAAATCAGCCCTAATATATTGTTTGTTGCTAGGCCCGTTTTAAGTAAAGTTTGCAAATCTTCAAAAGTCTATTTTTGATTTTAAGGTAAATAATTAAAACAATTAAACCCCTAACCTTTATTTATGTGTATTAATTCTAAACAATTAATCCCCAAATGCATGAGACCGCTTTTTTTGGTCTTACTTTATTTTTTTGTAACTTTTAATTTACAAACTTACAAACAAAAGAGTGGTCAATTTTATAAGCTAACATTGCACAGTATTGTATTGGGCTCTTCTTCATTACCTCATTTCATTTTTTTAAAAATTAGCGAAATGTGAATTTGAGAACTAAAAAAAAAAGGAAATGAAGAAGAGCACAATATAAGCCAGATCAATGTTTGCCTATTAAATCGATCACTCTCTCCTTTGAAAGTTACAGCAAAAAAATGAAGACCATCAAAGGGTTAAGAATGGTCCTTTTGGGACAACTGTGTCATGATTTTTCAAATGCCCACAAAAATATTACTATTTGATTTAGACCTTTGTTTTTTTTTTTTTTTTATTTTGCAAAATAATGCTAGTTTTGTTTTCAATACCACAAAATCAAAAATTACCATTATTTTAATTAAACACATTATACAATTTTATTTCCAAATCATGAAAAGGGGGTAGACTGTATTTTGCCTTCTCACTGTTTTATTCAATTCAGGGCCACAGCATTGGAACAAATTGTTTGGCCAATTTCATATGTTTTACTTTAAACTTACTTAAAACGTTTGCCAGCCAACATTTGTTGGGTAATAAATTTTCATTTACATTTAAATGCGATTTTTATATATAAATTATAAATTACGATATTGAAATTCCATCTTTTTTTTGTGTTAAATATTGTGACCTCATAATTTCAGTGAGATTTAATATAAATTTAATATGCAGTTTAGTTAAATTTTGTAAAAAAAAAAAAAAGATTTACTATCGGGATGTTAAAGGTACAAGCAAATAAAAACTAGCCTTAGCTGTAATCCAAAAATCCGTAATAAAATTTATTTTTTTATACCCTATGACACTCTATTATAACTCTAAGGTTAGGTAGGCTGCTTACGTTTTACACACAGCACACAGAAGCTTAATGAAAAATCACGTTTTTGGGCGTAGACAGCTTTCATTTGATCAATGAAACTGGTGTCATTAAAGTTCCTTTTAATGAAAACTTAAATGGAAAAAAATTAATACACTCATAGAACATATTAGAAAAGTTTAATGAAATTTTTCATGAAATGAATGAAAGTATTCATTGATTAAATGTGAAATAGCATTGATTAATGAAAATGTTCATTAATAACAATTTTTGTTGAACTATATGTAACCGTCACTAAAACTGTATTTAATTTATGTGATAGAGTAAAATTGTAGTTAAGGGGCATTCCGAAATTGATAAAACTAAAAACACCACCAGTTCTAAAACTAAAAATTAACAAAAAACAAAATTTATGAGTAGTGGCGCCGGGTTTTCCAAATACTCAGGGTCGAGGGGAGCATAAGTAGTGTGTGTTGGTAATTAATATAAAGATAAATGCTCAAAAAAAGGATTTTCAGCTCAAAAATAAATGATATATTTTTTGTAAAATTTCAACTTTAGTGGAATAGAACTTCTAACGAACAAAAGGGAATAAGAAACGTATACCACCCGGATAAAGGTAAACCTCTTTACCCCTTTGTATACTTTTGCATCCGTGGCTACCCGTAGTTAGAATACTTTTTTAATTTTAATGAAATTACTAAAAATAAAATTTCAAATAATGGTAATTTATGGTGTGGTTACACATCGAAATATCGCTCTAGAACCCATTAATTATTATAGGTAATTGACTCTTTGACATTCTAGCGATCTCTGTCTATCCGTCCGTCTGTTCATCTGTCCGTCTGTTCATACGTCCATCTGTCCATTCGTCCGTATGTCCATCCATCCATCTGTCCCTCCGTCCGTTAGTATGTGGAAGACACGATACAATCCGTGGAACCAACAATTAAAGATCTAGACTCCTGAAGTTTGGTACGAGAATGTCTTATGGTGTTGGGCTGATAAAGTTCGAAAATTGGAATATTCGGATCTGGGGAAAAAAGTTTTCCATTGACGTATTAAGCTAACCACTGAAAATTTTTTTAACAGGTTTTCTTGTACTTTTGCTAAGAAAAGAATGTCAAAAGAAAGGTGTCAAAGAATAACAAGTTTTATAAACATAATTTAATTATATTTTTTATGGCCGTAATTTCAAGGAATAGATATCTATCACTGCGTAGATATCTATCGTGTAAAATTAAAATTGTAATTTCTACTCATAGGTAAGACATATCGGGTAGATAAACTAAAGTGTATCGTACACGATAGATTTTGGTTGGTTTATTCTTTAGGTAAAATTATTTTTAAAAAATTTAAAAAAATAATGTCAAATTATTGCAGAAAAAAGGAAAACAAAAGATTGAAATTATTATAAAAATATTAAATTTATTTAACAAAAAAAAAACAAATTTATTATGATTGCTGAAATAGAGTTCCAGAAGAGTTCTGCATTGCTTTAGGGAAAAAAATCAATTTAAAATTTGGAATGATTCGGCTATAGCAGATTCCAAAAAAAATTACCAAACAATAAAAAGCAGAATTACTAGAAATAAACCAGCAGCAAAGGTTGTCGGTCCAATTAAAGTAAATAACAATTTCTTATCTGATGAGAAATTGACACTTGATGTTGTCCAACCATCTGTATTATACATCACCCTTTCAATGTTTCCCAATATATTTTGAAGAATCTTTTTCAAGACATCATATTTGGATCGTAAGTTTTCTGCATCTGGGACAAATCCTCCACGATACTATACTTCACTGATTTCGGTCACACATTAGCTTTGGTTGTTCGTTTCCACAACACTTTTATATTAATAGACCAAATTGTTAATGTTATTTTTCACGTTCCGTTAAATGCGGGCTTTGTTTATTCCCTTTTTTGACATGTTTTAACACAAAATTTTAATTATAAAAATAAATCGTAAAAAATTTATTAACTTTTGAAAATAAAAATAATTTTTGACAAATATTTTTGACACAAAACGACGAAAGCTATTGTTGCCATATTTTTAAACATTTGTCTTCGGTACATACACGTAGGTAAAATAAACGTTAAAATTACCAAAGCAGTTTAACCGGCTAGGTAAAGATATCTATTAGTTAAATACACCGGTAGTTATCTATGTGTTAAAATTACGGCCATTAATACAACTATGAAGTCTAATACCAAGCTCTTTGTCTCCCGCTCTTAATATTTTGAAACTTTTTAACAGAAGGTACGAAAACTGTTAGACGAGGAAAATACGATAATGTTAAATTAACATTGTTGGTTTGACAAATAATGCTAACTTTTTATATCGAAAAAGCGCTTATAAATTTAAAAAAAATGTATCAATTTATAATTTGTATGTTAATATTATTTAGGAAATACCTTTAAAAGGGTTTAAAACAAATTGTCAGCAAATAAAAAGTCATTGGATTTCCCGATAATCCACAAAAAAAACTTTTTTTACAGCTAGATGAAAAAAAAACGCTAGCTTTAGTCTGAAAATCGCCAAAATGCAACACTTTTTTTTTGTTTATATCGAACTTAAGGGATTTTTTTTGGTTTGATCAAACGTCCAGTTCGATGGCGGACTTAGCAAAGGGAATTTAAGAGCGGCTTTAACAGAAGAAGAGAGAGTTCAGATCTCTTTAGTTTTGATACTCTTTGCTAATACAGCAAATTTAAATAAATTTGTTACCAATATGCACACACCCCTATTCAAGCAAGTTTAGGTTCTCTTAAAATGGTGACGAAATTGGCTAATGGTAAGTGTAATTATTTAGCAATAACTTGAAAAAAGGATAAGCTAGAATTTGTGTGTTAACGATTTTTAAAGTTAAAAATAAAAAGGAGTGAACTGCCATTAGCCGATTTCGTCACAATTTTAACAGAACCCAAACTTGCTTGAAGAGGGGTGTGTGGACGATATTTTAATAGTCTTATGAGTTCTTCATTGGATAAATGAACTTAAAATTATGAATACGTTTCAATTACATCAAGAATTCAGATCTTGTTTTCAGAAACATTGACTCCAGGGACTTGACCGCGGCATGACTGTCTGAACAGATGATAACTGCAGTTGTAGACAATACATTGCAACTCAACCAGTCAGCAATCTCTTTTATTGCCAGCATCAGGGCTGTCAGATATGGCGATTTCTCGCCAAACGTGGCGATTTTGAAATGTGTTTGGCGACGAGTTTTTCGATTTGGCGACGTGGCGATTTTTTGGCGATTTACAAAATGATTGGCGATTTCTTTGGCGATTTTGTCAAATTATTTCTTGAATATTTTCAAAAAATTAGTAGAGCCATTATTTCAAATTATCAAATTTTATTTACTTTTGCTGCGCTTAGACAGTTAAAACTTTTTTTTTAACATTTTCGACAGACTTTCTACAAGTCTGCTCGTCTAAGTAGCTCTTTATGAATTAAAACAAAACAAAAAACATTTGGGAAATTTGTAAAGTGTCCAGGAGAGTCAAAAACTATAATACGAGAATCACAAAAAAATTAATTACTTTTTTTCTCCAATTTTACACTGTTGTAAACTGTTGCTGAGTAAAAATAGCGATAAGAAATATTCAAGACCGATTATCATGGATCGATTGGGGTTTTTGCATTAGTGCAGAAAACAAGCATAAATGAATTTTGAGTGAAATTTATTGCCTATAGACAGATTTTAGAAGTAATTAGCAAAAATTTTAAATGTAGTAATTTATAATTTACCGATTGAAGTAAAACAATACAAAAATTAAAAAAAATTACTTTTGGCGATTTTTATGTATTTTTCTAGGGTTTTGGCGATTTTTGAGTATTATTATTTTCTAGCCATTTAAAGAAAACAAAATATATTTTTTTTAAATAAAAATAATTATTTTTTTTTAACAAAAACTGAAAAAATTGAGTTTTGGCGATTTCTGGCGATTTTTGACATCCGATTTGGCGATGAGCGTAAAAAAAATCTGACAACCCTGGCCAGCATGTCTGCCTAGTAGACACTGAAGTGATCTGGAAATCTTCGAGCCAGGTTCAACCCAAGCTCTTCCGAATAGCAAATCCCACTTGTTTGTGTAGCTTCGATCCATTTATGTAAAAATGTGTGAAGGAGGACAGTCATTTCTTCATATTGATGTAACAATTCATCAATATGAAAAAGATTTTTATTTAGTGAAAAAATTAGAATAACTGAAAAGAATTTTGAAGAATATTTTTGATTCGTCAAAGCCGTAGTATCACAACGAACCTCTGAGTCAACGTCCAACCTAAACTAAGTCGTATATAGATATTCTTTCTTGTTCTGTTATTTTTGTTTCCACGTCCTTTCGGACTTTTGGAAACGATATTCACATATAAGGAGGACATGTGTTTATTTTTTGTTGATACTACACCTGACATTGTCCCAAAACTACCAATATATTCCGCTTTTTGTTTATTCTTGCTATTTTTATTTTTTATATTTTGGTTTTTCATATGAAAGTAGCATAAAAGCAGCAAGCTAACTCATAAAAATTCATGGCACGAGAGAACTAATCTGCTATGTAATGGATGATTGTTTGTATGCATTGGATATAAATCTGTTTTGGGTGTAAATAAATCAATTTATTGTTGTTTCATTTTTAATACAACAACATATAAAAATATATTGAATATTTTAAAAGCAAAAAGATAAAAAAAAAACTAAATACTACTAGTTTTTAATAAAATTTCGGAAATGATTTAATTTGCAAAACACCAGTTCTGGTAAATGCATTATTTAACAAAGTAACATTTATGTCATATCGAAAAAATATTAACGTTTAGCGATTAAACTCAGCAAAAAATAAAAAAACAAATTTAAAAAATAAAAGTTATTTTATTATTTTTTTAAACAGTACATAATAACTGCATTAATATTAATTTTACTTCAAAAAGTCGAATGCTCATTAGGGTGGCAACAAAAATATATTTTTTTTTTTAATTTCGTCGATGTCCGTGCAAATTATGATTCTTTGGCATCTAAAAACTCCATGTTTTATTTTAAGCCAAATCGGACAATATTAACTCGGGTCGCTGGGGGTTAAAGTTGAACCCTAAAATTAGTTTGTTCCAAACAAACCAAAAAGTTTTTCTGAAAATGTGAAGTTGATAATTGAATAAATTTTAAATTCCAAAATTTGTAAATATAGTAACAATTTCTGAACTAGACTATGCATAGTTTCTGCATTTTAGCTTCATCAGTGATTCTATATTATTATATTTATATTCTGATTAATTTATATTAAAAAATAAAATTTTTTTTTATTCGACCTTTAAAATATAATTCGACTCTACTCCCATTAAGAATTAGAAGACAAAAATGAGAGTAGAGTCGAATATGTATTAATATTGCGGCCCGTAGAGTCCTAATACTGGAACCCCATAGGGTAAAAATAATCCTTAAGTTTAAGGAAATTTTAATTTATCTTAAAAAATATTTTTCCCTTGGATAAAAACAATTAAACTTACAATTTTACAAACTTTTAACTTAAAAAATTTAAGATATACACTCAGAAAATTCTGTAAGTTACTACATGTTAGTCGTGTGTATATTTTACAGTAGTAAGTTGTTTTCAACTACAAAGTCAGTTGTTTTTGTGTGAAAAATATCAAACAACTATTTCTGTTAGTTATTTTAAGTCGTTTTTTTGAACAACTGACAAAAAAGTACTGCGATGTAGTAACAGTAATTTAAAGTAGTTAAGTTTTTGTTTTATCTCTGAAAAATTTTCAAAGTTTTTTTTGCAAAAAATAAAAATAAATTTTCGATTTTGTTATTTTTCACAACTTAAAAAAAAAAAAACTTAGAAAAAATTTGGTCTTCAATTTTTTTTTCTGAAAAATTTTTTGAAAAAAAAAAAAATTATGTATTGACCGCTCAACAAATCGAAGGTTTTTGGCTCCGGTTTGAAGTTTCATATAAAATTTTGAAGGATTTTGACTCGCTGATTCCAAATCTGTGCTCCAAATTTTTCCATCACGTCTAGAATTGAACTATGATCTCAAATATATGATCAAAAAAATTTCAAGTTGTTGCACTATTACACGTATTTAAAAAAAAACCCTGTGAAAAAATTAGAAAAAGCACCATTTTTAAAAGGCTCTAAAGCACAAACCTGATGATCAATCTTTATTGTGATGAGCTCAAAATTTGGGCAAAAGTTCATTCTTTCTTATAGACTTTTAAACCCATTAAAGATATCTTCCGGTTTATACGAAAAATAACACTGAAAACTTAAATTTGTAAAATATTTATTTTTTTAGTTTTTCTTTGAAAAATATCAAAAAAAAACTAACTAACTTTTTTACAAAAATGGTAATTTTAACAGTATCATTTTAAAACGCAAGTGTTACCCATCCAAACGCAATAATTAGAAAAAAATTGTTTCCTATGTTGGAGACCATAAACAAATTCAACTATTGCGCTTTATACTTGTATTCACCAGAGCTTCGAAGGATTTCATTCCTTAATTCGATTTGTCATTCTGAGTGAAAATTTAGTGATTGCATTCCCCAATCACATTTTAGCGAATTGAATGAATTCACTTTGGGCTCATTCGATTTATAAATATCGAATGCATTCGTTTTATTTTTTATTTGACTTTCAAAAATCGAATGCATTCGATTTTTTTTCATTCGACTTTTAAAAATCGAATGCATTCACTTGCGAATGCAATAGATTTTCTTTTCATTCAATTTGAAAAATCGAATGGCTTATTCATTCATTGCATAAAAAACTTAAAAAAACTAACCAAGATAGAGCAAAACAGAGCCAATTTTTTGTCCATAGTATCGCTAACACTCTTCACATTTTTTTGTCGTATAGGCAGCTAATATGTGCATTTTTAAAATTTTCGGTAACACCAATTTTTTTGGATTCAAAATTAGATCCCATTAGGGTCATCGTATGTAAAACGAGTAGGCGATACTATGGACCAAAATTTGGCTCCGTTTTGGTCTATATATTTAAAAAATCGATTGCATTCGCAGTGGAATGATAAAAAATCGAATGCATTCGATTTTTCTAAATCGAATGAACAATTCATTCATTTTTGTTCATTCAATCGAATGAATTCCAAGGACTGCATTCAATCTTGATTTATGAAATCGAATGCATTCACTAACTATCAAAATTGATTTGATTTTTTTGTGAATTCATTCGAAAAGGATTTCATTTTCGAAGCTCTGATATTCACTGAATGGCTGCTGTGCAGGCTTTCAAATAATGTAAAAATCGTAATTTTTCGCATTATCAACCATGAATAACTAAAAATCTGGACGTGATGGAAAAATTTGGAGAACAGATTTGGAATCAGGAGATCAAAGTCTACTAAAATTGATCACCAGAATTTAAACCGGAAAATGAGTGTTGAGCGGTGTTATTATATTTTTAATACATTTTAGTTGTTTTGACTACAAATGTAAGTAGTTTTACTACATAAGTCAGTTGTTTTTTGTCAGTTAAAATAACTAACATTGTTAGTTGATTTAACTGAAAAAGTAGTTGACCCCAAAACAACTTACAAAGTAGTTATTTTAACTGACATTTTTAATTGATTTTACTAACATAATTTTTTGAGTGTATTTAAGTAAACTCTTTACTATTTTTTAAAGAAAACAATGTACTTGTAATAAGAAATACATTCTTTGGAGTCCTTGCAAACCCGTCTTTTCTTAAATTAAAATCAATTTGCTTTAAATTGTGTTAGTGTTTATAAACCGGTTAACCGGTTAACCGAAAAACCGGTTTTTTTTCCAAAATTTCGGGTCTTTTGCAAACCGGTTAACCGGAATTAAAAATTTCCGGTGCACCGAAAACCGGTTTTTTTCTGTCGGTTAACCGGTTTCTTTAAATACATGCAAAACGGATTTTTTTTGCAATTATTAAGGGTTTTTACTTATTTTTTATGACATTTTCAAAATTTCGTTAAAAAAAACCTTGAAAATCCGTGAGAAAGAAATTCTAAAATATTTTTTATCTACAAGAAACAATTTTCCAAATAGGGATTTTATTCCGAATCTGGTAAATATTAAAAATTCATATTGTTGCAAGCAAGTTTTTCGCACTTTCATTGAAAACTTTATAAGTGACTGTTAACCAGATAGTAAAATTCCTGTTAATGGAGAGAATGCCAATAAAAGAACATCGAAATAAAATACGGTACTGCAATTTACAACGAAGTGATGTATTTTTTAAATAAAACCAATAAAAGTAAAATAAAGCCCCGGAGAATATGGGAAAATAAAAGCACCGTATTTAAATACCGCTATTTTGAAAAGGTATCAGTTGCCAACTTTGCTGAAAGAAACAAATATGTTAACTTAAGTTATATATTCGCTTTTGTATTTAATAAAATTAAGATATTTTAAAGTATTTTTTGGGTTTGTCAGAAAAAACCGGTTAACCGGTTTTTTCATTCCGGTTTAACCGAGAAAACCGGTTAACCGAAAATCAGAAACCGGTTTTCCAAAATGTCGTTTTTTTATAAACACTAAATTGTGTATACTTTTTTTTCAGTGTGTAAGTTTAAAACTTACTTTTTACTAGTCATTAAGAAACTAAATGCATACATAGCATTATTGACTTTATTGTCAACACCTGTAACTCGAACTGTGAACAAAATATGTAAACATTAATGAATTCCATCAAGTACAGTTCCCTCCACTCCACTCGTTTGTACTGAATGACAATACCAAATAATTCAACTGTTAAATGCAAAAATAAAATTATACTCGAGAAGAAAAATAATTTCAAGGGATTTAGTTGTTGTAATAGTTTTTTTTTTGTTTTTATAGTTACTTACGAGTATGTAAGATATTTTTAAGTGCTGAAATTTTTTTGTGAATTTTTGATGGTAAAAGTTTTTATGCAGTGCTTAACTTTTACCTTAAAGTCAAATATTGATTGCTATAAGCAACAGGGTTCTTACACAAGAAGGTATCCGAAGATATGCATATCAACATTTATTTGGAGATGCATTATGTTGATGGCAATGGCATAAAAAAAAAGTTCTCAAAAATATTTTAAATTGTTTGAGAATTTTGTAGGATTTCTAAAATTTTCAACATTTTCATAATTTTCAATTGTTATATGTAAAAGGTCAACAGATAATCATGTCATCATTATTTTCCATAAATATGTGAAAACACAACAACATTTTTGCGGTTTGTCACTTGGGATACTAATAAATTTGAAAATTGTCATACTTATTTAATCATAAAAATTTAGATAAAAAATTTGTTATGCATTTATGTCAACATAATATATACAAATATGAGACATTCCATACCAAATGTCCCGTTACAGATAAACATGTGTTCCATGAATTTCAGAATAGGTTGTATTTTGTTTTTAAATTTTTTAAAACCTGGGCTTAGAAAAAGTGTTTAAATATTAAAAAAAATGGTCAAATTTATGTCGAGTTGCCTTAATTAAATATTTGTCAAATTAAAACGGAATACACAATTATTTCAAAAATTTGCATTCTTGTATAATTTTTATGGGCTGACGATTTAAAATTTTTATTTTGAAAAATTTTCAGAACCTTCTTTTTTGGAAAATTTTAAGAACCTGTAGTGAAATCTTTAGTTCTGTTAAAAAGTCAATTTAGCATGTTTTTTTTTTGGATTTGAATATGGAATTTCATAACAATTTTATAATTTTCTTGTATTTTCTTTTTTCAACATAGCGTATGAGTAACATTAACCCAAATATTTGGTGCTCATATGCTATGTTGACACAAGAAAATACAAGCAAATTACAAAATTGTTATGAAATTCAATACTCAAATGAATTTTATAACAACGCATTTCCTAATTTTTTTTGTCTAGATGGACAAAAATCTAAACTTAAAGAAAAGCAAGTAAGAAAGTTATAGTCGGTCAAGACCGAGCATATGATACCCTACACCAGTGTTTTCCGGAAAATGGGTCCCAAGTCCAAACATGAACCGATTGTATCTGTCTTTTGTTAGATATTTATTTAGTGTAGAAACCACACACAGATCAAATTTTGGAGGAATTGGTGTATTTTTTGTCAATAGACCGATTTAACTGAATATCGGTCGAAATTTTTATATGGGGGACTAAGTCCAAAAATGGTCCAATTATATTCCGATTTGATTAGGTTACTTAAGGACACGTTTAACACCTAAAAAAACTTTTTTATCTAATATTTCCATTTTTATGAATTTTGAGGGAATTATGTGAATATCGGGATGGTGGTTTGTATGGGGACTACCAGAAGGACTGACCCGATTCCTTTGAAATTTGGAATGGTTATTTGTGCATACAAAATTTGATTACCTGCTGAATTTCAAAACGATATCTGTTATAATACAGTTATTAGAATCATTTAAGCCGAATCCAAGGGGGGCGTTTGTATGGGGCTAGGTCTTAACATGGACCAATTTTTTCCAATTTCAACAGGCTTCGCCTTGGGCCAAAAGATGCTTAAGTTACAAATTTCAAGTCAATTGATTGAAAACTGCTACCTGAATCGTGCTTAAACTGATAGATGGACAGACGGACGGACGGCTAAATCGACTCATAAAGTTATTCTGAGTCGATCGGTATACTTAAAGGTAGGTCTAGGACCAATATTTCGGATAGTTACAAACATCAACACAAACTCATTATACCCTGTACCACAGAGTGGTGTAGGGTATAAAAAATAAAAAACAAGTAGAAAACTTAAGTTTGATTTGGCCGAATCCATGAATATCCTAAAAAAATTAACAAATTTGATTAAAAATATTTAATTTTGAGTAAAAAAACTTATTTTTAGTTATTTTTGTAACAAAAAAATTGTCTAACTTTTTTCGAGTGTATTTTTTTTTTTGAGTGTAAATTTTTTTTTGACCATAATTTTTTTAGTTTAAAAATGGATGACAAAAATACCAATGTTGTTGAAAGTTGTTTAATGGATTTTTCAACACGTGAATTTAGGGGGAAGCCTTAAATTCACGGTTTTGTTCAAAGCTTTTTCGCTGAAATTCAATACCAACAAGACCGGGAAACCGACAAATATATATGAGCAAATCCATGAGAAATTTAACTGGCGGATTACCGATTTGGTTAATTCTTGGTTATTTGATAGAGGTTCATAAATGATGAAAAATCATATATATATATATATATTTTTTTTTTTTGATCAATACTTTGGCAGATATGGGCGATTAAAACAGCGCATTTTTGGCAATATTGACTTTTAGACAATTTTTTTACTCAGAAACCGTAACTCGTACAAATAAACAAGTAAAACTAATATTTTAGATAAAATCATGAAGATTTAAAATTTAGAAAAAAAAATTTAAAAAAAAAATCTAAAAAACAATATTTGAATGTCCTTTTTTTCTGGCAAGGACCCAATGGATCTCCAAGAACAAAATTTTGTATTAAATTCTAGAATGTCCTTTTAATGCTCTTAAAAATTCAGAGACGCGTATTTTCGTATTGTTGAGCAATTGATTTTTAAAGCTTGTTAGAGTGCCAAATATTTTTTTTTTCAAAATTTTAGCAAAAAATTAAAAATTACCAACTTGAAAAATTTATTGCAAGACATCACCAAAAATCACCTCCGTTAAATTTTAACAGCGTTAAAAGACAATCTAAATTTTATTGCTACTAAAAAATTTTGGTTTTGGAAATCATTGTGTTCTTGCTTTGTAAAAGGACATTCTAATATTGTTTTCAAAATTTTTTTGAAAAATATTTTTTGTTTCTAAATTTTTAATCTACATAATTTTATCAACAATTTTGTAACGAAATGTTTTTTGTACATCTTTCTGTTTCCGATTAAAAAAACTCAAAAAAACTGTCTAGAGCCAACTATTTGATTTTTTTACATTTGCAAAAAATCAAATATTCGGCTCTCTAACCAGCTTTGAACATTTTTTAGTCAACAATACTAAAAATCACCTTTCTGAAATTTTAACAGCGTAAAACGAACATTCTTAACTTTAATACAAAATTTTGTTTTTGGAAATCCATGGTGTCCTTGCCACGAAAAAAGTACATTCGAATATTGTTTTTAAAATTGTTTGCTCAAATTTCTTGCAAAAAATTATTTCTTTTTTAATTTTAAATCCTTATAATTTTATCTACAATATTGTTTTTACAAGGTTTTTCGTACGCCTTATGGGGTCCGAGTAAAAAAATGGTAAAAAACTGTCTAAAATTCAATATGGCCAAAAAATCGCTTTTTTAAACCCCCAAATCTTTCAATGTATTGATCCAAAAAAAAAAACAAAAATATGGTTTTAATCATTTATAAAGCTCTATCAAATAAAAAACAAGTGAGAGTGTTAAATTCGGCTGTGCCGAATCTATTATACCCTCCAAAATGTAAAAAAAAAAATTAAAAACAAAAATTTATCAGGGGCGTTTCTTTTTTTTTGGGAGGGGGTTGATTGGGTCAGTGGGGGACGTTGAGAGCACCTTCCCATCGCGATAAATATACCAAATGTTTCATTTAATTAACAAAAATACAAAAAAAACATGTAAGAATGTGAATTTTTTTAGAGGTTGGTTTAGTTCTTCAAGGGGGAACTTTTTTCCCCCTGGTCCGATTTGGCCAATTTCCGAACTTAACCTGCCTAGGAACATAAGACATATTTTTGCCAAACTTGAAGGGTCTAGCTATTTTATTTTGGACTGCATCGTGTTAACTACAGACAGACATCGCTAAAATGTCTTAGAATCGATCACTGATCAATAATATATATACTTTATGGGGTCCCCGACCGATATTTCGATGCGTTACACACGGAATGACAAAGTGAGTATACCCCCATACTGTAGTTGGAGGGTATAAAAATAACAAAATCGGTAATCCGCCAGTAAAAGTACATATATTATTGATCAGTCATCGAGTCTAAGACATTCTAGAGATGTCCATCTGTCTGTCCGTCTGTAGTTAACACGATTCAGTCCAAAATAAAAGAGTTAGACTCCTCAAGGTTAGCAGGAATATGGCTAATGTCTAATGGCAGTTTAAGTTCGGAAATGGGCAACATCGGACCAGGGGGAAAAAAGTTCTCCCTTGAAGAACTGAACCAACCTTTGAAAAACGCCAATTTTTTTATTTTTTTTTTTGTATTTTTGTTAAACAAATGTAACATTTTTATGTTGGCAGAAGTTCTGCTCTTAAACCCAAGGATTACAAATGTCGCTTCTTTCAGCCCCTTTTTGTGGATTAAAAAAATTGTTTAAATAATGATAAAATTCTATTTCTTTAGTGCCAAAAGCATAAGAATGAATTTGTAAACAAAAATTTCGAGGGTAACTTTGTGCCACAAACAATCTCAGTCGACCCCTCCCTGAAAAAAGGCCTTGTAAATTTTTTTTTCAAGTTGGAACGTATAAAAGATTCTGCACAGCCGATTTTAACACTCTTGTTAAATCGTAAATAAAAAGCCTTGCCGGAATTCACTCCTTTGCTTATAACTTTTAAACCACTGGACCGATTTTGTTGGAATTTAATACCAACCTGACCAGATGGATAACAAACATATATGCCAAATTTAAGGTGTCTCAGAGTTGTCTTTTGGAAGTTAACGGGTTTTCTACAGACGTACAGGCAGACAGACAGACAGAAGGACGGACATCGCTAGATCGACTTAACATCGATCGGTGATCATAAATATATATACTCTATGGGGGCCCAGACCAACATTTTGAGGTGTTACAAACGGAATGACAAACTTATATATACCCTCTTCTGTAGAGTGGAGGGTATAAAAAGTGTACAGATTTTTGATAAATTGACTTTTTAAAAAATTTAAAATTTCAGAACGCGTTTTGAAAATCTTGTAAGAAAATGTCGATGATAAATATTTAACCAATACAAGTCGACACAAGCCCAGGTTTTGAAAAATTCAAAAACATAAAATATAATTTTCTTAGTTCCATATAGGCCTATCAATACAATTCATTTAAAATATAGAAATATTTTTTTGATTTGTATAAAGCCGAATTTTTCAGAATGTTTTGACATAGTACATACTCAAAAATTACGATAGTTTACATAGTATACAATTTCGGATTTAAAAAAAAAAAATATTTGAAAATAATTCATAGGTGGCAGGTGGTATTTTCCACTGCACGTATTTTTTAAAACTTGCAAAAAGTTTATTATGAATATTTATATTAAATGTATCCTTTTCATACCCAAATAGTTGATTATTTTCTTATTAAAAGCAAAATGGCAACGAAACAATAAAATGTTAGTTAAAAACATTTTAAATTTTAATTACTAATTTATACGACAAGATGTATACATAAATTATTTGTCGACAACGCCATTTATATTCGCAAACTACTTTCAAATAACATTGAATCAGTTCTGTCTATAAGAAATATGCACAATTGCTTCTAGGATTTATGGAATTAATATTCTGAAATCAATTTTACTACAAATGTTTGCATACTGAGAAAAAACTGGCTTTTAAAGTTTTTTAATGTTTCCTCCCAAAAAGTTTTCTTTACAAAATTTACATACACTTTGGTAGTTGCATTTTATTTTACATAATAAAAACTTTATCCTTCTGCCAAGAATAAAATTTAAAAAATATTGATGACTTTTTTTTGAGCACACATAATAGGGGGTTTCATTGTAAACATTATTCGGATCATCCCATGAAATGCAGAAAGAATATGATTTCTGATGGCCCAACATTTTTTTTTTTAGATTTTTTTAGTCGGAAAGGAGATTAATATCGATTTTGTTAAAAAAAAATGATTTTACCAATCATTAAATGACTATCCAAATATCCGCAAAAGTTCTAAAAAATATGTTGGGCATTATTAAATCATATTCTGCAACAAGAGCTGAATACGATTTTCCATGAAACACCTTAATACATGCATGTATTTATAAAAAAATTCCATTTAAAATTCCACAATTTATTTATGTGTAGAGAGGCCCCTACGTAATATGGAGAAATTTTTCCCAAAATTTTAATCATTTCGTTTTTTGTTCAAACTTGGGAAAATTTTATCTAAATACCACATAAGGTTTTAAAAGTTTTCTATAAAATTTATTAATAAATTATAAAGTTTTGAGCAGTTATGGTCTTCAGTTTTCTGAAATTTTACAAAATTCAACTACATACATATATGTAAGTATCATAGACGATAATTTAAATAATGACAAAAATTCAAAATTGAAGCTAAAGTGCCACTCTAATGTTGCATATCAAATAGTTTTACATTTTAAGATTGAATTTACAAAGAGAGACAAATTAAAAAATTCTTCGAAAAATATTTGGAACATTTAAATTGTAAATGTTGCAACAGAAATTTCCAACCTTTTTGAATTATGTGTGCAAAACATGCCAGATATGCCACGGAAGAGACATCCCTGGTAAGAAATGCAACAGGGGTAACTCATGAATAGTAGTGTCAGTAATAACGAAGTCGTTATCAATAGATGGCACTCTTTTTTTGGAAAGTATTTGGGAATGATTTGGGAATAACGAAAAATACACATTGAAAAAATTTAATATCATTAATGAAAATTATTGTTGTGGCACAGTTGGAAAAATGAAATCACCGCTGAAATACTGTCGACTCTCACTTTATAAAATTGGTGACATCTTTATGCAATTTTTAAAAATGTCCCCAATGACATGTCAGGACGTTTGTGTGTGTACTAGGGTGGCTCGTTTTGGGGCTTTTCTCTCTGATAAAATTCTAATACCCGCCAAAAGTGTCGGTGCCCGAAGGGTAACTCACGTGCAAAATATCACTCCGATTGGAGTTTATCTTCTGTCCCCACTTTGAGCCTCAAAATTGGAGTTTTTGCTAAAATGGACTCAAAAAAAATTTTATATCAATAAAATATATATTTTTTTATTGAATGGGTCATTTTTGACCACCTACCAAGAAGGGTTAACGATTTTTTAATGATAATATATTAATGCAAAAAAATAGTTGGGGTAAAAAACACAAAAGCCGCTTTATACTTGTTTATAGCACAAAATTTAATCCCTAAACTTCAAATTTTCTTCGGGGGTCATTTTTGACCCCCAGCCAATGTGGGTTAAAGACGTTTTAGATCGGTAAAATTTCATGACAGACTTAAAGTTATTTAATAGAATGCCACGACATCAAAAAACCGTTAATTTGCCCAAAAATTAAATTTATAAGATTTTGTTAATCCAAATTATTGATAAAACCAACATTTCCTTAAAATCTGCAAAATTCCCCCAGCGATTCCCGAAAAGTAGCTCGACGGATATCCGCCATATTTTATATTTTTCTTCTCCAAGGTGTTTTTAATGAATTCAGAAAGAAAAAATGGTATATTTAAATTTTATTTTTAATAAAATTTTCAAATTTTGAAAAAAGGTGTTTTGAGAATTCCCTCAAAATCATGCCATTTAGTTGGTATCAAGTTTGAACGGGTTAATGATACCGTAAAATCTTTTAATTTTATATTTAAGTATTTACGATCAAATATTATACAAAAATAATTTTTTAATTATTTTAATAAAAAAACTTATTTTTTTTAAATCCTTTTTTGCAAAAACCCCAATTTTGAGGCTCAAAGTGGAGACAGATGATAAACTCCGATCGGAGTGATATTTTGCATGTGAGTTACCCTTAGGAAACCGACACTTTTGGCGGGTATTAGAATTTAATCAGAGAGAAAAGCCCAAAAACGAGCCACCCTAGTGTGGACTATGTCTAAACATGGACCAATTCTTTTCTTTTTTTTTTCAATTTCTATAGGCTTCTGCATATGGCCAAAGCAAGGTTACGTTTCAAATTTTAGCCAAATCGGTTGCGACCTGCAGCGTGTGCAGAAATTTACATGAAAAGACGAACGGACATCGCTAAATCAATTCAAAAAGTGATTCTGAGTTGATCGGTAGACTTGAGGGTTTGCTTGGGACTAGTATTTCGGGTAGTTACAAACATCAGCACAAACTTATTATACCATGTACTAGAGATGGTCGCGTGAGGGATTTTTGACTCACACTCACTTTAATACAACTCACTCTATCGTGCACTCACGCAATCTTCACTCACACTCACGTTGACTCACTCTTATTTATACAAAAAAAAAATCAAAAACTAAAATTTCAAAAATCTTACAAAATATAAAGAAAAATTTAGAGTTAAGTGAAATTTTACATTACTTTTTTGGTTTTTCCGGACGAAATCTTAAGTTTAGCCAAATTTTAAAGTTTTTTTGGTACGAAAGGAAATATACAGAGAAAATAAATCACGCAAACTCACGCAAAAAATAGACTCACGCACACTTACTTATTGATTTTAGTCACACTCACGCGTGAATCACGCTCTAATCTGCTCATGTGCCTGTCTCTACAATGTACCACAGAATGGTGTAGCTAATCGGTTAAACGAATAGGTAAAAATTTTAAAAATTTTTAGCTAAATTTTAAGTTAAAATCCGGTACTATCCCTGCAGGAAAAGTGAACGTTAAGTTCTAGGTGTTATATTACCCAGACCCAAAAAACTATCACAAACTCGATACCTTCCACATAAAAATACCTATCACATTTGTTCACATGTCACTGGATATGTTCCTTAAGAACACAAATGCTGAAACAAATCGGCACAAATAAAATGTATTAATGCAAAATTCTATTTTAAAACAATAAAAAGCATGATAAAATAAACTTCTGCATTATTAACTCAAATTAACATTTTTACACCAAAACAAAAACAAAAATTGGAAAAAAAATGTTGTAAACTGGACTTGGAAAATATTCAAAATATTATTCAGTAATTTAATTTCATTATTCGATTTATTTTGCTGGGTCACATATTAAAAATACTGGCATTAAATTTTTACTTTCATAACCAATATATTAAGTCATACATAATTCTTGCAGCATATCAAAGCTGATCAATAATGACTACATTTGCACAATCGTTCGCGACGACATTTTTGCACCGTATACTTAGTTATGCATAAACATTTTTTAAGCTACACTCTAAAACATGCAGGTAAACTTACTATTATAAATTTGGAAAATTTTTGTTAAATAGCACGCATTTTGTGTATATAAGCACAAAATGCGTAAAAATATTTTAAACCAATTAAAACCAGAAAATTATAAATAATTTCCGTTAATTCAAATATTTTATACACAGTGTTTAAAAATACCATCAGTTTATGGTGATTGTAAAAGTTTCAAACACTCAAAATATTTTGTAGGCAAAAACAAATGAAAAACATATTTAAAACATGGGATAAAACATTTGAAAACCAACCCCGTAATTATTCATTTATTTTAACACACCCCAACATTCATTTTTTACTGTAAATAAAATTTTCTGAAATAAATAACATTGAACATTAAAAAATAACGTCACTTTCATTTTTTACCAACAAATTAGAAAAAAATAACCTACATAAACATTAAAAACTAATGATTGTTGTGTTATTTTTACCAACAAATTAAATAAAGTTGCCTACGAAAACACTAAAAATTACTGATCTCGTAGGTAATTTTTAAAATTTTTCTATTGAATTTTATTTAAAAAAATGTTTAATAAAAGTTTTGGGGAATCGATCCCGCAATCAGCTATATTCTGGCCAGACACTCTACCCATCGCCCCAAAGTCACTTGATGCAAACATGTTTTTATATTTCTATAAATAATTTTTTGAATTTTTTGGCTACAAAAAAATTACCAACACAAGTAGGTAAAAACTAATGACTTCTCTTTTAAAAATGCCATCAATAAAAAAAAAAATAACGAACACAAATCATTAAAAATTAAAGAAGAATCACTTATTTTAACTTACAGAACAAAAATAAATGACTTTAAAAATTGAATGCTTATGAAAGTCTATATTTTTTATGTTGTTATTTTTGAAACAAAGAACAGAAATAGTCATTTAAAAAAACTGAACGTTAAACAAAAGGGTTTTCTTTGAAAAATGACAAAACGTAAAACTTTTTAAATAAACTTCAAACGGTTAATGACATAATTTTTTGAGTAAACAACTACTAAAAGGAATTAAAAATAACACAATTTAGATTATCAATTTAACAAGCGTGTTGTAGCCTTGGTGAAGTGGGCCCGACTAGCTTGCAGCGGGTCATACGATCGAATCCCCTGGCACACAGTGGGGGAAAAATGGATTTTTTTCCGATTTTCCCTACAGGTCGCAATTCTTAACCGATTTTAGTTTTTATTCTTTTGCATTTGAATTTTTTTGTATTTGAATTTTTTTTAAAATTCAGAAAATTTTTATTTTTTTTAGAACTTTTGCTCTAAAAATGTAATAGGCAGGGGACGAATAAGCTGTGTGGACAAAATTAAAGGCATTTGAACCCCTTATAAATGGCATTAATAGCATTTAGTAATTTATTATTATTTTGTTCTTATAAAAATTTTCACTTGTAAGTAACTTTATCATTTTAAATAATGTACCAATTTCAATGAATTTTTTTTTAGATTAAAGCTTATCATTTTCTTTACCATTATTGGTAAATTAAGTATTTTGCAAAATTGTTTAAATCATTTTTTCGAATTTACTATGTACCAACTTTTTTTTTTTTTTTTAAACAGACTAAAAAATAATTTTGAAATTCCAAAAATCATAAAGGTAAAATTTAAGCAGAAAATAAAATATGTTTTTTTGTGTACCAATTATGACTAAGAAAAACAAAAGCTTTAATCTAAAAAATATTTCATTGAAATTGGTACATTATTTTTCAAGATATAGGCTTTTAAATGTGAAAATTCTTGAATTTTTGTCTGGTTATAAAAACCAAAATAATAATAATATATTTTCAAATACTAATTGATAAGGGGTTCCAATTTAGTCTATAAACCATATTCGTCCCATGCCTAATACATTTTTTATTGCAAAAATACTGAAAAAATTAAAATTTTCTGAGCGTTAGGAAAATATAAAAAGTAATGCGAAAATTTTTTTGCAAAAATCCAAATCGATCAAATCGATCTGTCACGATGCGGAATTTTATTAGCTAAAACACAAAAAAAGAAAAACCAAAATCGGTTAAGAATTGCGACTTGTAAGCAAAATTGGACAAAAAATTTCCATTTTCCCCACTGTGTGGCAGTCAAATTTTTTTTATATTATTTTTTTTTTTAATGTTGTTTTTTATAATTAATATTTTTAATGATCCAAATATATTAAGGAATTTTTTAATATTACCGAATTTATAGTAGGAGTCCAGTTTCCTACTAAAAATGCCTGCGATTTTTGTACTCTTGCCCAAAACATTAAATCATGATAATGTTTTGCGTAAGATTTGGGAGTACTTGCTAAAGCAAAGTATTTTTAGAAAAAATAATGTTATATTACTTTGCTATTCCATGGAAAACGAATTGAAATATCAGTCGAGGACCCCATTAAAAAACCAAAAGAGCTGTACATTTCGTGAGTGAGTGCAAAAATAAGTGCAAAAAAGTGTTTTTACATTTTGGAGAGTATTAAAGATTCGGCACCAAAGAATATACCACTCTTACTTATTTTATGTACATTTGATAAAAAAAGTGGAAAATTTTTATGCGAAAAGATTAGACTTGGTGAAAAAGTAGTTTTGGTAAAAAAAAAATTATTTTTTTTTTACGAAAAACAAAGTTATGTTAAAAAAATTTAATGAACCCAAAATTTTTGGTGAAAAAAATGTTGAGTTAAAAAAGTTTTTGATGAAAAGAAAATTTTTTTTGATGTTAAAAAAAAATTAATGAAAAAAAAATTTTTGGTGAGAAAAAAATTGATAATAAAAAAATTTAATAAAAAAAAAATTGATGAAAAAAAATATGATAAAAAAAATTATAAAAAAAAAAATTTTGACAAAAAAAAAATTTGATGAAAAAAAATAGATGAAAAGACAAAAAAACTAATGACAAAAAAATTTTTATGAAAAAAAAAAAATTTGGTGAAAAAAAAATTGATGAAAAAAAAATTTTGATGAAAAAAAAATTTATAAAAAAAAAAAAATATGAAAAAAAAAATAGTTTGATGAAAAAAAAATTTTATGAAAAAAAAATTGATAAAAAAAAGTTTGATAAAAAAAAAATTGATGAAAAAAAAAAAAAATTGATGAAAAAAAAATTTTTTTTGTTGAAAAATAATTAAGTTACTTTTTAAGTTTTATTCACCACGAGGTGAATTATTATCCAAGTTACAAACCCAAGTTATTAAAATTTTTGGTTTTAAGAAAATGAAAATAGTAATTCTTGTTTTCTTTTTCGTTAATTACACAGTGCAACACCCAAAATCGCAATGGGATGAAACCAGAAGCAAATGAAAGTTGACATATTCCATAACAAACCCCTCAAGGCTTTTTTCTAGTTCAGAGCTAGATTTTGTTTTACACGCATTTGAAGTTAGTGCACTTTTATTATATTTACAATAATAAATGCTTGAAAACTGTATTAGTGGCGAATGATTAATATTGTAATTGCCTTTAAATAACAATCATACGCAACGGTGTCCAGTGATTTATATTAATAATTGCCTTTAAATAACAATCATACGCAACGGTGTACATGGTTTATTTTAATAATTTGGCTATTCAGTAAATAGGTACTGGACCGATTGCAGCAAAATTCATACCAGTCATAGCTGAAGTAATTTTGAGCTTAAGTTTGGAAACTGGACCCTACATGTCCAATAAGGGCACCACCAGGGGTCTTTAAAGTTGGACACGTTTAGTACACAAAAACTTTAAATGCTTTAAAATCACCAACTTTAAATGCGTGTAAAATAAAATCTAGCTCTGACCTAAAAAAAGGCCTTGAGGGTTTTGTTATGGAAAACGTCAGCTTTCATTTGCTTTTGGTTTCATCCCATTCCGATTCCGAAAGTTCGATTTTGTATCACTGTGTTATTAGCTTATATAGTCATACTGATGTGGCGTCCTGCAACTTTTTTAAAATTAGACACCAGCGTAAAAACATTATCATGTTAGAATTTGGTAAATTTCAACAAATTTTGATTAGATTGTACACTCAAAATAATTACTCTGTTAAAAACTCTGTAAAATGACTGTAATCTCAATTCGACAGACATTTGACAAAGTTATCTGTCGAAATGCAGATTTTAAGAATATACTTTGTATTTTCTTGTAACCTAAAAACAAAATTTTATCTGTAATTTTACTTTTTACTTTGTAATCTCTATTTTACAGATAATAAACAGAGTTTTTTGTTAAAATACAGATTTTATACATTTTCTCGTAACCAAAATACTAAATTTCAACTGTAATTTTACTTATTGCTCTGTAATACAGTTTTTAAATAAAAAACTCTTCAAAAAAACTCCCAAATATTTCAACCGCTCTTTAAAAAGCGTCTTAAATTACAATAAAACCTGGTAAATTTTACGAGGATGTCGGGTAAAATTGGAGGTACTCGTAAAATACATCGTAATTTTCACAAAAATAAAAAGATGTAAATTTACAATTTGGAAGCATTACAGCTGGCAAATTTACTCGGTGGTATTTTCCAATTGTCAACACTACTTGAACAATAAGGAAAAAGAAATTGATCAGAAATCAAATAGTAAATAAAATAGTAAAATTCTGGTCGCTTTTATCAATATTCTACAGATAATTCTGTAAATTTACAGTTTTTTTTATCGAAATCATTTTACTGAGTTTTCTTCGTAAAATAACAGAAAATCTTGCTGGTTGGAAATCTATGGTATTTTCTGCTGGCTCAGCAGAGTATCTCTGTAATTTAACAGAGTGATTATTTTGAGTGTAACACACATTACATATATTTTATCTTAATATATAAAAAACATTTGTGCGTGGTACGTGTTAATAAAACTCAAGAACCGCTGGACCGATTGACACGTTACGATTTGGCTTAAATTCACAAAATATATTTATTAAACAAAAAAAAGTTCCCCGATAAAATTTTTCATTTTGTCATTTTTTGAATTTATGGTACGATTTGGCTGAAATTCACAAAATATATTTATTAGACAAAAATTTCCTGATAAAATTTAGAACGAGCAGATGGCGCTGGAGTTAAGTTATTATCCAAATTCATAATTTCAGTAAAATTAAACGACGCTTTAGAATGTATGTACGTTTCGACATGAAAAAATTGTGAATGTATAAATGGCCCGAAAGGTGGCGCTGGGGAGCAGCTATTTAGATATTTATGTCTTATTCAACCTGGGCAACGCCGGGAGCTTCAGCAAGTATATTATGAAATTGAGCCTTAAAGTTCTAGACTCTTTAAAAAAACACTGATTTAACAAGATTAAGATTTCAAGTAAAAAATAGCACCAAAGCTTACTAAATGTTAGGAATAATTAAACATTACATTATATAGAAAATAATATAAAATATATTTTTATAGCCTACTGACATAGTAGGGCATGAAGTAAAAGACCAACTATCAAATTTACATAAAGGATTATTAATATAAATGTTTTGTAGATTGTTTTTAAGGAGACCCTTGTTACACAACTAGTCGTATGTAACTATGCATGTATGAATACACATTTATATATAAAAATTGTGTGTATGTGTGTGTGTGTCTGTGAGTGTGTGCGTACAAGTGAAATGCAAAATATAAAAATATTAACATTTTTGGGATTTATCAACAAAAAAATATGACATTTCGGGTTGGGGGATTACTTTTAGGACATGAACGCATATGTGTGTGTGTGTTGGTGTATGTCTGTATATGCTTATGAATTTGAAAAGGGACTTAGAGCCCAAATGACAGCTGCTGAAACAAGAATACTTAATCTTCGTACATTGTAGTTAAGAATAGAAATTCATAAGATTTATATACATTTAATTAAACGTTTGTTCCATACAAAAAAAAAAAATAAACTCGTTTTCTTTTTCTCTTTAAAAAAATAAAAAAAAACTACTTTCATTTAAGGTATTTTATTTCCAATAAAAAAAAAAAGGAAAACTTTATATACCCTTACAATATACTACCGGTTGATACATTTATGTATAGTGTAGAAATAATCCACTTTCATTTAAACTTATTCATTGAAAAACGTTACAACTTTTTATAACACCTTAAAATGAATGACATCCATATACACCCAAGCTATTTCAAGAAAAATCCCTAAAACAGTTAAAAAACGCTTTTTTATAACTACATATTCGGATACACACATACATATGTTGCATATGGTGCATTTCATGTAAACTGTTCCGCTACAGAAACACGTGAATGATAACATTCAAGATTCTTAACCAAATCGTCAATTTTCGGTGGCAAAATATTAAAATAATACAGATTTGAATAATAATTAACGCTGTCTGATAGGTGTATATCTGCACGCAGAAAAAGAAACATGGTTGAGGTTATAGTGTTTTAAGAGCGTCATATTATAGTTAGGGGCATACGATTGTAACAATAATATTAATATGATTGAAGGCAACAACCCAGCAAAACCTAGGTAATGTCTAATGATAAATATTTATTTCAAACTCTATTTTTAGTTTTATTTTTGAAATACTTTTTTTTTACTTTTTTCCTATTTTCAAGTCAAAAAATTAACTTAAAGGCAAAAAAAACCCTAACCTATCAAAATAAAAATTCAATTTTCCTGTAAAAAATCTTAAATTCGAAAACATTTTTTTCTTTACGATTAGTGAAGAGATATTCATAAATATCTCAGAATAGAAACATTTTAAATAGGAAAAATTTTTCAGAATCTAAAAACTATACTTCCAGAATCCATTTTCTTTAAAAAATGCATTAGAATATAATTTCGATAAATAAATACATTTTTCTAAAAGAAGTTTTGAAAAAAATATTGATGATATTTAAAAAAAGTCTAATTTATATCAAAATATGCAAAAATATGCATTTATACCAAAATATGCAAAAATATGCATCTACAAATCAATGCAATTTTATTGCAAATTCTTTGATTCGGATAGATATTTAATTTATGTTATGTTTACAACGCTGAGTAAAAATATGCATTTTCATGAAAGTACTTGCCTTACTAATTACTATACTTATTACTAGTAATGCAAAAATTTGCTGGGTTAAGTTTCGTAAAAAAATCACAAAAAAACTCGTGCCGCTTTATCAGCTGTTTCTAGTTCTCTATATTTTGCGCAGTTTTTATATACTAAACAGACGCGACACGACAGGTGTCAAAAAGCAACAAGTTTTATAAACAAAATTTAATGAAATTTTATAGTTTTGTTCCAAATATTCATGATATTTTATTAAGCTTATGAATGCCTTTATTAGTTAAATGAACATAATATAATGAATCCTTTTTCATTTGTATCACGAAGGTTGTTTTTCTTCAGTGTAAAGGTACATCTTTTGTAGAATGCCTTATACGTATGTACTGGAGTGGCCTGAAATTACAATTATAATACATTTTTAATATTAGTTGGATTTTTTTCACAAAGATTTCTTCCAGATCTCGAAACGTGTGGTCTCTAAAACACTACGGTCTGCTTCGTTAAAATACATGGCAGTGCAACATGTTGATATAAAGTCCCGTTATCACTCTCATCTTCATTCATTTCAAGGAAAATATAGTAAAGCTTAGGTTACCTTTATTTTATATCGATAAATTTTCAATTTGAGTTTTTACCTAATATATTTGCTTTATTCTATAATTTCCGAATAAATAGTAAAAATATTATTAAATAAAGTTTTTCAGCACACTCTAATAGAACAGTATATAAAGTCATACTAAATACATACATGCATGTAATCTAAAGTTTTCAGTTTATTCTATTTACTCTGTGCGACAAGAAAATTTAAAAGTTTCACTTTTTATATGCATGTAATGCTTACAACTACATACATACTAGTAACATTATATACCAACATATACACCATCCAGTTAACATGATACAATTGTGTCTCCTTAGATGTTTAGAGCGGATTAGGCAAGGATTTAAACTGTACACTCAAAGTATGCATGGATATGTATGTTTGTATAACTAGTATAATAGGTACAGTGACTCAAAGTAATAATGGAACAGCATATATTTTTTAGCAGTTCTTTAAAGGAAAAGTTATCAATACTAAACCTGCTTATTATCAATCGACTATTTTTGAAAAAAGTGCTATATAGGAAATTTTCCAAGCTTTAATTTAAGCTTGATAGCATCCAGATTGAGCAAATATTAAATGAGATTACGAGGGTCACACTGGAAATTGAAATTATTTGTATATGTTTTTTTGAAATTTTTTTAAAAATATTCTAAGTCGATTTTTCCCAAGTTCAAACATTAAAAATTTAAAAAATTATCCAATAATTTTTATTTAGTTATCAGCTAGTTTTTCCAACAACCCAAACAAAAAATGAAATTTTTTAAATACAGTGGAAGAAATCCGTATTTTTTGACCTCCAACTCGTTTGACCACCAATTTTATGTAAACAAAGAAAAATTTTAATTATTCTAAAATCTTATCACTATGCATCAGGTGTACTCAAATTAATAAACAGTAAAATATTTTCTTTGTTTACAACGAATTGGTGGTCGAAAGAGTTGGAGGTCAAAAAATGTGGATTTCTTCTACTGTATTTAAAAAATTTCATTTTTTGTTTGGGTGGTTGGAAAAACAAGCTGATGACTAAATAAAAATTATTGAATATTTTTTTAAATTTTTAATGTTTAAACTTGGGAAAAATCGACTTAGAAATATTTTTAAAAAAATTTCAAAAAAATATCTACAAATAATTTCACTTTACAGTGCGACCCTCGTATCTCTTTTTATATTTGCTCAATCTGGACGTTATCAAGCTTAAATTAAAGCTTGGAAAATTTCCCTTATAGCGCTTTTTTCAAAAATATTCGATTGATAATAATCAGGTCAAGTATTGATAACTTTTCCTTTAAAGAACTGCTATCAAATATATGCTGTTCCATTATTACTTTGAGTCACTGTATGTGACTAGTTTAAAATAGAAAGAAGTTTCAATATTACGTTGTTGTTGTAGTATATAAACTAAGATTTGGTCAAGTGTTATCTTTACAATGTCTAAGATGAGACAAATAATACATATAAATTTAGCAAAATCAATCGAAATCTAAATTAAGGTCTTTAATTTTAATCAGGGTTGGCAACCGATACCCACCTAGAATAACGGTATTTGGCTATAGTACCGCAACCAATAAAGATATGGACATTTTTAAAAGCGATTATGAAAGCTGATGAAATTTCTAGTATTTTAAATGTGTCACTTCGTGTTTCTACCGGTTTGTTTTAGTTATATAGGCCACTACCGTTATAATACCGTTTCAAACGGTATTATAAAGGTATTGACCTATATTTTGAAAACTAACCTGTAGAAACACGAAGTGACAAATTTAAAATACCAGAAATTTCATCAGCTTTCATAATCGCTTTTAAAAATGTCCATATCTTTATTGGTTGCGATACAATAGCCAAATACCGTTATTCTAGGTGGGTATCGGTTGCCAACCCTGATTTTAATTATAGTTTGCACACAAGTGTTATATGGACCATTTAGAGATATCTCCTATGGAGTTCTCAAAATTCGGGGGTTTAGCTTTGGTTTTTTGAATTTTGGAAACAAAATATAGAAATCTTTGATCGGTTCAATACACTGACGTATCTATTAATTTCTTATAAGGGTACTTCACACAAGTCATATGCAAATATAACCCATAAGTTCTGAGGTGTCAAATATAGATGTGTACACAGATAAAAATGAGTTGTTAGATCAAGCACGAAATACACCAGGTTGAGCATTGTTTTAATTAAAAGTCATCTAATGAGGAAAATTGTTGGATCAAACACGAAAATTGTAGGTCAGTCATTGACTGTTCCTTGATTAAACCAATGCTTGATTTGAGTAATTTGTTAATTGTTATTTTTTGTTATTTTTGATTAAACCAATGCTTGATTTGAGTGAGCGGTTAATCAATAATTTTGTGTTATTTTTAGTTAATCCAATGCTTGATCTGAGTGAATGGTTAGTCATTATTTTACAGTTGTAGTGTTTTTTGTCAGTCTTTTAAGTCTTTAAATTGTTTTTTTTTGTGCTTTATATTATACTAGCTAACTCGCCCGGTACTTCGTTACCGGTTAGCTGTAAAAAAAAAAAACTTTATTACATTAAATTCTTATTAATTTTTAATTAAACAAAAAAATTGTTAGTTTCGACCTTTAAAATATTATATTTTGAGTAGATTTAAAGTAGCAAAAAAATTTATTTTGGCGAAACGATCTCATAGTTCAAACTTTAAGTTTTAAGGAACATTAGTGCATAAGGAACAATATGTAGAAAATTGATGCGAAAACTCAAAAATGTATTTTCCCAGAATGTAATTTCCGCGTAGTATCTAGGACCATTAATTCAGCAGATACAAAATTGCCCTACTTTCCCCATTTTCCCCCTTAGAAGCAGAATTTTCTAAAAAAAAGTGCTTCTTCCAGAATGTTATTTCAGCGAGAGGATCGTACAGTCCAAACTTGAAGTATCTAGAACCATTAGTACAGCAGATACAAAACAGTTCAAAATTCAAGTATCTAGGACCATTAGTTCAGCAGATATAAAATTGCCCTACTTTCCCCCTTTTCCACCTATAAAACAAAATTTTCAAAAAAGTACTTCTTTCAGAATGTTTTTTCCGCGAGAGGATCGTACACTCCAAATTTCAAGTATCTAGGATCGTTAGTTCAGCATATACAAAATTGCCCTAATTTCCCCCTTTTTCCCCCGTAGAAGCGAAATTTTCAAAAAAGTACTTTCATTAGAATGTTGTTTCCGCAAGAGGATTCAAATTTGCCCTACTTTTCCTCTTTTTCCCCCATAGAAGCAGATTTTTCCAAAAAAGTACTTCTTTCAGAATGTTATTTCCGCGAGAGGATCGTACAGTCCAAACTTCAATATCTAGTACCATTAGTTCAGCAGATACAAAATTGCCCTTCTTTCCCCCTTTAAAAAGTAATTTTCAAAAAAGTACTTCTTTCAATATGATATTTCCGCGAGATGATCCTATATTGCAAATGTCATGTTTTTAAGACCATTAGTTTAAAATTTACCAAATTGCCCTATTTTCCGCTCTTGGCCCTCCTTAAAACCAAAATTTTCAAAAAGTGTATTTTTCAAAAAATTATTTCCGCGAGAGGATCAAAACTTAAAGTTTTAGTTCAGAAGATACAAAATTGCCCTATTTTCCCCCTTCTACTTTTTCAAGATGTTTTTTTTGCGAGATGATCCTAGAGTTCAAATTTCAAGTTTCTGGAACCATTTGTTTAAAAGATAAATAATGTACCGATTTACCCTATCCCCCCCCCCTTTCCCACCGTGGAGGAGGAATTTTTCAAACAATATTTTTTTCGGAATGTTGTTTCCGCGAGAGGATCCTCAAAACCAAACATGACGTTTCTGGGACCATTTGTTCAGAAGATAAAAAATTTACCGATTTTCCCTATTTTCCCATTTTCCCACCCTTGGAGGCGGAATTTTCAAAAAATTATGTTTCCCGCATGTTAATTCCGCGAGAGGATCCTAGAGTCCAAATTTCAAGTTTCTGGGACCATTTGTCCAGAAGATAAAAAATGTACCAATTTGCTCTATTTTCCCCACCTTGGAGGCGGAATTCTCAAAAAATATTTTTTTAATTTTTTTTTCGCGAGAGGATCATAGAGTCCAAATTTCAAGTTTCTAAAACTATTAGTTCAAAAGATACAAAATCCCCCAAATTTTAAAAAAAGCATGTTATTTTCGCGAAAGGATCGTACAGTTCAAATTTCAAGAATCTAGGACAATTAGTTCAGCAGATTCAAAATTGACCTTCTTTCCCCCAGAATTTTGAACAGTACTTTCTTAAGAATGTTATTTCCGCGAGAGGATCGTTCAGCCAAATTTCAAGTATCTAGAACCATTAGTTCAGCAGATACAAAATTGCCCTACCTTCCCCGTTTTCCCCCTTGAAATCGGAATTTTCAAAAAGAGTACTTTTTTCAGAAGGTTAATTCCAAGAGAGAGGATCGTGCAGTCTAAATTTCAAGTATCTAGGACCATTAGTTCAGCAGATACAAAATTGCCCTACTTCCGCCTTTTCTCCTTTGAAGAGGAACTTTCCCCAAAAAGTATTTATTTTAGAATGTTATTTCCGCAATGGGATCGTACAGTTCAAATTTCAAATATCTAGGATCATTAGTTCAGCAGATTCAGAATTGCCCTACTTTCCACCTTTTCCCCCTTTAGAAGGAGAACTTTCAAAAAAGTATTTCTTCTAGAATGTTCTTTTCGCGAGAGGATCGTACAGTCCAAACTTCAAGTATGTAGGACTATTAGCTCGGCAGATTCAAAATTGCCCTACTTTCTCACTTTTCCACCCGCAAAAGCAGAACTTAAAATAAAGTACTTCTTTTAGAATGTTATATCCGCGAGAGGATCGTATAGTTAAATTTTAAGTATCGAGGACCATTAGTTCAGCAGATACAAAATTGGCCTATCTTCCCCTTTTTCCCCCCCTTAAAAGTAGGGTTTTCAAAAAAGTACTTCCAAATTTCAAGTATATAGGACCATTATTTTAGCAGATACAAAATTGTCCTACTTTTCCCCTTTTTCCCACTTAAAATATGAATAATTAAAAAAGTACTTCTTTCAGAATGTTATTTTCGCGAAAAGATCGTACAGTCAAAATATCAAGTCTCCCGGACCATTAGTTCAGCAGATACAAAATTGCCTACTTTCCCCCTATTCCCTCTTAGAGGCGGAATTTTCCAAAAAGTCCTCCATTCGAATTTTATTTCCGCGAGAGGATCGTGCAGTCCAATTTTCAAGTATTTAGGAGTATTTGTTCAGCAGATACAAAATTGGTCTACTTTCCCCTTTTTCCCCCTTAAAAGCGAAATTTTCAAAAAAATACTTCTTTTAGAATGTTATTGCCGCGATATGATCCCATATTCCAAATGTCATGTTTCTAAGACCATTAGTTTAAAGTTTAGGAAATTGCCCTATTTTCCCCCTTTTGGGCCTCCTTAAAACCAAAATTCTCAAAAAAGTATACTTTTCAAAAAATAAGTTCCGCGAGAGCATCCAGATTGAAAATTTCAAGTTTGTTCAGAAGATACAAAATTGCCCTATTAAACCCCTTTTACCCCGGAATTTTTAAAAAAGTTTTTCTTTAACAATGTTAGTTCAGCAGATACAAAATTACCCTACTTTCCCCCTTTTTCCCCGTAGAAGCGTAATTTTTAAAAAAGTTTTTCTTTAACAATGTTATTTCCGCGAGAGGATCGTACAGTTGAAATTTCAAGTATATATGACCATGAGTTCAGCAAATTCAAAATTACCCCACTCACCCCCTTTCCCCCCCCCCCGGAATTTTCAAAAAGTACTTCCTTTAGAATATTATTTCCGCGAGAGGATTGTACAATTTAAATTTCAAGTATCTAGGGCCATTAGTTCAGCAGATACAAAATTGCCCTACTTTCTCCATTTTTCCCCGTAGAAGCGGAATTTTTGAAAAGTTCTTCTTTAAAAATGTTATTTTCGCGAAAGGATCGTACAGTTCAAATTTCAAGTATTAAGGACCATTAGTTCAGCAGATTCAAAATTGCCCTACTTTCCCCATTTTCCCCCAGAATTTTGAAAAAGTACTTCCTTTAGAATGTTATTTCCGCGAGAAGATCGTTCACTCCAAATTTCAAGTATCTAGGACCATATTTTCAGCAGATACAAAATGGCCCTACCTTCCCTTTTTTCCCCCTTTAAAGCGGAATTTTCAAAAAAATACTTTTTTCAGAATGTTATTTCCGCGAGAGGATCGTGCAGTTCACGAAAGAGGATCGTGCAGTCCTATTTGTTTAGCAGATACAAACCGGAATTTTCAAAAAGTACTCCTTCAGAAAGTTATTTCCGCTAGAGGATCGTACAGTTTAAATTTCAAGGATCTACGACCATTAGTTCAGCAGACACAAAATTACCCAACTTTCCCCCTGTTTCCCCCTTAGAAGCAAAATTTTCAAAATAGAACTTCACAATGTTATTTCCGCGAAGGATCCCATAGTCAAAATTTTTAAGTTTCTGGGAAAATTAGTTCAGAACATACAAAGTGTACCAAATTGTCCTATTATCCCCCTTTTTACCACCCTAGAAGCGGAATTGAAAAAAAAACATTGTTTCGGAATGTTTTTTCCGCGAGAGGATCTTATAGTCCAAACTTTAAGTTTCTAGGACCATTAGGTCAGAAAAAAGAATGTGTACCAAATTGCTCAATTTTCCTCCTTTTCCCCTTCTTAGAAGTGCCTTTTTAAAAAAGTACTTTCTTCAGAATATTATTTCCGCGAGAGGATCCTATAGTCCAAATTTCAGGTTTCTGGGACCATTAGTTCACAATATAGAAAATGTTCAAAATCGTCCTATTTCCCCCCAAATTTGAATGAAAAATTTTCAAAAATGTTTTTTCCGTTAGAGGATCTTATAGTCCAAACTTTAAGTTTCTAGGACCATTAGGTCAAAAGATAGAACATGTACCAAATTGCCCTTTTTCCCCCCATTTCCCCTTCTTATTTTTTTTTTAAATACTTTCTTTGGAGTATTATTTCCGCGAGAGGATCCTATAGTCCATATTTTAGGTTACTGGGGACATTAGTTCAGAAGATCGAAATGCTCAAAATTGTCCTATTTCCCCTAAATTTAAGTGATTAATTCAATAAATCCCCAAAAATAAAAAAAATAATGAGAAAAAAAAATTGAGTAAAAAATTTGAGTCAAAAAATTAATCGAAAAAAATTTTGAGTAAAAAAAAATTTGGGTGAAAACACCTTCTAAGTAAAAAAAACTGAAGAATAAAATACAATTGAGTGAAAAAAATTTTTAGTAAAAAAAAATTGAGTAAAAAAAAATTTTGAGTAAAAAAAAAATTTGAGTAAAAAAAAATTTGAGTAAAAAAAAAATTGTTAAAAAAAAAATTTTTGAGTGAAAAAAAATTTGGAGTGAAAAAAAATTTTGAGTGAAAAAATTTGTAAAAAAAAATTTGAGTGAAAAAAAAATTTTGAGTAAAAAAAAATTTTGAGTGAAAAAAAAATTTGAGTAAAAAAAAATTTGTAAAAAAAAACAAATTGTAAAAAAAAAAATTTGTAAAAAAAAAAATTTTGAGTGAAAAAAAATTTTGAGTGAAAAAATTTTAGTAAAAAAATGTTTTTCACCGAGAGGATACTATAGTCCAAATATCTAGTTTCTAGGACCATTAGTTCAAAATTCACCAAATTGCCCTATTTTTCCCCTTTTGGTCCCCCTTAAAACCGGAATTTTTAAAAAAGTACTTTTTCCAAAATGTTATTTCCGCGAGAGTATCCTATATTCAAAATTTGAAGATTGTAGGACAATTAGTTCAGAAGATACAAAATGTACCAACTTGCCCTATTTTCCCCCTCCCCCCGCCTTAGAAACGGAATTTTCAAAATATTACTTTTTCCAAAATGTTATTTTCGCGAGAGGGTCCTAGACTTCAAATTTCAAGTTTCTGGGACCATTTGTTTAAAATATAAAAAATGTACCAATTTGCCCTATTTTCCCCTTTTTCCCCCCTTGGAGGCGGAATTTTCCAAAAATATTTTTTTCGAAATTTTATTTCCGCGAGAGGATCCTAGAGTTCAAATTTGAAGTTTCTAGGACTATTAGTTCAAAAGATACAAAATCCCCCAAAGAGCCCTATTTTCCCCCTTTTCCCCCCTTAGAATCGGAATTTCCAAAAACCCCTTCTTAGTGGGTGGTTTTGTCGGGAGCCGAACCTACATTCCAAATTTCAAGTCTCTAGCTTCAGCGGTTTGGGCTGGGCGATGATTATTGCCAATCAGTCAGTCAGTCAGTCAGTAAGTCAGTCAGTCACCACACTCTTTTATATATGAGGCATTCCACACCAAATGTCCCGCTACAGAAAAACATGTGTCCCGTAAATTTCTGAATGGGTTATTTGGATAGCCCTATATGGAACTAAGAAAATTGCGTTTTTGGTTTTTCAAATTTTCAAAAACTGGGCTGAGGTAGCGTGGTCAAATATTGGAAAAATGGTCAAATTTGTGTCGAGTTGCCTTGATTAAATATTTATCACATTAAAACGGAATGCACCACAATCTCAAAAATTTACATTCTTATATAGTTTTGTATGGGCTATCGATTAAATTTTTTTTTTTTGGAAAATTTTCAGAACCCGTTCTGAAATTTTCCATTTTTTAAAAAAGTCAATTTATCAAAAATCCGGCCACTTTTTTTTTTTTTTTTTAATTTTTTTTTTTAAAGTTTAGATGTTTGTCCATCCACACAAAAAAATTCAGAAACACGTTCGGCGTTTTTTTCGAGAAAATCGCATTTGAATATTGAATTTCACGACAATTTTGGAATTTCCTTGTATTTTCTTGTTATAACATGGCGTATGAGTAACAAATTTTTGCGAAACCAACGAGTTGATCCCATTTTAATTATTTGTTCATGTGTGGTGCAATATAGAGATGGGCGTGAATGCGATTTGACCCACGCAAGATTTGACCCACGCAATTAAAGTCACTGACGACTCGTTATTATTTTTAGTTTACTTGTGCAATCACGTGAGTCAATTTACTGTTACTCACGCTCACGCAATTTTTGATTACGCTCACGGTTGTTCACTCACGTTGATGATGATTTTACAAAAATAATAAAAACAACAAATTTTCTATGAAAACAAAGCACTGAAAACGGAAACTCAAAAAAAAAACAGTAAGAATAAAAAAAAGTTAAAAATCACATCGAAAAAATTGGACTTCCTAATCACTCACGAAATGTTTTTCTACTCACGCTACCTCTTTAATATCGTGAGTGATTTAGTTTTTACTCACGTGTGATTCGCAAGTGAGTCAACCATCTCTAATATAGTATAAATAGGAAAGGTCTCTGGTAACGTTTTTGCGTGATTCAGGCAAGAATGACACTAACGCATAACTCAAGTTTGTTAAGTGAAAACTAAGTGAGGGTTTAATTAAAAATAGCTTAGTACGTGACCCGCGAGTCAATTTTTTCAAATGTTGAACGTTAAAGGATATGTACCTACAATGTAGTCTCCGATTTATTGCTCCCGCTTTAATGCGCTTATCCAAAATATAAGATAAATCAAAAGAATTTTGATGCATATAAACGTTAATCTAGTGATCTTAAGTTTTTGAATTTGTTTATTGTTATTTATGCTTCCGCAAGTGAATCAATAAAGCGGGGAACTCATTTTAGTGGTGATATTTCAGTTCATTTTAGTTTTGATATTTCAGTGAACTTTGTATGAAACTCTTTTACCAGTCTTACGCATTTAAGCGGGGTTTTGTTTATCAGACATACATACAACCAGACAGATAGACATACATACAGACAGACAGACCACTTGATGTGCGTTTATAAGAGTTTTTTATGTAAATGCATCAATATCCTTCTGATTTATTTAATATTTTGGATAAGCGCATTTAAGCGGGAGCAATAAATCGGACACTACATTATAGGTACATATCCTTTAACGTTCAACATTTGAAAAAAAATGACTCGCGAGTCACGTACTAAGCTATTCACGACATTAAAGAAGTAGCGTTAGTAGAACATTTCGTGAGTGATTATGAAGTCCAATTTTTGCGAGATAAGTGAATGCTTAAAATTTTTCTTAAGTAAGTTTTTGTGATTTTTAACTATTTTTTTTTTGGAATTTTACTGTTTTTTTGAGTTTTCGTTTTCAGGAATTTTTTCATAGAAAATTTGTTGTTTTTATTATTTTTGTAAAATCATCATCAGCGTGAGTGAACAACCGTGAGCGTAATCAAAAACTGCGTGAGTAACAGTAAATTGACTCACATGATTGCACAAGTAAACTAAAAATAATAACGAGTCGTCAGTGACTTTAATTGCGTGGGTCAAATCTTGCGTGGGTCAAATCGCACTCACGCCCATCTCTATATTGCACCACACATGAACAAATAATTAAAATGGGATCAACTCGTTGGTTTCGCAAAAATTTGTTACTCATACGCCATGTTTTAACAAGAAAATACAAGGAAATTCCAAAATTGTCGTGAAATTCAATATTCAAATGCGATTTTCTCGAAAAAAACGCCGAACGTGTTTCTGAATTTTTTTGTGTGGAGGGACAAACATCTAAACTTTAAAAAAAAAATTAAAAAAAAAAAAAAAAAAGTGGCCGGATTTTTGATAAATTGACTTTTTTAAAAAATGGAAAATTTCAGAACGGGTTCTGAAAATTTTCCAAAAAAAAAATTTTAATCGATAGCCCATACAAAACTATATAAGAATGTAAATTTTTGAGATTGTGGTGCATTCCGTTTTAATGTGATAAATATTTAATCAAGGCAACTCGACACAAATTTGACCATTTTTCCAATATTTGACCACGCCTCCTCAGCCCAGTTTTTGAAAAATTGAAAAACCAAAAACGCAATTTTCTTAGTTCCATATAGAGCTATCCATACAACCTATTCAGAAATTCGTGCGACACGTGTTTTTTTTCGCTGGACATTTGGTGTGGAATGCCTCATATATAGATTGTTTTTTTTTTTCGTCTTGTGTGCGTGAAAGTACTTTTCTATTTGACGACTAACGAAAACTAAAACAAAAAACGCAACAGCGTTTATCGCATTGTTACTCAAAGCCTACTATGATGAGTTTTTTTGTTTTTATGAATTATTTTGTGAATTTTTCAGATTTGAGCAAATGGTTAATTGATTCAAGTAAAATTTAATTGAATGTCAAATTTTAAGCTGAGCAAATATTTAATTGTTTTTTGCTATTGAATATTTTTTTCTGTGTACATGTAGTTTGTGCAAAAATTTTTAAAAATCGAATATTTGGCTCTCTATAGACTTTTGTATTTTTTTTTCTCGAAAACCGTAAGTTGTACGAAAAAACTTTCTGTGACAATATGGTTATAAAGATTTAAAATTTAAAAAAAATTGAAATCAATATTAGAACATCCTTCTTTCCTGGCAAGGACACCATGGATTTCCATACACAAAATTGTTTTATTAAAGCTTACACTGATAGAAAAACGCTTCATATCACTAATGAATGGAAATCATTAATGTTGTTTCATTACAACATTGAAATATTTCATATGCTGAATGAAATTTCATACATATTGTGCAATATTTTCATTAATTTTGATTCATAAGATTTCGTAGTTTCATTAAAAAATGTAATTAAGTTTTGTTTACAAAATTTGCTATTTTTTGATACCTGTAGTGTCGCATCTGTTTAGTCTGTTAGTTTACGCGCGCAAAAAACAGCTGATCAGAGCGTGATTTTTTTTTTAGAATTTTTATACGAAATTTAAAATGAAATGTTGCTGATAAATTTTTAGTATTTATTAAACTCACGTTGTTTTATATTATTTCGTGGTTTTACTTATGTATTAAAAGTAAATGTTATAGTAAAATTTTGTTGGAGAAAACTGAGTGAAATCTAAAGATAAAATAAAAAAATATGTGAAAGTGTTTTTTTAACTTGGTTATTTTGTGATTTTTTCAGCCTTTTTTTTATAAAATTTTAAATAAAAAGTAAATTATTAATTTTATATTTACTAAATTCGTGCTGTTTTATACTGGTTCGTGGTTTTAATTATGTATTACAACTTAAGTTTGGTGTAAAATTTTTTGCGAGAAAACTAAGTGAAACCCATATTTTATTATTTTTTATTTTATAAAAAGGTCTTTACAATTTCTTACATATATTTCATTTTAAAAATAAAAGTAGCATTTATTCTATGAAAGTATTTCATTTCAAAAATAAAAAGTAGGATTTATTCAATGAAAATTTTTCATAAGAATTAAATACTTGTTTCATTAAAGTAATGAAAAATTTTCATAAAATACAATATATATTTTGTATGAACAATTTTTATTAATTTAATGAAACTTGTTCTTGCAATTAAATTTTATGATACCTATTTCATTAATTCAATGAAACCCTGCATAGGTTCCTTTTTAACGTCATTTTTCATAACATTAGTGTAGATTTTCATTATTGTCATGTACAAATTTCTATCAGTGTAGAATGTCCTCTTAACGCTGCACATTGGGGCAGCTATATTGGGGGCCCTTGGCAAAAAACAAAAACTGAAACCGCGAGTTTTGAAAAACGGGCAGCACCAATGAAAAGACAACAATATACTGCATATAACCTCATATTTTTTTCTTTTTTTAGCAAGGGGTCATCCTATAGAAGTGGTTCAAATTTAAGCAAAAATATATTAAATAAATAAATAAAAATTATTTAAATTTGAAGGTAATGTTTGGCGTATTTAAAGATATATAAAATTTTGAAAGTCCGAAACTTTGTGAATGCCCCATGATTAAGAACTATGTTGAGAACATTTTTGGATCGTGAATGCTATAAATATATGCAAAAAAGTTATACTTTTTGGGGAATTCCAAAAATGCTATTAAAAAAATAAATTAATATAATTCAAAATTTCAAAGGAATAAAAGTATACCGTGATTCTTACAGAATCTATCCTAATTACATGTGGAATATAGTGCGACATCTATGCAACTGGATTCCAAGTAAAACGGTTGCATCTGCTTGCTTCTAGGATATGTTACCGCGGTTTCCAAACCCCCAAATTCGAAAAAATAATATAAAAATTCAAATATTTTTATGTTTAAGAGTTATATAAAATCATATTAAGAATCTTAAAAATGTCGGTATGTAAAAAATAAACAGTAAGGAGGATCTGGCGGTTTCATATGAGGGGTTCCACACTAAATTTCCAACTTATAAATTTTATTCGTATCAATTTCGAACTTATCTCAAAAAATAAAACTTACGGAGGAATTAGCAGTTTTATATGAGGCGTTTCACATTTAATTTCTAACTCACCAATTGTATTCGCATATATGGATGGTTCCACACTAAATTTGCAACTTACAAATTGTATTCGTATCAATTTCGAACTAACTGTTTCAATTATCATAAAAAAAATAAAAAGTAAGTTTGATTTAGCGGTTTTATAATGCAAATATTATCGACAGATTGTCCGCTTTACAATGGTACCACTCACTCCTATTAAAAATAAGCGGTTTATTTAATGCCAAGAATCATATCGTCGCTGTTCCGTCGTAATTTGGTATGTGTTTTTAATGAAGTTTTCAGGAGGGCAAAAAAATCGTTTTATTTTGTCATTTTGCCATATTTTATAAAAGTCAAACGTCTTTAAAATACATAAAGATCTTTTATAGATGTGTACCACAAAAAAAAGAATGATTTTTTAGCTAAAACGAAGATATTAACGAATTACATAAAAAACTACACATAACACATTTTGTTGGAAAATTTTTGGTATTAATTTTTTTATTTTTGGACATTTTTATACACATGACCGTTTTTGTTCATAGAACTTTAGTTATAAAATTTAATAATAGTGCAAAAAATTATAATATTCATTAAAGTGATAGTAAATACACTTTTAAATCCCATATTTTGTACAAATCTGCATCTAAGTGCTGAGTTGCTTCAATGCATTTTTTTTTACTTAAAAAAATGTTACTGAAATTTGTGCCATGAGATCTGACCATCATTTCTATATAATTGGGGCATGCTAATTTCAATGGTGAAGTCCGTTTTTGAATCAATGGAACAGTTTTCATGGAAATCATCGTTAAAGTTATGCACATTTTGTTGCAGTTTTTTTTTATTAAAAAAATTCTTCTTTTACAAATGCAAATTTGTTTGGCATGGGAAATGGGGATTAGACTCATAACGATAAAATAATACAAATTTGGATAAAAATGGTTCAGTTAAAATGTTGAAAATCGCAATTTTTTGATATTTTAATGATTTTGCGTTTTTTTTTGAAACCCTATAATTAGTTTTCCGAATTGATTTCATGTGTATGAAAAGACTAATTAATGTATGTAATTAATTTCTGCAAAAAAAAAACTGTTTAAATACGTATAATTTTTTTTTGAAAATCGCGAAAAATCGTTTTTTATAATGACAGCATCCTTTTAAAATGTGATCTAATACTTCATTTTTTAGTATAGTATGTAAGCATGCCTGAACCCCTTATGTTAAAAATTTTAAGCAAAAATGTTTATATTTGCAAAAGTTTTCTTAACAAAAACTGGTTTTAAACTACACATACCACTTTTTTTTGGAACATTTACATACGGATTTCACATAGCTACTTTTGCTAACTTCCAAACCATTCAAGATATCGCTAAACGGTTTAGTGGGCAGACGGATGCCCTATAGAGGTTTCATATTATGCAATAAAAAAAAAATCCAAAAATGTCACATACCAAATCACGACGGAGCAGCGACGTTATAGGTTTGCCCCAATGTGCGCTGTTAGAATTTCAGGGAAAAAAGGACTTTACAACAATAATACAACATTTTGTTTTTGGAAATCTAGGTATCCAAGCTAGGAAAAAAGTTCATTCCATTTTTTTAATTTTTGTTTTTTGCTAAATTTTAGATCTTCATTATTTTGTTTGAAATATTGTCACAGAAAGTTTTTTCGTACAACTTACTGGTTAAATATTGGAAAAATGGTAAAATTTGTGTCGAGTTCTCTCTATTAAATATTTATCAAACTAAAACGAAATGCATCACAATCTCGAAAATTCACATTCTTGTATATTTTTGTATGGGCTTTTGACTAAAGTTTCTTGTATTGGAAAATTATCAGAACGCGTCTGAAATTTTTAATTTTTTTTTTTAGAAAATCAATTCATTAAAAATTCGGTCATATTTTTTTTAATCTTTTTTTTTAAAAGTTTAGATGTTTTTCAAGAAAATAGCATTTAAATATTGGAATTCAAAAACATTCTGTAATTTTCTTGTATTTTATTAAGTCAACACTGCGTATGAGTAACGGCAATTAGTTGTTGGTTTCGTAAATATTCATTACTCATACGCCGTGCCGTGTTTACACAATTGACTTTTTTAGAAAATGAAAAGTTTTAGAACAGGTTCCGAAAATTTTTCAAAATAAAAAAATATGCAAGAATGTAAATTTTTGAAATAGTGGTCATTCCATTATAATTTGATAAATATGGGTCATTATTAGTGAAATCAATCATGAATATTCTTGACCCCCTCCGATATTGATGAAATTTGGTTATGTTCTTACACTACGTAAAAACCTAACAAATGCAAATTTTCAGCCCTCTAAGTCAACAGGGGCCGAAAATACGGAGGGTCAAAATTTCCCCCAAAATCTCCCAGTCGCGACACTTTACACCGTAAAACCTTAATATCGTTGGTTCTATTATAGCTATAAAGCCCATTTTTGGTTTGTTTTGAAGCTTATAATATGCTCTGTAAGACCTACCATAACCAAAAAATTTTCGAAAAAAAATAAGGGTTGCCTCCCTTATTTTAAGGTCGTGATAAAGGGAGGAGAAAATGGGGAGGATGGTATCCCCCGATTTTTTTTTTTTACTTGATAATCTTATAGAGAAAGTCCTAAAGAATATATTCTAAAATTTTTAAGTTGGGACAACAATGGGATCACTCAAAATCAAAATTTTTCACAATTTCCCCTAAAATCTCCAAATCGCAACACTCTTGAACCTTAAAAATTTAATATCATATGTGCTATTGTAGCTACAGAGTCCATTTTTGTTTGTTTTAAAGCTTATAGTACGCTCTATAATACCTACCTTAACCAAAAAATTTTAGAAAAAAAGGAAGGGTGCTCCCCTTATTTAAAGGTCGTGGCAAAGGGTGGAGGAAATGGGGGGAAAGTATCCCCCGATTTTTTTTTTACTTGGTATTCTTAAAGTGCAAGTCCTAATGAACATATCCTAAAATTTTTATGTTGGGACAACAATCAAATCGACCAAAATCAAAATTTTTCACAATTTCCCCCAAAATCTCCAAATCGCGACACTCTTGCCCATTACAAATTTAATATCGTGGACTGTTTTGTAGCTACAGAGTCCATTTTTGGTTTGTTTTAAAGCTCTTAATATGCCCCACAATATTACTATTACAAAAAAAAAAATAAAAAAAATTAGGGGTGCCTCTTGTATTATAAGATCGTGGCAAGGGGTGGGGGAAATCGGGGGATAGTATCCCCCAATTTTTTTTTACCTTGTTTTTTTTTTAAATAGTAAGTTCTAGAGAGCATATCCTGAAATTTTTATCTTGGGACTCCAATGGGAGGCGCAAGAATGTCGCGATTTGATGATTTTTGGGGAAAATTTTGAAAAATTTTGATTTTGGTTGATCCCATTGTTGTCCCAACATAAAAATTGTAGACTATGTTCATTAGGACTTGCACTTTGAGAATCCCAAGTAAAAAAAAAATCGGGGGATACTTTCCCTCCATTTCCTCCACCCTTTGCCACGACTTTCAAATAAGGGGGGCACAAATTCCTTTTTTTGGAAATTTTTTTGGTTTTGGTATGTCTTGTAGAGCGTATTATAAGCTTTAAAACAAAACAAAATGGCTCTGTAGCTACAAAAGCACTTATGATATTAAATTTTTAATGTTAAAGAGTGTTGCGATTTGAAGATTTAGGGGAAAATTGCAAAAAATTTTGATTTTGAGCGATCCCATTGTTGTCCCAACTTAAAAATTTTAGAATATATTCTTTAGGACTTTCTCTATAAGATTATCAAGTAAAAAAAAAATCGGGGGATACCATCCTCCCCATTTTCTCCTCCGTATATTTCGACCTTAAAATAAGGGAGGTAACCCTTATTTTTTTTCGAAAATTTTTTGGTTATGGTAGGTCTTGTAGAGCATATCATGAGCTTCAAAACAAACCAAAAATGGGCTTTCTAACTATAATAGAACCAACAATATTAAGTTTTTACGGTGCAAAGTGTCGCGACTGGGAGATTTTGGGGGAAATTTTGACCCTCCGTGTTTTCGCCCACTGTTTACTTAGAGGGCTGAAAATAGGTGTGCATTAGTTTATCACTTAGTGTTACAACTAAACCAAATTTCATCAAAATCGGAGGGGGTCACGAAAATTTTTAGCTATTTTTGATTGATTTCACTAAGACTGACCCATATTTAATTAAGGGAACTCAACACCAATTTGACAATTTTTCCAACATTTAACCATGCCTCCTTTGCCCAGTTTTTCAAAAATTTAAAAATCAAAAATGCAATGGAATGTCTCACATAGATTTTTATCATTTATGAAGCTCTATCAAATAACCAAAAAGTAACAAAATCGGTGATACGCCAGTTAAATTCCCCATTTACTAAATGTATAATCGTTATTGATTCGTAAAGTTGAAAATATAAATGAATGTCATATTATCCATTTTGGGTGATCTTTCACGAAATGGACGACATAAAATTTTTACCTGCATGTTTCTTGTCTCTGTGTTCATTATCTTTTGTGGCATATTGACAATACATTTCAGTACAGCAGCAATATTCATTCTATTGTTTTGTTATCTATTCGCACCTGTATGCTTGGTTTATTTAAATTATTGGCACCTAGTGAGTGCATTGAATTGATATTCAAAAGAATTTTACAATGTGCATGTAATTGAACTTTTGTAACGGTACGTATGAAGACCAGTTTTAAATTATGGTATCGATATCTAACGATATGCATATGTTTAAATCTGGGATTGAAATCCACAAAGGTATTATAAGAGCAGCCATAAAGTACAAAGTGATATTTTTCAGTTCCTAGCGGTCTTTAACAAAAAAAATTATTTATAAAACAAAATGCCCACACCAATTGCTTAACTGTATTAAATTTAGAATTTCTATACAAAGTAAAAACTTTAGAGTTTAAACTTAAATTGTTTGCAGCGTTTTAAACACTGCTTTTACCTATGCACAAAAATACTGACATTCATATAAATCAGTGACGGGTACAGCTTTAGAGTTTGGGCGGGATTTTGTTTTTACTTTGACAAAAATCATTGATTTTTGTCAAAAAAAAAATATAGCTTACAAATTTTTTTTCGTTTCTCAAAAACGTGTTAAATAACCGAAAAAAATCAATTGTCGGACGAGCTAAATCGGCTATATTTTTTTTTGTAAAAAAAGTAATGGCGAACCTATAAAATCCTCAAAATCGATTTTTGCTGTTCAATTGCGGCCGATTTTTTAACAATATGTCCAGAAAAATGCATTAGAAGTGTACATTTATGATCCTTATTGTTAAAACAAGATCATTTTTTTAATAGCCTTTATTTAGCTGTGATTATTTTTGCTAAAAAAAACTTACACTATCGAAAAATGTGAGCCCAAAATTTTTTTAAGTCACAATCTTCAATGTATTTTAGGGGCCTATTCAGAAAAAAAGTCATAACTCAATCATATCTAAACTTTTTCTATGTGGTTTTTGTGTGGTTTGAAAATTTCAAACAAATAAATACCTGCTATCCACATCGTCTCAAAATTGACAAATAATTTTAAATTTTGAGACTTTTTATGATTGTGTTTACAACAAACACAGGGAATATGAAGTTTGAAAATATAAAAATTAGTCATAACCAGTCATAACTGTGAATAGGCCTGTTAATCTATAAAGAATTTTTTCCGTCACAAAAATTTTCAGATCCTTAAACATTCACAAAAAAAATTATTTTCAAAAACATTTTTCAAGAATAACAAGTAAGAAAGCTATATTCGGCTGTGCCGAATCTTTAAATACCCTCCACAATGTCAACCAATGCACTATGGTTTCGCGGACGACCTTTGTTGGCCAAAATTCAATTTTCTCAAAATGGATTTTATAGAAAGTCGTAAACACTTACAAACAAGAGAAAACATATTTTATTTTTGTACAAACTCATTTATTGTTCAAAAACAAATTTAGCTAAAAATAAAAAAAAATATTTTTTTAAATTTTTTCAATTAATTTTTTGAGTTTAAATACAAAAAATTTTTTATAATATTATACATGGAAAACAAAAAAATTATAACAATTTTTACCACAAAACCTATTTAAAACCAAAATTTTTTACATTTTTGTAATTTTGGCCAAGAAAAGTGATAATCGGAACTATCGTGCAATGCAAATATTTAAAAAACAAAAAAAAATATTTTATAAATATGTATGTATGAAAATTATATAAAAATTATATAAAAGCAACCACGTGGCACGTGTATGACACATACTACGTATTTTTAACTTCTTTTGATACAAATAACAACAAGCCAAACAACCATCAAAAACTACAAAAACGCGCTGCCACGCCATATCATAGAGGTTTATATTGAAACTCATCTCAATTGCTCATAGCTTCTTAACCCCTGAACCGATTTTGCCATAATTGGTACCAAAATAACCAGAAGAACGTTGAGAACAATAAAATAAGAACCTATTTAAAATTTTATTTGAATATGTCAACCATGAGCCAAGATAAATCATTTTAAAATTTTGGGTTAAATGGCTGGTGCCACGCCCCATTGTGCGATTCGACCCAAATTTTTTGTGAGTGTTAGGAATGATAAAATTACATTAAATTCAAAGTTTCGTTTACATTCATTCAACAGGTGTCAAGTTATAGCATTTATTTTGTGTAAAATTCACATTTTCACTCATCAAAATTTACATTTTCACTCATAACTTTTAAAATACTTAACCGATTTAAAAAAAAAAAACCATTAGATTCTGCCTAGGAGAATTACGCAACTTTTGGTACCCCAGGCGTTTAAATCGGTTCTGGATTATAGCCAAAAACGTGATTTCAACAGACAGACAGACAGACAGACGGACGGACAGACAGACAGACAGACAGACAGACAGACAGACAGACAGACAGACAGACAGACAGACAGACAGACAGACAGACAGACAGACAGACAGACAGACAGACAGACAGACAGACAGACAGACAGACAGACAGACAGACAGACAGACAGACAGACAGACAGACAGACAGACAGACAGACAGACAGACAGACAGACAGACAGACAGACAGACAGACAGACAGACAGACAGACAGACAGACAGACAGACAGACAGACAGACAGACAGACAGACAGACAGACAGACAGACAGACAGACAGACAGACAGACAGACAGACAGACAGACAGACAGACAGACAGACAGACAGACAGACAGACAGACAGACAGACAGACAGACAGACAGACAGACAGACAGACAGACAGACAGACAGACAGACAGACAGACAGACAGACAGACAGACAGACAGACAGACAGACAGACAGACAGACAGACAGACAGACAGACAGACAGACAGACAGACAGACAGACAGACAGACAGACAGACAGACAGACAGACAGACAGACAGACAGACAGACAGACAGACAGACAGACAGACAGACAGACAGACAGACAGACAGACAGACAGACAGACAGACAGACAGACAGACAGACAGACAGACAGACGGACATCGCTAGATCGACTTAGAATCGATCAAGGATCATTAATATATATACTTTATGGGGTCCTAAACCAATATTTCAATGTGTTACATACGGAATGAAAAACTTATATATACCCTCTATCACTAGAGTGGAGGGTATAAAAATTGATCTATTTTGTGTATTTTTTTAAGATTGCCGAAAGTAAAAAATTAAAAAAATAAAAAACATTTTTGCAAAAAAAAAAAATTGAAGAAATATAGCGACTTGCCATCTTTTATATGCGTTCACTTTAATACCTTAAAAAAAATTAAAATTAATAACTTTTTTTTACGCGACAGATTCGTAAAAATTTAAAATTTTTTAGTGTAGTTTTAGATTTTTTAGTAGAGTTGTCAACTATTCGGCATGTTTCAAAAACCGGTTATCGAATAGTTAAAAAACCGCTGTTTTTTAAAATCCGGTTTTCGGTTTTTTATTTGAAAACCGGTTCGAATAACCGGTTTTTTCGGTTTTTTTAATAAAAATTGTTAAAAACATTAAATAAATAGGTTTTTATTTGGTTTTTACAAAAAAAAGAGAAAAATTATTGTACATAATTCATTATTATTAAATAAATCAAATTCAAAGCTTAAAACAAAAAAATATACAAACATAAAACAAAGAGAGACAAAAAAACAATCTGGATTCTTATGTATAGCTGGTATCTTCCATTTCGCTAAGATTTCGATTTGTGATAAAATTTCTTAAACAATACCGGGGCATGTCACAGACTCAATTCCGTTCAGAAGTGGAATAAGAGGTTTACTCGTAAAGCGCAAAGCAAATATTTTTTTTTTCGGAATGAAACCACTTTTATGCCATTCAATTCCACTTTGATTTTTGAAAGTGATTTCATTTCGAAAAAATAATATTCGTTTCGCGTTTTACAGGTAAACCACTTTTTATACCCTCCACTCTTGTGATAGAGGGTATATATAAGTTTGTCATTCCGTTTGTAACACATCGAAATATTGGTCTAGGACCCCATAAAGTATATATATTCATGATCCTTGATCGATTTTAAGTCGATCTAGCGATGTCCGTCCGTCCGTCCGTCCGTCCGTCTGTCTGTCTGTCCGTTGAAAACACGATAACTTTTGAAAGACTTTACGGAGGCTCCTGAAGTTTGACATATATGTTGGCCATTTACCGGGTCAGGTTGGTGTTGCAATCCAGCGAAATCGGTCAAGTGGTTCAAAAGTTATGAGCAAAAGAGTAAATTTCGGCAAGGGTATTTTGCGAATTTACGAGATAAAAACCAGTCTAACTTTCGAAAGACAATTCTGAGGGTGCTGAAGCTTTGCATACATATTTGTCGTTCCCCAAGTCTGTTTGGGTTTGAATTTCAGCTAAATCGGTTCAGTGGTTCAAAAGTTATAAGCAAAGCACTGAATTTCAGATTTGTTTTACCTTAAACTGTTGAAAACTCGTTAAACAAGTTTTATAAGCGTGGTGAAATACGAGTTTTTTAAAACTTGTTGTTGTTTGTGTTCCTGCCGTGGCGTGCAGTTTAGTTGTTAGACAAGTAAATATTTGTTATTGTTTTGTTATTGTTGTTGTAACTGTATGTAACGGTGTATAGTAAGTATTTTTGGAAAAAATAAAGTAATGTGGGATTTTTTTTGGTTTTTAAAGAAGAGGATAAAAGAAAAAGAAGAGGAGGTAAAATAAAAAGAGGGGATTATGTGAAATAGTTTTTTTTTGTGTTACATATACATAGGTATAAAACAACAAAAATATTTTACAAAGTAATTTTGTTACTCAAAGAAATTGTACACTAAAAAAAATATTTACACTCAAAAAAAATGTTACACTCAAAAAAAATGTACACATTAATTTTTTTTTAATGAAATATCACACTCAAAAAAATTTTGACAGTCAAAAAAATTGTACACTCAAAAAAATTTGATTGATTAAAAAAAAGTTTTACTAAAAATAATATATGTATTTATAATAAAAAATTTGTAATGCAATTTTTTTATTTTTTTTTTTAGAAAATTACTATCAGATAACATTGTGGAGGGTATTCATAGATTCGACCAAGTCGAATTTTATTTTTCTACTTGTTTTAAATCCGAACGGAATCGAGTCTGTGACACGCCCCACCATATGGTTTTTGTTTACTACTTTTTCAACGCCATTTGTTACCCTACTCTATAACTCTTCTTTTAACCTTCTTATTTATTACTGAATTAAGAAACAAAATTTCAAATACAGAGTTGTATTTTACAAAATTGGTAACAAATAATGACAAACAAATTAAGTATTTTATATATTCGAAAATGTAGAATAATTCGACACAAAAAAGCCGGTTATTCGAAAAACTAGAAAACAACCGGTTTTAAAAAACCGGCTTGGAAAAACCGGGGAAAAGCGAAAAAACCGGTTTTCCGAATAATTCGGAAACCGTTTTTGACAACTCTAATTTTTTAGTGTGTTTAAATATTTGGAAGTTTTTTGAGGAGAGTTTTATAAAGCTATATATTGTTTGTTTTATTACGATTACAATAGAAAAGAAAACACAAGATATTTTTCTTAAATCTTTATTTTGCAAAAAACTCTGTTTATTACCTGTAAAATGAAGATAACAAATTAAAAAGTAAAATTACAGATAAAATTTAGTTTCTCGGTCACAAAAAAATACAAAGTATGTATTTTCTTAAAATTAGTATTTTGACAGAAAACTTTGTCAAATATCTGTCGAATCGAGATTACTGTAATTTTATAGAGTATATAACAGAGTAATTATTTCGGTTATATTTAAAACAAATTTAGATCCTGTAACATTTTTTTTTGCATTTTTTACCAAAATTGCCAATTTCACAAAAAAAAAATTTCAAAAAAAAATTCTCTTCTTCTTCTCCAGATCGACAGATATCTTTTCATAGAAAACTTTCAGATTTACAATTAGTCACATTATTCACTTTTCCTTTAAAAATTTTCAGATTTTCTGTATAAATTTGTATTTTATGAAAAATTTTTAGAGTTTTTCTACAAAAACTTCGAGACTTTTATTTTTTTTAATATAATATACATATATTTTTTCATAAAAAAAATTTAGATTAACTAACATGTTTCCATTAAACATTTTTAGATTTTAATTTTTTTTTTAAACATTTTCGGATTTTCTCTTTAAAAATTTTTCAGTTTTTCAATCAAGACTTTTTCCCCCTGTAAAATTTTTTAAAAAAATTTTCTCTTCTTCTTTTATTCTTTTTTGAATTTCTCTGGGCGGGAAAATTTCCCCTTCCCCCCAAGCACCCACGCATGATATAAATACATATAACACATATGTGTAAGAACAATGTAAACATTGACACTTAAATAGATTTCATGATAAACACATTTATAGTAAACATAAAACGCCACTATCTACTACCACACATAAGGAAACTATATCAATTTAAACAATAAACAAAGGAAACGTTCAAATGTTTCTATTATTTATCTTTATATAGTATTTATATAAATGGTATTTGTGTATAACTACCCGGCTAACAAAAACTATAATTTAAAATTTAACTATATATAATTTAATATGGCCCCGCGGGTATATTTAAGAAATTAGATGATGAAATTGATGGATCAAAATAGCTAAAAATTGCTAATATTACAGTTATTTTTAAACCCATTATTACAGCTTTTTTGAGAATTAGAAAATTTTTCATTCAAATTTAGGACTTAAAACTTTTCATAATTTGTATTTTTTTTTTAATTATTAACTTTTCTCTCATTCAGTTTTATCAAATAACAGAACATTTTCTGCAATTTTACTGATTCTATTTGCTAAATTTTTAAACATTTTTGTGCAGATTATAACAGATTTTTTTTTGTTATTTAAAAGAAGGAAAAAATGTTCCAAGTTTTTTTTAGATGGTTTTTATTATAAAAAAAATATCATATTGTGTTGTTAGTTTCACAGAATTCTTAGTAATCCCGTTTTGAACAAAAAAAAATTATAAGTTTTTTTAAAGTTTGAACTACAAAAAAACAGGGATTTTTTTTTCCAAAACAATATAATGTAAAAAAATTTACACTTTGAAAAAAAGGTTTTCTTGAATTATTTCATTTTACATTTATACAAATACAGGTCAAAAGTCAAAATGTTCTTATATGTACCTATCTTGATATATACTTTTTTTTTTTTTTAATTTAAGAAAATACATATGTACGAGTATAACTTTCATTTGTACGTGGTCCTATTATGTCTTATATACATAAATTGTACGAACTAATTTGCTGCCCCTTAAATTAACTAGACATTGCTGCAGTAGCTGGAAAAAGCAGTTAGTTAGTAACATCAGTTATTGATGGCTATTTATCTTAAGGAGTGTTCACTTTATAGGGAACTGATTAATGGGGTTATTTTATTGACCCACGTCCGGCTATGACAGCAACTTACTTAGTGCCAGTTAATGAGATTATACGTGACTTAAAGTTGTATACATATGTATCAGAAATTGATTAAATAACAAAAATATACAAAAAGATATTGTGCTCGATTCTCGAATACGACTTCACCATTCACCCAATTTCTAAAAATTTGATATTCTTTCGAGTTTTAAGATTTTTAAACTAATTCTTGTAATTATTTAAGACATTAACTATAGCTTTAATTGTTACAAGAAAATAATTTTAAAATCTTAAAATTCGAAAGAATATCAAATTTTTAAAAATTGAGTGAATGGTGAAGTCGTATTCGAGAATCGAGCACATTATATTTGTGCGCCAAATACAAGGCCCTTAAAATCTGTTATCGTTGTTTATTTTTAAGAGACAAAAATATCGCCAAAGAGTTTTAAAAGTTTGTTAATTATGGGTATACTGTTTTAACTATTTAATGCTTAAGACTAATTTTGAGCCATTGTAAAGTCTTGAATATAAAATTTAATGAAATAAAATTTTATGAAAATTTTAAATCTAATAAAACTTTTTTGTTTATTAATTTAACACAGAGACCAAATATAACAGTTACATATATGAGTCATTCCATGTCAAACCGTACGATTTTAGCTAAAAATTTACTTTGATGTCTCCGATGTCTTTCAAAATTTGAGAACGAAGTCTTCATTAAATAATGTTTTACACGTGTTTCGGGAAAAAAAATAAAAAATTTTTTTTAAAAAGTTATTTGCATTTGAAAATCGTCAAAATCGTGAAAAATCTTCCGACATGACAACATTTAAACTAATGTTTTTATAAAACTAGTGAATGGATTTTAAGTTCAATACCTTATTTTAAAGGTATTTGAACCTTCTTTTTTAAAAAAATATTATTTTTTATAAATTAATTTTTTTTTATTATTAAAATTTGGTTTTTTTACTTAATTTCTGTTTTCCACAATCTTCGAACAAGTCGAAAAATCTGAAAAAAATATTTTCTTAAAGGTTAATATATTCTTAACATTCCCTCAAAATTTCAGAGTGGAGGTCGAATGGATTCTATATTTTTACGATTTTTTTCCATTGCAGCACCACAAAAAAATTACATTTTGTATATAAACATTTTATTTTCAAGCATGTAAACGAAAATGTCAACGCATGTATGTATGTGTGTATGTATTCAAAAACACACGCTAACATATTCATGTTGTTCTTGAGCATTATTTGTTGTTTTGCTTTTTATATGAGTTGTTAGATTTTTTTTTAAATTGCATTTTGCGTAACGAAAATATCAATGCATGCATGAATGCAAAAACACAAGCTAACAAATTCATATTGTTCTGGAGATTTGTTTGTTTTGCTTTTTCTATTTTGCCGTTAGAATTTTTTTTGTATGTTCTATTTAAAAAAAAAGCAATGTTGCACGTGATTTTTAGTTTAGTTAGTTATTTAAAGTTATTTAGTTAAAGTTTAAAGTTATTTAGTTAGTTATTTAAAGGCTGTTAAAAGTCTACAAATAATCTTCTGTGTTTGCTTTAAATCATCGATCAATTACCAAGGACTGTTATTTGCGACTGTTATTTGTTAGCTTGTGTTTTTGCATACATACATGCATTGATATTTTCGTTACGCAAAATGCAATTTAAAAAAAAAAATCTAACGACACATATAAAAAGCAAAACAACAAATAATGCTCAAGAACAACATGAATATGTTAGCGTGTGTTTTTGAATACATACACACATACATACATGCGTTGACATTTTCGTTAACATGCTTGAAAATAAAATGTTTATATACAAAATGTAATTTTTTTTTGGTGCTGCAATGGAAAAAAATCGTAAAAAAATAGAATCCATTCGACCTCCACTCTGAAATTTTGGGGGAATGTTAAGAATATGTTAACCTTTAAGAAAATATTTTTTTCAGATTTTTCGATTTGTTCGAAGATTGTGGAAAACAGAAATTAAGTAAAAAAACGAAATTTTAATAATAAAAAAAAATTAATTTATAAAAAATAATATTTTTTTAAAAATGAAGGTTCAAATACCTTTAAAATAAGGTATTGAACTTCAAAATCCATTCACTAGTTTTATAAAAACATTAGTTTAAATGTTGTCATGTCGGAAGATTTTTCACGATTTTGACGATTTTCAAATGCAAATAACATTTAAAAAAAAAATTTAATTTTTTTCCCGAAACACGTGTAAAATATTTTTTTATGTTTAATACGTCTGGCAAATTTAAAGAAAATCGGAAGAGGTGGTGTAAAAAAGGTGTTCGGTCTGACATGGAATGACTCATATGTTTCTTTTTGTTTTAAAAAAATCATTTAACAAATGTTGTCCAAACTAACTATTTTATATATAAATGGACTTCTAGAGATGTCCCGTGTTAAAATTTGCAATAACTTTTATTTTTTGATTTTTATCATAAAAGTATAAAATAACAGTTATTTAAAACTTTTTTGTCAAACAATTTAAAATTACTTTTATTTTATACTTATTGGAGTAAATAACTGTTATAACAGTTATTTTTAAAAAAATCAATCAAATTTTATAAATTTATATCAATGACTGATTTTAGTTTTATTTTAACAATTCAAGTTTTTTAAGGCTCAAAGAGTTTTTGATAACAGTTATAATAAATAAAAGTTTTTTATTTCTGTTATTTTGAACAGATATTTAAATAAATTATTTCAAACTGCTATTTTTAATTTTTATTTGAAAAAAATATTTTTAATTTGATTTTTTTTTCAATAAATCTCATAGCTGTTATGGTCTCTGTCTTTTAAAGATTTATTTTTTCAAAACACAAAAAAAAAGTGTTTATATAGAAAAAAATTTTAAACGAATTTCAATCAACAAAAATGAGGTTTCAATTAATTTTTTAATTGAAACTCCTCCGATGAAGAAAATTGTTATCTCAATCACCAAATTCTAGGTGATTAACTTATTTTTTTTTTTCAGTGGTTCAATTTTGATCACAAATTTAATCAATTTTTTATTTAAAGTCAATTAAAATAATGATTGATTTAAGCGTATGACCAAATTATAAATAGATTCATAGTTTTTGCTTTCCAATATGTTGCCGACAGTAAAACCCTATTATAAAGTATATTTTTGAATTAATTTTGAAAAAAAAAAAATTTGGTATGTTGAAAATTTGTAATTTGATAGTTAAAGAAAATATAAAAATTGTTGATCAATACAATAACACTGTGCTACAGTGAAAAAATACTTCTGATGTGACATAGTATAGGTTGTTGGTCTTGTCGAGTAGATCACAAAAATGCCCATTAAACTTGCCAGACACCCTCAAATTTTAGAGTTATTGTGAAAAAACGTTTTTTTGTGACTTTTCTCACTAAACCTTTTGTAATTCAGAAAATTTTCAACCGATTTTAAATTTTTTAACTGTTTTTGATAGAAGAAGGTTGGGGCTTTCCATGTGTGTGAATTGGTCTATACATATAAGAAACATATTTATTGATTTTTTCTATAAAATCTAATTTTTTTGTTATTTTTTGAAAATTTTTCGAGTTTATCGATTTTTTTCTGCTATAGTTCGTTTAACAACCTTTATATTTATAAACATATTTTTAAAGAAAATTTTATTCTGAATACGATAAGCTTTATCCTGAAGAAATCGGATAACAATTGACAGAGTTGTGATCATTTTTATAAAAAAGAAAATTAAGATTTTGTAGGAAATCGCCGTTCAGCTATCCCAGGCAAAAAAAATAATTTTATCATAAGAGGTCATGTACAATATTTTTAAAGGTTTTTGGCGCTCTGAATCCGAATCTGGCCTTAAAATTGCTCTATCTCGTCAGGTTTTTAAGATATTTAACATAAACTGATATATCAAAAACTTAATAAGATAGCGCAATTTCAAGGTCAAATTCGAATTCAGGAGGCCAAAAACCTTTAAATAATATAATGATACGCGACCCTTAGTATGTTCGTTTATTTTTATATTTTTTTTGTCTGGGTTATCCGAACGGCAATTTCAAGCAAAATCTTAATTTTCTTTTTTAGAAAAATTATCACAACTCTGTTAATTGTTATCCGACTTTTTCTGCATAAAGCTCATCGTATTCTCCATTAAATTTTCTTTAAGAATACGTTTATAAATATAAATGTTGTTGAACGAACTATAACAGAAAAAAATCGATAAACTCAAAAATTTTTCAAAAAATAACAAAAAATTAGATATTGTTGAAAAATTCAATACATATCTTTTTTACATGTATAGACCAATTCACATACATGAAAGGCCCTATCCTTCTTCTATCCAAAACAGTTAAAAAATTGAAAATCGGTTGAAGAATGTTTAAATTACACGTGGTTTAGTGAAAAAAGTCCCAAAAAATCGTTTTTTGACAATAACTTTAAAATTTGAGGGTGTCTCGCAAGTTTGATGGGCGTTTTTGTGATCTTTTCGACGAGACCTACAACCTTAACTACCTCATTTTGAAAGTATATTTGATTTTGTGTTTTTTGTAGCACAGTGTAATTAATTCATTTAAATTTTGCTGATTAATAGATTGAATTGCATTTTTTAGCCAATAATTTTTTGTGTGCATATTCGTTACTTAAAAAATATGTTTTTTTTTTTTTGGAATTAAGAAAATTTTCATACAAACATATTTTTTTCCTAAAGCATTTTAAAAAAAAAAAATTTACTCTAAAGCGAAAAAAAAGTTACTAAAACAAAAAAAATTTGTCACTTGCAAAATTAAAAAAAAAAATCAAAATTTGTACAAAGTTTTTTATTCTAAAATAATTTTTGAGGGGTTTCTTTTCTAAGAAACGTAAAACAAAAGTTTGTATCTTTGGTTCCTTCAAAATTTCGTGTGTCACAAAATCTTTTTTAAATTTCAGCTCAGAGGAAAACTATAAATGCAGTTGTGAACACACGGCCTGGAATTGTCATTGTGCAATGACCTCTTTATCCGCACACACAAAAAATTATTTGCTAACAAATTTCAATTAAATCTATTGATCAACAAAATTTAAATGAGCCAATTATTGTTTTGATCAACATTTTTGTTTTTTTCTTTAACTATCAAATTTTCAACATACCAAATTTTTTTTTTGCTTCAATTTACTAGGTTTTACTTTTTTTATTGTCGGAAACATATTGGAAAGCAAAAAATATGAATTTCTTCATAATTTTCCATAAGTTTGAAATTCATTTGTTGAATCAATCATTATTTTAATTGACTTTAAATAAATAATTAATCAAATTTTTGATCAAAATCGAAAAAATTATTAATTGAAATAAAAATCAATTAATCACCTACAATTTGATGATTGATATAACAATTTTCTTTATCGGAGGTGTTTCAATTAAAAAATTAATTGAATCGGCGTTTTTGTTGATTGACTTCCGTTTTCAATTCTTTCTGTGTACACACAAAATATTATTGGCTAAAAAATTTCAATTACATCTATTGATCAACAAAATTTAAATAAGTCAATTATTGTTGTGATCAACAGATTTGTTTTCGCTTCAATTTATTTGAATACATTTATTTATACTAGGGTTTAATTTTTTTTTTATTGTCGGCAACATATGGAAAGCAAAAAATATGAATTTCTTCATAATTTTTCCATAAGCTTGAAATTCATTTGTTAAATCAATCATTTTTTTAATTAACTTTAAATAAAAAATTGATCAAATTTTTGATCAAAATCGAAAAAGTGATAAATTGAAAAAAAAAAAAAAAAATCTATTAATCACCTACAATTTGATGATTGATAGAACAATTTTCTTTATCGGAGGAGTTTCAATTAAAAAATTAAAAAAAAAATTTGTTGATTGACTTTCGTTTTCAATTCTTTCTGTGTACACACAAAATATTATTGGCTAAAAAATTTCAATTAAATCTATTGATCAACAAAATTTAAATAAGTCAATTATTGTTGTGATCAACAGATTTGTTTTCGCTTCAATTTATTTGAATACATTTATTTATACTAGGGTTTAATTTTTTTTTATTGTCGGCAACATATTGGAAAGCAAAAAATATGAATTTCTTCATAATTTTTCCATAAGCTTGAAATTCATTTGTTAAATCAATCATTATTTTAATTAACTTTAAATAAAATATTGATCAAATTTTTGATCAAAATCGAAAAAGTGATAAATTGAAAAAAAAAAAAAAAAAATTATTAATCACCTACAATTTGATGATTGATAGAACAATTTTCTTTATCGAAAGAGTTTCAATTAAAAAATTAAAAAAAAAAAATTGTTGATTGACTTTCGTTTTCAATTCTTTCTGTGCAATAGTTACAGAGGGTTAAATATGAAATTTTGAGAAAATTTGCTTGAAATAATGCATAGTTTTTTCCTTCTTTTGATTTATTAGTTAGCTCTTCTTAGTTCCCGAAAAGTGGGGCGAAATTTATTTTGAATTTTATAGCTGCAGCAGAACATGTTCAAATATTTATATTTTAATTGAGTTCTAAAATTTGAACCCCCTAAAATCAGTATTTTTACATATATTGGAAATAGAAACTCCCGCGATATTCACAAGATCTGTTCTATAATGCTATGATTTTTTATAAATTCTACCTCAAATAGTATCAAACTAAAAACAAAATAAAAGTATGTCGAGGAGAGCCAAAAAACTGTTTATTTCGCGTATTGTTTGAGTAATTAAAATTCTATATTCTACAATATTTTTTTAAATCAACTACAGAATCTCACATATAATTCGTTTTTAAAATTTTGGACTATTGGGGATCTTATGATAGATAGAGGGTTTTGGTTCTCAAAATATTTAAAAAATATGAATGAAAATGATCAGATAGAGGGTTTTCTATTTGAATAAAAATGTATTATTATGATTTTATTTACGACATCGGTAAATTTTTAACGTGATTTATTAATTATAACGGCTTATAAAAAATTCCGAAATCGCACTTTTGGTCCATAGGTGCTGATTTTTAAGACAAAAATTATTTGTTTTAATTCATCTCAAAAGTTGACAAACTGTTGAGTACACTCAAAGAAAAAGCTTCTTCATATTGATGAAAAGTTACATCAATATGATGAAATGTTATATCATTTTTAACTTGTCATCAATATGATGAAGCGGTGTCATCAATAACATATTTTTATTTGAAAATAAGAAAAAAAAATAAATTTGATTAAAAATGTTGAGTCTTTACATATACACATTAGCAAACGTTTAACGTTAGCTGCCTAAGTAGTGGTGCAAAATTTTCATCTAGAGACAACTGAAGTAGCTAAGGCGTCGACAATAAATACTGTAACTGGGAACCCGTGGGTTCAAGTCCCAGCCAGGGCAGGATTTTTTTTAATTTTTTTTTTATTGTTTTTTTTATTTTTTTACATTTTTTTAATATATTTATTCAATTTTTTAATTTATTTTAATAGTATCTTAATTATTAAAAAAAACATTTGAAATGCATATTGATGACACTTTTTGATGATATGATGAAATGTGTCATCACTTTTTTTCCATTTCGACGATATTTTTCATCATATTGAAGAAAAGCTTCATCAATATTATGAAATTTGTCATCAACATTGATGACAGCAAGTGATAAAACCGTATCATCAATATGATGAAGCATTTTGCTTTGAGTGTATGTTATGTAAAAAACACTATTTTGGTCCACAGATGCTGATCAGCATCGGAATTTTTCAGATTAAAATTTTTTCATAATCTACACAAGACATCCAATTTTTGAGCCATATTTATCAAAAAAAGTCAAACAAGAATTTTCAGCAAAAATTAGCATCACTGGACCAAAATCGTGGATCTGGAACATTTTTGATAAACTCATGATCAGCATGCAGAACATACACTTAGTATAACATGTATTGCAAGATGAAAATATTCCAAAAAAAATATTTATGAATTAATTATTTGAAAAAATGGTGGGTTTTGCATTCAGAAAAAGTAATTGTTTAAGGTAGAGAAGAAAACAAAAACAATATTTTTGTTCTGAATTTTACACCTCAGATGATGAATATTTTGACATCAAAAAGTAATTTTCGTGAAAATGGAAGATAGAGGATTTTGAATATAGGCCCTCCATACATTCTGTATATTTAAAGAACTAAAATAATAATATCTTTAATAAACTGAGTTACTACATTTATGTTTATTTTTACATAAGTACATACGTATGTGTGTATGAGTATGCAAGATAACAATCTATATATATAAAAGAGTGTGGTGACTGACTGACTGACTGACTGACTGACTGACTGACTGATTGGCAATAATCATCGCCCAGCCCAAACCGCTGAAGCTAGAGACTTGAAATTTGGAATGTAGGTTCGGCTCCCGACAAAACCACCCACTAAGAAGGGATTTTTGGAAATTCCGATTCTAAAGGGGGCAAAAGGGGGAAAATAGGGCCCTTTGGGGGATTTTGTATCTTTTGAACTAATAGTCCTAGAAACTTCAAATTTGAACTCTAGGATCCTCTCGCGGAAATAAAATTTCGAAAAAAATATTTTTGGAAAATTCCGCCTCCAAGGGGGGAAAAAGGGGAAAATAGGGCAAATTGGTACATTTTTTATATTCTAAGCTAATGGTCCCAGAAACTTGAAATTTGAAGTCTAGGACCCCCTCGCGGAAATAACATTTTGGAAAAAGTAATATTTTGAAAATTCCGTTTCTAAGGTGGGGGGAGGGGGAAAATAGGGCAAGTTAGTACATTTTGTATCTTCTGATCTAATGGTCCTACAATCTTGAAATTTTGAATATAGGATACTCTCGCGGAAATAACATTTTGAAAAAAGTACTTTTTGAAAATTCCGATTTTAAGGGGGACAAAAAGGGGGAAAATAGGGCAATTTGGTGAATTTTTTACTAATGGTCCTAGAAACTAGATATTTGAACTATAGTATCCTCTCGGGGAAAAAACATTTTTTTACTAAAATTTTTTCACTCAAAATTTTTTTTTCACTCAAAATTTTTTTTCACTCAAATTTTTTTTTTTTACAAATTTTTTTTTTACAATTTTTTTTTTTACAAAATTTTTTTTTCGCTCAAAATTTTTTTTTTACTCAAAATTTTTTTTCACTCAAAATTTTTTTTTTACAAATTTTTTTTTCACTCAAAATTTTTTTTCACTCAAAATTTTTTTCACTCAAAAATTTTTTTTTACTCAAAATTTTTTTTTACTCAAAATTTTTTTTCACTCAATTTTTTTTTTACTAAAAATTTTTTTCACTCAATTGTATTTTATTCTTCAGCTTTTTTACTCAATTTTTTTTACTTAAATTTTTTACTTAGAAGGTGTTTTCACCCAAATTTTTTTTACTTAATTTTTTTTACTAAAAATTTTTTTCGCTTAATTTTTTGACTCAAATTTTTTACTCAATTTTTTTTCCCCCATTTATTTTTTTATTTTTGGAATGTATTGATTTAATCACTTAAATTTAGGGGGAAATAGAACAATTTTGAACATTTTGATCTTCTGAACTAATGGCCCCAGTAACCTAAAATTTTGACTATAGGATCCTCTCGCGGAAATAATACTCTAAAGAAATTATTTAAAAAAAAATAAGAAGGGGAAATGGGGGAAAAAGGGCAATTTGGTACATGTTCTATCTTTTGACCTAATGGTCCTAGAAACTTAAAGTTTGGACTATAAGATCCTCTAACGGAGAAAACATTTTGAAACAATTTTTTTTTTTTTTTTTTAATTCTGATTCTAGGGGGTTGAAAGGGGGAAATTAGGATAATTTGGTACATTTTGTAACTTCTGAACTAATGGTCCTAGAAACTTAAAAATTTGGACTATATGATCCTCTCGCGGAAATTATGTTCTGAAGAAAGCATTTTTTGAAAATTTTTCATTCAAATTTGGGGGGGAAATAAGTACGATTTTGAACATTTTCTATATTGTGAACTAATGGTCCCAGAAACCTAAAACTTGGACTATAGGATCCTCTCGCGGAAATAATATTCTGAAGAAAACTTTTTTAAAAAGGCACTTCTAAGAAGGGGAAAAGGGGGAAAATTGGGCAATTTGGTACATTTTCTTTTGTCTGGCCTAATGGTCCTAGAAACTTAAAGTTTCGACTATAAGATCCTCTCGCGGAAAAAACATTCCGAAACAAAGTTTGTTTTTTCAATTCCGCTTCTAGGGTGGTAAAAAGGGGGATAATAGGACAATTTGGTACACTTTGTATGTTCTGAACTAATTTTCCTAGAAAATTAAAAATTTTTACTATGGGATCCTTCGCGGAAATAACATTGTGAAGAAAGTTCTATTTTGAAAATTTCGCTTCTAATGGGGAAAAAGGGGGAAAGTATGGTAATTTTGTGTCTGCTGAACTAATGGTCGTAGATCCTTGAAATTTGGACTGTACGATCTTCTAGCGGAAATAACTTTCTGAAAGATGTACTTTTTGAAAATTCCGGTTTGTATCTGCTGAACAAATAGGACTGCACGATCCTCTCGCGTGGACTGCACGATCCTCTCGCGGAAATAACATTCTGAAAAAAGTACTTTTTTGAAAATTCCGCTTTAAAGGGGGAAAAAGGGGAAGGTAGGGCAGTTTGTATCAGCTGAAAATATGGTCCTAGATACTTGAAATTTGGAGTGAACGATCCTCTCGCGGAAATAACATTCTAAAGGAAGTACTTTTTCAAAATTCTGGGGGAAAATGGGGAAAGTAGGGTAATTTTGAATCTGCTGAACTAATGGTCCTTAATACTTGAAATTTGAACTGTACGATCCTTTCGCGAATATAACATTTTTAAAGAAGAACTTTTTCAAAAATTTCGCTTCTACGGGGAAAAAGGGAGAAAGTAGGGCAATTTTGTATCTGCTGAACTAATGGTCCTAGATACTTGAAATTTGAACTGTACAATCCTCTCGCGGAAATAATATTCTAAAGCAAGTACTTTTTGAAAATTCCGGGGGAAAAAGGGGTGAGTGGGGTAATTTTGAATCTGCTGAACTCATGTCCCTAGATACTTGAAATTTCAACTGTACGATCCTCTCGCGGAAATAACATTGTTAAAGAAAAACTTTTTTAAAAATTACGCTTCTACGGGGAAAAAGAGGGAAAGTAGGGCAATTTTGTATCTGCTGAACTAACATTGTTAAGGAAAAACTTTTTTAAAACTTCCGCTTCTACGGCAAAAAATGGGGAAAGTAGGGCAATTTTGTATCTGCTGAACTAATGGTCCTATATACTTAAAATTTGAACTGTACAATCCTATTCCGAAAACAACATTCTAAAAGAAGTACTTTTTTGAAAATTCGTTTTTAAAGGGGGAAAAATGGGGAAAGAAGGGCAATTTCGTAACTGCTAAACGAATGGTCCCAGAAACTTGAAATTTTAACTCTATGATCCTCTCGCGGAAAAAACATTTTGTAAAAAGTAATATTTTGAAAAATCCTTTTATAAGGGTGGTGATGGGGGGTAGAAGGGGATTAATAGGGCAATTTTGTATCTTCTCGCTGAAATTATTTTTTGAAAAATATACTTTTTTTAAAATTTTGGTTTTAAGGACCCAACAGGGGAATAGGGCAATTTGCTAAACTTTAAACTAATGGTCTTAGAAACATGACATTTGGAATATGGGATCATATCGCGGCAATAATATTCTAAAAGAAGTATTTTTTGAAAATTTCGCTTTTAAGGGGGAGAAAGGGGGAAGTAGTGCAATTTTGTATATGCTAAAGTAATGGTCCTAGATACTTGAAAATTGGACTGTACGATCCTCCCACGGAAATAACATTCGGAAAGGAATACTTTTTTAAAAATTCCTCTTTTAAATGGGAAAAGAGGGGAAAATAGAGCAATTTTGAATCTGCTGAACTAATGGTCCTAGATACTTGAAAATTGGACTGTACGATCCTCCCGCGGAAATAACATTCGGAAAGAAATACTTTTTTAAAAATTCTTCTTTTAAGGGGGAAAAAGGGGAAAGTAGGCCAATTTTGTATCTGCTGATCAAATAGTCCTAGATACTTGAAAATTGGAGTGCACGATCCTCTCGCGGAAATAAAATTCGAATGGAGGACTTTTTGGAAAATTCCGCCTCTAAGAGGGAAAAGGGGGAAAGTAGGCAATTTTGTAATTGCTGATTTAATGGTCCGGGAGACTTGAAATTTGGACTATACGATCTTTTCGCAAAAATAACATTCTGAAAGAAGTACTTTTTTAAATACTCCGATTTTGAGTGGGAAAAAGGGGAAAAGTATGGCAATTTTGTATCTGCTGAAATAATGGTCCTATATACTTGAAATTTGGACTGTACGATCCCCTAGCGGAAATAACATTCTCAAGAAAGTACTTTTTTGAAAACTCTACTTTTAATGGGGGAAAAAGGGGAAGGTAGGCCAATTTTCATCTGCTGAACTAATGGTCCTCGATACTTAAAATTTAACTCTACGATCCTCTCGCGGATATAACATTCTAAAAGAAGTACTTTTTTTTTTAAATTCTGCTTCTACGGGGGCAAAAGGGAGAAAGTAGGGCAATTTTGAATCTGCTGAACTAATAGTATTACATACTTGAAATTTGGACTGTACGATCCTCTCGCGGAAAGAACATTATAGAAGAAGTACTTTTTTGAAAGTTCTCCTTCTAAAGGGGGAAAAGGTGGAAAGTAGAACTGCTGAACTAATGATCCTAGATACTTGAAATTTGAACTGTACGATCCTCTTGCGGAAATAACATTCTAAAATAAGTACCTTTTGTGGAAAGTTCCGCATCTAAGTGGAAAAGGCGGAAAGTATGGCAATTTTGTATCTGCTGAAATAATGGTCCTAGATACTTAAAATTTAGACTGCACGATCCTCTCTCTTGGAATTAACTTTCTGAAAGAAGTACTCTTTTTGAAAATTCCGATTTCAAGGGTGAAAACAGGGACGGTAGGGCAATTTTGTATCTGCTGAACTAATGCTTCTAGATACTTAAAATTTGGCTGAACGATCCTCTCGCGGAAATAACATTCTTAAGAAAGTACTGGGGGAAAAGGGGGAAAGAAAAATTCTGGGGGATAAAGGGGGAAAGAAAGGCAATTTTGAATCTGCTGAACTAATGGTCCTAGATTCTTGAAATTTGAACTGAACGATCCTTTCGCGAAAATAACATCCTTTTTAAAAATCCCACTTCTGAGGGAAAAAAGGGGAAAGTAGGGCCCTTTGGGGGATTTTGTATCTTTTGAACTAATAGTTTTAGAAACTTGAAATTTGGACTCTATGATCCTCTCGCGAAAAAAAAAACTGAAAAATATTTTTTTGAAAATTCCGCCTCCAAGGTGGGGAAAATAGAGCAAATTAGTAAATTTTTTATCTTCTGGACAAATGGTCCCAGAAACTTGAAATTTGAAACTAATAGTTTTAGAAACTTGAAATTTGGACTCTATGATCCTCTCGCGAAAAAAAAAACTCAAAAATATTTTTTTGAAAATTCCGCCTCCAAGGTCGGGAAAATAGAGCAAATTGGTAAATTTTTTATCTTCTGGACAAATGGTCCCAGAAACTTGAAATTTGGACTCTAGGATCCTCTCGCGGAATTAACATGCGGAAAACAAAATTTTTTGAAAATTTCGCCTCCAAGGGGGGGAAAATAGGGAAAATGGGTAAATTTTTTAACTTCTGAAAAATGGTCCCAGAAACGTGAAGTTTGGTCTTTAGGATCCTCTCGCGGAAACAACATTCCGACAAAAATATTGTTTGAAAAATTCCTCCGCCACGGTGGGAAGGGGGGGGGGGGGAATAGGGAAAATCGGTACATTATTTATCTTTTAAACAAATGGTTCCAGAAACTTGAAATTTGAACTCTAGGATCATCTCGCAAAAAAACATCTTGAAAAAAGTAGAAGCGGAAAAGTAGGGCAATTTTGTATCTTCTGGACTAAAACTGTAAGTTTTGATCCTCTCGCGGAAATAATTTTTTTTAAAAATACACTTTTTGAAAATTTTGGTTTTAAGGAGGGCCAAGAGGGGGGGGGGGGGAAATAGGCGAATTTGGTAAATTTTAAACTAATGGTCTGAAAAACATGTCATTTCGCGGAAAAATCTGCTACTATGGGGGGAAAAGCGGGATAGTAGGGCAAATTTGAAATTTGAATCCTCTTGCGGAAACAACATTCTAATGGAAGTACTTTTTTGAAATTTTCGCTTCTACGAAGAAAAAGGGGGAAATTAGGGCAATTTTGTATCTGCTGAACTAACGGTCCTAGATACTTGAAATTTGGAGTGTACGATCCTCTCGCGGAAAAAACATTCTGAAAGAAGTACTTTTTTGAAAATTTTGTTTTATAGGTGGAAAAGGGGGAAAGTAGTGCAATTTTGTATCTGCTGAACTAATGGTCCTAGATGCTTGAATTTTTAACTGTTTTGTATCTGCTGAACTAATGGTCCTAGATACTTGAAGTTTGGACTGTACGATCCTCTCGCGGAAATAACATTCTGGAAGAAGCACTTTTTTAGAAAATTCTGCTTCTAAGGGGGAAAATGGGGAAAGTAGGGCAATTTTGTATCTGCTGAATTAATGGTCCTAGATACTTGAAATTTGGACTGTACGATCCTTTCGCGGAAATAACATTCTAAAATAAGTACTTTTATGAAAACTCTGCTTCTAATGGGAAAAAAGGGAGAAAGTAGAGATACTTTAAATTGGTACTTTACGATCCACTCGCGGAAATTACATTCTGGGAAAATAAATTTTTGAATTTTCGCTTCAATTTGGTACATATTGTTCCTTATGCACTAATGTTCCTTGAATCTTAAAGTTTGAACTATGAGATCGTTTCGCCAAAATAAAATTTTTTGCTACATTAAATCTACTCAAAATAGAATATTTTAAAGGTCGAAAATAACAATTTTTATGTTTAATTAAAAATTAATAAGAATTTGAAGTAATAAGGTTGTTTTTTTTTTACAGCTAACCGGTAACGAAGTACCGGGCGAGTTAGCTAGTACATTACATAAAAAACTCGTAAACAAACATATCATTGCGTTAGTCGTACATATGTATGAACAATATGAATGAGTGTATCATCATTCGTACAACACTTACAGTTTTCATCTTAATCGTCATCAACACAGTCACGTAGAGTAGTAGTTTGTTATTTTCCGCGCATCTTCTAGCTGAAAAGCAGCTTAAAATTGTGGATTCTTTAGAGCTGTTCACATGAAATAATCATGTAGCACGTGATATGTTCATCTGATACGAACAAACACAAGCAAGCAGTCAAGTCAGGTAAGCAGCTACACACACACACACAGTCATCATCCACCTACACAATACTATAACTAAATTGTATTTTTACATTTTCAAACAGCCAAAAAAAAAAAAACGTTTTAATTCGACTACATATTATTTTATTTAAAGAATTAAATTAAGACGTTCAATTTGAAAAAGCCGAATTTTATTTAAATTTTGTATGAAAGTTTTTTTTTGTGCTTGTGAATTGCTATAATTCGTATTCTTTAATGTACATGTAGTTGTTACTTCCCAGAGTATGTTACTGATGAACTCACATACACCGGCTTTTGGTATTTTATCGCATTCAGAAATGTGTCTCATGTCTCCAAAGTTATGAACAACTTTTTGTTCAAAAGGTACGGGGTATTTTTTGTTTTGCACTACTTGTATTATTTTGGTGTAACAGTAGTGGCGGCTTTTAATAGAGAAATTGTTCTAGAAAAAAAGTTAAAAAAGTTAAAAAAATAAATATAAATAAAATATAGAAACATCTCTGGTAACAACATTTTGTTGATAACACAAAAACTGTTGACAGTAAAAAAAAAAAAAAACATGCATTCGCATAAAATAAACTCCATCTATGGGGCGCATCTTACACAAACATAAACAAACACACGCACACTCAAGAATTGTAAGAATTTTTTGTAACTTTAAGGAGAGCACAACAAAAAGCTGACGGATAGAGAGAGACACAACTTAGCAAATTATGTAAATTTAAGTGTTTTTTAACAGCATGCTCACTCCAATTTTAACAAAAAAAAATAAAAATAAACAAACACAAAAAAACACACTAATACTTAATGTTTATGTATAAGGGTATTCAATTAACTCGGATTTCATTTAAGTCGCTTAATTGAGCACAAAAATGTTGTGCTTGAATCGGTTGCATTTTACAGACATGCTGTGCACTCAAATCGAGTGTTATGAGTTAAGTGTTCTTAGGTTAGTTTCTCTGTTAACTGTTGATTCAAAATTAATTCAGATTGAAATTTTTAGTTCCTAAGCCCCTAAAAATTTAACTCTTTAATGAATACAAATATTTTCTAGGATAGGAAGGGCGGAGGGTTGTAATGGTGAAAATTCCCCCTAAACCAATATAAAAAAAACGAAGGAAACAGAAAAGGAAGAGAAGAAAATAGAAAAATTAAGAGAAACTAGTAGAAACAAGTAGAAAAGTTTAAATCGACTTGGCCGAATCTATGAATACCCTCCACAATGCCCTTAAGAGATATTAAATTTTTCACCGTGAAAAAAATAACAATTTTGATTAGAAATATTTTATTTTGTGTAAAAACCCCTTTTTTTAGTAATTTTTGAAAAAAAAAATAAATAATTTACTAAATTTTAGTGTAAAAATATTTTTGAGTGACAAAAATACTCTGTAAAATATTTTTGTGACTAACCAATGTTTTTAAAACATGTTTAACGGGTTTCCAACTCGTGAATTTAAGGTGAAACTAATCTGAAATTCACTGTTTTGCTAATAAATTTTGAACCACTGGACAAATATGTATGCCAAGTTTCAGCATCCTCAGAATTGCCTTTCGAAAGTTAACATGTTTTTTATCTCGTAAATTCACGAAAAACCCTTGCCGAAATTCAGTCTTTTGTTCATATTTTTTGAACCACTAGACCGATTTTGCTGGATTGCAATACCATCCTGACTAGGTAAATGCCCAACATATGTGCCAAACTTCAGTTAGCGTGTTTTCAACAGACAGACGGACGGCCGGACATCGGATCGTCTTAAAATCGATCGAGGATCATGAATATATATAGTTTATGGGGTCCTAGACCAATATTTAGAGGTGTTACAAACGGAATGACAAACTTATATATAACCTCTATCACTAGAGTGGAGGGTATAAAAAGCAAAAAATAAGGAGAAGAAAAGAAAGGAAAAAAGAGAGGAGAATAAAGAGAAGAAAAACTGATTTTACAGTGTGAAAAAATGTTGAAAATTCTAAAAATTTTCTGATTTTTTTTTTTTTTTTAATTACTTTTGTACAACACTCAAAAAAAAACTTGTTTTTTTTGGAGGTTTTTTCGTCCGACTTACGGTTTCTGAGTACAAAAATCGTAAAAACAAACAAAATATGGTTTTTAATCATTTTTAAAGCTCTATCAATCAACAAAAACTAGTGAAAACGGTGATTCGCCAGTTAAATTTCCCATTGATTTGCTTATATATTTTTTTGAAAAAATTTTTCGCGAAACATTTTTTTCACCAATTTTTTTTTTAGAGAATTTTTTTTTTCAAAACTTTTTCTAATATATTTGTTCAAAGAAAAATATTTTTAATATTTTCCAACTTTTTTTTTTTATTCGATGAATTTTGAATTCTTAATTATTCGGTTAACTGTTTAAGTAAAAATATTAAAATTTACCCATTGAATACCCTTTAAAATACAGAAACAAAAAAACAAACAACTTGGCATAACAAGTCCATTTCAACAGACTGGTTGGGAATATTTAGATGTATAGTACATGTATGCATGTATATGAAGTATGTTAAATTTTAAAAAAGCCATAAAACAAACAAATCCACACACCAGAGTACACAACTTTAACAAATAATGAACAGTGAGAGGCCGACCAGCCCAGTGACCACCCTTAAGTTTAAACTTTTGGCTTTTACAAGTGCGTTTTTTTTTCGACGTAATTGTAGAGAGGGCCATTACCAGCCAACAAACATACAATATAAAAAAAAGCAACAGAACATCTAAAAAAAAAAACAGGAAAAAAACACCATTTGAAAACTTACTCTGGAGAGTTTATGTTATTTGCAGTAGAATCATTTGAATTTGACCTTTAGGGAGTATTTTAACAACTTCCTGTGTAGATTGCTAAAGCATTTATTACCATTTTAAGTGCAATTATGTATATTTTAAAACGACGAAAGATGATGCATGGATGTTAAAGGAAGGAGTGGGGCGGGGGGTGGATACAGTATCAAAACAGACACTTAAACACTTGCAAAGGCGTTTCAATTCATAGCCATTTTGGTAATTTAAGAATAAATGCAATCATACTGACAATGAGATATTTTTATATAATTTTTTTAACACAAACTTAAATGTTTTACTCTACTTATTAAAGTGTCTTGCAAAGTTTTATTAGTTTTAACAAAAAATTGCATACCATTTGTTATTAAGTATTTTTTCTTTTCTTTAAAGGGCAAAAAAAAATGTTGGTTTAAGATGGAACTCTCCGCATTGTAATTGATGTTTTTCTTAACACTGAGGCAGATGGAAATTGCCATTTATATTTGTCGTTTAGTGGTTCTAGTGGTTTAAAAGTTATATAAAATTACGATTTTAAAATTACGAAAAAACCGATTTACTTATGTCGATTAAATCAAATGAATAGTTTTTTAATTGATTTTTTTTATTAAAAATAAATTTAATAAAAACTAAGAACTTAATACAAAATGAACATATTTTTTTTGATTAAATAAAAAAGTAATAGATCAAACTAAAGATATGCATATATTCTTTGATTTAAGAATATGCATATATTCTTTGAGTAAAGGCAATTTCTCAAAAAGACTGGTTGTGCAGAAAAAGTGCTTAAAGTTCCCAATTGAAAATGATTTAACATTGAAAACGCCCGGAGCTATGATATGCAATGATGACAAATTATTTTGTTACACAATAATAGAATGAATAATTCTGAATCATTATCTCAAGATAAAGAAAAAAAAAAATGACAACAAAATGAGTGCGGGACTTAGAAAATTTTCAAAATTTGTTTGGAAACAACCAGGGTTCGAAAAAAAAATCTAACGTACGATACGTTAGTGTTCTGTACGGAACTATGGAGCGACCGTACGTTATCGAAACGTACCGTTCCAAGAACACATTCACTAAAAAGTTTTTTTGTGGTTGTGAAGGTGTTCGCAAACAGAATTCCGAACGTTATGCCTGCGAGTTGAAGAACAGAAACTTTACGATAACGTACCGAACTAGGTTAGAAACAAAATAAAGTTCTTTTAGTGTTCTGTTTGCGAACTTTTGAGACATTTTTTAAATTTAAAATGGCGATATCTTGAAAACTAAGAAAGATATAGCAATACGGAGCACATTTTTGGGTCTTGGGATCTTCGTAGTATCGCTAGGCCTCTACACATGGGTAGACCCCATTGGGTCCTTATTTTGAATCTAAAAAAGTTAGCATTCCGGGAAATTTAAAAATGCACATATCTCGCTAAATACTGCCGACACGATAAAAAGTCTAAAAGCATTTTTGTGGATCTTGTCTCGTAGTACATGACTGCTTTTAGACTTTATGGTCCACCCATGTGTAGAGGCCTAGCGATACTATGGTGATCCCAAGAACCAAAAATGTGCACCGTTTTACTCTATCTTGCTTAGTTTTCGAGATATCTCCATTTTAAATTAAAAAAAAATGTCTCAAAAGGTCACAAACAGAACACTAAAAGAACTTTATTTTGTTTCTAACCTAGTTCGGTACGTTATCGTAAAGTTTCTGTTCTTCAACTCGCAGGCATAACGTTCGGAATTCTGTTTGCGAACACCTTCACAACCACTAAAAAACTTTTTAGTGAATGTATTCTTGGAACGGAACGTTAAATAACGTACTGTTTTTTTTTCGAACACTGGAAACAACAAACAAATAAAAAAAACTGAAAGCATTTTTAATTAATTTTTTACTCCAGAACGCGAATAATGATGAAATATTTGTAAATAGGACTTAAAAGGTTAAACAGTTTTTTCATTAAAACATTTTTATAGAAATTTTTTATTCAAAAACCCAACAAAATTGGCAAAAATATATCATCGAGAACTTGGAAACGGCTTCGAATGGTAATAAATACAATTCGCGTTGAGGACTAACGCGTTCTATCAGCGTTGCTAAGGAACTATAGTGGTTTCTCTATGGACCATCCGTGGGGCCTATGTGAGGAGTATTTGACTCCGCCCCGTCTCACCTAACCTGAGTTTACATTAGCATAACTTTAACAAAATTTGATATTAAAAAAAATGGCCACGATAAGTACTAGAGAATTTAATAAGCTACAATTAAAAAAAGTCATCAAAATCGGTTCAGTAGTTTTTGCTGTACAACTGCAACCGATATTGTCCTTTAACCCTTTAACGACCACAGACAAGTTTACTTGCCAAATGGTTTTTGACGATTATTTTTGTTCAGGTAAAATATATATGTGCAAAAAAGATGAATTATAGAGTAGGGTTTAAGCAACAAAAGCTTTGTTTTCAGAAAGTTTCTAACTGCATCGACTTTCTCACTGTAAGTTCTCAAATTTTGTAAATTAATAATCTCATTTTAGCGACAAAAAGACGTTTACTTTTAAAGCGAATTGAGGGTCATAAAGGCAATTAAATCTAAATTCTTACAGAATAAATTTTATTGAGTTGCAAAATTTAAAAATCATACCGGACACAAAATTTCATATTGAATTTTTTTTTCAATAATAAATAAAAGGGGAAGGAGGGGGTTATGGGTCTAATTTTTTGAGGCATAACTATTATTAGGTCAGAGATCACAAAAATGTAAAAAAACCCAAAATCGCTTCGGCTGAAAATGTATGGTCGTCAAAGGGTTAAAAAGCATCCCACAATTAAGTGGCAACTCTGGCAATTATATTTGACAAAATAAATTACGATAGTTTATTTGATTAATTTATTAAATTTTTAATGTACATGTACTAAATTAACCTAGACGGGTGACGATGACCATTGTCTCGTTGTAGCGAAACAAACCAAGGACTCTGGTGGGAAACGAACCCACTACCCCCAGACTCATAGGCTAAAATAAAAAAAATATTATGTATAAAAAAAATAGAAAAATTATTAAATTCTGACTGTTAGAAATTTTTTCTGTGAAAAAGACACAGATTTTGAAAATTTTTTTCGATAGAAAAATTTTTAGATTCTGAAAAATTTTATTGTTCAAAAATGTATAATACGTAGAACCTTATTCTTCTAATAAAATTGTTCTAAAAATAGTTTTAAATTTTCGAATTTTTCTCCAGAAAAACGTTCAGATGCATAGAAGTATTTTCTGAGATTCTGAGAATTATTTTATGTCGAAACTGTTTCAAATTTGGAGGCATTTTTTTTTTAAATTTTTATATTTGTATTATTCTTTGTAACGTTTTTCACCGTTTTTTTTTTTTTTTTTGTTAAAAACCTTCTTCCCTCCCTCTGATTTGTATGATTTTTTTATTTTTTGTCAACAAAAAAATAATTTTTTATGTGAGTTCAAGTTAAAAAATGTGGAAGTAAATTTAATTTCTAAAAATTTATAGATATTTCAGGTATTCCTATACCGGTTTCAAACACTCCAGTAAAGCGTTATCTTCAGTAGGATTTGAAATGTTGGCTGGTTTCGCTAATGGCAATCGTTTTTTTATGTGAGGCGTTGCTTTTTTACTATTTCAAAAACTGGGCTAAGTAGGTGTTGTTAAAAATTGGAAAAATTGAAAAATTTGTGTCGAAAACGAAATGCACCACAATCTTAAGAACTAACATTCTTGTTTATTTTTTAATCGATTACATTCTTTTATTTTGGAAAGTGTGTAGAACCCGTTCTGAAATTTTTCATTTATTAAAAAGTCAATTTATCAAAAATTCGCTTAAAGGGTGTTTCATTTCTTTTTTTTAAGTTTAGATGTTTATCTATCCACACAATAAAATTCAGGAGAGCATTTTTCGAATTTTTCGGGAAAAACGCCTTTGAATATTTGATTTTTCAAAATTCTGTAATTCTCTTGTATTTTATTAGTTCAACACCGCGTATGAGTAACGATAATTCGCTGGTTTTGCAAATATTCATTACTCATACGCAGTGGTGACACAATCTATATATGGGGCATTCCATGCCAAATCACTCACTTTTAGGCCCGACCCCCTTCGATTAATTTTATTTTTAGATATGTTTTAGTACGTATTAAATGCAACTTGCAGCCAAATTTTCAGCCTTTTATACCAAGGTGGTGTTGAGTAATCAATTTTTCAAAATGGCGATTTTTTCCAAAAAATGAAAAAATTTAAATTTTCAATCAATTTTGACCAGTAAAAAATATAGATATTTTAAAAAAAGTTGGACAACGTTTTGTTGGTATTTAAATGTAGTTTTAGAAAAAAAATTTTAAAAAATTATTCGAAGTAATTATCACTTATTTTTTGACGTTTAAAAATTAAAATCGACTTTTCGAAAAAGTCCGAAACCTTCGATTTTTTTTAAAAAATGTCAAAAAATTCTACTCTAAATTATGCAACTTTTAAGCCATAACTCGAGATGTGATCACAATTCTTTCTATTTTTTTTTTTAATTTTTTAAATTGCACCTTTTATGTTTTGGCTCTGATTTATTTTATATGGAACTCCAAAAAAAAAAAAAAATGGTAGATACTGACCCTAACTTACCCTAAATATATTCATTTGGAGGTAAATATACGTCTCACAAAAATTTGGGACGATCGGACATGTGTAAGGCGCTTAGTATGGTCCTTGAAGTTTAAAAAACGGATTACAAGGAAAAATATGAATTTTTTTCTGTTTTCGCAATTTCTTTGGTATTTTAAGTTAAGTTTTAATTCAAGTGATTACAGAATTATGTTGTGGAGTAAAATGCCTTTCTAATAAGGTACTAAAAACTAAAATCGGTTGAAAATCAGCCAAGTTATTACAACTTCCCCAGGCATCTAGCGTGTGCCATACAACTTGATTAAAAAATACGAGGCCCTTTTTTTAAATTTATTGAAATTTTCTACTGTAATAACATTTTTTCATTATTCATGTTTCAGTGTAATATTTTTTTGACTTTTCCAAATTTTAAAACAAATAAAATATTTTTTTTTTTAAAATAGATATTTCAAAAGGGTGTGGAAAATGCAGGCATTTTTAGCACTAATTTAAAAAATGTTAGCAAAACACAATATGAAAAATACTTGTAATCTAATAACATTTGAACTTGAAGAATAAAAAAATGTTATTACAGTAGAAAATTTCAATGAATTTCAAAAATCGGATTGTATTGATTAATCAAGTTGTCTGCCACACGTTAGATGCCTGGGGAAGTTGTAATAACTTGGCTGATTTTAAACCGATTTCGGTTTTTATGACCTTAATAGAGAGACATTTTACTCTACATTTCAATTCTGTAACCATTTGAATTCAAAATTAACTTAAAATACCAAAAAAATTAAGAAAACAGAAAAAAATGCATATTTTCCCTTGTAATCCGATTTTCAAACTTCAAAGCCGATGCGGCACGCCTTACCCATGTCCGATCATCCTAAAATTTTCTGAGACGTATTTTTACACCCAAGTTAATATATCTAGGGGAAGTTACGGTCAATATTTACCAAATTATTTTTTTTGGAGCACCATATAAAATAAACCAGAATAAAAAAAAAAAAGTGCAATTTTCAAAATTTGAATAAAAATAGAACGAATTACGATCACATCTCGAATTATGGCTTAAAAGTTGCGTAATTTAGAGTAGAATTTTTTGACATTTTTAAAAAAAAATCGAAGGTTTCGGACTTTTTCAAAAAGTCGATTTTAATTTTTATACGATAAAAAACAAGTGATAATTACTTCGAATAATTTTTTCATATATTTTTTCTAAAACTACATTTAACTACCAACAAAATGTTGTCCATCTTTTTTTAATATATCTATATTTTTTATTGGTCAAAATTGATTGAAAATTTAAATTTTTTCATTTTTTGGAAAAAATCGCCATTTTGAAAAATTGATTACTCAACACCACCTTGGTATAAAAGGCTGAAAATTTGGCTACAAGTTGCATTTAATACGTACTAAAACATATCCAAAAATAAAATTAATCGAAGGGGTTCGGGCCTAAAAGTGAGTGATTTGGCATGGAATGCCCCATATATAAAGTAGTTGCGTGACTGACTGATGACTGATGACTGACTGACATACTAATCACGCATCATCCCACAGCCCAAACCACTGAAGCTAGAGTCTTGAAATTTGGATTGTAGTTTCACCTCCTGGAATACATATCCGCTAAGGCTGGGTTTTTGGAAATGTTGATTTTAAGGGGTAAAAACGAAGGGTTGAAAAAGGGGAAAAAGCGAGTACTTTGGTACTTTTTATTTTTTCTGAAAAAAATTCAATTAATTTGAAATTTGAAATTTAGGATTCTCTAACGGAAAAACATTCCCAAAAAAAAGAACTTTCTGGAAATTCGGATTCCGAAGGGTTTAAAGGGGTAAAAAATGGTACTTTGGTACTTTTTATACTTTTTGAAATTAAGGTCCTACAAAAATACTAAAATTTGCAATGGTGGTTCCAACAACGAAAAAAAATTCTGAAAACGTACATTTTCGAAATTCCGATTCTAATGGGGGTAAGCGAGTACTTTGATACTTTTTATTTTTTCTGAAAAAAATTCAAATAATTTGAAATTTTAAATTTAGGATCCATTCCCAAAAAAAGAACTTTCTGGAAATTCGTATTCCGAAGGGTTTAAAGGGGTAAAAAATGGTACTTTGGTACTTTTTATATTTTTTGAAATTAAGGTCCTACAAAAATACTAAAATTTGCAATGCTGGTTCCAACAACGGAAAAAATTCTGAAAACGTACTTTTTCGAAGTTCCGATTCTAAGGAGGGTTAAAAAGCGAGTACTTTGGTACTTTTTATTTTTTTTGAAAAAAATCCTATTAATTCGAAAATTGGAATGTAGGATCCTCTAACGGAAAAACATTCCCAAAAAAAAGTAATTTCTGGAAATTCGGATTCTTAAGGGTAAAAGGGGTAAAAAATTGTGCTTTGGTACTTTTTATATTTTTTTAAATTAAAGTCCTACAAAAAAATTAAAATTTGCATTGTTGTTTCCAAAAATGAAAAAGTACTTTTTCGAAATACCGATTCTATGGGAAGTAAAAAGCGAGCACTTTGGTACTTTTTACTTTTTCTGAAAAAAAAATCCTATTAATTTTAAAATTGGAATGTTGGATCCTCTAACGGAAAATCATTCCCAAAAAAGTACTTTCTGGAAATTCGGACTCCTAAGGGTAAAAAGTGGTAAAATAAACTTTGGTACTTTCTAAATTTTTTGAAATTAAGGTCCAACAAAAAAATTTCAAAATGTAACCCAGGAAAATTTTTTGGAACAGATTCCTGGTTCAACAGATTCTTGAATGTATTCTATGGTAATCAGAACAAAATTTTCTATGTAAAATTATTTTTCAAAAAAACTACTTGCTCTAAAAAACGATTGCTTTTGGGACAATTTCAAACAAAAATCATTGAATCTGGAAGGTTAAGTAGAATCGGTTGCAGGGTAAAATGATGCGTTCTGGAACCGATTATTGGGAACAAAAAATTTTGCTGGGTAAGTTCCAACAACGGCAAAAATTTTGAAGAAGTACTTTTCCGAAATTCCGATTCTTAAGGGGGTAAGAAGTGTATTTTGGTACTCATTATAATTCCTGAAATAATGGTCCTAGAAACTTTAAATTTGGAATGCAGGGTCATTTAGCGAAAAAAGATTTCTAAAGAAGGCAAAGAATTTTTTGTTTTTTAGCGCATGTAAGCGCATATTCGGAACGGAATGAAAGCCACATGGGACTGATCGGAATGGAACAGGGAATCAAATGGATTAAACAGGAAATGAAATGGGGACTTGAAATTTGGAATGAAGGTGCGCCTCCCGAAGTATAGATCCTTTAAGGCTGAGTTTTTGGAAAGGTTGATTCTAGGGAATAGGGGTAAAAAAGGTGTTTTGGTACTTTTCATATTTCCACAAGCCACTGAAACTAGAGACTTGAGATTTGGAATATAGATGCACCTCTCGGAAAATAGGTCCACTAAGGCTTGGGTTTTGGAAATGTTGATTCTTTTTATAGTTCCACAAACCAATGAAGCTAGATATTTGAAATTTGGAATGTAGCTGCATCACCCGGAATATATGTAGATCCACTAAGGCTGGGTTTTTTTGAAATAATGATTCTATGGGGGTAAAACAGGTAAAAAAGGTATTTTGGTACTTTTTATATAAATACTTAAATAATGGTTTTATTAGCTTGAAATTTGGAATGTAGCATCCCATGCTTAAATAAAAGTCATAAAAACTTAAAATTAGGAATGTAGGATCCAACAACAGAAAAAAACTATGAAAAATGTACTTTTTGGAAATTCCGATTCCGATCGAAGGTGATTAAAACGAGTACTATAGTACCTTTTATATTTTCTGAAATAATTATGATGGAAATTTGGAATGTAAGATTGTCTAGCGAAATAAAATATCCCCAAAAGAATATCTTTTGGAAATTCTGATTCCTAAGGAAATTAATTAAAAAAGGGAATTATATATTCTTAAATAATGAGCATATCAACTTGAAATTTGGAATGTAGCATCATCTAACGGGGAAAAATCCCCCCAAAAATTACTTTTTGGTAATGTTTATATTTTCTTAAATAGAGGTCATAAAAACTTAAAATTAGGAATGTGGAATCCAACAACAGAAAAGAAATCTGTAAAAAGTACTTTTTTCGAAATTTCGATTCTAAGGGAGTAAAAAACGAGCACTTTAGTACTTTTCATATTATTTGAAATAATGGTACTGGAAACTTGAAATTGTGAATGTAGGATCGTCTAGCGAAAAAAAAAACGTTCCCAAAAGAATTTTTTTTTAAATTCTGATTCCTAAGGAGTTAAAAGGGTACTTTTTAAATTGTCTGAAACAAAATAAGGGGCAAAATGATTCTTTTTAATTTAATGATCTTATCCATAGAAACTCTTTTGTTCTTTAACGTTCATTTTCGAAAAGGAATGAACACCACATTGAACGAATTTAAAAGGAGCACGGAACCAAATGGAATAGAACAGGGAACGAAATGGAATGAAACTGAGAACGAATTCAAATGAAAATGTTTTCAATTTTTTTTTTATTTTTTTTTTACTAAATTTTTTTTGTACCAAAATTTGTTTATTAATTAATTTTTCAGTAATTTTTTTGTTTCATTCATACATATTTGTTCATATTTTTACAAAATTTTTTCATTAAATTTTTGACTCAAATTTTATTTACTCATTTTTTTTTTGCTCAAATGAATAAATCAATGATTTTTTTTTTTGATATCGTAAGACCGTCTTAAAGTTGACGTAGTACTTATTATATCAACTGATGTATTTGGTATTTTATTGTAAGTGTTTTGATCATCATAAGCACATATATATATAAAGATTCCATAAGACATATATATATAAAGATTCCATAGCGAAAAGTTTAAAAAATGGGTCATCTATTATCATTATAAAATTTTTCTGTATTTACGGGAAACGAAATACCCTGCCCACGCTAGTAATATATAAAAGAATTTCAGAATTTTTATGAAATCGAATATTCAAATGAGATTTTCTCAAAAAATACGAAAAATGCCCCTCCTGAATTTTTTGCGTGGATAGACAAACATCTGAACTTAAAAAAAAAAATTAAAAAAAAATTGGAAAGATTTTTGATAAATTGAACTTTTAAACTTTTATTTCAAAGTGGATCGGGTTAAAATTCTTCGATTACCTGAAATTTTAACCATATTATTTTGAAACCGAGTTACACAATATTCCGACATAGATCGATTTAAAAACATCCCTTGAAAGTGAAGAGTATATAAATGATAATGCCTAAAATTGAGAGCCGTTTTTGTGTTGAAAAATTGTTGTGATTTTTTCTTTAACCTTTCAGATGTAATTAATAAGAAGAAAAATCATAATCTCAATTCTGTAAATGTTACCTTTTTTATTTATTTACTTGTTATAAAAATATAAGGCATATAAACTTTATTGATGGCAGTTTAGTTTTTGCTTTGCTTTTATTAATTTATTTGGCCATAATTTCAACAAGTGGAGATTCCAACAAATGCACGTACAGTTTTAGGCTTTGCGGAATCTCTGAACACCTTACACATCATACTTCAACCAAATTTTCGCCTTGTGTTTGTAAAATGTTATAGGCAGGGAACTTCATGCACTAAAAAGCTAAGTTTTAAGTGCCTAAAATATACACTAAAAAAAACTTTAAAAAAACTAAAATTACAAAAATATGCGCTTAAAATTATAAAAATTGTGCAATTTTACATTTTTGAATAAGAATTAGAAAATTTTTTTTATAATTTTTTACTAGTTTATCTTACTTAAAAAAAAAATCGGTCATACAAGTATTTGACCTCGAAAAGAATTGTGAGGCCTGCCTAAGAGGCAAATGGATATTGTTTATAGATGATAAAAGAAAGAGAATGAGCCAAAAAAGGACAAGCTTTTTTTTTTTAGGGCAACTTGAACTTTTTTAAGGGTTCAAAAAAAGGTCCATTGTATTTTTTTTTTGCAGTAGAATCGACTGGTGAAATCAGATTTGAAATATATTGTGACGGCTCAACTCCCCTTAGGCCAATTTTCCTGGAGACCGGTGCTACCATTACTTCCGGCCGTGCTCAGGGCTAACGAGGTGGTGTTCTTGTCTCCATTGAAATTGGACGGAGCCAGCCACTATAAAATTTAGGTAGCTGCAAATTTTCTAATACCAATTAAACAGACGGAAACGAAACAAAAAAAATAAAGTAAAGAAAGAAGATGTAAAAGACAAACCCTAACAAACATAAAATACTATAGCAGCATGAAGTTTAGGAGAAGAGGTTAAGGATCGTATTGCCTCTTCACATTCTCTACCCACCCTTCCAAGCTATCTTTTATGAGTTATCTGATAGCCCATTCTGAACCTAACTGAGGTTACTTAAACTTTTCGCGAATAAAAAAAAATCTACAACCGCATCATCTTAAATTAAAACGAACATTTATTTAACAAAAATCCACTCACTTAAAATTAGTATAAAATTTTCAATCATTATTTCGAGCCATAAAAGATATTAATTCTAAAGGTGTACAAATGAGTAAAAAAAAAAATATTTAAAACCGTCAAAATAGTGAAATGCAAATGAAATTTTAATTTACGAAAAAAATATTATATTGAAAGATGCTGATTTAATCTTTAAAATTGGTGGGATCAACCATAATTAAATTAACAAATGGTTAATTGGAAAATGTAAAATTATAGTAACTTTTGAAGTGGGTAGTTAAATGGATTTTGAATCACGATAATTAAACGATAAAATATTAATTTATAAAAAAAACTCACCATATTCTATTCTCCACTGGACTGCAGGCCTGAAGTACGGGGTATAGGTGCTTGATGGAATCAAATATTATTATCGCATTTAATTATCGTTATCGATTAAAGTAAATTGTTTAAATAAGATATAAGTAACAAGTATTTTTAAAAGTATGAGTGTAGGGTGTATGCATGTTTTGTGATTCTGTATGTAAGTGAAGGTGTATTTCGCGTAGGTAGTCGAATTAAGAATTAAAAGTTAAATTAGTATTATTTTTATGACCGAATTGATTTAAAAAAAAAAAAATATTAAAGATTAAATATTAAATGACAAAAAAAAATAAATTAATCGATAAATTTATCGATTACCATAAGATAAATAACTTTTTTGGTCAAGCTACAACAACAATAACTAATCGAAAAATTTATCGATTGTGAACCATCACGTAAAAAAACTTAAAAAAAATCTTGAAAAAAAAACATTTAATTGTTATCGAATTACGATAATTTATCGGTAGGTTTTTAAATGTCACGGTATTTGGATGAAATTTGTCTACTCTGGTAATGAAAGTCGAATTTTGAAATGACCAATATGGACAAAGTATTGAGTATCTATGTTGTCGATTACAGTTTTACTTCCACGATATTAAACGATAACTATGATAATTATCTCGGATTGGCGGTTATCGATTGTAGCCGAATAAAGATGTTGATACGCTGATGTAAATTCCGATGATGATATCGATGACCTTGGGTACAATAAATGCCAAAATAACTTTTCCGTTGATTTTTTTTTTCCAACTCAGCTTCTGACATGGGCAACTGTATCCCCTTTCCACCAATGCTGACTCCTTCGCCAAAATTTCATAGAATTTACACGCAGATTAAGATTTTCGACTATTTGGTAATCTATCAATGTCGAGCCGATTTACCAATATGTTTGGCCACCAAATATCCTGACCAAACCCCCTTTAAATCTAATAAAAAAAACGCCACTTTAATTATTCCGTATTTTATAACCGAAAATTGCAGTCTTACCTATAATTCAATTTATTATTATTGCCTTTTATAAAACGAAATTTCCCAGCCAAATCCTCTGTCCTTAATTTGTTTTTTCCTCCTTTTAAAATCTCTTAAATTTTCTGTATATTTGTCCGACTTTCTTTCCAAATAATAAAATTTATTGAAAATTTTTGAACGAAATTTCCTTGGAAAATTCGATTTGAATTTATTTCAAAAATTCAAATTTGAAATAATTACAGTTTTGAATACAAAAGTAGCACGACTGAAGGTAATTTATTCAACCTCTAAACCATTGTGAGAGTAATCTCACAATATTTAACCGTTTTTGCTCTGCAAAATAATCAGCTCAAAATCCGGTATTTCAAATGTGATGAACCACCCCAAAAAACGAAAATTTTTCAAAAAAAAAAAAAAAAAAATACCGGTGTTCTCTTTATTTCCACTTAGTCCTTCAAAAAAAAAAAAATAAAATTATGATACCAGAAAATCAGATAAGGTGATATAGTCACCAAACGAACTCAAATAAATATATTATAAGTCCCTCGATTTGTTACAAACCGAATATCAAACATATTTATATTTACAACACATATTAAAACTAATTTAATTTCATTCAACATAATTAATACATAAAACTTTAGCTAAATAATTTTGTTGTTAAAATAATTCCAGCAGTGATTGTAATTGTATTCAATCTATAGCGAATTAATTGAATTGTTGCACGCCCTTTATGGCCGGAGGGCAAAAGTATGATGGCATAATGATGGTGTTGCTTGCTCCCTATTCACATGATGGCATGCCACAGGGACTGTAGACATGTCTCGTGTTTCTTTTGGACGGTCAAACCAGATGCTTTAATAAAGTTAAATCAAGCTGAATTGAATAAGAACACAATCACACACACACACTCATACAAGTCACACATATGCCATACCGACATGTTCAATACTGTAAGTGAAATTGTACAACTACATGGATAAATACATATTGAACGAATAACGGAAATAACCGACGCAGAGTTTCTACTGTAGAAACACTTTCAAACGTAGATGAATGAACAATCACTTTGTCACGTAGTAGTTGTGCATATGTTGAACTTTCGTGTGTGTATGTGTGTCTATATGTTTTTAGAAACTGTTACAAAATGTCATAATTTAGTTTATTAACTTTTCCAAAATTGCTATTCAATGAAGCACATACAAATTATGGTCTATAAGTGACTTTTTTCAAAAAAAAAAAAAAAAAAAAAAACTTTAACAACCAGCCAGTCATCCAAATTTATTTATAGTTTTGTACATTTACAATCTGTGTGAAGATGTCTGTTCTTGTGTGTGTGTGTATGTGTATATGGGGATGTGTGAGTGGGATTGTTATAAATTACTAACGATATTTTAATGAAAATTGTGATTTAATTTTTATTTAAAAACAAAAAAAAAAAAACAAAAAAAAAAAAAAAAACACATAATACGTTTTGTTGTTTTTCGTATACACAAACAACAAAAAAAATTAAAGAAAAAAAACTCCTAGTAAAATAATCGTGTACCCAACAACAACAGCAGAAACATTTTGAAATACACAGAAACTGCTATTAGAAACAAAAAGCTCAACTGAACTCAACACACACATACACATTCTTTAATGACATTTTATAACAGCACTCGAAAAACTTTTCTGACATTTTTGTCATTTTAGAATTTTTTGTTTTGTTTTGTTCTTTTTTTTTTAAAACACAGGTGTGGCGGAAAAATGTCCACAAAAAAAAGTTTATAGTTTTTACTTAACAAGCAACAGTATTTTTTTCGACTTAACCGAATTTGTCATGACCTATACATAACCAAATTGTCACAACAAAAATTTATTCTTTTCACGCAGGTTGATATGGGAATGGGTTCTTAAGAAATTTGATCGTGAAATAATTCAAAAACTGTAACTGGGAGGGCTTTCGAATCTTCGGCGGTCATATTATACGAGGAAATGACTAAAAATGCCTGCGAATTTTTTACTCTTGCCCAAAACATTAAATCATGATAATGTTTTGCGGAAGATTTGGTTGTACTTGCCAAAGCAAAGTTTTTTTAGAAAAAATAATGTTATATTACTTTGCTATTCCATGGAAAACGAATTGAAATATCAGTCGAGGACCCCATTAAAAAACCAAAAGAGCTGTACATTTCGTAAGTGAGTGCAAAAATATTTGCAAAAAAGTGTTTTTACATTTTGGAGAGCATAAAAGATTCGGATCCAAAGAAAATAACACTCTTACTTGTTTTATGTACATTTGATAAACAAATGGAGAATTTTTATGCGAAAAGCTTAGACTTGGTGAAAAAGTAGTTTTGGTAAAAAATTTTTTTTTTTTCACGCAAAACAAAATTATGTTAAAAAAAATTTCATGAACCCCGCATTTTTGGTGAAAAAAAGTTTTTGATGATTTTTTTTGATGAAAAGAAAAAATTTTTGATGCAAAAAAGAATTGATGAAAAAAATTGATAATAAAAAATTTGATAAAAAAAAATTTATGAAAAAAAAATTTCATGAACCCCGCATTTTTGGTGAAAAAAAGTTTTTGATGATTTTTTTTGATGAAAAGAAAAATTTTTTGATGTAAAAAAGAATTGATGAAAAAAAAACTATAAAAATTTTTTTTTTGTAAGAAAAAAATTGATAATAAAAAATTTGATAAAAAAAAATTTGATGAAAAAAAAATTAATGAAAAAAAAATTGATGAAAAATCAAAAAAAAATAATAAAAAAAAAATTTGATAAAAAAAAATTTTGATTAAAAAAGAATGGTGAAAAAAAAAGTTAGATGAAAAAAAAATTTATGAACAAAAAAAAAAAAAAATTGATGAAAAAAAAATTTGATGGGAAAAAAATTTCATGGAAAAAAAATTAATAAAAAAAATTTGCTGAAAAAAAATTTTTTTTTTTGTTGAAAACTAATTATGTTACTTTTTATTTATCAGCTGGTGAAAAACGGGTTTATTCACCACGAGGTGAATTATTATCCAAGTTACTAAGGTTAGGTTAGGTTAGGTTAGGTTAGAGGTGGCGAAGTCAAAGACTCCTCACATAGACCGGATGGTCCATAGCGAAAAAACAATAATTCCTCAGCGACGCTGATAGAACGCATTTGTCCTCATCGCGAATTGTACTATTTGCCTTAGGTCGACATTCGAAACCGTTTCCAAGCTCTCGAAGTCATGTCTGCCTAAAATGTGCAGTCGGGTTCTGGCCAAAGCAGGACATTGGCAAAGAATATGTTCGACCGTTTCTTCAGTGTTAGGTTCATCTCACCTTCTACAGCTTGCATCAGAAATAAGTCCCATCTTCTTTCTATGATAACCTATTAGGCAGTGCCCGGTGATCACTCCAGTAAGTACACGGCAGTTCCATCTAGTGAGTGAGAGTAAGTATTCAGTTTTTCTTAGATTGTAGCATGCCCACAATCTTCTACTGATCGCACTTGTTGTTAGCTCTCTCCACTTTCTATTAGCCATGGCACTGCTTTGAATGTCGCGTAGCGATCTGAAGTGCTGGATTGGTGGATCAATATGCACAGAAATACCAATACCATCAGCACCTTGTTTCGCGAGCTCGTCCGCTCTCTCGTTTCCTTGAGAACCTATGTGACCTGGTACCCATATTAGTTTCACCTTGTGCATACTCCCTAAACTTTGCAAGTTCTCGAAGCATTCGAAAACTACTTCCGACTTGATGTAAAAGCTTTTAAGAGCTTTTAGAGCAGCTTGGCTGTCAACGTAAATGTTAAATTCTCTGTTTGTCTCATCACCGAACTGTGAAGCCGCCCTGCTTATGGCAACTATTTCTGCCTGGAAAATGCTAGAGTCCAATGGAAGGATAAAAGTCTTCTCTAAATCTCGCAAACTCGTTGAAAAACCTGCACAGAGTCCCATGGATTGTTTGGAGCCGTCTGTGAATATGTTAATAGCGTTCATTGGGGGGTTTTGCCAGTTTGACCAAAATTCTCGAGTCGGAAATTATACGTCGTATTTCCGGTCGAAAATAAGTTTGGGCACTCTGTAATCGGTGGCAATATCATTTAAATTGTCCATGTTACTGTGTCCAAAATTGCGTTGACTGAATAAATTTGACTCTTTGAGACGAAGGCAGGACTTATAAGCCATCCCCTTTGCAAAGATGTCAATTGGTATCAGGTGCAGTAGCGTGTCAATAGATTCAGCTGATGTTGTTCTCAGAGCGCCTGTGATGCATAAACCCATGAGACGTTGAATTCTCTGAAATTTTTAGTGCGTCACATTACGCTCCAGTGCGGTATACCAGACCATAACACCATACAGTAAGATTGGTCTTGCTACAGAAGTATAAATCCAGTAAGTGATCGTTGGTTCCAGTCCCCAAGTTGCGCCAAACATTTTTTTGCATGCGTAGAAGGCGTTGTATGCCTTCTTGACCCTTTCTTCGGTGTTTTGTTTCCATGACAGTTAACTGTCTAAAATGATTCCTAAAAATTTTGCTTGGTTTGATAAAGGAATTCTAACTCCGTTTATCTCGACCTTAAACGTCTCTATTTTGTACCTGTTCGTAAAAAGTACCATTTCCGTTTTTTTCCGGGTTAACGTTTAGGCCATTATTATTAGCCCATTTCCACATTTGCCTCAGTGACACTTCCAAAAGTTCCGATACTGTGCCCAAAAACTTTCCACACGACATAATGACAACGTCGTCTGTATAAGTTACCACTGTTGTCCCTTGCGATTTCAACTTCTTTAAAATGGGGTCCACTACTAAAAGCCAGAGTAGTGGTGACAAAACACCACCCTGTGGCGTTCCTTTTGCCGCGTATCTTGTAACCTTTGCTGGTCCCCATTCTGCTGCCACCTCACGACATGATAGCAGTCGACCTATCCATTTTATGATACATTTGTTGATCAATGCCGTCTCCATTGCGTTAATTACTGACTCCATACTGACATTGTTGAAGGCACCTTCAATGTCCAGAAAAGCGGCCAGTGTAAATTCTTTATCATGCAAAGATTTTTCTATAGTGTTAACTACAGAGTGAAGCGCAGTTTCTATAGATTTTCCCTGTTGATAGGCGTGTTGCGAATCAGAAAGGAAGTGAAAACCTAGATTTTCTCTTATGAAAAGGTCTAGAATTCTTTCTAGAGTTTTCAAAATAAAAGATGATAAACTAATCGGTCTGTAGTCTTTTGCCATTACGTGATTCAATTTTCCACTTTTTGGTATGAAAACCGCCTTAGATTTTCTCCATGATTGCGGAACGTACGTTAGTTGAAGACAAGCAATAAAAATGTCCATTAAGTGAGGGATGATCTCATTTGCAGTATGTTGCAACATTGCTGTATAAAATTTCTTCAAGTTTATTTTCTTTGTTTTAAGTAAAATTTCCGTACCCCAATATATGGGGGTCCGCAAATGAGTATAGGTTTACTATCGATTTTAATCCAAATTTTTGGTCAGATTCGCTCTACCTTGTTTAGTTTTCAAGATATGGGAATAGGATTTTGAGAAGTTTGATCATGAAATAACTCGAAAACTATAACTCGGAGGGCTTTTGGGTCTTCGGCGGTCATATTCTACGAGTTAAGGACTACAAAAATGCCATTGGAATTTTTATAGTATCTGCAGAATTTGCAGAAAATTCCGTGAAATTTGAAATTTGTATTTAAAATTGGGGTCTCATGGGGTCTGCAGATAGGGTTCAAAATACCTCAAGAAATTTTTTCATAATTTTAGTAAATTCTTTCGTAAAATGATGAAGATATGGATTCAAATAAAATCAATAAAATAAAGATTACTTTTTCCTTAATTAAGTAAAAAAATTATTTAAATTAAAGAAAATGCATTTAGGAATTATTTGATTTATGGTCTTGAAAATATCTATTCTATTTTTAAGTAAGTTCCGTATTTATTTTTTTTTTCATACAATTTAATTTTTCTTTCTTTTAAGTAGAACATATATTTCAAATAAACGTTTTTTTTTTCTTAAATGTAATCAATTCGCCATGTAAATGTAAAGAATATTTTATATAATTTAGGAAAACAAATTTAGGAAAACTCTTGTGCTTTTTGAAGTATTTTCATGTGTTGTCTTTAAGTTTATTTGCTTTGTTTTAAGTAAAACTACCTAATATTAAGTTAAATTAAAATAAATACAAAAAAATTTGGTTAAATTAATTACAAATTAATTACAATGGCTACTTGATTTCCGTGTAGTTATTTTTGTCAGTGTAGTATTTACATAAAATTATATCAAATTATATAAAATTATATATAGAGGTAAAATTTTCCAAAAAATTTTATAAAATTATATAAAAATATATATAATTTTATAAAATTATATATAATTATATCCAGGATTTGGTGGATATAATTATATAAAATTATATCAAATTTCATAAAATTTTATCAAATTATATATAATTTTATATAATTTTTACCCAACTTTTTGGACAATTTAACCTCTTTATATAATTTTATATAATTATATATAGTTTGATATAGTTTTATTAAATTATATATAATTATATAAAAACTTTTTTTTTCTTGGGTAGTCACGTTTCGTACGCTTTTCCTTTTATATAGTTTCCTGAAATTTTTTATATAAAAAATCAAAAAAAAAAGCGGTTTTATATTATTAGATTTGCCTCAAATTTACTCTAAATATATTAAAGATTTATTGGTACAACTATCTGCCCGGAAATGTATACAAATTGAATAACGAAAAAATGTTGCTCCAATGTACATAAATACATATATAAAAATCTTATTGTTGAAATGTACATATGTACGTTTTAAAGAAACACATTTAACCACATTTTTTTTTTAAGTTTTATATTTATAGAAAAATACAAAAACTGACAAACATATTCGTACAATGGAACGGAGTTGGTACTTTAATCGTTTAGATTCTCGTACGTGGTAGATGTATGTGTATGTGAGTTAGCTTTATTTTAAGTATGAATGAAGTCAGCAGCGGCATGTTTAAAGAAGTTTTAAATGTAGAATACATCTATAGTACAATACATAACTACCATATGCTAAGGTGGAGCGATTTTATTTTTTCTATTTTTTATTTTATGCCAGTCAGAGGTATTCACACAGAGCTATAGTAGATGGAATTTGTTAAAGACAAAATTTAAAATAATAAAACTTTTTTAATCAAACTAGTATTTTTTTAAATGTTTTGGATGTAATTTATTAAGCTTTAATTTAAGCTTTGCAGCATCCAGATTGCGTTAATTACGCAGTGCGACACCCTAAATCGGCGGGGGTTCTGCTTACCGGAGAAAGTTATATCAGTAAAAAAAACTTATACGTGTTGAAACGATTTGCTGGGTTAGCTTTAGTAATCGAGATATAACGATTTGAAGTCATAGGGAAAATTGCAGTTTTTTTGTGCTGTTTTCGTAAATTTTGACCACCTTAATGACCGAATTTCGCAAAGTGATGTTCAGCAAAATTGTAGCCGGCTTTAATCTTGATAACTTTGATAAACATCACTTAATAATTTCATCTAAATGTCCGAATATCGCAAAGTGATGCTCCGCAAAGTTGTTAAGCTTAATGTTAGCTACAAATTTGCTGACCATCACTTTGCGATATTTTGACATTTAGAAAAAATGTACGAAAAAGGCAGAAAAAACTACAACTTCCCCGTTAATTTCACATCGATATATTTACTAGAGCTTACCCAGCGAAACGCTGGGACACATATAATTTTTTTTTACCGATATAACTTTCCACTGTAAGCAAAACCCCCGCCGATCATCGACCAATACCATTTGTCAAACAGTATAATAAATGTGAAAATTTTAAACAAACTTTTTTTTTCCCAAGTCCAAACATTCAAGATTTAAAAAAAATTCTAATAATCATATATCAACAATTTTTTTTTAATGACACAACAAGACTTAAAACTTTTTAAATACTGTAGAAGAAATCCGCATTTTATGACCTCCAATTCTGTTGATCACCATTTTTTTTTTAAATATGTTATATTTTCAGCAAAAAACCATTATAGCCATTTCTGGTTTTTCCCCGTGATACCACGGGTTACCAACATGATCTGGAATTGCAGACACAAATGAAGGAATTTTCATTTTCTGTTTCGGAGACGTGCCTAATGGCGACATATTTTGTCAGTAATTTTATTTTATTTTATTTTTTTTTTGTCATTTAATTTTCCGTTTACAATAAAAACGTTTTTTAATAATGTCCCAATATTAATTAATATTTTAAGCAAACAAAATTTTTTTTTAACTGATAATGCTTTTAGGCTGGTGCCTTTTCTTCATTTTTTTTTTTTTTTTCATCAATTTTCTTTTTTCATAATTTTTTTTTCACCAAATTCAAAAAAAAAAATTTTTTCATCTAAACTTTTTTTGTGTGTGAATATTGACCCTAAAATGCAACATTTCCAACCACGACGCTATGCGATATGAAAAAAAAATCGCTCTAACTTACTATACACACATACACAAATATATGTAGTCAAAGAAAAGAACAACTTTTTGAATTTGTTATTTATTAAAAACAATGTGGCAAAAGTCCCGTTCTTTTTATTTTTTTGTTGTTCCATTATTAAAAACTACTAGAGAAATAAATATAAAAGAGTTTGAAAGCAAAAAAAAAGGAGTAAAAACTAAGAGGTGCCTTTAGCAATTTCTAAATAGTAACTAACATTTATACAAACCTACTTATATACTACTACTATGTGTGTGTATGTGTATGTTTGTGTGTATATTGTGTGGCTTTGTATGTAGTTGTAGTTTAGAGCCACATAAAGGCGTTATTTAAGGCGACACCAGCAACACAAAGAAAATAATATTGTTGTTGGCAATATAAAAGAAAAATTACAAAAAATAATAATAAATATAAAAATATGTAAATATGTTGTGTTGTAGTATTTTGTAGGTACAAATTTGTATTTTGTAATAAAATGCAGAAGAAGGTGAAGAAATTAAAACAGCAACAGTCTAAAACTTTGTTTTTCTTTTCATTTACACAAAAAAAATATTAAACGATGTTTACCTTGGTAAATAATAACAATAAGGGAGAGAGAGAAACAATGTTGAACATAAAATATAATTACGCTTAAAGCAAATTTCTATATAAAAACAATTATGTTTGTAATTCCACAGTTTAAAAGTAAAAACAATTTTAATACGCATAAATAAAATTAAAGATGTAATTTATGTTAAAGAAAAATCAAAAAGAATAGAGCGTGAAAAAAAAAATCATTAAGTGTTTTATTTGTTAAAACTCAGATTTATAATCCTAAAGGATATAGTGGAAACCACACGCATTTGATTACTAACATAGATTTATAATCGTATAAGACATTTTCAGACTTATAAATATACAGCTTTACCACAAGAAAATAAAATAAATTTAAAATGAGCTTTTAATTTTATTTCCATACAAATTGTTTTTGTTTTTAAAATCGACTTTCAAAAAATGTATTGAAAATTGGAAATTTAAAATAAAACTTTTGTTAAAATAGACTTTTTGTTTTCTTGTGGTAAGGGCCATAGTTTTTATACCCTTTACTCTAGTGATAGACGATAGACGTTTGTAACACCCCAAAATATTGGTCTAGGACTCCATAAAGTAAAAATTTTGTTTGAAACAATTTGTGGAAGAGTAATAGAGAAGAGTAACAAAGTAACATATCGATTTTAATAAAAAAATTTACCAAAAATTAAAATTTTGTATACAATTTTAGCTCAAAAACACTGACATTTTTTGATTTCACCCATACGAAAGGTGTCATATCTGCGACAGCTCATTTGGGTCCATGTTACATGTTACGTGAACTATAAAGGACAGTTTACATTTCCTGCATTGATGTTAAAACAATAACTCTCTTAATTTAATTTTAATACGTTTTTTTTTTTTTAACTATTATAGAAATGTACAAAATATTTCGTGTATATAACAAAATTCTTTTATTGTGCGAAATCAAGAATGTTTTAGTACATTCTACGACAGGATATTCTTCGCATGGACTTTTTTCGGTGTAATCAAGGATTCGGTAAAGTTAAACTCAAGTTTCGTAAAGTTTTGCATTTTTATTTGTTGATGGTCAACTTTTAAATATAATTTTTACCAAATAATCTGTAAATTAACAATTTTTTTTTGTAATTTTTGTAATATTAAAAAATGTAAATTGTATGAATCTGTTGGTACGTAAAACGCAGCGCCTTACTTTTCTTAATTCTCACTATAATTAAATTTATTCATCACTTCAATTCAACTTCATAACAAGACAGCCAAAAGTCTGTCTCGAAAATAAAAACAAAAATATTTTAGATATGTTTATTAAAGAGCTTAGAGCTTAAGGCAGCCGTAAGCGTACGCCGAAAAAATAAAAACAAATATTTTAAGTGACTAATGGAGACTAGGACAGGTCGTTTTTGCACTTTTTCTCTGATCGAAAACGGCTACCCGAGAAAAGAGGACCACCTATCTATACTACTTAGAAACATATCTGCAAAATCTTTTTCGAACATTTTTGTCAAAATTTACTACAGTGTAAGAAATTACAAATGTGTTTGAAAAAGTTAAAAATAGATTGATTAAGTTCGTGCTTAACGATAGATAACATGTGAGTAATGAAATGATATGTTTCTCGTAACCTTTTCCTCCTTAATGTACATTTAAATAGCTGATTCTAATCTTACACACCTACAGTAACAATCGAAGAGTGCTGACGAAGGAAGGGTGGCTTCTTTCGAAAGCTGCCGACATCTCCATTTAGACTGTGTTTTCAATTAATTTTTATTAGATTTTCTCATTGTAAATAAAAATTCAGTTATAATATCGGAAAAAATTTTGAAATCGGTTGAGCGATTTTCAAAGATATTGCCATTTGAAATTTCTTAAAATTACGGTTTTTAAAAAATAAGAACAAAATTATTTTTTCACTGACTATTTCATAGAGCTTGAAATAATCTTTTATGTAAACTTAATTGGAACCAAATTAGCCCATTTTAACTCATTGCGGCTTTAACTCATTGCGGCTCATTTAAAACTTTAAGCTAAGATATCACGAAAACCTGATGTGATGGAGAAATTCTGAGTACATATTCGGATTCATCGCAACTCAAATCCTTGGAAAAGTATTATTTTAAAATTTATTAATTTTAAAAAATCCAAAACTTCGATCGCCGGGCGCCAAGTTATAATTAAATCGGAATGGCAGATAACTTTTAGCTCTACTTAGAATAATCAAAATTTGCAGAAAAAAATTTACTTTACTGCATCATGCTCTGAAATGGATCCAAAAACAACAAAATTGCAATTTTGGGCCAATTTCAGGACTTGATAACGATGTCACAGAAAAATACTTTTTTATGAATATGTAATCTATTTAATACGGTATTTACACCAACGAAAACAACTTGTTTTTGAATATTTTTTTGGTTTTTGGCAAAAACTACATAAATTTTCCATACAATTTAAAAACTGCGTTGCCAACTAAAACTGGACAAAAACTAGAATTTAGGTTGTGGTCTATGCTACTATTAATTCAGTGTGAATGTTTTTTTCAATTTTCTTTTAGTAAAAACGAATGTCAAAATAAAAATATTTGTTTTTTTGTGAAATTAATATTCAAATCTTTTAAAAAAGTAAATAAATATGTAATTTAATTTTTTTAATAACGTGTGGCTATTATATTTTTGTGTTTTTTTAGTGAATTTAGAAAATAATTAATTTGATTTGACAAACAAAAACTCTTTTTATTCGGTGTAAACAGTTTGGTTTTCCAAAATGCTTTTTTGACAAAAACTAACTTGTTTTTGGCAAAAAAGCATTTTGGAAAACCAAACTGTTTACACCGAATAAAAAGAGTTTTTGTTTGTCAAATCAAATTAATTTTTTTCTAAATTCACTAAAAAACACAAAATAACAATAGCCACACGTTATTAAAAAAATTAAATTACACATTTATTTACTTTTTTAAAAGATTTGAATATTAATTTCACAAAAAAACAAATATTTTTATTTTGACATTTGTTTTTACCAAAAGAAAATTGAAAAAAACATTCACACTGAATTGATAGTAGCATAGACCACAACCAAAATTCTAGTTTTTGTTCAGTTTTAGTTGGCAATGCAGCTTTTAAATTGTATGGAAAATACATGTAGTTTTTGCCAAAAACCAAAAAAATATTCAAAAACAAGTTGTTTTCGTTGGTGTAAATACCGTATAAATAAAAATTTTTGGAAAAATTTTTAAATATAAAAAAAAAACGTTGTTGACGCTCCTTAGTTGACCTGAATTTTTTTCTGTTTTCGGGAAAAGCTATTATATATATCTATCAAAACACTTTAACTGTATGAGTACCACACAAAACCATGTATGCTGTTTTACTCCTTCTTTTTATTTTTGTCATCGTAATATATTTTCTATATTTTTTTAGTATTTTTTGTTTTAAGTAAATGATGTATTATCCTCTTTTTTGCGTAACATGTTGCCTTGTTTCATAAATCATTTTCAGTACATATGCTGAAACCATGCGACCATACCCATTAGGGTGACATCGAGATCAAATGTACTTAAAATGTAAGAATCTTAAAGATTATACAATTAAGGGGTAACAAGTGTGTAACGATTTGAAAAATAGCTTCCTTATTATTTATTTCTTATTTTTAAAGTTCTAAATCACTCTTTAATATAAATAATATATAATAATAGTATCAATGTTAAATATTAAATCAGGCAATATTTCATAAATTTTAATTCAATGTATTTTTAAGTTGTTTATTTATTTTGTTGTTTTTTGAAATAAGTGATTGCCAACCTTTTATTTAAACGTTTCCGGGGGCAACGGGTATATTTCAAAGTTTTTTTTAGTTAAATTAACTATAAATATTAAGTTGATTGTTGACAAGTTTTACTAAAATTTTTGTTAAACGCTGATTTTAACAAAAAGAAGTAATGTTGAATTTTAAAAGAAATTTGTAAAATTTTCAAATTTTTGATAAGCGTAGGGGTCATTGTAATCTTTTTAACTTTAAAATTGTTTTAAATTAACATTTAACATTAAATTTTTCTTAATTTCAATAAATTGCCTCTATGCGTATGATTGATATTATCTAATGTTATGAATTACAACATCACTTATACGCCTCATAATTTATATTATTTATCCCACCAGACATTTGAAGACTAGTAATTTGTTGACCGGGCGTCTTTTGATTTTTGTTTTATTTTGCACACAATGCCACTATTAAGCCATTTACAATTAAAAACAAATATTAATCAAACTGAAAGCATTTGTAAAACTTTCTTAATCTTAACTTTTTTTTGAGCCGAAAAAAATATATATGGGGGTTTTCGTGTCAACTGACACAACTTTTGAAACCGATGTCTTCCGATCGGGATGAAATTTGCACCAAGGTTAGTCCTATTGGATAGTAGTTCAGACACAATTTTTCAACGAGATCGGTCAAGAACTCTCTGAGTTAGAGGGGGTCGAAATTTGACATTTTGGCCAAAGAGGTGTTGGTTCTCATCCATGTAACTTCTTACCTATTGTTTTTAGCAAAATGTGTCCCAAAGAGTTTAGCTAGCAATTTCTTCGGTCTTTCGAAAAAAAAATATAAAAAAAATAAAAAAAAAATTTTTGATTTTTTTCTTAAAAATCCAAAACTTTTTTTACTTTTTCCTCAAATTGGGCCCTTTTTTTTTTTTTTTTTTTTGATTCAAAAGAAAGCTTAGGCGATTTCCTTTAAGAGCTGTGGGGTCGCTTAGTGGGATGCGAGTGGGATATCTATGAAAATTTTTTTTTTTTAACTTTGGAACACAAAAAACGGTTCTTTAATTTGCACTATTAGGCGTGGGATAGCTAACCAGTTTTCGATTTCGATCCGCGATACCCTCTAATTTTTTTAGGTTCGAAAAAGAAAGCACGAGCCAAAAAATGGGGGCGATGGGGAGGGGCCATATGGCCCCTCATTGGGGTCAAAGTTGGGCGTAAAGAGGTAAAAATCCTCAAAAAGCCCCAAAACTCCCCTAAAAACGCCCCTGGAGGGGTGCAATGTGAGACCGACCTCCAATAATTTTCTGCCCCCAACATTTTTCTTGAACATACCTTACCCCTATTTCCACTTCCTAAGGGGGCTCCCATACAAACCATTTTTAAAAAATTTGATCCTACCATTCTAACTTACCCTAAAGTGCCCCTAGTGGGGCCAAATGTATGACCGACCTCCATTATTTTATTAATTCCAACATTTTTTGCAAACATACCTACAATGTATCTTTAACCCTTAAGGTGGTCCCCATACATTTCTTTTATTTTTTGTAAATTTGTTTCATTAAACCAGCTCCTACCGCCCCTACCGTGCCTCCTAGAGAGGCAAAACTTACGACCAACCCCCATTATTTTTTAGTTACCAACATTTTGTCTGAACATCATAACACCCTATCTCCACTCCCTAAGGGGCTCCCATACATTATAAAAACATGTATTTTTAAAAACTAATAAAAAAATAAAAAAAAATGTATGGGGACCACCTTAAGAGTTGAAAATAAAGGGTAGGTATATTCTGAGAAAATGTTGGAGTTGAAAAAATATTGGGGGTCGGTCATACATTTTACTTCACTAGGGGCACCCTATGAACAATTAGAGCGGTAGGAGCAAATTTTATAAAAATGTCATTTGTATGGGAGCCCCCTTAGGAAGTGGAAAAAGGGGTAAGGTATGTTCAAGAAAAATGTTGGGGGCAGAAAATTATTGGAGGTCGGTCTCACATTGCACCCTTCCAGGGGCGTTTCTAGGGGAGTTTTGGGGCTTTTTGAGAATTTTTACCTCTTTACGTCCAACTTTGACCCCAATGAGGGGCCATATGGCCCCTCCCCACCGCCCCCATTTTTTGGCTCGTGCTTTCTTTTTCGAACCTAAAAAAATTAGAGGGTATCGCGGATCGAAATCGAAAACTGGTTAGCTATCCCACGCCTAATAGTGCAAATTAAAGAACCGTTTTTTGTGTTCCAAAGTTAAAAAAAAAAATTTTTCATAGATATCCCACTCGCATCCCACTAAGCGACCCCACAGCTCTTAAAGGAAATCGCCTAAGCTTTCTTTTGAATCAAAAAAAAAAAAAAAAAAAAGGGCCCAATTTGAGGAAAAAGTCAAAAAAGTTTGGATTTTTAAGAAAAAAATCAAAAAATTTTTTTTTTATTTTTTTTATATTTTTTTTTCGAAAGACTGAAGAAATTGCTATCTAAACTCTTTGGGACACATTTTGCTAAAAACAATAGGTAAGAAGTTACATGGATGAGAATCAACACCTCTTTGGCCAAAATGTCAAATTTCGACCCCCTCTAACTCAGAAAGTTCTTGACCGATCTCGTTGAAAAATTGTGTCTGAACTACTATCCAATAGGACTAACTTTGGTGCAAATTTCATCCCGATCGGAAGACATCGGTTTCAAAAGTTGTGTCAGTTGACACGAAAACCCCCATATTATAAAACTCGAAATTCTAAACAACTTTTGTTATAAGACTTTGTTCTATAGGTTACATATATCTGAACTATGTGAAGAAAACCTGGTTGGACCCTTGGAAATCAACCAGGCACCCGGAGATCAAAACTTTCTCAAGGTCTTTTTGTAACAAAGTAATTTTTTAAATAAAGTAGTAGTGTTTGGTTTTAAAAACGATTACTTTCGGGAAAATTTTTAGCAAAAATAATAGATTTCTGAATCTTGCATATTGTTGTTGTCCCTTCTATTGCAGGCCGAATATATAAATGTTTAACTATATAAATGATCCAGATCATAACAATTAACTTTTGTAATTTCAATTATTATCAATATTTATATAAAACTACAAATGTAGACTCTTATTTGTTATTTATTTTGGTTTTCTTTCCAATTTGATAATATCCCAGCTTAAGGGGATTTTGCATTTCTTCTTAGGTTTCTCTCTATTTTTATTTTAAATATATAAAACTTAAAATATACAATAAATAAATTCATGTTTATTAATACATATGTTGTTACATATGTAAATACAATTGTAACAAAGAATTGAATAAACCAAATCTTTGTGTACTCCCAAATGCAACAAATACTTAACAAACGAGTTGTTTGACTGTGTGTGTATATTTGTGTATGGTAAAAATTGTTAAACAAATTTGCAAGGGTCTTGACAAATATTTGTATGTTTGCATTTTTTTTTTTTGCATTCGTTTCACTCTCTTTATTTTATGTATTTTGATTCTACTTTGTACAATTCACTTTGGGGCAACTATGTGGAAATATTGCTATCAGTTCAATTCTTAAATTAAAAAAATTTCGACTTTGCCATGCATTTAATTGTTTGATTTGAAAAATTATAAAATAATTACAAAATAAATATTTTAAGAAGGCCCAGGTTTATTATTTTTTTAGGCCGAGCTTTTGGGATTTCAGTTGAGATTCCAAAAGCAAAATTTTAGGAGAACAGCATAGTTTTAATATTTAATTTAAATGTAGTTCTTGATTGAAATTTAATATATAATTCCCCAGCAAAATTTTCTGTTCCAAATAATCGGTTCCAGAACGCATCAAACTACCCTGCAACCGGTTCTACTTAACATTCCAGAATCGATGATTTTTGTTTGAAATTGTCCCGAAAGCAATCGTTTTTTAGAGCAAGTAGTTTTTTTGAAAAATACTTTTAGAAAATTTTGTTGTGATTGCCGTAGAATATATTCAAGAATCTATTGAACCAGGAATTTGTTTGATTGAAATAAGATAAAATAAACAATATTTGGCCGCAGTGATCGCGTTTCAGACTAACAAGGAGAGTCTTCCTGGTGTCACCCTCCGATCTTCATGAAATTTGGATATGTTGTTCAAAACGAAAATTAATTCGACACGTATTTTTAGCGGCCCAAACTCATTTTTAGGGGGGGGGGGGGGGGGGAAATTTTACCTTTTTATTTTTTTTACGATTTACGCCTACTTACTCAAAATTATCGGCATATTTGTCATCAGATTCTCGTGATGCTAACAACGTGCCAAAAAAAGTTATTAACAAACACGTCCTTTGCACACGAAGATAAGTTTTCCAAAAACCTTTCGTTTGATACACACAAAAAAAAACTTTGTCAAATTACTAGGAAAAGTCTCGTAATCCCATTTAACCAATATTTGACAGTTTTCCTTGTTTTTTAACAAATCGTAATTTTCATTTTTTTGTAATTTTACAAATTTCCAAAATTATTTTATTACAATTTTATTGTTAAAAACCTTGTAAAATTACAAAATTATTGGTAAAAAGCTTGTAAAATTACTAGGAATTTTCGTAAAATAGGAGGTAGGAAAAAATCTAGTAAAATTACGAAACCTCTTTGTCGTGTCAAAAAATTTTTAAATTTACAATTTAATTGGTAAAAACCTTGTGAAATATTTTAAGGATGTTAATTCTGGCTCGAGGTCATTATTTTCTTTACTAATTAAAACCATGATATTCTCATAGCATTATTTTCAAGAAAATTATTATTTTTTTTTGTTTTAAATTTATTTATGTTGGTCATTTTTGCAAGACTTAATCGACACGTGTTTCGGAATTTGTCAAATTCCATTGTCAAGATTATTTAGCAAAAAATAGAAACGATTTACTACAAAGAAGCAAACGAGTCTAATGATAAATCGTTTGTGCACAAACTAAAATATTAATACATATTCGCCTCTATTCACAATGAGAATTAGAAAGACGAAGAAATTGTACCATACTAATAAGGCAACGATTGTCAATAACCAACAAAAATATTTAAAACAAGTTTACATATGATAGTCCATTGGACTTCAACAATATGTTAATTGTGTTGTTGTGAATGTAATAATCCATATTAGGGTTATTCATCACTATGGCGTGCCAACCATTATGTTCAAATTCTGATTAATTTTTATTGAAAAATAAAAATTGTTTTATTCGAAAAAAAAAATAGAAAATTAAAAAAAAAGTATATAATTTACAAAAAAAAAATTGTTTTTTTTTTTTTGTTAAACAACATAAATCCTTGTATAACATAATATTTGTAAAACAACGGTTTTTTTTTGTAAATCAACTAGAATCCTTGTAATAAAAACTTTGTTGTAAAATTACAGTATTTTTGTAAAATAACCTTTCAAAATGGTAGAATACAATAACGAAAATAAATTTGTAAAATTACCAATAAAACTGTATACACAGAAAACAAATTTATTAATTTCCAACTGTAATTCAGTTGTTGCAACATAAATTCGGTAGATGCGTTTGTATTAAGATTGTAACAACTAAATATCGCTAGTAACAACTAAATTTTGTTAATTCAGCTGTCTTTTAATTGAAACAACTAAAAAAATCGTCTGTCACAGCGAAATTTAGTAGCAGCAACCGAATTTTGAATTGATACAATTGAAAAATTCAGTTGGAAATTTAATTTTAACAAGATTTTTTGTTAAAAAACAAGGAAAATTGTTAAAAATTGGCAGAACGGGATTACAAGGCATTTTACCAGGCGTTTTACCAGTTTTTTTTTTTTGTGTAGGAGGTAGCAAACAAAAAAAAGTTACAAGTTTTCTGGTAATTTTACAGAATTTTTTTTTTGAGTGTATGTAACATGACTAGGTTTTCTTGTATAGTATAGGAGATAAACGAAAAAAAAATTTACCGTTTCTTCCCCCCCTCATTTTCACCACCTAAATATGAATTTGGGTCGCTAAAAAAAATACTAAATCCTCATATTCAAAACTATGCAAAAAAAAATCAACGGGAAAAATGCATTTAATCTGCAAATTTACATTTTATATTACTGTACAACAGGAATAATGAGCCAATTGAAAGTCGTCTATCAAATAAACAAAATCATCAAAGGACTTGAACAGTTAGTTCGAACCATAGAGTATACATAGAGACGAAGGCGTCAAAAATTGAGTTGTCAGAGTAAAACTTGTATACCACAAAATCTTTTTTAAATTTCAACTCAGTGAAACTGAAATAAATGTTTAAAAAAACTGGCAGTTTTTGGAATTTAGAAAAACTGTAAATGCAGTTGTGTAAACAAGACCTTGAGCCATCACTAAGCAATGTCTAAGGCTTACCCCACTTTATCCGCAAAAGTTACAGAGGGTTAAAGTTGAAAAATCGGTAAAAGTGGCTTGAAATAATCCATAGTTTTTACCTTCCTTCGCTTTTTTTTTAAGTTCTCCTTATATTTTAATCCTTTCCGGCATAACACAAAGTTAGTACATATAAGAGATTATTTTAATGTTGGTTTGATAGATACTTCATCGCTTGGTAAGAAGTTACAAGACGGTTATATTTTGAAACCAAAAATTAAGAGTTTTTAAATTTTCGAGGTTTTTTGATCAGGGATTTCGGCCCCCTCTATAAAATGAAAAAAAATGGAGTTGGTAGCTGTTGTAATTCTTTATATTTTGGAATTAATTCCGTTAATGTGCCACGAATAGTTAAGGAGTTTCAGCAGATCAAAGTTCGAAAGAAAAAACGTAATTTTTTTAAAATACCAGTTTTTCGCGGGGCACATTCGCGGTTTTATTCGGAATTTGGTGGACTCTTGCGTAAACCGAGTTTTTTGTGAGTTTACATAAAAAAATCACTGGCGGGTTTATAAAAAATAAATTGCAAAAATTTTATGGCATTTTTGAAAATTGTTCGAAATTTGCAAATCTGTTTCCTATTTTTTTTAGCAGCAATTAATTCATCATGTTCATGTAATACACCAAAAGACGTGCCTTAACGAGTAGAACTGATTTGCTTTTTGACTTTTTACTTTAAGCAATTCTGAGCGGAAAGCGCGATGATTTTATCTAAACCTGTTTTGATCTGCAACATCCAAGGCTTTACACGAAATCGGATGAAATTTTTTTTAAATGAAAGCCCGATTGATGTGTCATCATAAAATCAGAGGCGGGTTAAAAAATGTTGATGATTATAGATTTTTTGGACCATATTAAATTTTCTTGTTATAAAAAAGCATCACCGATTTTTTTTTTAAATTACTGGTACAATGATACGATTTTCCGTGATTTTTTTCAGTAATACCAACGCGCATTGCCTAAATATTAGAGTTGTCAGTCGATTAAGAATAATTCGATTAATCGATCAAATAAAACCCAACTCTTGTTCGAATAATTCAAAAATGACGATTTTCGAATAACGAATAAATCGATTAATTAATGTCGATTAATCGAACAATTTTTTTTTAATTAAAAAATTAAATAAATGCTAAGAATTTAATTTATTCTCAAAAATTTTGAAAGATTTTATACAAAATGTAGGAAAGTTAAAATATATTGTAGCCATAGCCCTGGATAGCACATCCATTATAGAATTAGGAAAAATTAATAATTCTTTTGCATCAGACTTACTAAAACGTATTAAAATAATAATTAATGAGAGACGTATAAAAATGTTAAATACGGTAATAATTTTTCTAAATTCTGGAAATTTTCCGAGCAATGAAAGTTTCTTAAAATATTCTCTAAAAAGCGAAACAAAATAATATGCAAATGAATTATACTCCAGATTATTTTATTTTGAAAGTAATCACAATAATTCAGATAAAAGTATTGAAATAGAGGAAGTTATTAGTAATGAAAATAATAATCTTTTATGCGAGTTAAATAATTCAATTCAAAGTACATATTAAAAATTCAGAAAATAAAAAGGACTTCAGCGATTTATCAGACGATATGGTATATTTGGGAAAATCTGAAAAAAGAACAGAAAAATTAGATAAACTTTTGTATGCTCTTCTTACTATATCACCTACTTCAACAATTAGCGAAAGAATCGTTTGAAAGCAAAAAAATTGAGTCAACTTTTATTTTTAAAAGATTATTTCTTAAGAACAACTTAAATTGTCTTATTTGACAAAAATTAAAATCATTTATGATATATTTTGTCTGAATTCTTCAAATAATAATTTGTATTTGAATTATTTCTCAACAAGTATTAAAATCGACATCCGTTAATTAAAAGTGATCTCAGTTATTCAATTTTTAAGTTTTTTTAACTTTTAAATATTTTATTTTTAAGTTTTTTATGCATTTTTTCGTTAATAAAAATGTTAACTTTCTTATTTTAAGTTATTTTATATGAATCGTTTATTTTTTTTTGTTAATAAAAATATTTTTTAAAATAATTTTTTTAAATGTTGTTTTTTTATTTTAAGTACCAAAAGGTACATAAAAATAAAATGTATTTATTCGGCCTTTATATATGTATATATATTCGATTAGAGTTTTATTCTAGTTCGAGGCCCAAAAATATTTCTATTTATGATATTGTCATAATAGATGAAACTGATCAGTACAGACATACTATGAGATAGTAACTTTTTTAAAGCAATAAATTAAAAATACTCTATTATGACAATATCATAAATAGAAATATTTTTGGGCCTCGAACTAGAATAAAACTCTAATCGAATATAAATAATTTTTTTATTCGTTATTCTCTTCGATTAATCGAATAAATTTTGATCTTTAGTCGTTTGATCGAACGAGGAAAAACAATTATTTGAATTATTCGAACAAAGTTGAAAGTCGAATAATTGACAACTCTACTAAATATGTTATAAAAAATTGTGAAACTTTTCTTTTACCGCGAATTAATCGCGATTTTAGGTACTTATACATTTTTTTTTATATCGTTTGGTCATTAAAGGGTACAATTTATATCATATATTTTAGAAGAAATGATATATCCTGGCATGTTTTAATAACGCATGCAACAAATGTGTAGAAAAAAATCTTTAAACTATTTTTAGGATTTTTAAAACCGCTAAATCTTAACTTTTGACCCCCTTGCGCGATTTAATTGACGCGAACGAATTTCTTATTCTTAAATAGCTTCTAATATTTATGCCAACTTTCATCGATGTGCCATCAAAACAAAAAATCACATCTTTTTTACTTCAAAATTTAAGTCTTCTCCTCATACATGTATTTGTTGAAAATGTGGCTCGAACTAATTTTCTATGGTTCAGTGATTTTTTTATATTTTTGTCAAAGGCGTTTGGAAACGTCAGCAAAATACGAAGAATTTTTTTAAATATAGGAACTTTTTCTGAGAATTTTTCTATATGAAAGTGTATCAAAAGTGTATCAGATTCTTAAAACTTTTCTATAGCACGAATTTAATAAATTCTAAGAGCTTTTCTCTATCAAAATGCCTCAGAACCTCAGAATTTTTTATTAAAAATATTTTATATTATAAAATTGTTTTATATTATAAAAAAGAAATGTATACTATTTCCAGGTATACCAACTAGCCTGTAGGCTAGTTGGTAGCGTGCTAGCCTATGAAACAGGGGGTCGTGGGTTCGATTCCCACCAAAACCCTTGGTCGATTTCGCTACAACGAGACGACGGTCATTGTTACCAGTTCTCGGTTAGGTTAAAATTATTTAAAATGAGTTGTAAATAAAAATTGGAAAAATAAATAAAAAACTGATCATTGGATCAAATTATTATTATATTATTTATTATACTATTTCCAAAAATTGTTGCTCAAGTTTTTTATTTAAACAAAATTTTTATCAAGTATTTTTACTTGATAAAAAATTGTTTCAAATAAAAAATACTTGAAAATACTTGTACTTGAAAGTTTCAAGTTCAAGTATATCTTTACTTACTTGAAAAATTATTCAAGTAAGTAAAAAATATTTATACTTGAAAATTTCAAGTACAAGTTTTTGTATACTTACTTGAAAAAACTTTTATTCAAGTTTTTACAGGTTTGATTTGAACAAATTTGAATTCGACTTGTTTACAGCGAAATTTAATATGAAAATTTACCCAATTTATAAAACGAAAGCTTTGACTGATTTTTTGGCCCCTATGTGCAGTGTAATACAATAACTAAAATAAGACATCTAAAACAGAAACACATACATATACATTAGAGTGGGCTGAAAGGCATCATAATTAAATTATATTTAATATAAAATCGTTTCAATTTTGTAAAAAAATATTTAATGGAAATTATTTTTTTATTTACATAAGTATTTAACTAGTTGAACTAACTATAAATACCTAAATAAATTCTCCTCAGCGCCACCTGTCGGGTCCATTCATACATACACAACTTTGTCATGACTAAACATAAATATACACTGAGGTGCTGTAAAATTTCATTAAAATCAAGAATTTTGTTAATATCTTCATCACAGCAGGAAACTTATTTTTGTTTAATAAATATACCTATTGACAGGGGACTTCATTCACCATCGTATCATAAAAACAAAAAAAAAAATATATTACGACAACAGCACCACCTTTTGGGATTAAACTTAAGCCTGGGTCCTTTCTAAGCTAATATATTGTCTTACTTTGGTGCCCATCGGTCCAGCGGCACTCGAGTTTTAGTAGCACGTACCCAGAACAAACGTTTTTATATATATTAAGAAGGTTACTACTATATAATTATAAATCATATGTTAATTTTACACAGAACTGGTTACAAAGCCTATCGTCTTGTTGTAGCAAAACAGACATACCCTAATGTGGTAATCGAACCCATGACTACCACATTCATAGGCTAGCAAAGGTACCAACTAGCCTACTAAGACGCCTGACATATTGAAGAACATATAAATTTTTTTTTATTTAAAAATTTCCTTCCTAAGATTGTAAAAAATTGTTTTACCGCCCATTCCAAGGTACATTCGTATATTGCATAAACAAATACGTACACTGTATATTTTTTTAAATTCGAAACGTATGTTTGTATATAATAAAACCCAATATGCAAAATATTTAAAAAGACAGAATTCTAATATATATAACCCATTATGAACTAAGTATATGTTCTCGTTTACTAATATCCTGTTTGAGTTGTGAACTCAAAAAAAAAAATGGGGTTTTTGACAATTGTTTAAAAAAACACATTTTTACTTACAAATATTACTGAATGCATGAGAAATAGTGTGGACTAGGGTATTTAATTAATCGGGTTCCCTGTTTAATCGGTTAATCGAGCTAATAATTAATCGGGATTCACATTTAATCGGCTATTAATCGGTTAAATATAAATTATTCGATTAACCGAATAATATCAATTTTATATTCAAACTGAAAATAAAATCCCGAATTTTAGGTACTTTTATGCATTTTATTAAGGGGGTTTCAAGAAAAAAAAAACAGCCTTCATGTGATTTTTTAAACACCTATAAAAAAAATAAATACGCAATATTCTTTAATTCTGTTTTTTTTTTATTTGAAAGATAAATTATTGTAATATTTTTAAAATTTAAGAAGTACAAATAAAAACAATTTTCATCATAATCGGTAGTTTTAGCTGTACAACTGCAGCCGATTTTGTCCTTTAAAAAAGCATTCTACAATTGAGTGACAATTTCAGTTCACCAAATAATCAAAATCGGTTCAGTAGTTTTTGCTGTACAACTGCAGCGATTTTGTCTTTTAAAAAAAGAACTCTACAATTGAGTTGACCAAATTTTATGTTATACGATTTTAAAAATATTAAAATAATTCATCTTTCAAATAAAAAAAACAAAATTAAAATATATTGCGAATTTAAGTTTTTTTAATAAAATTCAATGCAACTTTTAATCAAACTAAAAATCTAATGAAGCAAAGTTAATGAAATTTGTTCCCAATATGCATTATATTTTAATAAACTAATAAATTACTTCAATGGTTAAATGAAGACAAAATAATGAATCCGTTTACTTATATCATGAATGTTTTTTTCAGTGTATATGTTCCGCAATGATAAAGGAAACATATTCAAGCTTTGTTTGCTGGGTAGATTGTGTATGTTTGTCATTTGTATATATCTTTACTAGCTTACCATCCCGGTACTTCGTTACCGGTTGTATTGAATACCGGATAACAGAAGGATCAGGATTACTCTATCGATTTCAAAAAAATTCCCCTACGTAATCTTTGTTTTATCTAATTGTTCCCTGTTCTATTCCATTATGTTCCCCGTTCTACTCCATTTCATTTCCAATTCCATTTCCTTCTTCTAAGGTCATTATTATAGGAACAAAAAAAGTACCAAAAGTACACTTTAATACCCCCATTAGAAACGGAATTTCCAAAAAGTACCTCATCCAGAATGTTTTTTCTTCACCGAAGGATCCTATAATCTATATTTGAATTATCTATCATTGTTTCAGCAAATATTAAAAGTATTTTTATCCCCGTTAAGGAAGGAAGGATTTTACATTCCAAATTTTATGTTTCTGGAGCCATTATATCAGGAAATAAATAAGTACACTTTTTTACCCCAATTAACCCATTTAATTTCCGAGAGGCGAACCTCTTCCAGTTTCAAGATTCTTTGATTATTATTTCAGGAAATATAAAGTACCAAAAAGTGTACTTTCGGTACTTTCAACAAAACGTACTTTTTATAGAAGGTACTTTTTTTAAAAGGTACTTTTTATAAAAGGTACTTTTTATAAAAGGTACTTTTTATAAAAGGTACTCTTTATAAAAGGTACTTTTTATAAAAGGTACTTTTTATAAAAGGTACTTTTTATAAAAGGTACTTTTTATAAAAGGTTTTTTTTTATAAAAGGTACTTTTTGTAAAAGGTACTTTTTATAAAAGGTATTTTTTATAAAAGGTACTTTTTATAAAAGGTACTTTTTATAAAAGGTACTTTTTATAAAAGGTACTTTTATAAAAGGTACTTTTTATAAAAGGTACTTTTTATAAAAGGTACCTTTTATGAAAGATACTTTTTATGAAAGGTACTTTTTATAAAAGGTACTTTTTATAAAAGGTACTTTTTATAAAAGGTACTTTTTATAAAAGGTACTTTTTATAAAAGGTACTTTTTATAAAAGGTACTTTTTATAAAAGGTACTTTTTATAAAAGGTACTTTTTATAAAAGGTACTTTTTATAAAAGGTACTTTTTATAAAAGGTACATTTTATAAAAGGTACTTTTTATAAAAGGTACTTTTTATAAAAGGTACTTTTTATAAAAGGTACTTTTTATAAAAGGTACTTTTTATAAAAGGTACTTTTTATAAAAGGTACTTTTTATAAAAGGTACTTTTTATAAAAGGTACTTTTTATAAAAGGTACTTTTTATAAAAGGTACTTTTTATAAAAGGTACTTTTTATAAAAAGTACTTTTTATAAAAGGTACTTTTTATGAAAGGTAGTTTTTATATACTGAACTTTTGATAAAAGGTACCATTATTTCAGTAAATAAAAAAAAGTACCAAAAGCACACTTTTCCATTTTACCCCCGTAGAGTCAACCTTTGCAAAAACATAGCCTTGGTGAATATTTTTACATTACAAATTTTAAGTTTCTAGGACCATTATTTAAAAAATATAAAAGGTACCAAAAGTACAGTTTTTTGCCCTTTTTACCCCCTTAGAATCTACATTGGCAAAATCCAGCTTTTGTAGATCTATATTCCGGGAGCTGAACCTACATTCCAAATTTCAAGTGTCAGGGACCATTATTTAAGGAAACATAAAAGGTACCAAAAGTACATTTTTTTACCCTTTTTACCCCCTTAGAATCAACATTGGCAAAAATCCAGCCTTAGTGGATCTATATTCCGGGAGGTTAAAATACAGTCCGAATTTCGAGTCTCTATGACCATTATTTCAGGAGACATAAAAAGTACCAAAAGTACAGTTTTTTACCCTTTTCACCCCCTTAGAATCAACATTGGCAAAAATCCAGCCTTAGTGGATCTATATTCCGGGAGGTGAACATACAGTCCAAATTTCAAGTCTCTATGACCATTATTTCAGGAGATATAAAAAGTACCATAAGTACAGTTTTTTACCCTTTTTACCCCCTTAGAATCAACACTGGCAAAAATCCGGCCTTATTGGTTCTATATTTCGGGAGATGAACATACGGTCCAAATTTCAAGTCTCTATGACCATTATTTCAGGAGATATAAAAAGTACCAAAAGTACAGTTTTTTACCCTTTTTACCCCCTTAGAATCAACATTGGCAAAAATCCAGCCTTAGTGGATCTATATTCCGGGAGGTGAACCTACAGTCCAAATTTCAAGTCTCTAGCTTCAGCGGTTTGGGCTGGGCGATGATGAATGAGTATGTCAGTCAGTCAGTCAGTCAGTCAGTCACGTTACTCTTTTATATATATAGATTTTTAAAAGTCATGTAAAACAAATAAAAATGTCAATTTACAATCATGCTGTATTTTTAGTTGAATTTAGTTATTTTCCATTGTTTTTTTTTACTATTTTGGGGATTTTTGTTCCCTTCACTTTAAAGTAAATTTTTATTTCCAAATTCAAGTGGGGAGAAACAGGCATTCATCCTATTGGTCTTGAAAATAAATGTTGTAATTTTCAAGAGATTTTCTTTTGTAATACAAATGAAAAAAATACTGTCACACTCAAAAACGAACGAGGTGGCAGAATATTAAAAAAGATTATGTCGAAAACAATAATATTACGATATAAGGGTTTTCATAAAAAAAAATTATTCAGATGAATCCGAACAAGTCTAAAAAAAAATATATTTTTTTAGTTCCGAAGGTTAAATCTTTTAGCAGGTTTTTGTTAACTTATTTTCATAAGGTCGATTATGTGATAATTTCAAAATAAATCTCTAATTATTCTGAAAATATGAAGTTGATAACACTGTGACACAATTGAAGAGTCATTTCTTAGGGCCTCAGCCAAACCAAAACAGTTTGAAAGTACTTGTGTGTAGTAGCAAAACCCCCAATTGGTTTTGCTCTGTAACGTCTCAAATTTTTTTTATAGCTCACTGAATTTTTAATTTTTTTTTTAAAGGCGTTTGAAAAAAGTCGAAAAAAATAATGTAACTGTTCTTTTGAGCTTAAAATAGTGTTCGGATGTCTTCAATAGACTTTGATGGGAATTTTTTTCTAGAATATATTAACCCTCTATCTGCCGTATTTATTGGTCATTTAAGTACTTTTTTTAAGAAATGGCTCAAAAGTATACTAAGACTTGCGTTTAAAGGGTTAAAATGTTCTACGAATATGTTCAGAATCAAATTTCACTAGGGGTTACTGAAAGCAGAAAGTTCAACTGGTATAAAGAAAATGCAGAAAAAAGATAAATTGTAAAGTGTCATTAATTTTTTTATATTTTGCCAGAAACCGTATACAATTGTAACTAACAAATATAGGAAAAAATATAAAAAGTTAATATACCGGTCGAACTTTCTGCCTTCGGAAACCCCAAGTGAAATTTGATACTGAACATATTCGTATAACATTTTAACCCTTTAAAAGCAAGTCTTAGTATACTTTTGAGCCATTTCTTAAAAAAAGTACTTAAATGACCCATTAAAACGGGAGATAAAGGATTATCGTACTCTAGAAAAAAGTTCCCCATAAAATTCTATTGAAGACATCCAAATACTATTTCAAGCTCAAAAGAACATTAACATAATTTTTTTTTACTTTTTTCCAACGCCTTTGAAAAAAAAACTGAAAAATTCAGTGGGCTATAAAAAAAATTTGAGACGTTACAGTGCTAAACCCTTTGGGGTATTTACTAATACACATAAGTACTTTCAAACGATCTTGGTTTGGTTGAGGCCCTAATTGGGCTGTTGCACTGTGTAATTGAATAACTTTTAAATTCTACAAATTGTAAATACTATAGTAACAATTTCTGAATCAGACTATACATAAATTCTGCATTTTAGCTTCATCAGTGATTCTATATTATTATATTTATGTATATGTTTAACATTAAAAAAATTGCTAAATTGTCTCTATATAGAACATTTTTTTATTATATTCGTCGGCTGCGAGATTCGAACTTGCGGTTCGAAACATCACGTTACACTCGTAACAACTATGACAGCACTTCAACAAGATTCGCCACAATAGCAGTGAGTTCAACGGCGACTATGATGTGGTTTTACTAGAAGAGATTTCAAGAATAATGTTAAATAACGAATCTCGCAGCAAACGAATATAATAAAAAATTTTCTATATAGAGACAATTTAATAATTTTTCAAATGTTAAACATATAAATTTAATAATATAGATCCACTGATGAAGCAAAATGCACTGATGAAGCTGATTCAGAAATTGTTACTATATTTACAATTTTTGGAATTTAAAAGTTATTCAATTATTCACATTTTCAGAAATATAAAAAGTTGCAAATAATTAATATAATAATATTAATTGCATTGTCTATATGACATGAACAAAACTAAACCTAAATCTATAATTATTCTTGAAATTTTGTCGCGGTTAAGTAACATTTTTAGAACTTTTAAACAAAAACTTTTGAAATTTTAAAAATTGAACTTGTTCAATATTTTGAAACAATGTAAATGTCCAAAGTATTCATAAATTGACTTGGGCTGTTTCAAAGTATTATCACAGAATGGCGAGTGTTTTTATTATGCAGGCACTTAGTCAGAAATTTAATTTGGGAGGGGGTCCTAGCATGAAGTATTTTCACACAAAATATCCTAATTTTGTAAAAAATAAATATTTTATATTAAAAATTTTGACTTGCTCTCACTCACGTTTTCGAAAATAATTATCCAATCACGTGCACTGACTCACTAACGAGCATATTTTTTCTCCTCACACTCACTCACAATCACGTGAGTAAATTAAGGACAACGTGCACTCACTCAAACTTTACTCACCCTCACGTTGACTCACACTCACAAAACTCTTATTTATAAAAAAAAAAAAAAATATTTCTAAGAAATGAGAAAAATCTGAAAAAAATCAAGTGACAACACAGGCTAAGTGGAGATGTCGACACAACTCATAAGGTACATTGCAATTTAGTAATATTTCTAAGAATTATATGAAACAAGAACTCAAACCTAAAGGACATTTTCAAGACCTGCAAAGTCCTACTAAGGGTTAACAATGGGAAAAATACAACTCCGTTAAAAGTTGAGATTGATTAAGTTTCTGCCAAATGAGTACAACACGAATGATGTTGAATACGGGTTATTCAACATAAGGAGAAGTAATTCCGATATTCAATTTGTTCAAGAGTTTCATTTAAATGGCTAATTTTAATCTGACACACATTAAGTGTGTGGCTGTGGACATCTCCAATTAGCCTGTGTTGTCACTTGATTTTTTTCAGATTTTCTCATTGCACTCAAAACAAAACTTTTTCAAATTACAAGAAAAAGTCTCGTAATCCCATTTTACCATTATTTGACAGTTTTCCTTTTTTTAACAAATAATTTTCGATCGAAAATTATATTTTTTGTTTTTTTACAAAAAAAAAATCTAGAAAATTTGCGAGAATTTCTTGTAAATTTTATTTCGCCAAAAAGTTGTAAATTTACAATTTTATTGGAAAAATGTTTGAAATATTACAAAAAAGGTCGTAATTTTTACTAGAAATTCTCGTAAAATAGGAGGTATCAAAAAATTAAGTAATGTCACGAAAATTCCTTGTAAGATTTATTTTTTTGGTAAAAAGTTTGTTAAATTACAAAATAATTGGTGAAATGCTTGTAAAATAAAAAGGAATTATTGTCAAATTGGAGGTAGCAAAAAAAAAAGTTACAAACTTTTCTTGTAATTTTACAAGTTTTTTTAGTGCTGTATCAATATGATCTAGTCAGTTAGAGTCTGTCTAATGCATATATCGAAATGAGTTCAAATGTATTCAAATTTTTTAGTGGTAATGTTATTTCTGAGGTTCGATTCCCACCAAAACCCTAGGTCGATTCGCAGTTCTCGGTTAGGTTTAAATTATTAAAAAATATTTTTTTTTTTTTCATTTTTGTGGGTGAGGTTGTGGCTGATGGCTACGTGCCTGTGTATATGTTTGCAAATGTTATTTTTAAGCACCAATACTTAAATAAGAAGTTGTAAAGTAATACATGAGACATTATTCACTTCTGACTACCATACAAATAAATATCTCTGTAAGTACGTTGTGGAAAAGATGAATGAAGACATTTGTAAAAACAGCATTCAGACTGCAAATATAAACGTTCAAAAGTACTACATGACACACGAGAATAGTTCACATTTCTACACTATGATGCTCTGCATTGAAGAAGTTAAGAAGTCTTTTATACGGATGCAAAAATCGAGAATAAAATATTGATGTAATATATTATTTTACACAAATACACAGACAGGTGTTTCTTATGTTTACAGGTGAAAAGCACTTATGAATGTATTCTAAATAGAAGTTTTTTTTACATATTGTAGAAAAATTGTAAACTTTATATTTTGGCGGAATATGCCGAGGAAAAGCACACATTTTTTTACGGACGAAAAATTTAAAACCCATAACGGTGGTGGTTTTTATTAATATGTATCATTAAAAGCAACATAACAGCTAAAATCTTTGCTTGAAAAAATTTTAATTTTTAAAATTGACCCCAACGGCCCAAACATTTTTTTTTCGAAGTCAATTTTAAAGCTCAAAGTCTGATCCCACATAAAATTAAATTTTTTGTCGTTAATAAACTAATCAAGTCAAATAATAATTAAAAAAAAAAAAAATTTTAATCCTTTATTTCTCAATATGGCCGACATGACGAGACACCCCAAGTTGGAGTCCCCACTAGGGTGGCTCGTTTTTCGACTTTTCTCTCTGATCAAATTCTTATACCCGCCAAAAGTGTCGGTCCCCTTAGGATAACTCACATGCAAAATATCACTCCGATCGGAGTTTATCTTCTGTCTCCACTTTGAGCCTCAAAATTGGGGTTTTTGCAAAAAAGGACATTTAAAAAAAAAAAAAAAAAGTTTTTTTTATTAAAATAATTAAAAAAATATTTTTTGTATAATGTTTGATCGTAAATACTTAAATATGAAATTTAAAGATTTTACGATATCATTAATCAGTTCAAACTTGATACCAAAAAATGCCATGATTTTGGGGGCATTCTCAAAACACATTTTTTTTCAAAATTTGAAAATTTTATTTAAAAAAATTTTAAATATATAATTTTTTCTTACTGAATTCATTGAGAACACCTTGGAGAAGAAAAATGTGAAATATGGCGGATATCCGTCGGACCACTTTTCGGAAATCGCGAGGGGAATTTGGCGGATTTCAAGGAAATGTTGGTTTTATCAATAATTTGGATTAATAAAATCTTATAAACTTAATTTTTGGGCTAATTAACGGTTTTTCGGTGTAATTAATTAATGGTTTAATTACCATTTAATTTATGTTAATGGTAATGACAATTTTTTCATTACCATTGGTTGTAGCAATGGTAATGGTTTTAATTGAAGCAATTTAATAACTAAAGAAAATAAAAAAAAAATATATTATTAAAATTTTATTTTATTATAAAAAATATCCATTATTTAAACAATTATAATTTTTGCACATTTTATATACGTACATATGCATATATGCAAAAAAAAAATACATATCGCATATTCCATTAAAGGTTGACCAAAAATTGTAATTTTTAATCTTGGGTACTACAAGTTTCATAATATTATCATACTTTATAAGGTCATTTAATGATTTCATTTAGACATAAGATCAAAAATTAAACAAATTAGTTTATTCACTATTTATGTACTTCAAATTTCAATGTCTATCAAAATGATTGGCTAGAATATTCTACTGGTAGACTATTACAAAATTATATGACTAACTGTCATCTCTTTTTTATTAAATTTGTTACCTGTACAATATTATGAAAATTTAAAAAAAATAAAAATCCTCATTCAGATTTGGAGATCTATCACGAAATAGACGGCATATGTATGTATGAACTTAATATTGTAGAACTTCAAGCATAAACATCTTTATAATGTTTATAAATGTATTGCGTTTGTCTGGAAATTTGTTTATGATTTCATTTTAACATGACTTTTAGGTACGAGACTTCAGTTGCAGATATATTTTTTTTTTTCCAAGACATCAAAGATCCATTTAATATTGTATTTGGTGCGGAAATAATTGCATTATTTTAATTACACTTTATTAAGTTTTTGACATGATAATATTTAACAAAGCATAAATAATAGAACTTTACATAGTTAAAACATACTTTAACTAGTGCAATTTACTTTGTTCTTTTTTTTTCTAATTCTAATGGAAAATGGCCTATTAATGATGCAGTGTTTACAAGAAATAAATAATACATGGAAAGAGAAAACTTACACCAATATAAACAAATGCAATATCAGATTCGTTAACTGTTAACTGTTATTTGTTAAAAATGAAAAAATGCTTTATTACTTAGGACTTCAAACAATATGGCATGTTGAATGAAATATGACTAAAACTATGAAAAAAAAATGTTCAAACATTTTATGAAAAGCTTCATCAAAATAATGAAAATTTTAGTTGTTTGAAGTACAAAACTAATTCATTAGATTTTTGTAAAGTTTTCGTAAAGTTTTGCAAAAATAATAAAAAAAAAAATGAAGAACCCTGCCTTAGGGGAACCGCGGGGTGCCCATATTGGAAATTTGGGTTCCAGCGTCCGAACTTAAGCTTGAAATTACATTAGCTATAACCGGTATGAGTTTCGCTGCAATCGGTCCAGTACCTACTTACTGTATAGCCAAATTAATAAAAATAAACCACTGTACACCATTGCGTATGATTGTTATTTAAAGGCAATTACAAAATTAATAATACGCCACTTACACAAAAAAAAAAAAAAAAAGGATTGCAGTATTGACCCCCATATTTGTGATTAAATAAAAATAAATATATTATTGTATCAACAAATTATTTAATTGATATGATAAAACTTTTTTTTATATTTTAGATATCTAGTACTGAACTAATAGTCCTGAAGCTATTGTTATGGAAAATTTCAAGTTTTATTTGGTTTTTGTTTTATCCCATTCCGATTTTGGTTGTTGCACTATATTATTAATTATTACATTACTGGAAATTTAAAATACATTAAGAAAACCTTTGCATTTCTGTTTGTTTTTTTTTAAATACTCGAAATGATATTACTTTATATTATTTCATATACAAACATACATACATTCATATGTATGTGATGCTCGTTCAACTTTAAATTTATTTTATAAAGAGTTTTTGAACTTTTTCCCTTGACCTGACACAAATCATGAAAAATGATGCTTTAAAAAATTCTTACTCTTCTGGGTTGTAAATATGAAAGTTGCAACCTGTTTGTACTACAAACAAACATACATACACACACACACACACACAGTATAAGTTTTGTAAGTAAACTCCTGCATGTTACATTTATATTTTTGCTACTTATCTTGCCACTCTAACACATTTATAAATGCTTTGCTAGACTATTAAATTGCAAAAGTTGTCTAAGTGTGATAATTTATTACTTACACACATTCTTTCTTGCATACATACACCTATGCAAGAATTGTTATTAGTTCATTTATGTACCTACATTAAACCGGCATTTTTTTTTTTTTTTTTGTTGTGTGGCAAAAAGATTTTTCTTCCGATTTTCAACGTCCGGGCAAATTTTTATTTTACTAGGACTAAAACTTATGTTGTTGTAACTATTATCAACATTTTTGATAAGCAAAAAATTAGGAAAAATTATTCTCAACAACTTGAATATTAAATAACAATTATTTTACAATAGTTACATCATTCTTTGGAGGGATATTGTCTAAAACATAATAGTTCATTAAAAATCTTACTTTTTTGCAAAATTTTAAGTGACTGCGGCTTAAATTATAAAATTAACTCAAGCCCATAATTAATATTTTACGATAAAAGAAATATTTACAAGAATTTAATAGATCAAGATTGACAATCGTAATCTTACTACGATTGTACAATTTACTTATTCTAATTCTCAATTGAAGTAGAGTCCAATATGTATTAATATTTTAGCTAGAACATTAGCGATTTGTCATTTAAATTCCTTTTACTTCTTGTAGCTTAGGGTTTTTATATTTGCTAAATGATCTTTACAATGGAATCTAACAAATTAAGCAACACGTGCCGATTAAATCTAGCAAAAATAACCAACTTAAATGAATTTAAGAGAGTAAATAATTTTCTTGAAAATTATTCAATGAGATTATTATAGTTTTAATAAGTAAAGACAATAATGAGATCGACCTAGAATAAAGCTACTCAAAATAAGTTATATCCCTGCATTAAATAAACCCGTGACTACCAGCGATCAAAGGGCTTTTTTACTTGTAGCTCTTTAATATATAAATTTGCAATAACATTTTTTTATTTTCGTAACTATTTAAATACATTTCATATCCCTGCAGGAAAAGTGATAGGTCACATGACCTTGATAAGTGTTATGTCACTCGGACCCAAATAACCTATCACAAACTTGACACCTTTTATATAAAAATACCTCCCACTATTGTGAGAGAATGGCTGAACCCCGGATAAATAATTTGTAATAAATCACTGGAAATATCTCTTAGGAGTACAAACAATGCTAGTACAAAAGTAAAATGTCACAGAACACATCACATTTCTTTTACGGGACTTTCATCCAAACAAAATATTTTTTTACTCCACATCGCAAAACCGGGAAAGTTTTGTTAATTTAAAACTTAACTCGAAAACGCAAATAAATCGTATATCTCGAGTCTAAGAAAATTTTAATAATTTTAATTTTTTATTAGGTGGTATGAATAAAAAAATAGTTGAAGAACAAAACCAAATTTGCAAAATAAAATCACCTCTGACATACTGCTGACACTCCCTTTATAAAATTGCTGAAATCTTCATACAATTTTTCAAAATGTTGGTCAGCAGTGCCCACTAGGATGCCTAGTTTTTGGGTTTTTCTCTCTGTCGTGTGTCGGTCCCCTAAGGGTAACTCACACGCAAAATATCACTCTAATCGGAGTTTATCTTCTGTCTCCACTTTGAGCCTCAAAATTGGAATTTCTGCAAAAAAAAATTTAAAAAAAAAAGAGATTAAAGTTTTTTATTAAAATAATTAAAAAAAATATTTTTGTATGACATTTGAACACAAACACTTAAATATGAAATTTAAAGATTTTCGGTATCATTAACCCATTCAAACTTGATACCAAAAAGAGGCATGATTTTGGGGCGTTCTCAAAACACCCTTTTTCAAAATTTGAAAATTTTAATAAAAAAAATTTAAAATATATAATTTTTTCTTTCTAAATTCATATTAAATACACCTTGAAGAAGAAAAATGTGAAATATGGCGGATATCCGTCTGGCCACTTTTCGGGAATTGCGGGGGGAATTCAGCGGATTTCAAGGAAATGTTGGATTTATCAATAATTTGGCGTAATAAAAACCTATATATTAAATTTGTTGGCAAATTTGGTGTCGTGGCATTCTATTTAATAACTGAAAGTCTTTCATGAAATCTTCCGATCTAGGACGTCTTAAACCCACATTGACTGGCGGCCAAATATGACCCCCGCAGAAAATTTTAAGTTTAGAGCTTAAATTTTGTGTCCCGAGTAGTGTTTGGGGTCCGGGAATTCCCGGGTCGTTTTTCCCGGGAATTCCCGGGAAAACTCTGGCGGGAATTCCCGGGAAATTTTTTAATTTTTCCCGGGAAATCCGGGAATTTTATAAAATAACCCTTTTTACATAAAAATGCTTATTTTAATTTAATTTTAAATATATTTTAACAGAAAAAATTTTAAATTGTTTAAAAAACACCACTCAAACAAGTGATGACAACTTTCTACAGCCAAAACACGCAAAACAGTAACTCAATAAGCGCTTAATTTGAATAAAGTAAAAACCGCCAAAAGCGTTAAGAAATATTTTGAATTTAACGGTTTTAATTAGTGTTTGGGGTCCGCGAATTCCCGGGAAAAGACTGACGGGAATTCCCGGGAATTTTTTTAATTTTTCCTGGGAAATCCGGGAATTTTATAAAATAAACCATTTTAAATAAAAAACGTTTATTTTAATTTAATCTTTAATATTCTTTTTACATACAGGTATAATTACATTTGCTATTTTTTGTAGATTTTCTATTTGGAAGAACATTGCAAATATATATTCATAGGAATACTGACCAAGTGTAAAAAGTATGACAATATCATGAAAAAACTTAAAAAGTCCAAAAATATACGTCGGTTGATGATAATTTTGCTAAGAAAAAATATAAACATTTTGAACCTAGAATTTACATTTCCAGAACAAATATTAAAAGTACTGCCAACTACAGTCGAACCCGGTTATAACGAACTCCGAGGGACCAGTGAAAATAGTTCGTTATAAGCGAAGTTCGCTATAAACGGGGTATATTTTTTATCAACCTAGTTTTATTTCCAAAAAAATAGATCCAATTTTGTTCTATTTTATGTTTTTTTCGTAAATAAACTACTTTTTGAGAAGAAATCATTAAAAATATAAATAAATTTAATCAAAATTATAATATAAACCAAAAAATTCCAACCTTTTGTTAGTTTGATAAACATGATTGCCACACAATAAAAAATATTTATGGGAGTTCGTTATAAAAAGGTAAATATACATGAAATTGTGTTCGTGGGACCGTAATAAGCAGTTCGTTTTAAGCAAGGATTCGTTATAACCGAGTTCGTTATAAAAGAAGTATTTTGTGTGAAAATTGATTCTAAAACGTCGGGACTTTAGAATTAGTTCGTTATAACCGAGAATTCGTTATAACCGAGTTCGTTATAACCGAGTTTGACTGTATATTAGTTTTGCTCGAATAACGCAGTTTTATAGTTTTTTTTGCGAGTTTTAGCTATTTTTTGTGTGGGAAAAGTTGCAATGTTTGTTTTGGTTTGTTTTATTGTATTTCGGGATTTTTAACTTGTATTTTTTGATTTTGTATGTTTTAATTACTTGTTCATCTGTAAAAAAACTGCTTTTAATAAAAAGTTGGTCTAATTTTAATGTTTTTTATGATTTATATTAATATAATGAAAATTTCCCGGGATTCCCGGGAATCCCGGGAAATAAATTATTTTTTTCCCGTTTCCCGGGAAATTGAAAAGTCCGGGAATTCCCAAACACTAGTCCCGAGTAAAAATTTTCATGTGATGCAATATATAATGATATATGACACATTATATATTAATACATAATTTGATCCGAATAATGGTGGATGTTTTTGCATTAAAAAAGATCAACTTGTATAAAATATCATTTGATTTCATCCGAGTTTTGACCAGACATTGCCATATATTGGTGGATCTAATTAGATCTAATTACACAAAAACATATAAAATCCTGGTGTTTTTTTGGTTTGGATTGAGATACACCACAGGTCAACGATACATTCACCAAACATATAATTTTCAAAACCAAAAAAAATGTTTGGGTACGCTTCGAACCAGATAGGTGATATACATAACCCTAACAAGGAAATGTTTAGGAACATTTTAAAAAGTTTCTTATACTTTGCCTAAGAAACTTAGAAAATTTTTTGTTAATTGGAAACATATATTGTTTTGTATGGAACAGAATAAGCTATATACATATAATTTTATGTTAAATTATGCAGAAAAACAAATTTTGTATTGACCCTCATATAATTTTATATAATTATATCAACCGTAAACCATTTAATCCGAATTGTGATTAAATTATATATAACTGCATATGATTGCATTTAAAAAATTTAGAAAATATCCTACGGGATATATAATCATATATGATATGTTATGTTTGTATCAAATTATATATTGTTATATATGTTTATTTTTACTCGGGGTTATAAACAAGTATCAAATGGCTTCTGTGTTTTTCCCCCCAACTATAATTTCGTATTAATATATTATATTTACAAAAATCATTAACCCTTCTTTGTAGGGGGTCAAAAATTACCCATACAATAAAAATATTTGTTTTGTTGATACCAAAAATGCAAGCACTATTCCTAAAAGTTTTTGCCCCCAAGCAAATACGGGTTAAAGATATATTAAAGAGGTAAGATTTAAGGGCTGATTTAAAGTTATCTAATAGATTGCCACAAATTAATTTTGTTTAAAAAATATATATTTTTTATTGAATGGGTCATTTTTGACCCCTACCAAGAAGGGTTAACGATTTTTTTAAAGATAATATATTAATACAAAATAATAGTTGGGGTACAAAGCACAAAAGCCGTTTTATACTTGTTTATAGCACAAAATTTAAGCACAAAACTTTAAATTTTCTGCGGAGGTAATTTTTAACCCCAAGCCAATGTGGGTTAAAGACGTCCTAGATCGATAAGATTTCACAAAATCATGCCATTTTTTGGTATCAAGTTTGAATGGGTTAATAATACCGTAAAGTCGTCAAATTTCATATTTAAATTTTTTTTGAAAAAAATTATTTTTTTTATTTTTTTTTTGAAAATTATTTTATTGATCACACATGATCAATTATTTTTATTTATTCTTTCTATTTATTTACAACTCATTTTTAATAAATTCAACCTAACCGAGAACTGGTAATAATGACCGTCGCCTCGTTGTAGCGAAAAAAACCAAGGGTACTGGTGGGAATCGAACCCACGACCCCCCACGTTAAAAGGCTAGCACGCTACCAACTAGCCTACTTACGGGGGCCCCCTGAAAATTTCATATTTAAGTATTTTCGATCAAATATTATACAAAAATATTTTTTTAATTATTTTAATAAAAAAGCTTAAAAGTTTTTTTTTAAGTCCTTTTTTGCAAAAACACCAATTTCGAGGCACAAAGTGGAGACAGAAGATAAACTCCGATCGGAGTGATATTTTGCATGTGAGTTACCCCTAGGGAACCGACACTTTTGGCGGGTATTAGTATTTGATCAGAGAGAAAAGCCCAAAAACGAGCCACCATAGAGTCCACCAGTATCGGTGGGCACCAACAATTCGTTTAAACAACCGGTGACCAACTGTTGACGTATGACTGCGAAACAAAAAAAAAAAAACAAAAAAAGTTAAAAATATAGGACGTTGCAACGTCCTAATTTTTAAATAAAAACACATGAACCCAAGAACAGGCCTTACAGGGCTAATATTGTTTGTGTGTTAATATTGGACCTAAAAGACAACAGTTTCGAATCCGACAGTGAGCGTTAGCGAAAAAAATTTCCCAATACAAATTTTCGCCACCCTAATGTATACGTTTGTATATTCGTGATTAGTCCAAATACAAAAAAAAAAAAAAACGAAATAAAAAATATATTTAGAAATTAAACGTTAAAAATAATTAATTTATTGTTTAGAAAACAACTAATTGTAAAACAAGTAGAAAAGTTAAATTCGACTTGATCGAGTCTATTAATACCCTCCACAATGCCCTTTTTTAAGGATAGTACATTTTTTAACGTGAAAAAAGTGAACAATTTTAATAAGAAATATTTTATTTTAATTAAAATCCTTTTTTTTGTCATTTTTGTAAAAAAAAAAATTATAATTATATAATTTTAGTTTAAAAATATTTCTGAGTGACAAAAATACCTTATAAAGTAATTTTGTGGCTTATCAATGTTTTTAAATTATGTTTTTATACCCTCCACTCTAGTGATAGAGGGTATATATAAGTTTGTCATTCCGTTTGTAACACCTCGAAATATTGGTCTAGGACCCCATAAAGTATATATATTCATGATCCTCGATCGATTTTAAGACGATCTAGCGATGTCCGTCCGTCCGTCCGTCCGTCCGTCCGTCCGTCCGTCCGTCCGTCTGTCCGTCTGTCTGTCTGTCTGTCTGTCTGTCTGTTGAAAACACGCTAACTTTTGAAAGACTTTACGGAGGCTCCTGAAGTTTGGCATATATGTTGGGAATTTACCTGGTCAGGTTGGTATTGCAATCCAGCGAAATCGGTCCAGTGGTTCAAAAGTTATGAGCAAAAGACTGAATTTCGGCAAGGGTTTTTCGTGAATTTATGAGATAAAAAGCACTATAACTTTCGAAAATCAATTCTGAGGATGCTGAAGCTTGGCATATATGTTTTTCGTTCCTCCAGCCTAGTTTGTATTGAATTTCACCCAAATCGGTCCAGTGGTTCAAAAGTTATTAGCAAAACCGTGAATATCAGATTAGCTTCACCTTAAATTCATGTGGTGAAAACCAGTTAAACCTCTTTAAAACCCATTGGTAAGTCACAAAAATATTTTAAAACGTATTTTTGTCACTCAAAAATATTTTTATACCAAAACAAAAAAAAAATACACTCCAAAAAAATTTTACACTCAAAAAAAATTTTACACCCAAAAAAAAAATTAGTAAATTTTTTTTTGAATGTAAAATTCGAAAAAAATTTTACACTCAAAAAAAATTTTACACTCAAAAAAAAATTAGTAATATTTTTTTTTGAATGTAAAATTCGAAAAAATTTTACACTCAAAAAAAAATTTGTATTTTTTTTTTTTCAAAAATTACTAAAAAAAATTTTTTTACACAAAATAAAATATTTCTAATCATAACTTTTATTTTTTTCACGTTAGAAAATTTAGTATTACTTAAAATGGGCATTGTGGAGGGTATTCATAGATTCGGCCAAGTCGAATTTAATTTTTCTACTTGTTTAAAGCTCGGTTTTTCAACACGTGAATTTAAGGTTAAACAAATCTGAAGTTCACGGTTTTGGTAATATCTTTTGAACCACTGGACCTATTCGGCTGAAATTCAATACGAACCAGATCTGGTACATATGTTACATAAGTTAGCGTGTTTTTTTATCTCGTAAATTTTAGAAAAACCCGTGCCGAAATTTACCATTTTGATCATAACTTTTGAACCACTGGACCGATTTCGCTGGATTGCAGTTCCAACCTGACCAGGTAAATGTCCAATATATATGCCAAACTTCAGGAGCCTCCGTAAAGTCTTTCAAAAGTTAGAGTGTTTTCAACAGACAGACAGACGGACAGACGGACAGACGGACAGACGGACGGACATAGCTAGATCGTCTCAAAATCGATCGAGGATCATGAATATATATACTTTGTGGGGTTCTACACTCAAAAAAACCTTGTAAAATTACCAAAAAAATCTCGTGATATTACGAGGCTATTCTCGTAAAATAGGAGGTAGGTAAAATTCTCGTAAAATTACGAGCATTTTCTCGTAATTTCAAATGCGCCAAAAATTGGTAAAAAAAACAATTTTATTTGTAAAAATGTTGTTTTCAAACCGGAAAAAATAAAAAAAAATAGTAAACTTAGAAGAAAAAGTGGTAAATATCTTAAAAAAAAAATGGTAAATTTACAAATTTTTTGTTAAATAACTGTTATTTTTTTTTTTTTGGTAAATTAACTAGAATCCTCGTAATAAATTTTTCAAAATTTTGTCAATATTTTTAAATATTTTTCAAAAAATAAAAAATTGTCCGGGACTTGGAAATTAAAAAAAAAAAAATAGAAAATTTATTTTTTTTTTAAACAACATAAATCCTCGTATAACAGAATTTTTTTAAAATAACATTTTTTTTTTGTAAATCAACTAGAATCTTCCTGATAAAAACTTTTTTGTAAAATTACAGTTTTTTTGTAAAATAACCTTTCAAAATGGTAGAATACAATTACGAAAATAAATTTGTAAAATTGCCAATAAAACTGTAGTTCTCGTTTGAGCAAAGTACAAGATTTTTTGTTAAAAAACAAGAAAAATTGTTAAATATTTGTAGAACGGGATTACAAGGCATTTTACCAGGCGTTTTACCAGTTTTTTTTTTTTTTTTTGAGTGTAGACCAATATTTTGAGGTGTTACAAATGGAATGACAAACTTATATGTATATACCCTCTATCACTAGAGTGGAGGGTATAAAAACAATTAAAATTCTTCACGTAAAGGAAATCTACACTCAAAAAACCTTGTATAATCACAAGAAAAGTTTGTATATTTTTTTTGCTACCTCCTATTTGAATTCCTTGTAATTTTACAAGCTTTTTACAAATAATTTTGTAATTTTACAAGCATTTTACCAATAAAATTGTAAATTTACTTCAAGGATGTTTCGTGACTTTACTAGATTTTTTGCTACCTCCTATTTTCAGAGAATTCCTGGTAAAATTACGAGATTTTTTGTAATTTTACAAGCTTTTTACCAACACAATTGTATGTTTACAATTTTTTTGGCACAATAAAACTTACAAGGAGTTCTCGTAAATTTACTAGATTTTTTGTAAAAAAAACTTGGAAATTTGTAAAATTACAAAAAAAATTGTAAAATTACAAAAAACAGTAAATTTTGATCACGGAATATAAAATTTTCCGAACTACGATCAATTTTTCGTTAGATGTAATAAAACATTAAGTAAGTTAAGGGTCTGTTCTTAAAAAATAAATTTGATCTCCCGAAAAAAATTAACTTGTACATTTCCTTCTTTTCCTAAACAAGAATTTGAAATCAGAAATTTTAATAGGTGATGCCTCACAGATTTCTATAATTTTTAACTTCACAGAATGACCCAACCCCTTAACTAAACAACTGTCATAATTTCCTTCGTTTGTAGCAAACAAGTGTTACATTTTCTTTCAATGAAGGAAAAATTATATTATTTTTTTACTTAAAATTAAAACTAGAGATGGGATCGTGAGTGACTTTTCAATCACGATCACGCACGCTCACGAAAAAAAAAATTTAATCACGCACGATCACGCACGAAATTTTTTTTTGCACTCACGCTCACGCACGCTCACGTGAGTAGAAAACAATTTTAATCACGCTCACGATGTAATCACGTTCACGAAATACTCACGAATTAAAATAAAATAAAAAAAATTTTATGCCATATTTTTTATGTTTTTAACATTTATTTAAATTTACAAAATGTTTTTGTAATTATAAAAGGGCAATTCCAAAATATTTAGAGCCAATTTTAGTCGTTTTTGGGAATGGTTTCTTCAGATTTAATTGAAAATTGGCACATAGATAGCCAACATACCTATGATAATGGAACTTTCTATCGTTTTTTAAATTCGGTTTACTGATCGTATTATGGCAGGTCAAACTTCGACTTTTTTTTTTGCAAAACTAGAAAAACATATCACATAAAACATGTTCTAACTTTTTAACCAATTATCCGATTTTCACAATTCTTGGCTCATACGAGAGCTTAAGTCTTGTGCTTTTTGGAAATAATTTTAAATGCAAAAGGATTCATTAAAGAAAAGTATCAAAAATGCAAAAACTTTTTTCTTTGCGAATATTTAAAACAACACATCTTCGATTTTTTTTAAATTCGGTGATAGTCAAAATGTTTTGTATAAGGCCATGTTCACACTACAAGAACTTACCATGGTAAGTTGAGATGATTTTGCAATTTTTCTTTATGCTAGTACAATTTGAGATGATTTTGTAAATCACTATGTGATTTTGTTCAAAGGAAAATCACATGGTGATTTTAAAATCACGCTAGTCTGTATACAGTATAACATATCCAAAATTCAGAGGGGGATCAAAAGCTATTTTGGTTTGAGTACTAGGTTCGCATAATTTTCCATTAGACATTTTTTTTATTTTTGAAATGTTTTAAAAAATTTAACAGGGATAAGATGATATCCCTTATACAGGTTGTATTTTTCTCACTTTTGCTAAATCAGTCGAACTTCGACCCACGATAATTCGAAAACTATACTGAATTTTGAAAATCCAAATATGAAATATGCTACCCAGCAAACAAGCAGACTCATTTAAGACTCCAAAATGGGCTCAAAAAATATAACAGAAATTTCAAATTATTGTATGAAAGTGGTTCATCCAAAAGAGCCCTCTTTTTAGCCTCCAAAATGACTCAAAAAAAAGAATCAAAAAGGGGAAATTTTTTTCATACTTTGGAGTCTGTTTAGAGTCATTTTGGACTCCCTTAAAAAGTGTGGTTTCTGGGTGCTATTTTTGCTGTTTTTTTTTTTTGTTTTATAAAAGAAAAATGCGTACATCTTGAGATCAGATCTGTTTATTAAAAAATGGTTTTAATAGTTTACAACAACACATCTAAATAAAACAAAATACATACAGAAATGCAAAAATATAAAAATTACAATAAATCTCTTCCTTTCTCTGCTCTGCACAACAATCCTTTGGCGGTCCCACGATCTTCAATATTGAAACTTGTATTTATTGGAAACATTCCCCGTTTTTAGTGGTTTTTATGTACATAAAGCGACATTAAAAAAAATATTTTCTGACTTTGTTTGTTTTGATAGAAAAAATATTTGTTGACTCCAAAAGCAACAATTTTTATGAGTCTTTTTGGATGGCTCAAAAAATATTACAAATTTAAACCTTTTAGGAGTCAATTTGAAATATTTTTTTTATAAAACAATTTCCTCCATGTTTTAGGTTCCTTTTTGAGCACTCCGAACTTTGTTAGCTGGGTATGGCAAATTTTAAGTCAATTCAAACAGTGCACAGTGGTAAAATCCGGCCAAAACCCTATAACTTCTTTAATTTTCTATGTAAACTTATAAAATGTTGTAGGTAGGTTAAGAATATAATAATAAAGCAATTTCGCGAAAAAAAAAAATTTCCGCGAAATTTTTTTTTCCGCGAAAAATTTTTTTTTTGTTCGCGAAAAAAAAATTTTCGAAGTTGTTTTAAGATGTTGTGTCTTAATCGTCAGTATTTCATCCATCTTCTTTTTTTATGTGTTTTCCACAGCTCAAAAAGCTCTTTATTTGATATAAATGACCCAACTTTAAAAGGCTCTAACTGAAAGACTTGGTTAAACTTGGTTCTGATGTTAATTAGTACTTACATGGGAACCTTTATACTAATTTGTGGTATAGCGACTTAAGAGCAATTTTGAGCAAAAAGTATTTTTTTGGGCTTTCCAAAGTTTGTATTTTTTATAAATTTTTTTTTTTTTTTTAGATTTATTTTCACCACCACTGTTTAAATTGATCCACGCACTCGAAATTACCGAAATGCATATACATGTAAAAATAATGCTAAATTTTTAAAATATATCAATTTCAAGGCTAAAATTTTTTTTTTTAAGTTTACAGCCTACTTGGATTTCAAAGTTGCAAATCACAACTTTTAAATTTAAAAAATAATAAATCAAAATACTCAACTTTGCTTCGTTATAAAACCTAAACTAGTCAAGGGATTGGCACAAAATTTTGTAATCGCATGTTTTGAAGTGTTAGCTCTCATTTTGGCATTAATTTGGAAAAAAAGAAAAATTTTTTTTTTTTTAGTTTTGGCCGGTTTTTACCTCTGTGCAGTGGAGCAAAATTGCTCAAAAAACTTATTAAATTTAAATTTATTAATTTATTTGAAAGAACTTAAAAAAATAAAAAAAAACGTAACCGCAAAAAAACGGTGAAAAAATTAAAATCACGAAAAAATCACGCAGAAATTTTACTCACGCACGATCACGCACGAACTTTTTTTTGTTACTCACGATCACGCACGCTCACGTGAGTAGAAAATAACATTACTCACGAATCACGTGATTCACGCGTGATTCACGTGACTCACGGTAATCACGTGATTGGTGCGCATCTCTAATTAAAACACTTTTCTTTTTTTTCTATTATGCAGAACAAGATGAACTTAGGAAATGCACACATTCTCACAGCCATCCATATTGTAGAACACAATATGCATGAATATTGGGTGCATGTAGCACATTATTTCTGTATGTTTGTATGGATGCAAAAGTAACGATGAAATGAAAAAAACCTTGAGAATGCCTTCAACTACATATTTAGTGTGGCAGTGAGTGGCTTCATAAAAAATAAAAATAAAAACTCGAAACCGAGTGCGGAGTGGCGAGAAACGAAAAGCTTTTTCCAACATAATTCCAAGCAATTGTAAGTAAAGTGGCACTTTAGTGGTTTGCATTTGACATTTTCTCTCATTTTTTTATTTAGTTTTTATTTTTTTTTTTGGTTGCATTTTCATTTTGTGTTAGTTGTTACAACAATATTATGCATATTTTATTTTTTATAGCATTTGTTTATTTTTAAATATTTCTTTCTTTTTTTTTGCATTTATTTGTTGACGTGTTTCTTTTGAACATCATGCGTTGATTTACACAGCACAATTATGCAAGTGACAATAAATGCAAACAAGAAAAAATACATTTTTTTTATCGAGAATCCATTAAAAATTACTATGCATATACTTGCTTACTGGCTTTTTTGTCCATTCCAATGTTATGAAAAAAAATAAAAGAATATTAACAGAAACTTTAAAAGATTTTTCTTTTTTTGTGTAAAAAAACTTGTTGGAAGTATTAGAAAAGATAAGATTTTTATGTTTTTAAAACCTTGGAAATTTGCCAAAACACTTTTCCATTTGTAGATAGTTATATTTATTAGAATACCACTTAAAGAACTTAAATACCACCAAAAATTTATGAAGATAGTTATACATATTAGTGGAGAGCGATTTTTGTTTTCTTTTGATTTCGCTTAGCATAGGGGTCGGGACAGCTGTCTTTCATGGTCAATTTTAACACTAAACAAGTAGAAAAGTTTAATTCGACTTACAAGGAAAGTCTCACCCTCCGATCCTTGTGGAATTTGCAGTATTTTGTAATTTTTTTTTTTCGTTTTTCTAATATATTTTGAAAATTGCACTAAAAAATCAAACATATGCGCTTAAAATATGCGCTAAAAAATTCTAAATATGCACAAAAAACCTTAAAATATGCACTAAAAAATAAAACTTTTACAATAAAAATCTTGTTTTCATTGGAAAAACTTCTTAAGAAGCAAAAAATAACGCCGGGTTTAAATAATAACATGTCAAGCTTTATATAAGCAAGATTTTTTAGAAATTACGAAAATCTTAAAAAAAAATTAAAAATATTTTTTTTTTCCATTATCAAAATAAATTTTTAAAATTTAAAATAGTTTTTGGAAAAAAAAAATCAATTGGTGTTTTTGCTTATTTATGCCAAAATATGCAAAAAATATGCACTAAAAGGTATGAAATATGCACAAAATATGCATTTTAAATTAAAAAATGCAAAAATATGCATTTTCACCAAAATATGCAAAAAACAAATCGATGCCATTTTAACGCAAATTTCTTGATTCGGAAAGATAATTGGTCGATTTCGTTTTTAGAACATCAACAAAAAAAACATGCATTTGCATGGAAATCTCATCCCTATTAATAATCATATCTATGCTCAAAATTTTTTTTAATTCAAAGGAAGAGGTATGTATCTACTAAAAAATAAATTTGTGTGCAACTAAATTTTTAGCAACAAAAATCAAAATCTTCGATCTATCACTTTTGCGAAAATCGAGATTGAGTTGCAAAAAATTACAATATTCGAATTTTCTCGCAAACTATGAAAGATATCAAATAAACGCTTATGACCAAAAATATTCTTTTAAAAAAATGCAAAAGATATTATAGCGGGACAAAATTGAATCTCCTATTTTTTTAAAAAATGGGTTCAGTGTAATCGATAATAGTCCTAAAGTCACGAAATTGCGATTTTTCTATGCGCATAATGTCAGTGAGGTACACTCAAAAAAAAAAGTTTGTAAAATGACATAAAATCCCCGTGATTTTACGGGGCAGGTTTTGTAAAATATGTACTAGCAAGAATCCCCGTAATGTTACGGGGATAATTTGTAAATTGATTTAACAAAGGAAAATGTAAATTTACCATTATTTTTTGTAAAATATTAACTTCGCGGTGAACATCTTTTTTTGGAAATTTACAAAAAAAATGGTAAATTTACAAAACAAAATTGTAAACTTACAGAAAAAGGTTGTTATTTTACAAACAAAAAATAGAAAATGAAAAAAAAAAAAAAAAATTGTAGATTAACAAATTATTTGGTTAAACTACTGTTTTTACCGCAAAAAATATTGAAAAACACGTATATTTACAATACAAATTGTAAATTTGCAAAAAAAAAAAATTAAATTTACAAAAAAAATTGTAAACTTTCAAAAAAAGTTGTAAATTTACAAAATAAAGTAGAAAATCAAAAACCAAAATTGTAAATTTACAAATTGTTTGGTTAAACGACTGTTTTTTATGGCAAAAAACTTGTATATATACAATAAAAAGTGGTAAATTTAAAATTTATATTGTAAATATAGCATTTTTCTTATTTTTTTTGCCGTAAAAACAGTAGTTTAACCAAATAATTTTTAAATTTACAATATTGTTTTTGTATTTTTCATATTTGTTTTGTAAATTTACAAAAAATTTGGTTTATTTACATATTTGTTTTGTAAATTTAAAGGTTTTTTCCATTGTTGCATCTTATTTTTCCTTCTTCGGCAGCTGGAGTAGCACTTCAACAACCTGAAATGATTATTTTTTTTCACTTGATCACTTTTAACATACTTTTTAATGTATAACACTGCACTTGTTTTATTTTTTTCGACATTTCGTTTTTCTTAAGTAGAACATATGAGAATTGCGAAGAAATTTTTTATACACAAGAAATTTCTTATATTATCAGGAAAAATAAGTCAAAAAATAACATATTTTTTTTTTATTTTTAATTATTTTCACAAGTATTTTTAAAAAATCGGAAATTTTTTTTTTTGGATATTGTAAATTGGATGTTTAAGTACCTGTTAAAATAAGAAAAACTTAATTGTTTGACATTTTAGGTGCCAAATTACCATTTTTTTTGGTAAAATTACCAAAAAAAATGGTAAAAATAAAAAAAAAAACTAGAACCATTATATAGTAGAAACACATAAAAATTGTGGTATTTTACTTAACGCAAATTATCAAAAAATGGTGTAAAAATTCAATTTTTTTGCTAAAGCCTACAATTAGATGAAAAATTTTTGTGTCCGGAACTTAAAAAATTTCCAAACTTTTTTTCATGAAATTTTTTATTTATAAAAAAATATTTTTAACTAAATTTTTTACTCCAAAACCCAAAAAAAGCTGAACTTAGAAAATTTTTGCGTGTCCTATTGTTGAATAATAATTTTTTTTTTTTGTAAAACAACACTAATTCTAGTAATAAAATAAGTTTTGTAAAATTACATTGGAATTTTGTACTTTTCAATACATACATTTTAAACTGAAAATCTTGTAAACGATCTTAAAAAAAAATGTTTGTAATAAAACATTTTTTTGGTAGAAAGGCTAAATAACATCAAGTAAAATTTTGTTGTACAATTACAGTTTTCTTGTGTAAAAAAACTAAACACCTTGTAATATTTTTTTAATTTGTAAAATAATTCACTTTTTTGTAAATTTACCTAAAAAATTTGTAAAATAAATTTACCAACGTATAATAGTAAAATTACAAAGCAAACTGTAGTTTTCGTTTTATTAAATATACAACAATTTCTGTAAAAAGACAAAAATATTAGTAAAATAGAATTACAAGACCTTTTACTTGTAATTTTACAAACATTTTTTTTGAGTGTATAAACCAATCCGTTGAAGTCAATAAATTGGTCTTCGAAAACAAATATTTTTTTAAATTTTTTGAATAGTGCTCCTCGACTACATTATTTTTAACCTGTGAATTTTTGCAATATTTTTTTGTAATGGATTTTTAAGAAGAGAGTTGGAACAGTGAATTTAACTTTCCCCATTAAACAGAGCTTAAAATTTTATCCAGGAATTTGAAAAGGGGTGGGGAGGTCTCAACCCATTTTTTTTAATCATCGACGATTAATTTCTAACTCGAACTAGCACCCCCTCTTTACGCAATAGAAAAAAATTGACTTGATTTGATATTAAATTAACTTTTTCCAGAGCCGCCATCCAAATTTTAGAACATTTCGATATTGAGATACACGTTTGAAAAATTATTTTATGCTTACTTTATACTTTCCCCAGCTGTATCTCTAGATTCCAAATACGTCTTGTAAAATTTTTCAGGTGTTTCCGTTTTTAAGAATTTGTATTGAAAATGTATCGTATTTACATCAAATTCATAATCAAAAAAATACATCAAATTCGAGAAAATTTGTAATAACAAAAACAGCTAAATCGAAAATTAAAATTTTTATTACAAAATATTTCTTACATATCTTAAATACATTTTCATGAATAAACATTTCTGGTGGTCGAGCTTTTAGATTTAAGCTTGTTTTCGGGTACCATGTGAGGATTTTTCCATAAAAAAAGTATCATAATCTAAGAATTTTTTCGCAGAAAAAGTCTCAGAACCGTTTAAGTTTATTTTAGAAAAATTTTGTTTTAATCTGGTATATTTTTTATAAAAAATTTTTAAGAATCTAAAAATTTTGTATAGAAAACTTTTAAGAATCTGAGAATTTTCTATAAAACCAATAAAATAGCACTTTAGGGAATCTATTGTAACGTATTCTTACGTTTTTTCCACAAAAAAAGACTTTATTTTATTAAAAAATCGACCCCCATATTCCAAATCAGAAATCTGAAAAATTCGGGTAATTGATTTGGAATTACAAGGTACATTTTATAAAATATCAAGTCCATTTTTGTATGAGCAACGTAAGAATACGTTACGGATACCCAAAAAGTGCTAAATTAGCGTTTTTTTTCAGTATTCAGACTCGAATATCTTAAAAACGGTACATGATAGAAAAATATTGAAAGCGGACTTTGAATCCAGAGGCCAAAATCGATCTTATTCATGTACTTTTTTCATGGTAGTTCGAATTTCTCTAAATTTGTTTATAAGTGGAACTAAAATATTTACAATACTTAAAAAACGTACACTTAAAAAATTATGTCATTAACTACTTATTTGTAGTTTATTTTAAAAGTTTTACGTTTAGTCGTTTTTAAAAGAAAAAAACATTTGTTTGATGTCCAGTTTTTATTAATGACTACTTCTGTCCTTTGTTTCAAAAATAACATGCTAAAAAATAAAGACTTTCATTAACATTTAATTTCTAAAGTCATTTATTTTTGTTCTGTAAGTAAAAACTACTGATTATTCTTTAAATTTTTAATGATTTGTGTAAGTATTTTTTTTTTTAAATTGTTGGTATTTTTTAGTGAAATATCATTAGTTTTTACCTACACAAGTCAGTTATTTTTTTTAGAAAAACAAAAATCAAAAAATTATTTATAGAAATATAAAAACATGTTTGTATCAAGTGACTTTGGCACGATGGGTAGAGTGTCTGGCCAGAATGTAGTTGATTGCGGGATCGATTCCCGAAAAATTTTATTAAAAATTTAAAAAAAAAATATTTCAATAAAAAATTGTAAAAAATTACCTACGAAATCATAAGTTTTTATTGTTTTCCTAGGTTATTTTTTAGAAATTTGTTGGTAAAAATAACAGAACTATCATTAATTTTTAATATTTTCGTTGGTTATTTTTTTCGAATTTGTTTGTAAAAAAGAGTGAAAAAACGTAATTTTTTAATGTTTAATGTTATTTATTTTAGAAAATTTTGTCAACAGTAAAAAAATAAATGTTGATGTTTGTTAAAACAAATGAATAATTACTGGGATGGTTTTCAATTCACTGGTTTTAAGTGTGTTTTTCATTTGTTTTTGCCTACAAAATATTTTGAGTGTATGTTTATTTTTTGTATAATGCGTTGAATCGTATTAAGTTTTCAAAATTTTGAAATCGAAAAAGGGGGCACGCGCCCCCTGTGTCCCCCCCCCCCTCTGTATACGTCCATGGGTCTATGGCATATAAAAAAACGCGGTTTGTGCATATTTTTGCTGTAAACTAGTGCTAGAAATATATTTAAAACTATTAAATTAAAAATTCTAATTCAAATTGTACTTTGTGTGTTTTCTCCAATTTAAAACACATCACTAATTACATTACTTTCAAAATAAAGGGTTTTTATATCCATCTATGGATTTTTGTTTGTACATAAATACATTTGATTTGTTTTATAAAAAATTGCAATAATAATGACCAACATTTTGCAATTCAGATGTTCTTACTAATCTATGTGCTTTGATAAACCTTTAACTATGTATATCTTTCTTCCCTCTTCTTTTTCTTCTTGCTTCCTATGTCATTCATAATACACAAATAGACCAAAGATGCAAGAAAAATATGCAAGTCTATTTTGTGTATTGTTTGTATTGTGTATTGTTTGTGAAAAGATGTTACAAACATCATGATTACACTGTGTTACCGGTGGGTAAACCTAATTCGAGCAAGCTGAATCTACCCGGGACATCCGGTGGATAAACCTAGTATTAAAAATAAGAGATTACGTGTACGTGGAATTTCCTGAAAAGTATATTTGAACCTTTTTCACCAAAACTTAAGTTTATTTAAGGCGTGATTAGACGAGAGAGAATTCCCCTAGATTTATAGTAAAAAACAACTCTGTGGTAACTTTTAAAATTGGAATGTCAAATAAAATTTTATTATATATTTTTTATTTACTTTAATTCGGTTTCCAATCTACAAATTATTGACTAAATGTGCGAAAACAAATAATAATATAATGAAAATGGTAAGCAAAAACAAGTATTAAAGAAATGAGATTTGTCACAACAATTTTTAAAGTCAAAAGTATATTACCACAGAGTTGTGTTTTACTTTAAATCTAGGGGTTTTCTTTCCCATCTAAACGCGCCTTAAGGATTACTACATTTTTTTCAGTATTCTGGTGCGTATGATTAATGTTAAGTATATATGATAAAAATTAATAATACGCTTCGTAAACCGTAAATGGTGATAAAAAGTTAATAACAAAAAAGATCATCAAAAAATCAATCAATAAATCTTTTTTTAGTGCAAAAAATTAAAATATTCATATAAATATAGGTATGTCGTATAAAAGCTCAATAAATTGTTGAAAAATCATGATAGCCTTGGGAATATAGATTCAAAAAATTAAAAAAAAACTTAGAAACGTAATTGATTAAATTTGTTTCATAATTTTTCTAAGATCCATAATTTTTTAGTTGGTTTCAACAAATTTCATGACTGAAACTTAATTTTAAAATTGCGTTGCATTGTATTTCATTTCAGATAGCGATACATAACACTGCATTTCATAGTTGCATACATATAGTTGGGGAAGTCTCAAAGTCTTGGCGATCTATAGATTTATTAACACACTATGTAGTAAAATCCAAAAATGAAGTCCAAAGCTTCAAAAGTAGAAAAAGTTTTCAAGAAATTGCTAAGTTTTCAAATTTTGAAAAAAGTGTTTTTTTGTCAGCGGATTTTTTTTTTTAATTTATTAAGAACTTTATTTATGCCACATACATTTTCAATCTGATTATCGCTTTAAAGGTAGAAACAGAACAAGCACGGCACGGGGGACGGTTGCCGTTGCCGTTGCCGGAGAATATAGGCCCAAAACAATGACGTGGGACGGCGACGGCAAAAAATGTCATTTGTTTGTTCAGTGGTGCTAACTTTTAATAAAATTAGAGTAATTTTACGGGAAAAAATCGCTTATCACATAGTCAATGTGATTAAGTTGGCACTACTGTACGTTTGTTACACCATTGTGAATGAAAAAATAAAAAATTGTTGTGAAAATGCGGCAACCCTGGAGTGTGAGAGGGAGGGAGATTGAGAGAACCCGGAGATAAAATAAAATAAATTTTAATTTTTTGTCGTGCCGGTCACGGTTTTTAACTGTCAAATCGTATGGAAAAAGTCGTGCCGGGCTTGTTCTGTTCAGAGCTTAAATCAGTGGTCGGCATCAATTGCACATGGATCCCGAACATATTCGGCTATTTACATGTATTCAACACGAATGTCAACAAAATTCACAACTAAGAGCATAAAAATACAACAACAAGCAGGTTGATGTCGCTTTGTTTGAGAAATATACCAACACATGCATGTTTATTTTCATAAACCAATGCATTCATATTCTCTCTTTCTGCCGACCACTGCTTTAAATGAAGTAGCAAGCGCAGCGTGTAAATGGAACCCGCAAATCAACCAGGTTCTTGTCGACCACGTTTAACGTGGATAAGAAACTTACAAAATTATTATGAAGATATCGGAATGACATGGAACCAACTAAAGTCATTGGCTAATGATCGACAAATTGAACGATTTATTTAACGTTTTTACACCCACCAACCACAGTATATGGGTATACTCACTTTGTCATTCCGTATGTAACGCATTCTAACGATATCCGTCCGTCTGTCTGTAGAAACCTCTATGCAACCCAAACCAAAAGAGCTAGACCTCTGAAGTTTGGCAAGAATATCTCTTATGTTACTGGTAAGGTTGAGTTCGAAGATGGTCACAATCGGACCAGGAGGAAAAAAGTTCCCCCTTGAACAACTACAAATACTCCTGAAAACACATTTGTTAAGAGCTTTTTTTTAATTTTTGATCAACAAATGTATCATTTTTATGCCATATTATATTCATAGACCAGCATTTTGACCAACAGAATTAGGAAACTCGATTAATTCAGGCCGCCTCCTTTTGGGACGAGGCTATAGAAAATAATTCAAATAACGATAAAAATTTATTATTTAATGGCGTTTTCTTTTCTGACAAAAAAATGTCACATTTTACCTTTCCTTCAAAAAAAAAATTGCACTTTTTGTGTTCTTTTCTAAAAAATTGGCAACACTTAAAAATCAAAAAAAAAAAAAAATTTTTTTTTTTCATTGTTTGACCCGTTTTTTGAACCACTTAAAAGTGTCTCTTTTATACATATGAAGGGCTTATTGTAAAAACTCGATAAGCAACATTTTATTTTATGGTGGTTTTTGTCTTAAAACTTTTGAAGTTATGTAGAAAATAGATCTTTTGAAGAACTTTCATACTCAAGATATGTACGAAGGGTTTAAGCAAAAATTCTGCCAAAAATCTGTCAATGGAACATCAGCAGAAGAAAAAAAAACACCAAAAAATCAAATATTGCTTATCAAGTTTTTGCAGTAAGCCCTTCATATATATTTTTTTTTAATTTTAGGTAAACGGTTTAGAAGTGTTGGAATACCTCCCTTTTAAGTTGATATAATTAAGAATATGAATATTTATTTCCACAGTGTTTTCTAATTTTCTAAAGTATTCCGATGATGGGGAAATTAGAAAATCCCCAAAATCATCGTCAATTTTTTTACTGAAAATTACCAATTTTTTTAAAATCAAAGAATCAAATTCTATTGTGAATTTGACTATGTTAAAAATGTTTTGAAGTTTTATTTCTGTATTTAAAGTCCAAAGCTTATTAGTAACGAAGAAAACAAGAGGTTTTTAAATAAAATCCGTAAAAATTCGTAGAAGTTACATGCATTTGAACAAAAATGCAATAGAATGTGAACAGAACAAGTCCGCAACGACTTTTGCATACGATTTGATAGTTAAAAACAGTCACGGTATGGCAAAAAAACAAATTTTAATTCAGCTTTATACAAAATTTTTTGTATTTATTTCGGGTGTGTCGAATGAAAAAACACACAAATATAACAGTATTTGTGATAAACTGGGGGGTAATTATGTAACTTGATAGCTGTCAATCGTATCGTTTCCATTGTTATTCCATTACCATATAGTGTCACTTTATGGTAATAGAATAATAAGCAAACGATGAAGATTATCAAGTTACATAATTATAATTAGCCCCCTGAATTTCTACATTTTTACTCAAATGCATGCAAATTTTACAATTTTAAGCAGTTTTTTTTTACTAAAACTGATTTCAACTGTAAGGAGAGAAATTGAGAAATTAATTTATTTATCTGAAATTTCACTAATTTCGGTAAATTAAATCAAAATTGTCGATATATCGATTAATAGATTTTTAATTACCTTTACTTCAAACCAAAAAAAAAAAAATTAAATCAACCCATTTGGTCCGAAGATATTTTAGTTTAAGTAGAACCACTTTTTTAAAAATGTAAAAAATTCTGAACAAAAAATCTGAAAATACAGTCAAACCCGGTTATAACGAACTCCGAGGAACCAGTAAAAATAAGCGAAGTTCGTTATAGGCGGGGTATATTTTTTATCAACCTAGTTTCATTTCGAAAAAAAATAGATCCAATTTTGTTTTATTTGATGTTTTTTTGGAAATAAACTACTTATTAAGAAGAAATCTATAAAAATATAAATAAACTTTATGAAAATAATAATATGAACCCAAAATTCCAACCTCTTCACGCATGCCCTGGAGAGGATTTAAATAAAATTTTGGTGTTACTCCAATTTTTAAGCGGATTATGTTTTTTGACTATAAAAGAAATTAAAATAAGCCAAAAAAGAAAAAGAAGTACTAGGCGTTTTTTTTTGCGGGCAAAAAAAGAATTACAAAAAACGAAAAAAAGAATTTATTTTTTCAAATGCATTAACATTTTTTTATACAGATGAAAATTCATCGCATATTCACTTATCAGTGAGATTTAAACATATTTTTTCAGTCATGAGACTTAAAAGTATTATTTCACTATTTTGTGAGACTAAATCAAATTTCTTCTTTAATTTAATGAAAATTTTAACTTTAGCAGTTACTTCATGTTTAATATTGATCCCGTTTCTAGATTTTGAAGGGGAGAAGTTACCCCAACAATACAAACAAATTTTACAAAGGAGTTTTGGTGAAATAAACAAAATTAAAAAATTATATTTAGTGCATCCATAAGATTGACAACAAAGAAATAGTCCCAACTACTTTCTGCGTCTCTTTTCAAACTATTTATATTGTTTTACTCTTCCTTAGGCACTGCAAACTCATTTTTCAATGTTTTTTTTCTATTGTTTTCTGTTCTTTTTTAGTTTTGAAAAAACATATTTAACAAAAAAGTATAAATTCTTTTAAAATGATATGACTCACTAAAGTCTAGAGTGTTTCAACTTTGTGTTTTGCTGTCCGTCTGAGTAGTCCACTGAAAACATTTAAGATTTTACATTTTTAAATAATTTACAAGGACATATTTCATTTTGATTCAATTAATAGTGAAATTATTCTTTTGAGTCTCATATCTGGAAAAATAAGTTATATATATATTTAAATCTCACTGATAAGTAAATATGCGATGAATTTTTATGCGTATAAACAAGTTTTTACGCATTTAAAAGAATAAATTCTTTTTTGTTTTTTTGAAATTCTTCTTTTTGCCCGCCAAAAAAAAAAAAGCGCCTAGTACTTTTTTTTTTCTTTTGCTCATTTTCTTTCTTTTATCATCTAAAAACATAATCCACTTAAAAATTGGAGTAACACCAAAATTTTATTTAAATCCTATCCAGGGCACCGTGTTTTGTTAGTTTGATAAACATGATTGTTTTTAAAAGGTTAATATACATGAAATTGTGTTCGTGGGACCATAATAAGCAGTTCGTTTTAACCGAGGTCTTTATAACCGAATTCGTTATAAACAAGTATTTTGTGTGAAAATTGATGCCAAAACGTCGGGACTTTAGAATTAGTTCGTTATAACCGAGAATACGTTATAACCGAGTTTGACTGTATCAGGCAAAGCATTTTAAAATAAAATAAAACGGCTGGGATAGACCTAAATAACATTCCCTCCTCCATATGCACTACGTATGTAAAATGATACTTGAAACAGTTCAAATCTTTTTATTTTAAATCTGAAAAAATCAGAAAATGCTTTTTGCACCAAACTAAATAATATTAAATGACGGATTGGAACGCAAAAAAAGCCGATTTTAAACTTTTTTTACTCGTTACATGTATCATTTATGAATAACAAAACTTTACGATTGCCCTATCTTCTCTAACGTTCAAAGTAAGTATTCGGAGAAACATAAGTAAGTATTCTCATCAATTTTAGTAGCAGATGTTTTCAAGTCCTTTGTCTTTTATCTTATTAGTAGTAATCTATTCTGTTTATGTACTTGATATGCATGCAGCACTCGAGACTTAAGTTTAAGCAAATACTTGAACGTTTTATAATAAACAAAAAATAAAAATTTATATATGTACGTCCTCAACGAATCTTGGATACCCAATCTAAAATGCAAAAATATTACAAAAAATGTTTGATCAAAACAAATTCAAAAAAAAAAAAAAAACATTTTTTGGCTGAAGAAACAGTAGTGAATAAATAATAAAAGTTTAGTGGTGTTTTTGTTAACCCTTAACATCCTATTGGTTCAGCAAGGAACCAACAAATAAAAAGCATTAAATTTGTTTAACAAATTTTATTTAAACTTCCTTCTATGACTTAAACAATGTTTATTTTACTCAAAATCAAAGCTGAAAAATATTTCAATAAATTTTTTTAAATTGGGATACAAAAATCGCTTGCTAAGATTTTGATGTCCGGGAGCCGGGTGGATCCGAAAGAACCAAACGAGGTATTCTTCACTTAGCTCAGGTAAACTTTACCTATGAACACTGTCCTAGAACAAAAGAAGTTTAGAATTGAGGTAAAAAAAAAATGTCAGGATATTAAGGGTTAATATATATGGGGCATTCCAGGCCAAATCATTCACTTTTAGACCCGACCACCTTCGATTAATTTTTTTTTGTTGGATATGTTTTAGTACGTATTAAATGAAACTTGCTCTCGAATTTTCAGATTTTTATACCATGTTGTTGTTGAGTAATCAATGTTTCAAAATTGCGATTTTTTCAAAAAAAAAAATAGAAAATTGAAATTTTCAATTAATTTTGACTAGTTAAAAATATAGATACCTTAAAAAAGTTGGATAACGTTTTATTAGTATTTAAATGTAGTTTTAGAAAAAAATATGAAAAAATTATTCGAAGTAATTATCCTTTATTTTTTAACGTTTAAAAATTAAAATCGACTTTTTGAAAAAGTCCGAAATCTTAGATTTTTTTTAAAAAGTCTAAAAATTCTACTCTAAATTACGCAACTTTTAAGCTATAATTCAAGATGTGATCACAATTCGTTCTATTTTTTAAATCTTCAAAATTGCACTTTTTTTGACGGTGGTTTATTTTATATGGTGCTCCAAAAAAATTAGTTGTTAGATATTGACCGCAACTCTACTCAGATGTATTTATTTTGATGTAAAAATACGTCTCACGAAATTTCAGGATAATCGGATAAGGTGTGCTACATCGGTCATGAAGTTTAAAAACGAACTAAACAGGGAAAATATGTCTTTTTGTTAATTTTCTCAATTTTTGTGTTAAGTTTGAATTCAAATGGTTACAGAATTATGATTTGGAGTAAAATGTCTCTCTAATAAGACACTAAAAATTAAAATCGGTTGAAAATCCGCCAAGTTATTACAACTTCCCAAGGCATCTAACGTGTGTCATACTTAACCTGACCAACCATCCCGCTTTTTGACGTCTCATCCCGCCTTCAATTTCAATCCCGCTTTTTAAACAAAAGTCCCGCTTCATCCCGCTTTATCCCGCTTTTTGACTTTTAGAATGGCAAAGTACAATTGAAGGGCTTATTGTAAAAACTCGGTAAGCGACATTTGATTTTATGATGGTTTTTGCCTTAAAAATATTGAAATAATTATAAAAATATATCTTTTGAATAACTTTCATACTCAAGACACTTGTACGAAGGGTTTAAACAAAGCTTCAGGCAAAAATCTTTCAATGGAACATCAGTAGAAGGCGAAAAACACCAAAAAATAAAATGTTGCTTATCCAGTTATTGCAATAAGCCCTTCAATTGATAATTTTTTAAAATAATATTTGGAGTATGATTGTTCTATAGTAATTTTCAGAATTTTTTCAGATTTTTGAGGATAAAAATGTAGTAACATTTAGAATTTCTTACCTTGCTAAATAAAGTTAAATTCTAAAATTGTGTTGGAACTGAAAAAAGTTCCAATAACTTTTTAAACGTTTATTTTTAATTTTTTTTTTTAATTTTTTTTAAATTTACAAAAAAAAAAAATTTTATGTTCCATAAAAATATGAAAATGGAAATTTCCGAATTTGTTTGGTGTTCTAGATTTCACTCCCGAAAGTGAAAGTTTTTATCTATTTGTTTCACATAAATTTTGGTGAAATTAAAACGAATGCACTTCTTCATTATAAAATATGACGGAAAATTGCATGTGAATTCAGAAGTTGTAATTACAGAAAATGGGCCAATTATCCAGAAAAAATGTAAGTTTTATTTTTATTTCAAGAAATTTTTAAAATTAAAAAAAAAAAAATCTAATTTTTACGAGACAAAAAATATTTTATAATCTATTTTTGTGGCTTACCAATGTCTTTCGAATCGTGTTCAATGTTTTATATAGCACCGCCCGACAAAAATAAATAAAAGTCGTTAAACACCAACTGGTACGTTTGAAACTAAAGACTAAATGTAGTTAGAATGCATTTGCAGTTTTGCATTTCGCGATCCCGTTTCCTTTTACAAGGTCTTCAAAGTTTTAGAAGATTACATTTTTGTAAAATATTTGTACTTGTCCTAGGATGCCACTATTTTTAGCAAATGAAAGAGCGGTATCTCCACTAATTTTTCCATTTTATTATTTTGACATACCAGGAAAAGAGCAATGCCCTTTCAAAACTGTATCCTTCAATATCATTTAAAATTTAAAAAAAAATATTTTGATAAAGTTTTGAAACGAAGATATTCACATAATTTTTCCAAATATGGCAAAAGGAAAAATGGAAAAATTATCGAAGATTCTTCTCTATCATTTTCAAACTTATTTATACCCCTATCATAAGGAGGATATAAAAAAATCCCGATTTTTATACCAAAATCCCGCTTTTTCAACCCTTCCATCCCGCTTTTCAACCAAAAACAGTTGGTCAGGTTAGTCATACTACATGATTAATAAATACGAGTCAAATTTATGAAATTTATTGAGATTATCTACTGTAGTAACATTTGTTATTATTCATGTTTCAGTGTAAATTTTTTTTTGGTTTTTCTAAATTTTTTTGTAAAAAAATAAAAATTAAAAAATGGAGATTTCAAATGAGTATGTATTGAAAATTGCAGTCATTTTTAGCAATAATTTAAAACATGTTAGCAAAACACGATATGAAAAATCCTTGTCACCTAATTACATTCCCAGCAAAAATAAATCATGATTTTGGCGACACAGCATCTTTTTATAGCATACCGACGCGCATCTAAAGAGCGCTATTATGGGTGCAGTAAAAGAAAGGGGGAACAATTTTTATTTAACGTTAAGATTTTTTATATAAAACTTATAATATAAAATTATTTTTTGATAAAATTTTACACTTGCTTTCCTTTTTAATATTTGTAACACTTATTGAATGAAAAAACATGAGTTTTGGACAAAGACACATGATTTGACTGCATCATTATTGCGCATTAATCGGCGCTGCAAAAAGTGCTTCAGTCATAACATTTTTAACACATTTTGAAAGATGGTAAAGAGGCCAACCAAAAAACAGCATAAAGCAACCAAAAAACAGCATAAATAAAGTTCCATTTATATTTCAGAAATTTCTATTTATATATCAGAAATTTCCATTTATATTAAACAAAATTTCATTTATATTTCAAAATTTCCATTTGGATTTCAAAATTTTATAACTGTTATTAAGAAAATTTTATTTTAATTTAAAAAAAATCCATGTATATTTTAGAAATTTCCAATTGTATTTCAAAAATGTTTATTTGTATTTGAAAATTTTCTAAATTGTTTCCAGAAAATTTATTTATATTTACATCATTTATAAAATTTTGAAATACAATTGGAAATTTCTATAACATAAGTAGATGTTTCTGAAATATAAATGGAAATTTCTGATATAAAAATAAAAATTTCTAAAATATAAATGGAAATTTCTGAAATATAATTTGTATTTTCTGAAATAAAAGTGGAAATGGTGTAGTCCGGACTTTAAACTTTTTTGTTTTTGACATAAAAATGTTAAATTTTAAACAATACTTCGAAATAAACTAAGAAATTTCAGAAATGTTCAACTGAGTTTCCGAAATAGTCAATTGTATTTAATTAAATTTTCCAATTGTATTTCAGAAATAGTTAAATTTAATTCTGTTTTTATATATTGTTGGACTTTATATTTTATAACTGAAGTTTTTATTTATTTCGGTTTGAGTCCATATTTTTCAAGACTTGAAAAGTCCTACTAAGGGTTGCAACTCTGAGAAAATCTACTACAGTGTAAGAAATTACAACTGCGTTGGAAAAAGTTAAAAATAGATTCATTAAGTTCGTGATAAACGTAACATATGGGTAATGAAATGTGATATAATTCCCGTTCGCTTTTTCACCTTAATGTACGTTTAAATAGCTGATCTTAATCTTACACACCTACAGTGACAATCGAAGAGTGCTGACGAAGGAAGGGTGGCTTCTTCCGAAAGCTGTCGACATCTCCACTTAGCCTGTGTTGTCAATTAAATTTTTTTCAGATTTTCTTATTGTACAACAAAAATAATTATTTCTCAGAAATAATTAATATGGACTCAAACCGAAATAAATAAAAACTTCAGTTATAGTTAAATTTATTCATCTTTATTCTGCTTAAATCAGCTCTAAAAAAATTTATATGAATTCACTGCATCTTCAGCGCATTAAAAGAGTGATTAAATCAGCGCTCAAAAGACACGTGATTTCAGTGCATCTTAAGAGCGCTTTTTCGGTGTATCCAACTGGCGCTCTAAAGTGCGACATCACCTTAGAGCAGTGGTGCGCACACACATACTATAACATTTATGCTTGTGTGGTTAGTACCAATCGAAAAGACAACAAATTTGCTTAATCAAGAGAATTTTATAGTGAACGTGTGTCGACTGCGCACAAGCAGCATTTTTTAGTCTATTCCCGCGGGAATAGGAATTACAAAAATGTCCGTCACTGCCTTAGAGAATCATACATGAATTCAGCAGGTTTGGATGCGCTCCTTGACTTGAGTTTCCTTTTCAAAAGCTGCTGCCAGTTCAGCAAAATTTCTGCTGAGTTTGAACTTGAAGAATAAACAAATGTTATTACAGTAGGAAATTTCAATAAATTTCATAAATCGGATTATATTCCTCAATCAAGTGGTCTGCCACACATTAGATACCTGGGGAAGTTTACATAACTTGGCTGATTTTCAACCGATTTTAGTTTTTAGTACATTATTAAAAAGGAGTTTTACTCCAAATCAAAAGTCTGTAACCACCTGAATTAAAATTTCACTTAAAATACAAAAAAAAATTGAGAAAACTGAAAAAAAATTCTCATTTTTCCTTGTAATCCGAGTTCTATTTAACTGTTTGTTTTAAAAAAACATAATTTTTAACATTTATCTGATCAGCTCAAAAAATTAGTATTGTTTGAAAATGCTTGATACAGCATTAGATAGGTCCCCGTGTAAAAATGTATTAGATCTTATCTGATCTGTTCATATATGTTCATATATGATCGTATCTGATTGCATATAATTATATCTGAAATGTCCAAAATCGAGATCTAATTATGTCTCGGATTTGGTCAACATTGTCAAATCCGAGATATAATTAGATCTCGATTTTGGTCATTTTAGATATATTTATATCTAATCAGACATGATCATATATGAATAGATATAAACAGATTAAATAAGATCCAATCCATTTTTACACGGGTCTTGAAAATACCTTTCTTGTAGTACCAAACATGTCTATAGTTAGTTATTGCACATTATTAAAAAAAGTGAAGAAAGTGCGACATTTTTTCCCAGAAAATAAAACGCCATAAGTTTAACAATGTACATTTTTTGTTCAGCAAAGAAAACTTCATTAGATTTTTTTTATTTTTCATACCTGATACAAAAAATTACAAAAATCTTAACAAAAGTTCTTCTTCAAATTGTTTGTTATACAATTATCTTAAAACGATTTAAGAGTAATTGATTAAAATACATATATAAAAAAATTTACTGAATGAAACAAACAACAGGTGTAAATTTTGATATATAACAAAAAAAAAAACACATCTTTGACTTTGCTACAAATATTTTTTGGTTAAATTACATTTCACAAAAAAAAAAAAAAAATCATGATGATAAACAATCTAGTTATTTTTATTTAATTTTTTTTGTTAACTCTATTCAAATAAAGTGAATAAATATGTACATTGTACATACACGTTCAGATGAAGAAGGCTTTGAAAGGTTTGAAACAGTAGAAAAAAAAAGTGCCTTTGTATGTGAAACTGTTTTCTGACAACACTTGAGGTTATTGCAACTGACGTCTGTGGCATTTGTCACTAAGCCAACATTTTAGTTTAGTTGCCACTTCAGACAAAGTTTATAAATTTTAATCTAAGCGAGAGTCTATAAAAAGAGCTGATAAAAACCCATACAACTGTTTAAAAATCCTCATAGCAAAAAAAAAAAATAACCAAAAAAAAAAAAAAAACTCAACACTAGAAGTTAGTCGTGAAAAGGTTAAACTTTAAATAAAGTACATGAATGGTTGGTTATGAAAACCAAAGTGTCTTTATGATAACTATCAAAAATGTGTCTAACAAACAATAAAAGGGAAAATAATGTTGATTGAAACCTGCTGAGTCTATCCGGATATTAAAAATATTATTTTGAAAAAGTTTAATTTGATTTAAAAGGTTGCAATAAATTTTGTTTTTGTCGCGAAAAACGGGGGACGTTTTAACAAATATTAGCACACAAACAAAAGCATGTTTAATTTTTACAAATATGAAAAAAAAAACAGAAACAACAATGCTTTTCGGAATGTTGAGTTAAATTTTTCTTTTTTGTTTTTAGACTTTTTTCATATTTTTTGTAATTTTTTTATTATTTTATTTTTTTTTTTTAATATTTTGATTGTTTTCAGTTGTTTCTGAATTTTTCATGAATTTTCAAAATTTGTTTGGCTCAAGTAGGAATTGGAGCTACAAACACGTAAAAGTGCATTCAGCATTGGAGTTGAATTTTCATTTCTTATTTTTGAAATTATCTATAGTTATTCTGATTTTAAAACTGAATTTTGATTTAGTTAGGATTGACTCCATATTAATAACACTCATTTACAAATTAAAAAATTTGCGATCCACGAAATTTTACATTTATTTTCCATGTAAAATCTTACGTTGCCGAAAATCCATTTTAATATTTTCAAAGTAGAACCGTTTTTGAAATATTGCCAACTTTTTAAATTTTCATCTTTTTAAAAAAGTAGTTTTGACTAATTATTTTGAGTATAGACACACCACTTTACCACACGTACTTTAAAATTTGTAAAACTTGGTACATATATTCTCCAGACGATTATGAACAACTCCATTTTTCCTTTTTGTCAAATTAAGTGTAGTTCGCGTTTTATCGCTGTTCAAAGATGTGATTTTTCAATAAAATTATAAAAATACATGAACTTTAGAAGATCGTATCTCCTGAACGCGTTGCCCTATTGTCATAAATTTGATATCACATTAAAGCTTACATTATCTACTTTTTGACAGTCCTCATTAAAATAGATGTTATTTTGCAAAAAGGATGACAAATTTTTAAAAATGTCCTTGATTAGCGAATAGCTCAAAATGCATATCTTCCCTTTTTTTAATTTTGCTTTCACAGATCAATTGAAGTGTCCTCTACAACATATAAAAAATTCAGATTGGGACAGAAATGGGTTCATTAGATATCCCAGCAGAAAATTTTCTGAACTGGCAGCAGCTTTTGGAAAGGAAACTCGAGTCAATGAACGCATCCAAACCTGCTGAATTCATGCATGATTCCCTAAGGCGATGTTACACTTTAGAGCGCTAATTGGATACACCGAACAAGCACTCTTAAGATGCACTGAAATCACGTGTCTTTATGATTAAAGCGCTATAAAAATGCAGTGAATTCAAGTATCTTTTTAGAGCTGATTTAAGCAGAATAAAGATGAATGAATACATTTGACCATTTCTGAAATACAATTGAAATTAAAAATATTAAAAAGAAAAGCAAGTGTGAAATTTTATCAAAAAATAATTTCATATTAAAAGTTTTATATAAAAAATCTTAACAAAAAATGAAAAATTTTCCCCCTTACTTTTACTGCATCTTCAAGAGCGCTCTTTAGATGCGCTTCGGTATGCTATAAAAAGATGCTGTGTCGCCAAAATCTCGATTTATTTTTGCTGGGATCAGTATTTTACTAAAAAATTGTTAAATTTTATATAAGATTTTTGTTTTTTGATAATCAAAAAAAAATCCAAAAAGTTTTGTGTCACAACGGCTGACCATTATTTCTATATAATTCAGGTATGCTGATTCCAATAGTGAAGTCCGTTTTGGAATCGATGGAATAGTTTTACATTAAATCGCGAAAATCATTTTTTCTCTATCGGCAGCATCCCTTTAAAATATGATCTATGATTTCATCTTTTAGTATAATATGTGAACATGTCTAAAAACCTTATGTTGAAAGTTTTGGAATTATAGGTTTTTATTTGCATAAGTTTTCTTAAAAAAAACTGATTTTGAACTACTTGTCTAAAAATATTCCGAAAGTAATTTTATTATTTAAAAAAATAAGTTATTATGTATACAGATATCTAATGAACCAATTTCTGTCCCAATCTGAATTTTTTATATGTTGTAGAGGATACCTTAAGTGATGTGTGAAATCAATATATAGAAAATGGACGATATGCATTTTGAGATATTCTCTAATCAAGTGCATTTTTTAAATTTTGTTATACTTTTTGCAAAAGAAATTCAAATTATGATAGGACTTTCATAAAGTAGAGGATGTAAGCTTTAATATGACATCAAATTTATAACAATCGGAAAACGCGTTCATTAGATATGATATTCTAAATTTCAAGCATTTTTATAGTTTTTACTAAAAAATTACAACTTTGAGCAGCGATAAAACGCGAACTACATTTAATTTGGCAAAAACCAAAAAACGATTTCTTCATAATCGAATGGAGAATATATGTACCAAATTTGGAAAAAAATCTAAAAAAGTGTGATTTTTGTGTGCATTGAGATTAGAATTCTTCTTTACTTAAATTAAATTATCTCCAACACAAATTGATGAATTTTATTGTTTTTCGTTTTAAATTAAAGGTAATTTAATGATGTTTCAACCCCACATACAAAATTTTTCAACCTGATTATCGCCTTAGAACCTACTAATCGACAATTTTGATTCAATTTTACGGAAATAAGTTAATTTAATTGAAAATTTCTGAAAGAAAAACAAATTTTAAAATTCATTTATTTTTTACAGATCAAGTCTGATCTATTACGATTAAAATAAGAGGTATTTTAAAAATTCAGAATTCAGTTTTTATACAAATACAGTTATATTTGTGTATTTTTACATTCAAATCGGAAGTTGGCGAGTTTGATGCTGGCTGGCGCCGAATGCTTTTTTTTTTTTTGTTGTTTTTTTGTTTTATTTATTCATCTCTTTTTTATTTAAATTTAAATTGACCCACAAGTGGTCAATTTATTCAATTTACACATTCAGAGTAAAATGATCAAATTTTTAATAGGAGTCCAGTTTCCTACTATAAATTGGGTAAATTTCAACAAATTTTGATTAGACTATATCGAGGGCCTATATTCAAAACCGTCTATCTTAAAAAACACAACTTTTCAGGAGAGCCAAAAAATTGTATATTTCGCGTATTGTTAGAGTAATTAAAATTCGATATTCTACAATATTTTTTTAAATCAACTACTGAATCTGACATATAATTCGTTTTTAAAATTTTGCACTATTGGGGATTTAAGAGGATAGAGGGTTTTGTTTCTCAAAAATATTAAGTACATGAATGAAAATGATCAGATAGAGGGTTTTGTATTTTAATAAAAATGAATTATTATGATTTCATTTACGACATCGGTAAATTTTAAACGTGATTTATTTATGATATCGGCCGAAATAGCGGTTATGGTCCACAGGTGCTGATTTTTAAGACAAAAATTATTTTTTTACCGAATTCATCTCAAAAGTTGACAAACCCGTATGAGTATGTTATGTAAAAAATAGTTTAAAAATTAAAAACGCGATTTTGGTCCACAGATGCTGATCAGCATCCCGATTTTTAAGATTAAAATTTTTGTTTCATAATGTAAACAATACATCCAAATTTTGAGCCATATTTTCAAAAAAGTCAAACAAGAATTTTCCAAAAATTATCATCAGTGGACCAAAATCGTGGTTCTGAAATTTTGTTGACAAATTCATATTCAGTATGCAAAATTTAGTATGAAAACATGTAATGCATGATAAAATTATTCAAAAAAAAATATTTATAAATTAATTATTTGAAAAGATAGAGGGTTTTGCATTCAGAAAAATTGAGTGTGTAAAAGATAGAGAAAACCAAAAATGCAAGTAAAATAGCAAAAAAAAATATTTTTGTTCTGAATTTTACACCATAGATGAGGGCCGTTTTACTGAATATTTTGCCATCAAAAAGTCATTTTCGTGAAAATTAAAGATAGAGGGTTTTGAATATAGGCCCTCAATATGTAACTTCTACAATTTTTAATGGATTTTACTAACTTACTTTGTCGTAGTCAATTTTTGCTTGGGTAGTTCTCTAAGAGCGAGTTTTTGAGATGTCAATTATATTTGTTTTAGATTTTAACTGAGTTAAAACTACAAGTTCTATTTTTATACCCAACACCACACTGTGGTACAGGGTATAATGAGTTTGTGCTGATGTTTGTAACTACCCGAAATATTGGTCCTAGACCCACCTTTAAGAATCACTTTTTGAGTCGATTTAGCGATGTCCGTCGGTCCGTCTGTTCGTCCGACCGTCTGTTCGTCCGTCCGTCCGTCCGTCTGTCTGTCCATGTAAACGGTGTAAACACGATACAGGTCGCAATTTTAGATCAATTGACTTGAAATTTGAAACTTAAGCCTATGTTGGCCCAAGGACGAAGCCTATTGAAATTGGAAAAAATCGGTCCATATTTAGAACTAGCCCCCATACAAAGGTCCTCTTTAGTTTTGGCTCAAATCACTCTAATAGCCACATTTTAATAGGTATCTATTCGAAATTTAGCTGGTAATCATATTTCATCCACACAAATCACCATTCCAAAGAAATCGGACCAGCCCTTCTTGTAGCCCCCATACAAACCACCTTCCCGATTTTCACATAAATCTCTTAAATTTTATGAAAATAGAAAATATTTAATTATAATTGTATTTGTGTATGTTAAACGCGTACTTAAATAACCTTTTTAAATCTGATAATCATCGAACCAGTTTTGGACTTAGGCCCCTTGTGAAAATTTCGCCCGATATTCAGTTAAATCGGTTTATTGTCAACAAATAGAAGCCTATTTCACTCAAATTTGACTTGTGAATGTTTTTTACACGTATTAAAGATTTGACAAAATACAGATCTAATCGGTTCATCGAACTCATTTTCCGGGAAACTCTAGTATAGGGTATTAAATGGTCGGTCTTGACCAACTATAATTTTCTTACTTGTTTAGATAAGGTTTACTTTTGAAGTAAACTAACTTACGGAAATGTAAACCAAATACAGCTGATTTTAAAATATACTCTGTAGTGCTGCCATGTTTTGAGATTTTATCGGAAAAAATGTCCAATTATAACAAATTGTCTAAGTGAAAATGCGATTTTTATTACGGCAATACCACCTTAATTAAAATTTTCTAAACTCGAACTTAAAAACAGAATTTTTTGTTAAACTTGGTTTTAATTTAAAAAAAGTTTTGCTAAACTACCATTTAAACTAAGTTTAAGCGAATTGTCAAAAACTCAACCTAAGTGTACCAAAAGTGTAGTTTTAAGTATTTTAAACATAATCCTTTTATATTTAATTATCTTACACTTAATATTTCATTTAACGTTTTACGTTACGTTTTTATACCCTCCACTCTGGTGATAGAGGGTATATATAAGTTTGTCATTCCGTATGTAACACATTGAAATATTGGTTTAGGACCCCATAAAGTATATATATTCATGATCCTTGATCGATTTTAAGTCGATCTAGCGATGTCCGTCTGTCTGTCTGTCTGTCTGTCCGTCCGTCTGTCTGTCTGTCTGTTGAAATCACGTTTTTGGCAATACTCCGAAACCGATTTAAACGCATGGGGTACCAAAAGTTGCATAATTTTCCCAGGCAAAAACTCCTGTATTTTTTTTTTAAATCGGTTAAGTATTTTAAAAGTTATGAGCGAATTACTAAAAAACACAATTTTTTTTTCAACATAACCCTAATTTAACTCATATTTTGTGTGATACATAAGAAAGAAAACGGAAATGAAAAAAAAAACTGAGAGAAAGGAAATAAATCTTTACAAAAAAGCTTTAAAATATGTAAAACAAAATCTAAATTTAATTAAAAAAAAGTTCGTTAAGTAATAATAAAAAAATTAATAGTTATTTTTATATAGCATGTGTGTGTGTGTGTCCATTTTTTGCTTCGTCATATTAACGGGGTTGCCAGACTTTTTTTTGGCCTTGTCGCCAAACCGGATGTAAAATATCGCCAAAATTCAATTTTTTTCAGATTTCTTAAAAAAAAAAAAATATTTTCATTTAAAAAAATAAATTTTGTTAAATAATAAAATACAGAAATAAACTTTATGGCAAAAATCGTCCAAATCCGGAAAATTTATATATATAAAAGAGTAATATGACTGACTGACATACTCATTCATCATCGCCCAGCCCAAACCGCTGAAGTTAGAGACTTGAAATTTGGACTGTAGTTTGACCTTCCGGAATAAAGATCCACTAAGGCTGGATTTTTGCCAATGTTGATTCTAAGGGGGTAAAAAGGGTAAAAAAAACTGTACTTTTGGTACTTTTAATATCTCCCGATATAATGGTCATAGAGACTTGAAATTTGGACTTTATGTTACCCTCCCGCAATAAAGATCCATTAAGGGTGGGTTTTTGCCAGTGTTGATTCTAAGGGGGTCAAAAGGGTAAAAAACTGTACTTTTGGTGCTTTTTATATCTCCTGAAATAATGGTCATAGAAACTTAAAATTTGGACAGTAAGTTCACATCCTGGAATATAGATCCAGTACGGCTGGATTATTTCCAATGTTGATTCTCAGGGGGTAAAAAGGGAAAAAATCGGTACTTTTGGTACCTTTTATATATCCTTAAAAAATTGTCACATAGACTTGAAATTTAGACTGTATGTTCACCTCCCGGAATATAGATCCCCTAAGACTTGGTTTTTGCGAATGATGTTTCTCATTGGGTAAAAAGGGTAAAAATATGTACTTTTGTTACGTTTTATATTTCCTTAAATAATGGTACTAGAAAATTGAAATTTGCAATGTCGGTTCACCTTCCGGAAAAAAGATTCACTAATGGGTAAAAAAGTACTTTTGGTACTTTTTTTATTTGCTGAAATAATAGTTGTTCAAACTTAAAATTTAGAATGTAAGATCCTTTAGTAAAATAAAACATTCTAGAACAAGTTCTATCCAAAAATTCTGTAGCGTTTTCAAAAAGTACCTTTTATAAAAAGTACCTTTTATAAAAAGTACCTTTTATAAAAAGTACCTTTTGTAAAAAGTACCTTTTATAAAAAGTACCTTCATAAAAAGTACCTTTTATAAAAAGTACCTTTTATAAAAAGTACCTTTTATAAAAAGTACCTTTTATAAAAAGTACATTTTATAAAAAGTACCTTTTATAAAAAGTACCTTTTATAAAAAGTACCTTTTATAAAAAGTACCTTTTATAAAAAGTACCTTTTATAAAAAGTACCTTTTATAAAAAGTACCTTTTATAAAAAGTACCTTTTATAAAAAGTACCTTTTATAAAAAGTACCTTTTATAAAAAGTACCTTTTATAAAAAGTACCTTTTATAAAAAGTACCTTTTATTCACAATTTTAAAAAAATCGCGGTTAAAGTGTCAAAAAAGGCCCATTTTGGCCATTTTCGAGCGCCTATAGAATAAGATCCTGACATGCGAATGACTTGATATCAAGCTCATTCGAAAGTGCGTAATTTTATCTTTAAGACAAAATCAAAATTTCTTAGAATTTAATTTTTTATAATGGTGAAAAAATCATTAGCCCCAAGTGCTTTAATTCTAATATTTAAGTGTGTGTTTGTATGGAAATTTGTTAAGAAACACTGTGTAAATAAACTAAATATTTAAAAAATTTTATAAAAAGTACCTTTTATAAAAAGTACCTTTTATAAAAAGTACCTTTTATAAAAAGTACCTTTTATAAAAAGTACCTTTTATAAAAAGTACCTTTTATAAAAAGTACCTTTTATAAAAAGTACCTTTTATAAAAAGTACCTTTTATAAAAAGTACCTTTTATAAAAAGTACCTTTTATAAAAAGTACCTTTTATAAAAAGTACCTTTTATAAAAAGTACCTTTTATAAAAAGTACCTTTTATAAAAAGTACCTTTTATAAAAAGTACCTTTTATAAAAAGTACCTTTTATAAAAAGTACCTTTTATAAAAAGTACCTTTTATAAAAAGTACCTTTTACAAAAAGTACCTTTTATAAAAAGTACCTTTTATAAAAAGTACCTTTTATAAAAAGTACCTTTTATAAAAAGTACCTTTTATAAAAAGTACCTTTTATAAAAAGTACCTTTTATAAAAAGTACCTTTTATAAAAAGTACCTTTTATAAAAAGTACCTTTTATATAAAGTACATTTTACAAAAGTACCTTTTATAAAATAACTTTTTATAAAAAGTACCAATTATAAAAGTACCTTTAATAAAAAGAACCCTTTATAAAAAGTACCTTTTATAAAAAGTACCTTTTATAAAAAGTACCATTTATAAAAAGTACCTCTTATAAAAAGTACCTTTTAAAAAAAGTACCTTTTATAAAAAAGAACCTTTTATAAAAAGTACCTTTTATAAAAAGTACCCTTTATAAAAAGTACCTTTTATAAAAAGTACCTTTTATTAAAGGTACCTTTTATAAAAAGTACCTTTTATTAAAAGTACCGGAAGTACACTTTTTGGTACTTTTTTATTTCCTGAGGTATAAATAAATCAAACTTTTTTGTTTTTTAAATCATTACATTGGTGGAGGGTATTTAAAGATTCGGCACAGCCGAATATAGCTTTCTTACTTGTTATTTATTACAATCAATGTCTATTGAAATTCTTGTTAATGACCCCCATTAGAAACACTTAACAATTCTTTATTTCGCACTTAAGTGCAAATTTTGTTGGTGTTTGTTCGCTTTTGTTATTGTTGGTTATGTTGTGATACGACAACGAACTATTTTACACAATTTAGTTGTAAGCACGTCTTTTGTATTTAAAGTTTTCCATTGAAACTTTTTGGTTTTTTTGTGTGTGTGTGTGTTCTTCACTCATTCCTTCGCCCTCCCTTCCTTCCTCTGTACAACAACATAATTTGTCAACTACAGTAGCAAAACTGTCATTTAACATTACACAATTACTACTCTAATGAGACTTTCTTGTTCTTTTTTTTTTTTTCAAGTTGAATTGGTGTTTTTCAGGATTGTTATTTTAAGTTGGTTGTCATTCTTGAGGATACAAGTTTGCCAAAAAAACAAAAAAAAAAAAAACACATAATTTGTTTATTGTTTTGAAAGATCATTTTAAGTGCAATTAAGCAACAATTAAATTCAGAAAATATTGTTGAAAATTTGTGTATGAATAAACTTTAATAATTATATTTGGTAAAGTGAACAAGTTAAGAAAATAAATAATAATACATACGAACGAACGAATGAATGAACAAACAACTGTGCATGTATCAGCTGAGTCCTTAAATAAATGTAGTACATATTTTATTCGATTTGGTCTAAATAATGATAAGATGTATGGCCAAATTATGAATCCTTTTAAAAAACAATTTTCTTTTATCTTAAAGAGAAATAACGAAAATATAAATTTTTTTTTCGTACTTTTCGTTGACAAAAAATATCTAGTATAATGCACAATGACAACAATAATGTTATTTTAAATTTATACCAACATTTTCGAAAATAAACTTTTATGTTGGCCTCATAGAAACGCCCGTCTAATGTTTTTTTTTTAGTTATTTGGAGTAGGCATGTTCAGCCACACTCACACAAACATACAAATTTTACCACACAAAATATTAAAAGCAGTCATTTTTTGGTTCTCGACAATGAGCTCTCTAGTCTATTTGTGTGTGTGTGAGAGTGTTTGTGTTTGTAGTAGTAGGTATATGTTTGTAAGCCCACCAAAAACTATAGCAATTTTTACTTATTGTTTTGCTAAAATAATGCTGAGCTGTGTTGTACGAATTTTCCCAAGGAACTTGTGAAAAATAATATTAAAAAAAAACTAAAAGGCACAACAAAAGATTTTTGGAATATTGCCAAATAACTTTTGCTGCCTACCATTTTAAGTACTACGACTACTACAACAACAACAACAAAAATGTATGTACCACCAACGACAAGTATGATCATGTACATATTCAATTAGCAAATGTTATGCATGCATTCATACACGCTAAACATTTTTAAGGTATTCTTTGTTCACACTATTTCCAATTGAAAAAGTAATTGAAAAATGCAATAAAATACTTCAATTTCCTGGTGACATTCTTTTCAAATTTCAGGCGTTAAAATGTTAAACACTTTTTTGAAATGTACATAATTCAAAAGAATGTTATCGTATTCAAACGAGTCTCCTTTTAAACACAAAAAAATGCATATGTTACTACAAAATTTATGCAGTCATTTATGTAAATAAAAACACATTATGTGCAGACAGTATTGCCAGATAGTTTTTAGCGTTGCCTAAAAAATAAACTAAATATCTCCAAAAATCTACAAACCATAAAAATTACTATTTTATTTTTTAATATTTTTTTTAACAATAAATTTTTTCGTCTACAGTTTAATTTTTTTTGATGGTAATTTGATTATCTTTTTTGACAGATTTAAAAATATATTACGTAAGTATAATAGCCACCCCCACAAAAGGGGCAGACAGAGATCAAATGGCGTTTTACATGCCCGTGGGATCAAATGCAGGACTTTTAACTACACTCAAAATAATTCTGCAGTAAAAATATTAGTAAGTGATTTGGTACCAAAATCTACTAATAAGTTACTAATTACCAGTAGTACGGTAGTTTTTTAGTATCTTCAAAGTACTAAAATTAGTAATTTTTACTGGTTTTGAATAATATTAGTAAAAAATTTTAGTATTGATTACCAACGCCTGCACTAGATCATTTTGGACTAAAAAATTAGTTCATTAGTAAAATTTTTAGTATTGAATACCCACGTTTTTTTTTTTGGTGTACATTTGTTAAAAAAAACGCAAAGAAAATTGTAAGAATAATGACTTTTTTAAAGGTTTGTTTCAGTCCTTTAAGACGGAAAACTATTAAGCTTTGCACTATTGTCCAACAGTAATTTTTGTTGGCATAAAATTGTTAAGTAAAGCAAATTTGCTAGGGTTGAGTCTGATTTTTTTCCCCAATGCAATCAAAAATCAATTTTCCAAAAAAAAATATATCACAAAATCTTTTTTAAATTTCAACTCAGTGAAACTGAAATAAATGTTTAAAAAAAACCGACAGTTTTTGGAATTTAGAAAAACTGTTAATGCAGTTGTGTAAACAAAACCTTGAACCATCACTGAGCATTGTTTAAGGTTTACCCCACTTTATCCGTAAAAGTTACAGAGGATTAAATTTGAAAAATCGATAAAAAAAATGTTTTAAAATAACCCATAGTTTTTACATTCTTTCGCTTTTTTTTAAGTTCTCCTTATATTTCAATGTTTTCCGGCATAACACAAAGTCAGTACATATAAGAGATTATTTTAATGTTGGTTTGATAGATGCTTCATCGCTTGATAAGAAGTTATAAGACGGTTAAGTTTAGAAACCAAAAATTACGAGTTTTTTAATTTTCGAGGTTTTTTGATCAGGGATTTCGGCCCCCTCTATAAAATGAAAAAAGTTGAACTAGAGTTGGTAGCTGTTGTAATTCTTAACATTTTGGAATCCCGTTAATGTGCCACGAATAGTTAAGGAGTTTCAGCAGATCAAAGTTCGAAAGAAAAAACGAAATTTTTTTAAAATACCAGTTTTTCGCGAGGCACATTCGCGGTTTCATTCGAAATTTGGTGGACTCTTGCGTAAACCGAGTTATTTGTGAGTTAACATAAAAAAATCACTGGCGGGTTTAAAAAAATAAATTGCAAAAATTTTATGGCATTTTTGAAAATTGTGCGAAATTTGCAAATCTGTTTCCTATTTTTGTTAGTAGCAATTAATGCATCATGTTCATTTTAATACACCAAAAGACGTGCCTTAACGCGTAGAACTGATTTGCTTTTTGACTTATTACTTTAAGCCATTCTGAGCGGAAAGCGCGATGATTTTATCTAAACCTGTTTTGATCTGGCACATCCAAGGCTTTACACGAAATCGGATGAAATTTTTTTTAAATGAAAGCCCACTTGATGTGTCATCATAAAATCAGAGACGGGTTAAAAAATTTTGATGATTATAGATTTTTTAGACCATATTAAATTTTCTTGTTATAAAAAAGCATCGCCGATTTTTTTTTAAACTTCTGGTACAATGATACGATTTTCCGTAATTTTTTTCAGTAATACCAACGCGCATTGCCTAAATATGTTATAAACAATTGTGAAACTTTTCTTTTACCGCGAATTAATCGCGATTTTAGGTACTTAGATATTTTTTTTTTAAATCGTTTGGTCATTAAAGGGTTAAATTTATATTATATATTTTAAAAGATATGATATATCCTGGCATGTGTAGAAAAAATCTTTAAAATATTTTTAAGACTTTTAAAACCGCCAAATCTTAAAACCGCCATAAATTTTGACCCCCTTGCACGATTTAATTGACGCGAACGAATTTCTTATTCTTAAATAGCTTCTAATATTTATGCCAACTTTCATCGATCACATCTTTTTACCTCAAAATGTAAGTCTTAGACGGAAGTACTCATATATAAAACAAAACTTATGTTTTAAAAATTTTTTAAAAAACTTTTAATAATTTTTTAATTTTTAATAAAAAAGAAAATTTAAAGCAAGCTTGTAAAATATTGTTTAGTCACAAAAATGTTTTAAAACGAATTTTTGTCTCTCAAAAATATTTCTACACTAAAAAAAATACACTCGAAAAAAAATTTACGATCAAAAAAAAAATTTACATTTTTTAAACTTTTTTTTACAAAAATTACTAAAAAAAAGTTTTTTATTCAAAATAAAATATTTCTAAACAAAATTGTTTCTTTTTCACGTTAGAAAATTAATATCGGCCAAGTTAAATTAAACTTTTCTACTCGTTCATATATTATTTTTAAGTAATTTTTCGTAATGAAAAATCACAAAATTTTTAAATTTCGAATTCTGCACAATTACTATGAAAGTTTGCCCAAAATTTTTTTAGTAACCTATAAAATATGGCCCTCATTTTTTTGAAAAATTTTGGGCGAATTTTCATTATCTTTTTTGGTCGATTTTTCTTTGCGAGATTTTGCCTACAGCCAATCACAACACCCAAGAATGATTTTTTAGTAACACTGAAAATGGGAAAGTTAACTTAATTCACTGTAAATTGATTTAGGACTATTGAAATGTTTTTCTTCTTTTGAATTATCGTTATCTTAAAAATAACACCGCTCTACAAATCTGAGGTTTGTCGCTGCGTTTTGGATGAAGCCAAAAAAAGTCGATAGGGTTTTGTGCCCCGATTCCAAAACGGTCACTCAAATTTTTCTATCACGTCGCAATTTTGAGAAAATCGCGATTAAAGTGTCAAAAAATGCCCATTTTGACCATTTTTGAACGCCTATAAAATAAGATCCTGATATGCAAATGACTTGGTATCAAGCTCATTCGAAAGTGTGTTATTTTCTCTTTTAGACAAGATCAAATCTTCTTGGAATTTAATTTTCTAAAATAGTAAAAAAATCATTAGCCACAAGTGCTTTAAATCTAAAATTTACGTATGAATTTTTATGGAAATTTGTTAAAAAACACTGTGTAAATAAACTAAATATTGAAAAAATGGAAGGTTTTTTGCTAATGATTTTTTACCATTGTAGAAAATTAAATTTTTAGAACATTTTATCTTGTCTTTAAGAGAAAATTACAGGCTTTCGAATGAGCTTGATACCAAGTCATTTGCATGTCAGGATCTTCTTTTATAAGCTTTTAAAAAGGGTCAAAAATGCCCTTTTTCGGCACTTTAACCGCGAATTACTCAAAATCCTGATGTGATAGACAAATTTGGGCTCCGGATTTGGAATCAGCGCAACAGACACTATCCAAATCACTAACAAGAATCCAATACGCATTTTCTTGTTGAGCTGTGTAATGATAAGAATAAATTACACTACTGAACATTTTGAAAAAAACTTGATGCGACTGGGACTCGACCTTATACAGCTAATAGCAATTGTTAAAGTGCTCACAATACAGAAAATAATATCGTATATTTAATTTTAATTAAAATTTTAATTGTTTTTTAATTTAATAATAATTAAATTTTTTTTATATTTTTAATTAATATAATTAATTGTTTAATTAAAATTTTAGCTTCACTTAGTTTTGTTCTTTTGTTGTGTTTTGTTTTCCGTGTGTGGGCAAGTGTGTGTTTTTTTCTTGCATTGTATTACAAACAAAAAAATACGTACCAGTTTGCTGATTTTTTTTTAATTTTTCTCATATAGTTTTTTGAATTCTCATTTCGTTTATTGTTTTTTGTGTATGTATATAAAAGGTTTATAATCAACTTTTTATAATTGTCTTAGGGACTTTGTCTTTACGGCATAAATATATTTGGTAAAGTTTGAAGAAACATTTTTTTATACCATTTTATTTAAAATAAGTGTTTTTTAAATTAATAATTTAAAAAAAAATATATTGTTTTTAATTTATTTTTATACCCTCCACTTAGTGATAGAGGGTATATATAAGTTTGTCATTCCGTTTGCAACTCATCGAAATATCGGTCTGGGACCCCATAAAGTATATATATTCATGATGCCCGATCGATTTTAAGACATTCTAGCGATGTCCGTCTGTCCGTCTGTCCGTCTGTCTGTCTGTGGAAAATGCTGTAGCGGACAAAATATTGCACAGAGATGACTGCAACTTAACATATTTATTGGAAGTTCTCCCGAGAAGTTTGGTATTGCATTTGAGCGATATCGGTTCAGCGGTTCAAAAGTTATGAACGAAAATGTAAGCACACCACAAAAATTTCAGTACATTCAACATAACCTAAAAATACAAAATGCTTTAATTCGGCTTCTGGTTGACATATGCGAACATAATTGAACACCAAATGGTACTTAAACAAGTACGAACATATTTTTTTACAAAAAAAAAAGAAAAAAATCGCGGATTTTTTTTTTACCAAAAATTTTTTTCGCGGAAATTTTTTTTTTTAATTTTTTTTTTTTTCAAAAGTAATTTCCTTTTAAATAAAGTTTTTTGCAATAATCTTTTTGAAATTGTGGAGGGTATCACTACATTCGGCAAGGCCGAATTTAACTTTTTTACTTGTTTTATTTAAAAAAATTAAAAATATTAATTTATTTTTTTATTTAAAAAAATTAAAAATTTTAATTGTTTTTAAAAATTTTTTTAATTAAATTTTGTATTTATATAATTAAAACTTTATTTATTTTTTTTAAATTTTAATTAAATTTTTTAATTTATAGTATTAAGTTTGTAATTAAATAAATAGTCATATTTTTTAATAATGACATACAAATATTTTTAATTTATATGCGCATTTTAGTGATTGGTCCGGATTTAATTAAGTTTTTAATTAAATCTACGAATTTTTTAATTAATTTTTTTTTTTTCTGTGAAATCGAGTTTCCAAACAGGTTTTTAAGAAAATTAAGCCCAAAGCTTAAAAAAATCGCCGTTTTGGGTATTTTTGACAACTCGTAGCGGATGAACCCGATGTGCTGACGACTTAAAAATAAGTCAAGAGTAGGCAACTTCCTCGAGCCATCATCAGTGACGTCACGGTGACATGTCAGAGTCACTGCTGACATCCACAAGACATTTCTATGTACTGTGTTGACAGTACATATAAATTCTCAAAATGTACTCACTCAAAGTCAGAAGTAGTTAGAGCATGCTGACTTTCTTGGGTTTTAAACTAGATCTGCGACATGTCAGAAGAGCCCTATCAAAGAAAAATTCAAGTCTGGGATCTGCCCCTTGTCGTTTTAGACCACTTCAGAACCAGTAACTGGGCAAATTCCGTTCCCCCATTCAGAAAAAAAAATAACCAAAAAATTTGAAAATTAACTAAATCGAAGGAAAATTGATAAAGATTTAGCACCATTGACAATTTTTTCCTTTATCTTTGACGTTTGTTTTCAGACCATGGGAAAACACGCCAAAGCTAATGCCTTTATTTTGTTAAAAATATATCTTTTTCTGTAATACATACATACATACATATATGTGTAGAAATAAAATGTAACCATTAAATTAATTTTTTTGTTATACAAGAACAAACTTTTATATTCATTTCCTTCAAACAATAAACCAAACGGGAAAAATTTACTAAAATAATGGAAAACACTTCCTCAAATTAAAGAAGATAAATATAATGAACTAATTGGTAGTAAATTACGTCCTAAATCTAAAGAAGATGGATACTTCTTAAAAATAAAAATATTTTCATATATTTAGGGAAAACTTTTTTGGCGGTAAGAATTTCTTTAATGTATTAGGGAATTCCATTTAAGGAAAATTATGCACTAATGAACAGTAAATGAACTAAAATTTTACCTTAAGCTAAGTACTCTGTTTTTACGGTGACAATTATACTTAATTTTATACGCCTCAAATTGCAATAAAACATTTAAAAATCAACAACTTTTGAGAATTATAAGAAAGAAAAAGTCATAACAAAACTTAAAAATGTCGTTTTTTCACGGCAATTTAAATTGTCTTGTATTATAAAAACGAATGAAAACTTTTTTAACAATTTCCCTAAAATTCCTCGCGTTGCCAAAATTTATTTTTTTATATGGAGTTTGACAGATTTTTTCCTGTGAAATCGAACAGAGTACTATGCTTTAACAGTAAAGAAAATTTCCCAACTTTTAGTTAAATTTAACTTAATTGTTAGAAAATTAATAAAATATTTTGAAGAAAATTTTTTAAAAGTTTAGGTTAGGTTAGTTTGGATGGACGTTCGCCATTTGGCGAATTCACTCGGAGTCCATAAGGCCCATTGTGATTTCCTTAATCATATTCACCTACTCTCCCTCTGATACAAAGTTCTACTTTTTAAATCACCCCACTTCCCTGATTTATTCTGCTAGGGACGTCAATGAGACACCGCTTAGGCAATCCAGGTCATCGTAAAATCTTTGCCCCAAATGCTTAAGGCGGCTCCTCATTAGGCCCGAACCTTCGCATAGCAAGTGCTTTACTGACTCCACTTCCCCACAGCTTCTACAATAGTCCCTATCAGAAATTCCCATACGCACGACCATTTGGCCAATTATACAGTGTCCTGTAAGTACTCCTACTAATATGCTAACCGTCCGTTTGCCAAAAGTAAGAAGATTTTTTGTCCTCTTAGGATTTGGCAGTGGCCACAGGGTTCTAGATATCCTACTCGTAGTCAGTAATCTCCAACTATCCTTCATTCTATTCTCAGATGTCCTATAAATTTCGTTCATCAATTCCACTACAGGTTCTACACGTTCCCCCAACGATTCAGAGCCATTTCTCGCACTTTCATCAGCTAATTCGTTCCCAGCAACCCCACTATGGTCTGCGACCCAGATTAGTTCGATTGTGTGCTGACTGATTTGACGAAGAGATTGTATACAATTCCTAACTATTCCCGATTTTACAGTATTTGACTCTAGATGCGAGACAAAAGTTTAAGTTAATTATTCTTTTGGATTGCAGCTGGGAAATTTAGAAAAAAAGAAAAAAAAATATCAAGAAATTAGGAAAAATTCAAGATGCTCTTTATAAATGCTTAAAGACTAAGCAGGAAAATTAAGGAATAAACAAAAAAACATTAAAAAATATCAGGAGGATTCAAAAAAATATCAGGAGCATTCACAAAATTTTTTAACTATTCAAAAACTGAAAAAAAATACAAAAAATTAAAAAATATCTTTCCTTAAAGAATAGTAAGGTCCGTTAAAATGTAATACATTGGAAAAGGTGTGCAAACACAAATATATTAACTTCTCTACAAATAACGTAGAAACAGTTGCTGCGACCGATGATGAGGAATATAATCTTAAATACAACTAAATATTATTGTGATTGTAGGAGTAGCAAACTAAAATACATTGTGGTTCTTTATGGCATTTGGCCAAATTTTAATTTAAATTTGTTGTAAAAGGTAACTTGAAACGTTATACCACATTAAATTAAAATAAAAATAAGTTTTAAGTACACAAACATGCATTTCCCAGCAAAAAGGAATAAACCCTCCAATATCAATTTGCATTAGTTAGCATAATTTTTAATTCAAAAAGGAAGAGCACTTTAGACATTTTCGTTGACATTGATAAAAATGAAAAGTGGCTAATAAGAGGTTGTTTTTTAAAGAATTTTGTAAAGAAACTTGATGAAAGTTTTTTTTTATATAAATTTACAGGTATTTTTTGATTGAATAATCTGAAGTTTGAGCTTTAATAGGGTCCGAATTGAAAAAACTCTATATAAATTAATAAAATTCTATAAAAATATATTAATTAATGTTCGAAATTTTTGAAATTTCGGACTTATTTTTTCTCAGTAATTTGGATACCTTGTTTAGTTTACACTTTTCAACAAAAAATGATATATGGCTTTAACCTAAAACAAGTAGAAAAGTCTAATTCAACTTGGCCGAATCCATGAATACCCTCCACAATGCCCTTTTTAAGTGATAGAAAATTTTCTAACGTGAAAAAAATAACATTTTTGATTATAAATATCTTATTTTGTGTAAAACTAGTTTTTTTTTAGTAATTTTTGAAAAAAAAAAAAAATAATTACTAAATTTTTTTTTGAGTGTAAAGTTTTTTTCAAGTGCTTTTTTTTGAGTGTAAAAACATTTTTGAGTGATACGTTCTAAAATATTTTTGTGACTTACCAATGTTTTTAAAACATGTTTAACGGGTTTTCAACACGTGAATTTAAGTTGAAACTAATCTGAAATTCACGGTTTTGCTAATAACTTTTGAACCACTGGACCGATTTGGCTGAAATTCAAATCGAACCAGACCAGTGACAAATATATATGCCAAGTTTCAGCATCCTACCCTAAACCACTTTGTGGTATAGGGTATAAAAGTTTGTGTTGATGTTTTTAACTACCCGAAATATGTACCGGTAGATCAAGTGTACCAATCGACTCAGAATCACCATTTAATTTGAAATATGTACCGGTAGATCAAGTGTACCAATCGACTCAGAATCACCATTTAATTTGAGTTAGCAATTTCCGTTTGTCCATGTAAATTTCTGTGCACGATATGTGCCGCAATTTTTATTCGGATTGCCTGAAATTTGAAACTTAAGCTTGGACCAAAGACAAAACATACACTGTTCAATAATTTTTGGTGACTTAATGTCACTGGCTTGAAACCATTAAAATTAAAGTGCTATAATAGTAGTATCAAGGCCTTAAAGGATTTTGGTCATGTACTTAAATTTTTTTTATGGCCCACTAAAGTTTTTTCAAATGCGTGTTCATTCAAAGAAAAATGCTTTATCATATTGATATACGGTTTCATCACTTGCTGTCTTCAATTTTGATGACAAATTTCTTCATATTGATGAAGCTTTTCTTCAATATGATGAAACATATCATCGAAAATGAGAAAACAAGTGATGACACATTTCATCATGTCATCAAAAAGTGTCATCAATATGCCTTTCAACCACTACTTAGTTAGATAACGTTAAACGATTGCTAATGTGTATATGTAAAGATTCAACATTTTTTGTTATATACATACATACATATATATTTTAAAACATTTGCTTATGGGGGTTTTGCATACACACACACTTTATTATTGTATATTATCCCTCTCTTTTCCTTTCCCATATTTTAGCAGAGGCTAAGCCCAACGAACAAGAGGTCCGGCGTTCAAATCTTGGTGTATACGAAAAAAAGATGTAAAGGTTTTAAAAACATACAAAAAAAAATGTAAGCTTTTAAAAATAGAGAATACCAAACAATTGTAAATAAATTAAAATAAATTAAATAAAATCAAATCAAATAACAAAGAAGAAATTGATTTTTTTCCCTTATTTTTCCATTTTCAAATAAAAAAAATGTTATTGATGACACCGCTTCATCAAATTGATGGCAAGTTACATTGGACGAAAAATGATGTAACATTTCATCATATTGATGTAACTTTTCATCATATTGATGTAACTTTCATCAATATAAATAAGCTTTTTCTCTGAGTGTAGAAGAACAAATATTTGCTTTTGTTTTTTTTTTTTTTTTTGTCTCAAACAAAATAAATTTTCGTAATTTGTTATTAAAGTTTTGGCTGGGATGGTTATAAACTTTTTTTTTTTTTAAATACTTAAAAACAATTTTTTTTTTCCTTGTGTGAATATAAATTATTTAGGACAATGAACATGTATATTATTCTTCCAGAAAAAATCTACAATATAAAATATATTCACAGCTGAAGCCTTTATTTAATAACTACTACGAATATGCGTCACTAACACTTATGTTTTTACTTACGTAAGAATCAATTGTACACTGAGGGAAAAAAGCATATTTAAATCAAAAATGTTGAACTTTAAATTAAACAGGCTGCATTTACAAAAAAAAAATAAAAGTTAAATATTCATTATGATCGATTGTAAAATAATATTTTTAAAATTGTCACATTTTTGTTTTAAGCTTTACCAACTTTAAAAGTTACGTATATGATGTCATTTAAATTCGTTACAAATTAATTTAAATTTGAATTTTTGTTAAAAAAAAAACAATATTGTTTCACGCCTACTTATGTTAAACAATTTTATTTTCTAACATTTCGAAGCCATGTGTCAAATTTTAAGGTCGTTTCTTGGAAAAATGGCTAAAATGACTAAACAAAAAAACTGTTTTTTGTGAAACTGAAAGTAAATTTATTTTTTATACAGTCTATTTTGTCTTGCTACAAAGGGTTTTATATAATTCATAGCTTTATTTATATACAAAATACATAGGGTTATTAATAATACTTACATAGCTTTATTAAAATATTTTGTTTTATTTATGACATACTATTGGTTTAAGACAGCATAAAAATAAAATTACATAAACGTTAAATAAATATCGACTTAAATTTTAAATTAAATGGAACAACTTTATTTTTTTACCATATGTAAAATTAATAACATGAAAATATTTAAAATAAGCACTCGTAGAAACATTTTTTTATTTCGTCACTGTTTTTTATTTATTTTATAAAGTTGTTTCAGCTTGATTTTATTATGATTATTTTTTTTTAGTGTAGTAGATTTACAAATGATTCCATTTAATTCCAAATCTATAAACTGAATATAATAAAATACATAAAAACTATTCATATCTGCAAGACGAATAATTGTTTATGCGGAAAGTCTTAAAGAAACAACGTTCTAAGATTTAGAAAAATCAGTGCCTTTAAATCTAGAAATGAAACTGTATTAAACACCAAAATATAATATAATTTTTTATGATCATTTTGAAAGGATGCCTTCATAAAACGCATGTTTAACTTAACCTTCTTTAGTAACTAAAAATCTTAACTCTATAATCATAATTTTTATGATATCATTAAAAGTTTCCGTTCATACATAGTTTTGTTAGTACTTATATAATAGGGTGGAGCAAAGTTTCCTTTTTTCAAATTTCAAAATCGTTGAGTTCGGAATAGTTGCCTTTAAGGGTCAATATTAACACACACAAGTAAAAAAGTTAAATTCGACTTGGCCGAATCTATGAATACCCTCCACAATGCCATTTTTAAGTGATAGTAAATTTTCCAAAGTGAAAAAGATAAAATTTCTGACTAGAAATATTTTATTTAGTGTAAAAAAAATTTTTTCTTTTTAAGTAATTTTTGAAAAAAAAATATAATTAACTAAATTTTTTTTTGAGTGTAAAATTTTTTTTAGTGTTAAATTTTCTTCGAGTTAAAATTTGTTTTAGTGTTAAAATATTTTTAAGTAACAAAACTACGTTGTAAAATATTTTTGTGAATTAACAATGTTTTTAAAACATGTTTAACGGGTTTTCAACACGTGAATTTAAGGTGAAACTAATCTGAAATTCACGGTTTTGCTAATAACTTTTGAACCACTAGACCGATTAGGCTGAAATTAAATACGGGTCAGGCCAGGGCAACGACAAATATATGTATTTGCCAAAGCATCCTCACAATTGCCTTTCGAAAGTTAGCGTTTTTTATCTCGTAAATTCATGAAAAACCCTTGCCGAAATTCAGTCTTTTGCTCATAACTTTTGAGCCACTGAACCGATTTCGCTGGATTGCAATACAAACTTGACCAGGTAAATGGTCAACATATATGCTTAACTTCAGGAGCCTCCATAAAGTCTTTTAAAAGTTATCGTGTTTTTAACAGACAGACAGACGGACATCGCTATATCTTAAAATCGATCGAGGATCGTGAATAAATATACTTAATGGGGTCCTAGACCAATATTTCGAGGTGTTACAAACGGAATGACAAACTTATATATTCATATTTTGTAGGCAAAAACAAATGAAAAACACACTTAAAACTAGTGAATAAACAATTGAAAACCATCCCAGTAATTATTCATTAGTTTTAACAAACATCAACATTTATTTTTTACTGTTGACAAAATTTTCTAAAATAAATAACACAAAACATTAAAAAATTACGGTATCTTCATTATTTTTTACCAAAAAATTCGAAAAAAATAACCTACGAAAACATTAAAAATTAATGATAGTTCGTTTGTGTTTTTCTGATTGAAGAAGAAATTGTGTCTTCTAAAGATTAAATTAAATGTGGATTTACCCTAGACCATGGTTTCTGTAGCCACTTCTACGTCATCAGTAGGCAATTACATTAAATTGATTATTTGATATTTGCTAGAAAAATTCTTTATATGTTTTTTTTTTTATCAACAGACTAGCCTGACATGAGCTTCGAACCTGTGTCATTAAATCACTCATGTTTTTGTAAACCGAAGCTCTAAGTTCTGTTATTTTTACCAACAAATTCCAAAAAAATAACCTACAAAAACAATAAAAATTAATGATTTCGTAGGTTATTTTTTACAATTTTCTATTGAAGAATTTTTTTAAAAAATTTTAATAAAATTTTGAGGAATCGATCCCTCAATCAACTACATTCTGGCCAGACACTCTACCCATCGTGCCAAAGTCACTTGATACAAACATATTTTTATATTTCTATAAATAATTTTTTGATTTTTTTTTTACAAAAAAATAACCTACTTGTGTAGGTAAAAACTAATGATATCTCATTAAAAAATACCAACAATTTAAAAAAAAATTACTTACACAAATCATTAAAAATTGAAAGAATAATCAGTAGTTTTTACTTACAGAACAAAAATAAATGACTTTAAAAATTAAATGTTAATGAAAGTCTTTATTTTTTAGTGTGTTATTTTTGAAACAAATGATAGAAGTAGTCATTAATAAAAACTGAACATCAAACAAATGTTTTTTTCTTTTAAAAACGACTAAACGTAAAATTTTTTAAATAAAATTAACTACAAACAGTTAATGACATAAGTTTTTAAGTGTACCCTCTATCACTAGAGTGGAGGGTATAAAAAGTATTGGACCTGTAGATTTTTTTTTATCATAAGAGCACATTTTCAGTAATGTACAAAAACTAACATATATTTTAAGTTAAACAAAAAAAAATATATTTGTTTACTTCGTTCGGAACTTTCAGATTTTTAAGTCAAAAAATTTGCTGCACCCTATTTTTTAATCAGTGACAGAACAATTTCACATGTAGAAGAAGTGTTAGTGTATGCATTTAATCTCTTTGGTCGTAAAACACATGCCTCATTAGTGGTTGACTTGGAAATTTAACAGTAATTCACACGCATACACACACACTTAATTTGTATATAATTAAGAAACAAATTATTTGACTTTAATATATTGAGCAAAAGAAAAGTTATGTTGCCATTGACAAAGGAAGTATCCAACGTCAATTTTATTAAAATATCCCGAGTAAAAAAAAATTGTATGGTAAAACATGTTATCTTATAAAATTATATATAATTTATTGGATCTGATTTTGCTAAATTTCATCCGAAAATTGGCCGCGCCAAAGTTATCTCATAACATCATATAATATATGAAGTTACAGTTTAATATTTGATTGTATGTGATTTCATCCGGAAATTGGCCGCGCCAAAGTTATCCCAAATTATCTATTATCATGATTTTGTATTAAATATGGTATAATATGATGTAATTTCATCCGGAAATTGGCCGCGCCAAAGTTATCTTAAAATATCCAATATCATGATTTTATATTAAATTGGATATTATATAATGTAATTTCATCCGAAATTTGGCCGCGCCATAGTTATCTTATAATATCTGATATCTTGATTTTATAAAAAAATTATTGGATACATTTTTATCCAAAAAATGTTTCTGTTTTTAGATTTATTTTTAGATATAATAATGTCAAACTGAAAATAACCCGAGTAAAAAAGAGTTATATATATCCGTGACAAATTAGATCCCAAATATGGTGGACACAATTGTTTCAAATATTATCTTCGGTTATCCTACAAGATCTGAACAAATAATGTTATATATAATATGATACGCAAAATGGGTCTATCTAGTTTTATCAGTTTGATCCGGACTGATACAATATAAAATAAAATGAGACTAAAAGACATAAATATATGTAGTTAGATATTGCTCTACATAAAGAACATATTTGTGTATATAACACTACATAAAGTGCATATGATTATATATAATGTTATCCAACTTATATGACGTTATAAAGATCAATATATGATCAGTTATAATGGTTTTAAATTATATTTAATCGTATCAGTTTTTTCCAACTGATATAATTATATAGACCCAATTCACGTATCACATTATATATGAGGTTATCCCGCTAGATCATAAAATATACCCGTAGATAATTATTAAAGTAATTGTATCCGCCATATTTGGGATATAATTAGTCATGAACTTTTTTTCTTTTTTTACTACCCGAGTAAAAAGGAATTTATATAAATGTATATTATTTTATATGTTTTTATAAAACCATATACAACTATATGAGTCAAAGTATAAAATTATATCTTACTTTAAAATTTTCCAATTTTTTTAAATGATGTCATATAAAATCATATCTAATTATATTGTTCATAATATATTAATATAAATGGTAGATGTAATCATACGTTGCACATAAAACTTAATCCGATTTCATACATTATTATACATGACTTTATATCTAATTATGTATAGGACTTTACTAAACAAAAAATCCAGTATCAATTTATGTATAATTATATATGACTAATATAATACCATTTAAAACTATATATGGTTCTATACTAAAAAAATTTCCAACAAAAATAATAGATATAATTATATGTGTCTTAAACGATAACATATCTGTGTTTGTATGGTACTATATATACGCAAATTTCGTCTAAACTCAATATATATTTATAAATGGTCGCATATGTAATGGAATATATATTTTGATATAATCATGTATAAAAAAAATATTTTTTTGACCAAACAACTAGCCATATATAATTATATATGCCAGTATTTCAAAATTTATTTTTGTGTGTCAACATATATGGTTATACAAAACTTTTTATTGTATCATATAAGATTACATATGATTTTTGGAAACCCGAGTTCGATTCCCGGCCCAGTCGAGAAAAAAAAGTTTTTTTTAAATTTTTTTTAAATAGACGACACTTTTTTATTGCGTTTAATTTTTTTAGAACTAAAAAATTTTCATTTTTGGAATTTTTGCAATCATTTTAAAAAAATTATTTTTATTTTATACAGTTATATATAACTATATTTGATTTATTATAAAATTATCTATAATTTTTGGGAACCCGAGTTCGATTCCAGAAAAAAAATATATTTTTTTTATTTTTTCTAAATAGAAAACACTTTTTTATTGCATTTATTTTTTTTTAGAACTACCTACAAATTTTTCTTTTTTTGAATTTTTGCAATCATTTTTTAAAAATTATATTGCTGTTATATAGTTATATATAACTATATTTAATTTATTATAAAATTATCTATCATTTTTGGGAACCCGAGTTCGATTCAGAAAAAAATATATTTTTTTAATTTTTTTTTAAATGGAAAACACTTTTTTATTGCATTTGTTTTTTTAGAACTTAAAAAATTTTACTTTTTGAATTTTTGCAATCATTTTTAAAAATTTATATTGCATTTATATAGTTAATAATAGCTATATTTGGTTTAAATTATCAAATTATCAATGATTTTTGGAACCCGATCTCAAATCTAATTCTGATTTCCTGATTCCATGAAAAATTTCAAAATTATAAGCCAAAGTCTTATTTCACTTTGGAAGCCTAGGACTTGGAAATAAGGCATACCGCTACATTAAAATTATTGTTTAAGCTTACCATGGAAGCCCCTAATAGCGCTGTACGTCATTCCATTTTTTTTTTTTTGCAAATTTTATCAAAAATTTTCTAAGTCTTTTTTGAAAATTGTGTACAAGTGAATAACATATTTAATTGGATGTAATCATATATTACTATATGTTAGATCAATTTGATATAATTAGATACGATCAATTTATTTAAAACTAAGTCTTTTAAAGTTGTTATTTGCTAACAACGTCCGCTGGTCTAGAGGGTAGAGATTGCGATTACAAAACGGAAGACTTGTGGTTCTAATCCCCGTCCGTTCGAAGTTTTTTTTTTTTTATTTTCAGTTTGACATTATTATATCTAAAAATAAATCTAAAAACAGAAACATTTTTTGGATAAAAATGTATCCAATAATTTTTTTATAAAATCAAGATATCAGATATTATAAATAACTTTGGCGCGGCCAAATTTCGGATGAAATTACATTATATAATATCCATTTAATATAATATCATGATATTGGATATTTTAAGATAACTTTGGCGCGGCCAATTTCCGGATGAAATTACATCATATTATATCATATTTAATACAAAATCATGATAATAGATAATTTGGGATAACTTTGGCGCGGCCAATTTCCGGATGAAATCACATACAATCAAATATTAAACTGTAACTTCATATATTATATGATGTTATGAGATAACTTTGGCGCGGCCAATTTTCGGATGAAATTTAGCAAAATCAGATCCAATAAATTATATATAATTTTATAAGATAACATGTTTTACCATACAATTTTTTTTTACTCGGGTAGGGAAATAAAAAAAAAAAAAAACTTCGAACGGACGGGGATTAGAACCACAAGTCTTCCGTTTTGTAATCGCAATCTCTACCCTCTAGACCAGCGGACGTTGTTAGCAAATAATAACTTTAAAAGACTTAGTTTTAAATAAATTGATCGTATCTAATTATATCAAATTGATCTAACATATAGTAATATATGATTATATCCAATTAAATATGTTATTCACTTGTACACAATTTTCAAAAAGACTTAGAAAATTTTTGATAAAATTTGCAAAAAAAAAATTGGAATGACGTACAGCGCTATTAGGGGCTTCCATGGTAAGCTTAAATAATAATTTTACATGTAGCGTATGCCTTATTTCCAAGTCATAGGCTTCCAAAGTGAAATAAGACTTTGCTTATAAATTTGAAATTTTTCATGGAATCAGGAAATCAGAATTAGATTTGAGATCGGGTTCCAAAAATCATTGATAATTTGATAATTTAAACCAAATATAGCTATTATTAACTATATAAATGCAATATAAATTTTTAAAAATGATTGCAAAAATTCAAAAAGTAAAATTTTTTAAGTTCTAAAAAAAACAAATGCAATAAAAAAGTGTTTTCCATTTAAAAAAAAAATAAAAAATATATTTTTTTCTGGAATCGAACTCGGGTTCCCAAAAATGATAGATAATTTTATAATAAATCAAATATAGTTATATATAACTGTATAAAAGAAAAATAATTTTTTAAAATGATTGCAAAAATTCCAAAAATGAAAATTTTTTAGTTCTAAAAAAATTAAACGCAATAAAAAAGTGTTTTCTATTTAAAAAAAATAAAAAAAAAACTTTTTTTTTCTCGACTGGGCCGGGAATCGAACTCGGGTTTCCAAAAATCATATGTAATCTTATATGATACAATAAAAAGTTTTGTATAACCATATATGTTGACACACAAAAATAAATTTTGAAATACTGGCATATATAATTATATATGGCTAGTTGTTTGGTCAAAAAAATATTTTTTTATACATGATTATATCAAAATATATATTCCATTACATATGCGACCATTTATAAATATATATTGAGTTTTGACGAAATTTGCGTATATATAGTACCATACAAACACAGATATGTTATCGTTTAAGACACATATAATTATATCTATTATTTTTGTTGGAAATTTTTTTAGTATGGAACCATATATAGTTTTAAATGGTATTATATTAGTCATATATAATTATACATTAATTGATACTGGATTTTTTGTTTAGTAAAGTCCTATACATAATTATATATAAAGTCACGTATAATAATGTATGAAATCGGATTAAGTTTTATGTGCAACGTATGATTACATCTACCATTTATATTAATATATTATGAACAATATAATTAGATATGATTTTATATGACATCATTTAAAAAAATTGGAAAATTTCAAAGTGAGATATAATTTTATACTTTGACTCATATAGTTGTATATGGTTTTATGAAAACATATAAAATAATATACATTTATATAAATTCCTTTTTACTCGGGATGTATTTAAAAACTAATGTGCACACGCAGAGAAGAGATATAATCGTCATAATATGATAAAAAAATTTTATCAAAATATGTTTATGGCAATCAATAAATTTTTATAGCACTCATAGTATGGTGCTAAATTATAACTTTACGATTATTTATGATCATAACATGATTTCTATGTTATGGTTGCTACAAACAAATTATGATAAAATCTTAAATTATAATAAGGCGCTCTTAATATGATACTATTTTAAATGAAAAAAACAGTGGAATGGATTTTAAATAAAATGTCGCTTGTTTTAAGTAAATATTCACTGGAAATTATCAATTGTGGGTTAACTTTTTTCGTATTGAAGAGAGATGCATTTTTAGAATGGCTTTTTTAACATAATCGACCGGCATGAATCTCTGATTTTGTGCAACTATAATTTCGAATTTTGTAAAATCATGCCCGCAAACTAAAAACAATTTTAAAAGAGCGTTTATTAATTTTCTCCTATTTTACGCGTGCAACTTAAGAAGGAGGGCTTTTACGCCACAAATATATAAAAAAAACTATTTTGGTTTTATATAAAAAAATACACACACACTAACATTTTGTTTGTGTTTGTAGTCAAAGAGTAAAACTACGTTTTGAAATCCTATGATCAACAAAAATTTTAATTTAACATTTTATTCATTCGTCACAACTATTACAAACAAACGAAAACACGTTTGTATCTGAATTTAATTTTATATCCACTCAAAGATATTATTATTAATATTTTTTTTTTTTTTTTGAATAACAGCCTGTATTTGACAACTCTTTATTTTTTTATCCTCAAAAAAAGAAAAAAAAAAAAAATGTAGCAAAATGTTGCACATCATAAGAATATAGCCAAAGGGCTGGTAAAAATAAAAAAAATATTACTATGATGGCTACAAAATACAACTAAAAAATAAAATATAAAATAAACGTATCAGTTATATATAGTGTTGAGCTTACATTTTAACTGTTGCCGCAAAGACATTCGAAAGAAACGAAAAAAAAAAAAAAATATGATGATGATGATTCCACTTGCCCAGAGGACAAGAGAAATATAAACTTCTACCATATTTTTTTTACAGAAAAAAAAAAATATGAAATAAAATAAATTCATATAAAAACTCTATATTTTACAAGGATAATATGATGACATAAATATGAATATTACGTTTTTTTCTTTTTTTCTTCTTCATATTTGTGAACAATGAATGACAAAAAAAGGAAAGAAGGATCCTTTGAACAAACACAGAATTAAATTAAATCAAAATACATATTGTGACAGATTTCTTGTTATTTTATTAAATTAATTCCCTGCGGATAGAAACGCTGTATCCCGCAAATTGTTTAATCATTTTAGCTGTTGAAATTTTTTGATATCCCAAATATCTATTTGTATCTATCCATAACACAAATTGAAAACTTCAAAATCTGTGTATATGTTTGTGTGTGTGTGTGTTTGTAATGTCCTCTGTATTCGTCCACTTCATTAAATACAATATACGAAAGAAAAGTTGGTCGGCGCTATGCAATTTGCACATTTTTAATTAATTTTAAACACCAACCTGTCGATTTGTGTCTACATATTTGCCAGTTATCTCCATCGATATCCTGTATCAAACAAAAAGGATTAAGTTTAACCAACCGTGTTTGTTGAAAAGTTTAAATACCAAAAATCTTGTATAACTTTAAATGTTCTAATTTAATTATGTAGTGCCATCAAAGATGAAAGAAACTGAATTGTATTTCAATGTAGGTACATTAAACGGAAATAAGTGTGAACCGTTTTACTTACAAACGTTTTACTCACAAAAAAATTTAGAAAAAATATAAACATTAAAAAGAAAATATGTAAAACTGTTTAAAGAACATTAAATTTTACCATTAAACACATTTAAATTGAGTTTGGGTCGCTGTGAAAAAATGCGTGTCCATTTTGTCTATCCTTCACAACTCCTTTAAATTAAAAGGAGTTGTGTTGTGTTGTACAATACATTCAAAAAATTATGTTAGTAAAATCAACTGAAAATGTCAGTTAAAATAACTACTTTGTAAGTTGTTTTGTGGTCAACTACTTTTTGAGTTAAATCAACTAACAATGTTAGTTATTTTAACTGACAAAAAACAACTGACTTATGTAGTAAAAATTACTTACATTTGTAGTCAAAACAACTAATATGTAGTAAAAAAAAAATAAACAATATATAATTTTTTTTTTCAAAAAATTTTTCAGAAAAAAAATTGCAGACCAAATTTTTTCAAAGTTTTTTTTTTTTTTTTAAAAAGTTGTGAAAAATAAAAAAAAAACGGAAATTTATTTTTTTTTTTTTGAAAAAAATTTTAAAACTTTTCAGATATAAAAAAAATAAAATTAAGTACTTTAAATAACTGTTACTACATTACACTGAAAAAAAAGACATAACTAAAATTAAGGAAAAAATGTCTTTGAAAATTTATCATGAATTTTCCTAAAATTTAGTTAAATTGAACTTAAAAATGAGAAATTTTCTTAACTATGAGGAAAAAATTTTAGTTCATTTACTTATAATTAGTTCATAGTTTTCTTTAAATGGATTTTTTTAATATTAGGAAAAAAAATCTTACTGCCAAAGAAATTTTCCACAAATCTAAGAATCGTATCTTTATTTTTAAGACATATTTCTTAAAAAACAATTTAGTTCAAGTTTAGTTAAAATTTACTAAAAAAAACATCACCGTATTTCTCTTCTTTGAATTGAGGATGTGTACTTCTTAGAATTTAGTTAATGACTTCTGAGAATTTAGTAAATAACTTCTTAGAATTTAGTTAAAAATTCAAAATGGCGATATCTCGAAAACTAAGCGAGATAGAGCGAAACGGATGAAATTTTCAAAAGAAAGACTATGAAGAAAAATATGGAATAGCCTAGCTCTGCATATCTGTCGGGGTCTCAAGACCCTAATTTTAGATCTAAAATTTGAAATTCCCGAGATTTTATATATGCACATATCTCGGTAAATATTGCCTACACGAGAAAAGGTTCAACGGCATTTTTGTAGCTCTTGACTCGTAGAACACTTCCGCAAAATACCCGAAAGCCCTCCGATTAATAGTTTTTGATTTATCCGGTTTTTAAAATTCTCAAGACCCTATCAGGCCCCTTATTACCGTATCTCAAAAACTAAGCAAGTTAGAGCGAAACGGACACAAATTTTGGTTCAAAATCTATGGGACCCTTAAAGGACCCAACGGGGTCTCTAGATAAATGGGGTCCGAACCCATGGGTCCAGGGTCAAGACCCAATCTATTTCTAAAATGTGAAGTATAATTTTTCCCATTTTCTAGTTAAAATTGGCTTATAATTAAGTAAATTTGTTTTCCTTATTTTTGGGAAAATTATGAACTAAAACCAAGAAAAAAATCTTTGGAGCCAAATCATTCCCTCTTTTTCTCAAAATTGAGTTCATTTTCCCAGATTTTAGTTCACTTTTATTTTGAGTGTACAGTACTTTTTTGTTAGTTATTCAAAAAAAACGACTCAAAATAACCAACAGAAATAGTTGTTTGATATTTTTCATACAAAAATAACTGACTTTGTAGTTAAAAACAACTTACTACTGTAAAATATACAAACAACTAACATGTAGTAACTTACATAATTTTCTGAGTGTAGGAACAGATTCCTATTGTAGTAGATTCTAAAATAGTATATTTTACGGTAATCACAATTTTCAATATAAAAAAAAAACTACTTGCTCTAGAAAACAATTGATTTTGGGACAATTTTAAACAAAAATCAATAATTCCGAAATGCTAAGTAGAATCAATTGCAGGGTAACATAATGGGTTCTGGAATCGATTATTATATTTTGTTTTTAAAATTCTAAGCTTCACCTATTCAATGCAACAAAAATGTTTTCAATATTTTTTGCACAAGAAAATTTATGACTTTTGGAGTGAAGTCCCTATACCGCAATTTGCAAAAATTCTACCACACTTACAAAATTCTTCAAAGGATTTCATTCCCCAATTCGATTTGGCATTTCTAATGAAAATTTGGTTATTGCGTTCCACAATCACAAATTAGCATCACCATTTTAACCATTAGGGCACACTGGGCACGTGACCAGTCACCGACCTAAGGGGGCCCGAAATGTCAATAAATTTGCTCATACCAAAATGGAGCAAAATTTTTATTTATATGGTGTTTCTGTTAAACGGACGAAACAATACACGAACGAACGCTACCCGTACGAATTCGTAATGATATCAGTTTCCATAACATTTTCGTTTGATTACGTTATTTTTTTTTTCGTTAGTTACGTTTGTCTTGACCATTTGTCAAATTACAGTATTGCCACAAAGTTTTTTTTAGTTTTTGTTTATTTTTTTCATATAAAAATTATCTAAACTAAACGAAGTGGCAACATCAACACATCAGCTAAAGAAAACAGCTGATCAAATTTCATGTTTATAAAAAAAAAACACAATTATAATCAAATCAGAGTTTTTTATTTATTATAGCTAAAAAGTTAACACAATTTTAATAAAAAACAAATGAAAACAATAATTTGTATGATGACCCGTGGCTTTTAAATTGTTAATATAAATTGGTCAAATCCGTCTTTTTTTCACTAATTTGTTTTAATATACATTTTTTTCAAAGCATTTAGTTATAAAACATTCACATTTTTTAATTTTATAAATTAATATTACTTATTTTTGTTATAAATTCACATTTTCCACTTATTTTGTTAAATATTACACAAAAAACTCCTTAACGAATGGTATTTTTCATTCGTGTGGTTTTGGCGTTTTTGACATTTCAATTCGTGTTGTAGAAACGGAAAAATATGAAGAAAAATGACCACTTTTACGTTTTCGTTCGACTAAAATGACATCCGCAATACAGAACCTCAAATTGAGTTTCTTATGTCATTTGGACGAACGAAAGTGAAAATTCGTAATAAGAAACTGGACATTAATTTGTTTTTAAAGAAAATTACACATTTTCTTACAGAAAAATTCTTAGAATCTAACAGATTTTTTGTATACATATGAGACTTTTTCTAAAGGAGAAATTTGTCCTATATCAAAAGCCTCAAATTCATAGAAAGTTTAAGATCCCGTGTAAAAAAAAAAAAAAAAAACACAACTCCTTTGATAAAAACATATATGGATCATATGTAAATGGATCTAATCAGATCTACTCCATATATATTTATATCTGCTTCAGATATTTTTTGATCCGTAAATTGAGTCTATCTGGCATATTGAAGAGGCCATAAAAAAGAAATCCTATCTGCCTTTACATAAGTTATGCAGCATAACACTTTGGTGACTTTGTCTATTTGATGGTCTACTTTCTTAAGGTGCTAAAGCCATTGAGGCTCAAAACGATGACCAGAAATTTGTTGCACAGTGAAATCGAATGCATTTCATTGTGAAGGCAATCGATTTTTTGTTCATTTAATTAACAAATCCTTATAGCGCGCTCGTGTGGGTTAGTCATAAAATTTTTTCGTAACAGTTAAGAAAATTTCCCAACTTTTAGTTAAATTTAACTAAATTGTGGGAAATTTTGTAAACTATTTTTAAGGAAATGGTGTTCCAAAATTTTGCTAGGCCTTTTTTAGGATAAGCTTTCAAAAAATTTATTAAAAAAACACCTTTTTCAGCACTTTAACAGCGAATTACTCATAATCCTGACATGATTGAGAAATTTGGGTCACAGATTTGGAATTAGCGTAACAATTACTTCTGAAATCACTTGCTACAATACAATACGAATTTTCCTGTTAAGTCTTGTAATCTTAAAAATTCAAACAAAACAACAAAATTCAAACAAAATTCAAACTTTACAACAATAATATTTTAAAGTCTCTCATAGATTAATAAAAATAGTGCCCATATTTTTTTTATATATTTGTGTATGTATGTGATATTATTGAAAGTTAAACACAAAAAAACAAATCGTTATCAATTTACATCAATTTTTTTATGCAAAAATTCAAAAAGAATAACTTTAGCCATAGACGAGACATAAAACTCTAAGTAGTCATTGATAAATGACATGAAAATACAATTGTAAAAGTTTTGCACAAAGTATGAAAACATAAAAAAAGTAGAACAAAAAACTTTTTGATATTTTAAATCAAAAACTTTCATTTTTTTTCCTCTTTCTCTCATTTCTTTTTTGCACTAATGGAGCAGTTAAATTCTTGAATAAAAAAAAAAAAGTTTTCTTTTTATCAATACCCCAAAGTCCAATAGAAGAGATCAAAAGACAATGAATCTAATTTTTAGCTAAAATTGACAGATTCAAACAAAGTTTTGTTTTAAATGGTTCAAGAATTACTAGTTGAAAGCAAAAACCATTTGCATAAATTATTTAACCAAAAACTTTGGTACACGAACAATATAAACAAAAACAAGTAGAAAAATTAAATTCGACTTGGTCGAATCTATGAATACCCTCCACAATGTTATCTGATAGTAATTTTCTAAAAAAAATTTAAAAAAATTGCATTACAAATTTTTTATTAGAAATATGTATATAATTTTGAGTCAAACTTTCTTTTAATCAATCCAATTTTTTTGAGTGTAAAAGTTTTTTGACTGTCAAAATTTTTTTGAGTCTGCAATTTCATTCAAAAAAAAAAAAATATTAATAATGTGTACATTTTTTTTTTTAGTGTAACATTTTTTTTGAGTGTAAATATTTTTTTAGTGTACAATTTCTTTGAGTAACAAATTACTTTGTAAAATATTTTTGTTGTTTTATACCTATATGTAATACAAAAAAACTATTTCACATATTTTTCTCTTTATACCCTCCACTCTAGTGATAGAGGGTATATATAAGTTTGTCATTCCGTTTGTAACACCTCGAAATATTGGTCTAGGACCCCATAAAGTATATATATTCATGATCCTCGATCGATTTTAAGACGATCAAGCGATGTCCGTCCGTCCGTCCGTCCGTCTGTCCGTCTGTCTGTCTGTCTGTTGAAAACACGCTAACTTTTGAAAGACTTTACAGAGGCTCCTGAAGTTTGGCGTATATGTTGGGCATTTACCTGGTCCGGTTGGTATTGCAATCCAGCGATATCGGTCCAGTGGTTAAAAAGTTATAAGCAAATGAGTGAATTTCGGCAAGGGTTTTTCTGGAATTTACGAGATAAAACACACGTTAACTTTCGAACGGCAATTCTGAGGGTTCTGAAGTTTAGCATATATATTTGCCGTTCCTCTGGTCCGGTTCGTTTTAAATTTCAGCCAAATCGGTCCAGTGGTTCAAAAGTTATTAGCAAAACCGTAAATTTCAGATTCGCCTCACCTTAAATTCACGGGTTGAAACCCCGTTAAACAGGTTTTAAAAACATTGGTAAGTCACAAAAATATTTTACAGCGCATTGTTGTCACTCAAAAATATTTTTACACTAAAAGAAAAAAAAAATACACTCGAAAAAAATTTTACACTCAAAAAAAATTTACACTCAAAAAAAAATTTAGTAAATTATTTTTTTTTTTAAATTAGTTAAAAAAAAGTTTTTTTAAACAAAATAAAATATTTCTAATCAAAAATGTTATTTTTTCACTCTAGAAAATTTACTATAACTTAAAAAGGGCATTGTGGAGGGTATTCATAGATTCGGCAAAGTCGAATTTAACTTTTCTACTTGTTTTATATTACCATCCTCTTCTTTAAAAACCAAAAACAAATTAACATTCAATCATACACATACTTTATTTGATTTTTTCCCGTTACATACAGTTACACTAACAATAACAAAACAATAACAAATATTTACTTGTCTAACAACTAAACTGCACCCCACCACAAGAAAACAAACAACAACAAGTTTTACAAAACTGGTATTTCACCATGCTTTTAAAACTTGTTTAACGAGTTTTCAACAGTTTAAGGTGAAACAAATCTGAAATTCACTGCTATGCTTATAACTTTTGAACCACTGAACCAATTTTGCTGAAATTCAAAACCAAATAGCCTTGGGGAACGACAAATATATATGCTAAGCTTCAGCCCCCTCAGAATTGTCTTTCGAAAGTTATAGTGGTTTTAATCTTGTAAATTCGAAAAATACCTTTGCCGAAATTTACTATTTTGCTCATAACTTTTGAACCACTGGACCGATTTCGCTGGATTGCAATACCAACCTGACCCGGTAAATGGAGAACATATATGTCAAACTTCAGGAGCCTCCGTAAAGTCTTTCAAAAGTTAGCGTGTTTTCAACGGACAGACAGACAGACGGACGGACGGACGGACGGACGGACGGACGGACAGACGGACGGACGGACGGACATCGTTAGATCGACTTAAAATCGATCAAGGATCATGAATATATATACTTTATGGGGTCCTAGACCAATATTTCGATGTGTTACAAACGGAATGACAAACTTATATATACCCTCTATCACTAGAGTGGAGGGTATAAAAAGAAAAGCGGCTAACATTAAAAAAAAGATAATTGATTGATTTATTGTTCCACAATCCAGTTTTCAAACTCCAGCTGAGCAATACAATCAAGCAACAATATCAGCATTAACATTAAATGCCACAGTTGTAATAAAAGTCACAACAAAAAAATGTGTTAATTGCTCATAAAAGTCGGGATTTATATAAACAGACAAAAACAAACACACATACACACGCACACACACATACACGCACAGACATTCATTATTGGCATAATTAAACTTTTGCCAATTAGTTCGTTATTAACATTCGTTAATAATTTTTGCCAGCAGATATTTATCTGGTTTATCGCATAAGAGGCAGTTTTATTCATGAATTCATTCATTATTCCATACTGAACTACTTTTCCGCCTGATAAATGTAATACATTTTACCAGTTTTTGTGTACAATGTACATATGAGACATTCCACATCAACTATTTTACTATGGCTATGATTTCGATACACTGTTTAATTTTTCGAACAGTAAAGATCACCTTTTTCAGTTAATTTTGTTACGAATGTTAAGTTTTGTCCTTTCTGCAATTAAAAACATATATCCCATCTTGACAACCGCAATTTATATATGTGCATTAAATGCAATGTGCATCAGCACAGAAATTGTTTCAAGCAAAAACGATTTTTTTTTATTTTCGGCTTTAAATTTTTTAATTAATTTAAATTTTTTTGATTTAATCTATTATCAAATTATACTAATTTGGATTACTTTGAAACTATTTTATTGAAAATAAATAAATTAATAAAATAGCATATTAATAGAAAATTAAAATTGCATATGAAGTTGAAATGGAGTTAAAATTTTTCAACATGAACCCCTGATTTCCTTCAATGTCTCCGAATTTGATTCTACTTTGTGTATATGTTGGGACTTATAAGACTTATACTCAGACAAAATTTGAGACCATTAACTTCCGTGGTTCCAGAAATATGACGTGTCAAAAGTCAAGAAAATCTTTTAAAGGATTAAATATAAACATTTATATCTTCAAAAGTATTTCAGCTATATTACTTCCTGATAGCTTGTTTTGAAGGTAAAACCATGCCCTTTCAAATAACATTTTGCAAAAAATTTTATTTTGGAATTTTTTTTTATTTCTGCAAAATTCGCGATTCGCGAAAATATATCTGAAAAAGCGACATTTTTAAAAATATGAAAAAAATATATGTTAACGGCTGTTATCTTAGCTACAAGCTGTAAAAATTTTGGGTTGGTGAACGTATTAAGACCAGAGACATGAATAAAAATGTGTTGCCAAGTAGGACTTTTCTATCAAATCTGATGAATATTTAATTTTTATTTTTAAATATTTTTGAAAATACATATGAGGGGGTTAGAGCACAAGGGGTTCAAGTGCCTTATATTTGATAATGAGAAAAAAGAGGTTAAAGTTAAATTGCAATAAAAAATGTTAGATGCTATCTATAATATTATTTTTTAGTTAATAGAGATCCTGAGATATATTTTAATCTAACAAGTTAAAAAAATATCGTCTTTTACACCCTTTTGCACCCAAAAATTGCATCTGAAGTAAGTAAGTCGCACTTATACCCCTTGTGCTCTAACTTTTTTTATAAATTTCTATTTAGAGCACAAGGGGTTCAAGTACCTTATTTTTAATAATGAGAAAAAACGGGTTAAAGTAAAATTGCAATAAAAAATGTTAGGTGGTATCAAGTATATTATTTTTAAGGTAATAGAGCTCCTGAGATATATTTTAATCTAACAAGTTAAAAAAATACCGTCTTTTACACCCTTTTGCACCCAAAAATTGCATCTGAAGTAAGTAAGTCGCACTTATACCCCTTGTGCTCTAACATTTTTTTATAAATTTGTAAATTGGTAAAAGGAAAACCACATTTTATTAAGAAAATCTGTAATGGTTCTTTGTTTAATTTTTTAGTCGTCATAATCAGATTCCATGACATCATTGGGCTCATCTTCATCTTCATTAGGGCATCCCGTCAAATCTAAACTTTCGAATTTCGTATCATAATACCTGCCGAAAATTATTTAACCAAATCTGGCTCAAAAATTAGGAATTTTTGAGTACTTTATGGGAAAATTTTTTTAAAAATTACACTTTTGGTCCACAGATGCTGATTTTCAAACATAAAAATTATTTTTAACCAAATTGGTCTTAAAAGTTAAATTTTAATAATTGCTTGGAGCACAAGGGGTTTAAGTGCCTTAAATTTAATAATGGGAAAAAAGAGGATATAGTTAAATTGCAGTAAAAAATGTTAGATGATATCTAGAATATTATTTTTTAGTTAATAGAGATCCTGAGATATATTTTAATCTAACAAGTTAAAAAAATACCATATTTCACAAATACAAGCACCCAAAAATTGCCTCTGAAGTATGTAAGTGGCACTTATACCCCTTGTGCTCTAACCTTTTTTATAAATTTCTAAATTTTGAAAAGAATGTTAGTTATTTGTAAAAGGAAAACCACATTTTATTACAAAAGTCTTTAATGGTTCTTTGTTTAATTTTTTAGTCGTCATAATCAGATTCCATGACATCATCGGGCTCATCTTCATCTTCATTAGGGCATCCCTTGAAATCTAAACTTTCGAATTTCGTGCCGTGATACCTGCCGAACAATCGACATGGAGTAGCTAATTGTGGGAAAATTTATGAAAAATTTTTGCAAGGTCATTTTTAGTCTGCAACCAGCGGTCAAAGTTTAAAAAATTACGTTTTTGGACCAAAATTTATATCTGAAATATTTAACCAAATCTGGGTCAAAAATAAGGAACTTTTGCGCGTTTTATGGGAAAAATATTTAAAAAATTTCAAAATTGCGATTTTGGTCCACAGATGCGTATTTATAAACATAAAAAATATTTTTAACCAAATTTGTCTTAAAAGACGAAAAATGTTGAGTATTTTATGCGAAAAATTTTAAAAATAAACCCACGATTTTGGTCCAAAAAAGCTGATTAGCATCTGTGTATCAAAATCTTTGATCAGCATTTTTGAACGAAAATCGTGTTTTTTATATTTTTTTAATATTTTTTAGATAACTTGCTTTACATTTTCCAACTTTTGGGACCAATTTGGATAAAAAAAATAATATTTATGTTAAAAATCAGCATCAATGGACCAATATTTTTTTTTTGGGATTTTTTTTATTTTTCGTATTATGTACGCAAAAATTCCTAATTTTTGAGCCCAATTTGGTCAAAAAATTCGGACATGAATTTTGGTCGGAAATCGCCATTTTTTCACACTTTAACCGCTGGTTACAGACTGAAGATGCTCTTGCAAAATTTGATTACTATTACAACAAGAACTTCTCGGAATTCAACCACTTGTCCAAGTGAAAAACTAAATCTTAATAGTTGCTTGGAGCACAAGGGGTTTAAGTGCTCATTAGTGTGGTTCATATATGGCACTTTTTTTTTTTTTTGGATTTTTGTATGGGGCACCCGGAATATATATTAAGCATCATGAAAAACTGACCCGTGATTTTTTTCAAATTTTTTCATTAATATTTAGGGGTCGCTACCAGGCCCTAAACTTTGGGTCATAAAAAAAAATTTTTCACACAATGAAAAAAAAAAAATTTCGTTTTTTTTATATATTTTTTTTTATTATAATTTAACTTCATTAGCTTATTAACGGCAAAAGATTTCATTTTGGTGGGACAAGTTTTTCAGTTCCAAAATTGACCATGAAAAAAAAAATTGAGGCTGGTTGGGGTCTTACTCTAAAATTTTTTTTAAATTTTTTTTTTTTTAGTTTTGATAAGCTTACGCTATAGGTCTTTAGTCCCTCTTGATACTACATTCTTCGTAAAAATTTTTGTTCTTTCCGAAACATCATTAACATGCGGCGAAAATCAAACGGATATTAAAAAAAAAAAAACATATTTTCAATGTAAATTTTGGAAATTACATACTTTTCCGACCATATCGAATTTTTGTTTGCCGTTAATAAGCTGGATTAGCTTATCAAATTATAATTAAAAATTAAAAAAAAAAAAATCGATTTTTTTCACCGTTTTTTTTTTTTTTTTTTTTTTTAATATCCGTTTGATTTTCGGCGCATGTTAATGATGTTTCGGAAAGAACAAAAATTTTTACAAAGAATGTATTATCAAGAGGGACTAAAGACCTATAACGTAAGCTTATCAAAACTAAAAAAAAAAAAAAATTTTAAAAAATTTTAGAGTAAGACCCCTCCAGCCTCAATTTTTTTTTTCATGGTCAATTTTGGAACTGAAAAACTTGTCCCAACAAAATGAAATCTTTTGCCGTTAATAAGCTAATGAAGTTAAACTATAATAAAAAAAAAAATATAAAAAAAACGAAATTTTTTTTTTTTCATTGTGTGAAATTTTTTTTTTTTATATACCAAAGTTCAGGGCCCGGTAGCGACCCCTAAACCTTAATATAAAAATTTGAAAAAAATCACGTGTCATTTTTTCACGGTGCTTAATATATATTCCGGGTGCCCCATTCAAAAATCCAACTTTTGTTTTTATGAACCACCCTAGTGCTCATATACCCCTTGTGCTCCAAGCAAAACAGGTATTTTAGTAACAAGAGCTAGAAATGGTCGCCATATCTCGCTAACGGATAAGAATTTCACATTCACCTCTTGTGCTCTGAACTTCTGTGAACTTCACCTACTAATTCCATATGTTAACTCAATTTTTTTAAAAAAGTCACTTGAACCCCTTGTGCTTTGAGCCCCTCATATAATAAAACGGTGAAAAAAGTAAAGTTTATGGTACAGACGGGTACTACACATAGATACAATATAACATGAATATTTATCAATTACGCTACTCTACAAAAATCAACTTTGTTTTGCACAGACTCCTAGAATACATTTGCTAAAGTATTTTGACCTCCTTAACACGAATCTGTCATCATAAAAAATTTATAAAATCCCCTTTTCGAGATAAGACCTTTTTTGCGGTCCATGCCGATAAAAACCAACGAATGACTTTATATTTAGGGTTTTCACAGTAACGATTAAATTTGCCATTTTTAGTTTGGTATTTGGCAAATGTGCCAAACGTCAAAAAAATGCCAATTTGAATGTGGCATATTTTTCTTAAAATGCACAACTCAAACCTTGTCTAAAAACAAAATGCCATTGTGCAAATAAAAAAAAACGTAAAAATGACAACAGCTGTGATTGTTTATGCTGTAATTTCGAACGCGGCAACAAAAACATTTATACAAAAAGAAACATACACATTTTTTGTGTTTATTTTAAAATTGTGAATGTAAAAAGTTAATTAAAGTTATTTTGTGCAAATTATTAACGAAAAGTGCGCTCACGATATGTAAAGAAAAAATGGTGGCAAATACTTGACGTTTAGTAAAATGGCAAATTTGCCAAATACCCAACTAAAAAAGGCAAATTTAATCGTTATTGTGAAAACCCAAATTGTATTTTTTTATATAAACAAATTCAAAATGCATATTATTTCAAATTCATTGAGTTTATCCGAAAATCTTTGCAAAAAATCAAAAATTTTAGCAAAATTTGCATATATTATTTGCATATACTTTTTCCCCTAATATTTTTATTTTGTAATTTTCATTGTTTAAAATACATTTTCTTAAGTCTTTTGCCCTCTTTAACGTGAATCCATTAAACGCGAATCCATCGTCATTTTTATATAATCGCGTTTTCGAAATTTGCCCATTTAGTTTTTGCAGCTGAAGCATACAAAAATATTAAACGAACAAATAATATGAGGTATGTCAATGTGAAACATTTATTATTACCTTTTTTTTTTGGGTTTGAGGGTTTAGTCTGTTAAAAAGGCCTATATGTTCAGAAGACAGTTTGATAAAATGTTTATGATGACAGATTCGTGCAGGGCAAAAACTTTCAAAAATGTGTTCTAGAAGTCTCTGCAAAAAAAGTTGACTATTGTTAAGTAGTGTAATTGATAAAAAGTTATGTTACATTGTATTCATGTGTAGCACTCGTACATCAACTTTACTTTTTTCACCGTTTTATTTTATGTATTTGCAAAAATATTCAAAAATAATAATTAAATATTCATGAGATTTGGAAAAAATTTCCTACTTGGCAACACATTTTCATTAATATATCTGGACTTAATACGTTCACCAACGCGAAATTTTTAGACCTTGTAGCTAAGAATCAAACCATTAACATATATTTTTTTCAGATTTTTAAAAATGTCGCTTTTTTTTATATATTTTCGCGAATCGCGAATTGTGCAGAAATACAAAAAAGATCACAAAATAAAAATTTTCGCGAAATGATATATTAAAAGTGATGGTTTTGCCTTAAAAAAAAAGCTATCTGGGAGTGATATAGCTCAAATACTTTTCAAGATATAAATATTTATAATTTACCCTTTAAAAGATTTTCTTGGCTTTTGAAACGTCATATTTCCAAAACTACGGAAGTTAAAAGTCTTAAACTTTGATTGAGTATTAGTCGAGCAAGTCCCTACATATATACCGAATTGCACGAAATTTGGGTCGATTGACGTCAAAAATTCAATTTTTTTTGCTATGTTGATATGGATTTACTCAATGCAGGCTTTTCTGAGATAACGGAACATTTTCGAGATCAGCGGGTGCTAATTACACTCAAAAAAAAAATATTGTAAAACTAGCAAAAAAAATTGTTAAAATTAGCAAAAAAATCTGTAGTTTTGGACGTTGCAAAAATTTTGGTAATATTAGCAAAACCATTTTGCTAATCAAAAAATTAGGAAAAAAATGGTAAAATTACAAGAATACCATTTTATTTTTGTAAAAAATCAACCTTGTAAAATAATCAAAAAATATGGTAAAATTACCAAAAAAAATGGTAAAATTGAAATAGATAAAAAAATTTGTAATTTGGTAAAAAAAACTGTTTTATTTAGTAATTTTTTTTCTCTGATTAGTAGTTGATTTAAAATTTGGTGAATATACTAAAAAAATGTTTGCCTCTTTTTGAGCACCACGTTCTTTAAATGTAGTAATAGCAGCATCAACTATTACTTCAGTTGTTGGATGGTTTCTTCGGCTTGATGGTGGCAGCATCTTCTTTTGCCTTCTTCTCAGCAGCTGTAGTTGCAGTAACTGGACTTCCAACAACATCAAAATCCAAAATGATTTTTTTTTCACTTAAACACTTTAAACAAAAAACTTAAAGAACAACACTTCACTTTTTTTATTTTTTTGCGTCATTTTTTTTAGCTTAAGTAGAACAAATGAGAATTGCGTAGTAGTCTACACAAGAAATTTCTTACATTTTCAGGTAAAATTTGTAAAAAATTAACAATTTTTTTTCGAATTTTTAATTTTTTTCACATGTATTTAAAAAAAAAAATAAAAAAAAAACTTTTGGATATTAAAGATTAGATGTCTAACTATGTGTTAACATTTTAAAAAAATAATTTTTCAAAATTATCAACTTTTTATTAACAATTTAGGTGGCAAATTTTAAAAAATTTTCATATAAAATTAGCAAAAAATATGGTAAAATTAGCAAAAAATATGGTAAAAAATATTAAAAATTGTGTAGCCTATTTTTGAGCGCACATGCAGTTGATGGATGGCTACTTTGCTATGGTGTTGGCAGCATCATCAATCTGCAATGAGTTTTTTTTTTTCACACTAGAACACTTTAAACCTTTTTTTTTAATACTAAGAAAAAAAAAATAAAAAGTATTACCATTTCTTTAAGGAAAATACTAATATTTTTGCTAAAATTATAGTAAAATAAAAAAAAGGACTAGCAAGAAAATATAGTAAAAGTACCACAAAATTTTTGTATTTTACCAATAGTAAATTGCCAAACAAAACTGTAAAAGTTAAATTTTTACAATTTTTTTTGCTAAAGTTTGGTTGAAGTAAATTACAACACCTTTTACTAATATTTTGACTAAGTTATTTTTTTGAGTGTACCCTTAAAAAAGTACCTTCTTTCAAAAAAGAAAAATACAATTGAATCTTGGAACTTTTTTTTAAATGTAAAAAAATAAAATTGTGGCATATTTTTTGATACATAAAGTTAAAGTTTAAATTTGAAAAATTCAGAACTTGTTCTGAAAATTTTTCAGTTTTTATTTTACAGAAATCTGAAAAACAACTTTTGTTTAAAAGACATCACTGTGATTCGCATAATTTGCATAAATACCCGAGTAAAAATTAAACATATACAGCGATATATAAAGTGATATAAAGATAATAAATCATATACAGTAGAATCTCGGAAATTAGAACCACTTTGTTCCTCGGGTAGTTCTAATTTCTGAAAATTTCTAATTTCTGGACATTTTTTTTTTGCAAAGAAATGATAAAATATTAATAAAAATAGTTACGACTGCTTTATTTTAACATAAAACTATCTTTTTGTTAATATTAAATTACTATAACACATTAAATTAAAAAAAAAAAAAACACTTTTAAGGGCTTTGAAATGAGAAATAACAGGCGTTACATTGATTATATCATCGTCAATGCTATTTGATCTGTCATTAAACCCATCGTCATTCCATTTTTCGATTTCTCTTACACTTATGGAATTGTGAAAATAAAAACAAAAAAAAAAGTACAGAAATTAGAACCACTGGTTCTAATTTTAGAGCGTTAACTACATACAATTCGGGTTTTCCCCTATTTAGTTTAAAAAAAACTATAAAAAAAAAATATTTGGTAGTGTAAATAAAAACAAAAAAAAAAAACTTCCAGAAATTAGAACCACAGGTTCTAATTTTAGAGCGTCCAATACATTAAAATAGCCGGTTCTAATTTCTGGACAGTTCTAATTTGTGAGAGTTCTAATTTGTGAGATTCTACTGTATAAATATTAGAACTGCCCGAGTAAAAAGTTTTGATATAATCAATAAATTGATCTACCATTTGACCCTAAAAATGTAGAATCTAAGCATATATGATTATATCCTATTAGATCCAATTTGATATAATTATTATAATAATTATTAAGATCATATTAGATCTAATATGATATAATTATATATTATTATATCTTATTAGATCTATTTTTTTATTATATCAAATTAGATAATATTTACCGTTCCATTTTTGGGATCTAACTATATCAAATTTGATCTAATAAGATATAGTTAGATATTTTTGGATCCTCCATTTTCAGGATCAAAGGATATATGGCGCCGTATTACTTTATTTAGTCGGGTGTTCTTAAACACAAGCGAAATTTTGAAAACGTGTTTTTCTAAGATGGATGGGCCCAGTTTTGTTTATTGGTATCTAAAAACTAAAAATTAAAAATTTAGAGACAATTGGATAAGAAGAACATGTGCCAAAAATCGGTTAAAAATTTTATAAGGGGAAAAAATATTTTTTTTTAGCTTGAAGGAAAAAAAAAAATTTTATAAACTTACTTTTTTTAAATAAAACAAAGGAAATACATTTCGAATATGCGATAATCTCTCTTACCAGCCAAAAGACATTGAAATCGGATGAAAAATGACAAAGTTATAAATACTTTCCCCACACCATAAAACCGTAATTTTTTTGAATGAGAACAATTTTTTTCTATTAATATATTCCAATTTGCCTTAATTTTGTTCTACATTAGTTTCAGACCTAATGGAATAATAATTTTCCCAACAATTAAAAATTAAAAAAAAAAAATCTCATATAAAAAATTACAGTAAAATGGTCTGGGGAAGTATGTATAACTTGGCGAATTTTTCTCCGATTTAAGTGTTTTTATTTTTTTTATTTTTTTTTATTTATTCAAAAAAATTTATAAAAAAAATTTTAGAAAAATATTGTTTTAAAACAACAAAATTGTTAAGCATTTGAAAACATATGCTTAAAATACAAATAATAAAATCTCAAAAAAGTGTATTTTTTTCTTGAGTCACTTTTTTTAAATTTTTAACCAATTTTTGGCACATGTTCCCTTATCCGATTGCCACCAAATTTAGAATATTTTATTTTTAGATGCTAATAAGTAAAATTGGACCCATCCAAATATAAAATTTTTTAATCAGATAATGAAATGTAGGTATTCAGACAAAAAATACAGAAAATTTTGATATTTGACCACGCCTACAAGGGCCACTCTTTGAAAAAACAAAACTTTTATTGTGCGCTAAGGGCCAATACTCTGCAATTGATTTCATATTGACACGGCATAACGTTTTTTGCTGAACATTTGGTGTGGAATGCCTTATATGTATGTGTGTAGGTACTCCAATGCAATTGTAAAATATTACCAATTGTATTTGTTATGATGATAACTCAATCCAATAATAACCGCACATGGACAACAAGACCGCCAGCCACTGTCACCACCGTTTTACCATTGCTATCGCCACAGCTACAGCCCACCATTACCCTTTACCCAGTATTATTGCAACATCAGCAACAACAACAACAACAGACTAAACGAACGACCTGACTGAATTATTTCCACCACTGCTTTTCACTTATACATATACACAGAAAATTTATGATAATTGCTTTTTTTCATAAAGCAGAGCAAAGCAACAATGCTTGTGCAATAATGAATGAATAAAAAAAAATTATAAAAATGAAACGAAAAAATTGTTAAAGTTTTGTTTAAATCCAATTTCATAAAATTTTAATAGTGTCGTTTATATAAAGTTAAAATGTTTTAAATTTTAACCTTTGCAATGTTAAACACAATACGAGTAGACTGAAAATTTACTTTCAACGAATTAGCAATAAATTTCGGGTCACCGAGTGGCTCTAGAATGGAACAAAAGAAATCTAAAGTGTAAAAAAGAACTCGAGCTAAATTTTAAAAATCATTCGGGGGATTTTGGTCTACTAAGTGTCTCTTCACAATACAGCAGAAAGCAGCAGACAGCAAGAATTTTTATACAGACCACAACAACAAAACACATGTGGAAATTTTGCTGTATGTTGCTTGCTGCTGTATTGTGAAGAGACACTTAGTAGACCAAAATCCCCCGAATGATTTTTAAAACTTAGCTCGAGTTCTTTTTTAATGACACACTGAAATTTTTATTTGTTTGCAAAGTCTATTCCATAATGCAAAAAAGTAAAAACGATTAAAAAATTTAAATTTGGCCCTACCGATTGTACGGGTACCCTACACTATGTAAACAAATTTATTGCAAAAATTTTATTTAAAAAAAAATGTTTGTGAAATTTTTTTGTTAAAAGAAATGGTAAAAGGGATTATTTTTAATATATTTTTTTTTTAATTCTCGGGAAAAAAAATTATAAAAACAAGAAAAAAGTGCGAAAAAAAATATTGGGGTAAAATAATATGTTTGTACTTGTTTAAATACCTTTCGGTATCCAATTGTGTTCACATATGCCAACCAGCAGACGAATTAAAGCATGTACAGAAAAAATGCCAAATTTATGAGTTAGAAAGTGTTAAGTGCAATATTTACCATAGTTTTGATTATTGTAAAAACCTCAGTGACATAAATCGAAAGTCGACTTATGTTTTCGATTTTTCGACTTTTTTAAACTTCTTTAATTTGGTACCCCAAATTGTTAAATAAAATACTTTTAAAAGATTAGAACCTATAGTAAATGCTTACAACAAGCCAAAAACAAACTTTTTATTTACAAAAAAATCAACTTTTTAAAAAGTTGTTAAGAGTCGAAGAAAGTCGAAAAGCCGAAAAAAGTTGTAAAGAGTCGAAAAAAGTCGAATTGTCGAAATGTCGAAAAGTCGACTTTTTAAAATTAAAAAAAAAATTAAAAAAAAATTAAAAAAAGTCGATAAGTCGACTTTTTGTTACGACTACATAACACTGCCACAGATTATCTTCTCTTGTGACACACTTCGAAAAGTAATAGGATTTCCACTCTAAAATTTTCAGAGTGCTTAGAGTATATCAAGAAATCTTTTTTAAATTTCAACTCAGTGAAACTGAAATAAATGTTATAAAAAACCGGCAGTTTTTGGAATTAAGAAAAACTGTAAATGCAGTTGTGTAAACAAGACCTTGAACCATCACTGAGCAATGTTTAAGGATTACCCCACTTTATCCGTAAAAGTTACAGAGGGTTAAAGTTGAAAAATCGATAAAAATGGCTTGAAATAATCCATAGTTTTTACATTATTTCGCTTTTTTTTTTAAGTTCTCCTTATATTTCAATCTTTTCCGGCATAACACAAAGTCAGTACATATAAGAGATTATTTTAATGTTGGTTTGATAGATGCTTCATCGCTTGGTAAGAAGTTATAAGACGGTTAAATTTTGAAACCAAAAATTAAGAGTTTTTAAATTTTCGAGGTTTTTTGATCAGGGATTTCGGCCCCCTCTATAAAGTGAAAAAAGTTGAACTAGAGTTGGTAGCTGTTGTAATTCTTAACATTTTGGAATTAATCCCGTTAATGTGCCACGAATAGTTAAGGAGTTTCAGCAGATCAAAGTTCGCAAGAAAAAACGTAATTTTTTTAAAATACCAGTTTTTCGCGAGGCACATTCGCGGTTTCATTCGAAATTTGGTGGACTCTTGCGTAAACCGAGTTTTTTGTGAGTTTACATAAAAAAATCACTGGCGGGTTTATAAAAAATAAATTGCAAAAATTTTATGGCATTTTTGAAAATTGTGCGAAATTTGCAAATCTGTTTCCTATTTTTTTAGTAGCAATTAATGCGTCATGTTCATTTTAATACACCAAAAGACGTGCCTTAACGAGTAGAACTGATTTGCTTTTTGACTTTTTACTTTAAGCCATTCTGAGCGGAAAGCGCGATGATTTTATCTAAACCTGTTTTGATCTGGCACATCCAAGGCTTTACACGAAATCGGATGAAATTTTTTTTAAATGAAAGCCCACTTGATGTGTCATCATAAAATCACAGGCGGGTTAAAACATTTTGATGATTATAGATTTTTTGGACCATATTAAATTTTCTTGTTATAAAAAAGCATCACCGATTTTTTTTTAACTACTGGTACAATGATACGATTTTCCGTGATTTTCTTCAGTAATATCAACGCGCATTGCCTAAATATGTTATAAAAAATTGTGAAACTTTTCTTTTGCCGCGAATTAATCGCGATTTTAGGTACTTAGATATTTTTTTTTTAAATCGTTTGGTCATTAAAGGGTTAAATTTATATCATATATTTTAGAAGAAATGCTATATCCTGGCATGTTTTAATAACGCATGCAACAAATGTGTAGAAAATAAAATCTTTAAAATATTTTTAAGATTTTTAAAACCGCTAAATCTTAAAACCGCCATAACTTTTGACCCCCTTGCGCGATTTAATTGACGCGAACGAATTTCTTATTCTTAAATAGCATCTAATATTTATGCCAACTTTCATCGATGTGCTATCAAAACAAAAATCACATCTTTTTTAACTCAAAATTTAAGTCTAAAACGGAACTCCTCATATGCGTAACTATGTGTATTAGGGATATAACCATTTGCATATTTTTCCAAATATCAAAAAGGACCCATCATAGTGAGAAAGTACATGGAAAATCAAAAAGAAAAGTGTCCTCTTTTTTTCGCGAATGTTCAAAAAGGTTCGGCACCGATCGCGATGAAGTTTTCGCTAATATTTTTTTCAATTGTTCAGACAACCCATATTTCTAATGTTGACAACCATACTGGTATTTTTTTCTTGTTTTATTTTTGTTGTAAAACGACGAAAAATAAAAAAAGTTGGAAGGGAAGGATTCCCACCTTAAAATATATAAAAATTTTACTTTGAGGTGTTTTAGAAATTGCAATCGGTGCCGAAGGTTTTTGGGCCAAAATGACCCCGGATAACGTTTTTTGTTCTCTGTATAACATTGCCCATATCGTTATGATAGGTTCTTATTTCGGTTATACCCCTAATGTGTATACAAAACATAAGAAAAATTAAAATGGATTTTTTTTAAAAATTAATTTTAAAATTTTTTAAAAACAAAAATTTTTTAAAAAAAAACTTTCTTTGCAAAACTTGTTTCCATTGAAAAAGGCCGATACATAGAAAATATAAATATGGCGTGTTCTCTTCTTAAACGGCGAAGTTAAAAGATATTAATACTAATTTTTAGCACAATATAGAGCATAGTATAATAAATAATTCTGTATCAATACCTCAAAAATTACGATTTTGAATTATGACATTATGCAAGTAAATGAGCGATATGTATTTGCATTATTTCATGACAAGTATGAAATTAAAAGGGATCCCAGTTATTCAATTTTTAAGTTTTTTACGTATTTTTTTTTTTTTTGTTAATAGCTATTTTATTTTTAAACTTTCTAATTTCTATGTTTTTGTAGTGAATAAAACTATTAGTACAGATCGAGCACGGGCTCTAATTATATTTGTTATAAGGGTTCAAGTTGAAAAAATGAAGAAGAAAAATTTAATTTCTAAAAAGTAAGAGACAAAAAAGTTGAAAGAAAGTATGAAGTGAGGTTGAGATTGCTAGAAATAGAATTGTAGTGTTGGAAACTGTCTAAAATTTATTCTGTAGAAACTATAAAAATTCACATTTATAAAAAACAGTTTTCATTAACAAGACAAACCGACATTTAAAATCCTACTGATGATGACACTAACTGGGGTGTTTGAAACCGGTATAGGAAATACCAGAAATGTCTATAATTTTTAGAAATTCAATTTTTCTTCTGCATTTTTTGAACTTGAACCCTTATAAACTATTAGCTTGTTTTTGATTTTTAAGTTTTTTTTTTATGATTTCTTTATTTTTTTTTATAATTTATTTTTTTTTTAATAATTTTTTAATCGTTATTCTCATGGATTAATCGAATAATTTTATAAATTTAATCGTTTGATTTATATTTATATTTTAATTATTCTAACAATGTTTATTGTCGAATAATTGACTACTCTACGTATTAGCAATTTTAAACAAAAACTATTTTTTTGCTAAAACTGAAATTTGCCCATTGTTATGTTCCAGAAAAATTTAGTTTTATCAAAACGGTTTTTGAGAAGAGACAGTAGATGTTTAATTTAATATTATATAAATTAAATGTGAATAATATTAACAAAAATAAATGTTTTGAGGTTTTTTAAATATTCTACTAATATTTTACAAAATTTTTTGGTAAAAGCTACATTGTTTTTTTTTTTTTTTTAATTTCAGTTTACAAATAATTAGCAAATCATTTTTGCTAGTGTTACTAAAAAATCAGCAAATTTTCTAGTAAATTAACAAACTTTTTTTGCTAGGACTACAGTTTGTCTTTTTTTAGTGTAAAAATAGTTATGTTTGGTCAAAAGAATTTATAAAGTCTCGGTGTTTTGCAGTAAGTATTTTTTTTTGCATTTTGTGTGTTTTTAACAATGATTTTATTTAATGCGATAATTGAAATTAAAAATGGATTTTTGACACATTTACAATATATATTGTTGTGGCAATTAAAAACGTTGTTGAATTGGTATTTCGCTGCTAACAATTTGTTCAGTTACTTTTGCCTTCACGATATTTTTCTGAGTAGCACTGGATTAACTCAAGTATAAATAATTTCATATTTCATAAAACTTTGTGTTAACGATTGAGGGAATCTGATATTTGTTCAATTCTTTTAAGGGGAATATACAATTTAAAACTCTACACTCAAAATAATAACTCTGTTAAATGACTGTAATCTCAATTCAACACACATTTGACAGATTTTCTGTCAAAATACAGATTTTAAGAAAATACTTTGTATTTTGTTGTGACAAAAAAACAAAGTTTTATCTGTTATATTATTTTTAACTTTAAAATATTTGTTTTATAGATAATTAACAGAGTTTTCTGTTAAAATACAGATTTAAGCAAAATACTTTGTATTTTTTGTAACCAAAAACTAAGTTTTATCTGTATTTTTCTTACACTATGTTATCTTAATTTCATAGTAAAAACTAATTTTTATATAAAAATACTATTTAGAGAATTTTTTTTGTTACCGAACACCAACATTTTATCTGTTTTTTTTTTCTTATAAAAATTTTGCAAAATAACATGTTATCTGTAAATTTACAGAGTTTTTTCTGTAAAATTTAAAAAAAAATGCATTTTACAAATATATGTAAATTAACAGAGTTTTCTTTGTTAATTGGTGCTTAATTTTACCAATATTTTACTAGAAACTCAGTAAGTTAACTGTTTTTTTTTGTCCAAATCATTTTACAGAGTTGTATAGTAAAATTACCAAGAAATGTTGCTACCTAAAAAAGTATTGTGTTAAATTAGCAGAGTTTTCCTGTAATTTAACAGAGTTATTATTTTGAGTGCATATATATATGTATATAAAAGTGCATTTTTTTGCAGTTCAATAAGAAATATGGTGTGTACATAAAAAGCCTTTTATATCAGCAGCCGAATTATGCATGTATTTTGTTATTGTCTTTCATTGTCTCTTTTTTTCTCATTAAAAAGTGTGTAAGTGCCAATGCTCTTACTTTACTTGTATGTTAATGACAACCCGAGTAAAAATTTTTATATGATGCAATATATAATTTTATATGACACAATATATATTAATACACAATTTGATCCGAATAATGGTGGATGTTTTTGCATTAAAAAAGATCTACTTGTATAAAATATGATTTGATTTCATCCGAGTTTTGACCAGACATTGCCTTATATTGGTGGATCTAATTAGATCTAATTGCACAAAAACATATAAAATCCTGGTGTTTTTTGGTTTGGGTTGAGATACACCACAGGTCAACGATAAATTCACCAAACATATAATTTTCAAAAACAAAAAAAATGTTTGGGTACGCTTCGAACCAGATAGGTGATATACATAACCCTAACAAGAAATGTTTAGGAACATTTTCAAAAGTTTCTTATACTTTGCCTAAAAAACTTAGAAAATTTTTGGTTAATTGTAAACATATATAGGTTTATATGGAACAGCATAAGCTATATATAATTTTAAGTTAAATTATACAGAAAAATAAATTTTGTATTGACCCTCATATAATTTTATATAATTATATCAACCGTACACCTTTTAATCCGAATTATGATTAAATTATATATTACTACATATGACTGCATTAAAAAAATTTAGAAAATATCTCAGGGATGTATAATCATATATAATTTATTATGTTTGTATCAAGTTATATATTGTAATATATGTTTATTTTTACTCGGGAATGTTGCTGCCTGCATTCAATTCCATTGACAAGTTAATCCAAAAAAGCAAAGAGACATTAACCTTTGGCAGCATGTAATGTTTTAATTAAAATAATTTAAACAACAAAAAAAAAACGACTTGTGAACTTTTTGTGTATTCAAAACAATACAAAAACAAAAAAATACACCAACGAACTATGATATTAAAATAACACAATCATGATAACGTTGAACACTTACATACGTACATATGTATATTATTTTATGCACACCAACACATGCCTTAGACATACATACATATGTATACGGTTATGTACACATATACGAGTATATACATATGCATGTATGCTTGTATGTATATCTAAATAAATTTGTTTTAGATCATGTAAACAAGACATAAATCTTAATGTGTTATCATCATATACTCCCAAATGAAATTGTAAATACAAGTTAACACCTTAACAATGTAATTAATACTGCACACACATACAAGTATATACATTAGGGTGGACAAAATTTGTATGGAAAATTTTTTTTTTGAATGGTAATGTTTTTAGGCTGGTGTCCAATTTTAAAAAAAAAAGTTGCAGGACGCCACCTCAGTTTGACTAAATAAGCTAACGATTAACAAATAAGAAAATAAGAATTACTGTTTTAATTTTTCTTAAACAAACATTTTTAGTAACTTACAAGGGAAGTCTCCCTAATGTCACCCGCGGATCTTTATGGAATTGGTTTTATTTTGTAGAGCAGAAAAAATAAAGGGACACCTATTTTTTTTAGCGGCCCAAATTCATATTTAGGGGGCAAAAAGGAGGGGGGGAAGACAATGCCATTTTTCAGTTTTTTTCGGTTATCTCCTATATTATGCAAAGAAACCTAGTCATGTTACATGCCATATGAAAGGTCTTTGGAAAACCTATCTACATGTGCTAAGAACGTGTCCAAACATGTACAACTTTTCGTCATATTGAGTAAAATACCAAAATTTTATGACATTTTTTTTAATAAGTCGAAAAACATTAACTTCTTTGGCCTGTTGTTAGCACCACGAGATAGATATTTTTACCTTTAATCTGATACCACACATGCCTATATGCATTTGGTTTAAATAGGCGTAAATCGTAAAAAACTGAAAAAAATAAATTTCCACCCATACAAATCGACCCCCCCCCTAAAAATGAATTTGGGCCGTTAAAAAAAAAATACATGTCGAATTAATTTTCGTTCTTGACAACATATCCAAATTTCATGAAGATCGGAGGGTGACACCAGGGAGACTTCCCTTGTTAGATTTATAACATGGATAATAATTCACCTCGTGGTGAATAAAAAAATATTCACCAGCTGGTGAATAAAACGTAACATAATTATTATATAATTATAAAAAAATTATTTTTCATCAATAACTTTTTTAATCAATATTATTTTTCATTATTATTTTTTTTATCAATATTTTTTCCATCAATATTTTTTTTCATCAATATTTTTTTCATCAATTTTTTTTTTTCAATATTTTTTCCGTATTTTTTTTTTTTTCATCAACATTTTTATTAATCAATAATTTTTTTAATCAATATTTTTTTTTGTCATTATTTTTTTCTCATCAATATTTTTTTTTATAATTTTTTCATTAAAAACCTTTTTTAATCAAAAACCTTTTTTTGTCGTCAAACACAGACAAATAGATGGATATCACTAGAACGTTTTAGAAACCTTCACCGATCAATAATATCTAAATATAACGGGGTCCTAGATTGATATTTCAATGTGTTTTGCATGGAATGACAAATTAATATAAAGTTATTTTTTCTAAAAAAAATTGTTTTTGAAAGTACATCTATTTATACAGCAAAACATTATCATGAATAAATGGTTTGGGCGAGAGTACAAACTTTGCTGACATTTTTTCTATTTTGGATTTCGCTTAGCGCCGCGGCGCGCCGGGGTCGGAACCGTTGCATTTTAGATTTAATATTAACACAAAACAAGTGAGAGTGTTAAATTTGGCTGTGCGGAATATTTTATACCATCCAACATGTAAAAATTTTTCGGCAGGGCGTTTTTGTTTGGGGTTCGGCAAGAGAATTTTGGGAAATCTTTCCCCTTGTGATATAGATTGACTAATAGATACATTTTTCTTTTTGTACTTAATTAATAAAATTTTATCAATATGTATTTTAGTTTTAATTTTATATCCTCAGATTATATCGCTCCTCAATGGGGGGCCAAAAAGAAATACTCTCCAGATTCCCTTTAAGTGAACGTCGGTGAACTTGATATCGCATAAAAATGATTCAATTATTGAACAAATCCATATTCAGAAAAAATTTTAAAAATGCTGGTGTTGTTTAAGTTTTTCAGGGATGCAATTGTTTCTCCACGGTCCTATTTCGCCCAAGTATGAACAGGTCCAGCATATGGTATATAGGTTAGCATATGACCTTAAGACATATTTAATAAATAAACATAAAAAGTAGCAAGATATATATTTTTTTTTTCATTTTTTTTTTTTTTAAATGCAAATTTTTGGTCAAAAAAATTCAAAACTTTGGTCGTCGGGCTTAATTTAATCCGATTGGCCTTAAATTTGTAGAAAAACTCAAAATTAGAATAAAAACTTTTTTACCATACAAAAACTGCCGGTCTAATGAGCATATTATATACATACATTCATATAAAGTAAATAATATATGTAAACATGATACACATACATGTATGAAAATACTATGTTTCGATATATAAACGTGTTCCTATTGTAATTCTTATTATATAGAATGTGGCCAATATAAATTTTCTCTTAAAAATTTTGGGCTAAGAACATGGCTTGTTTTCTTAGATTTTTCTGTAATTTACGTTTCTACTAAATTGCCCAATCCTGATATTGATTTTAACTTAACAATTGTGAAAAGTACAGTTTTAATAGGATTCATAGTTTTAATCTAAATTATGATCCAAGAAATCGGTTACCACAATTGGATTCAACATGCCCAAAATTGGGTGCCCGTTGTCACAAAACAAAGATTTAACAAAATATCCGTGTCTCCCTGTATTTCAATAGGTTTTTGGCCGCCAAGTAATATTTCATGCCCATTTTTTCATCCAACTTCTTTTTTCGAATAATTAAACTCAGAAATGCCAAAAATATGTACAATGTGTATTGTACATGAAAAGTTTAATAAACGGTATTCGTCTTTATGATTTTTTTAATTTTTCCCCAAAAAAAATTCACCAAAATTCTACTCGCGAAAACTTACATAAAATCAAATAACCAATAAATACTAAAAAAGCATTTGTTTCTTTTAAGTTGGACAATTCCTATAGAATTAATTTATATTCTATGAATGCCTTATCAAATGGTTTAAATATCAAAAATATAAAACATGAAGTAAGAGTACTTAAGATAATTTACATGCAGCTCATGAACAGAAATGAAAAAGTTTAAATTCCATGCTACAATAAAAAAAAGAAGAATAAATAAAAAACTGTTTTTTGTTTACACAACTTGTATTTTACTTGTCTTATATTCCTGGATTTACGAACGATATAGACTTTTGTTTTTGGTTAATAAGTTTGCATTTATAATGGGTCTATCAGGGTATGAGAAATTATGTTTTATAATACTTATTATAACCCATTTTGCTGATTTTTTTACTGTAGATTACATAAAACTTTAATGCTTAGAAATCAATGCATTTTTGGCTTTTCTACTGCAGGATCAAATGTTAAATACAAGAGCAGAATTTCTTTAATAAATATCTTCAAAATTTTATTTTTAATTTGGAGTTGAAACAGGTTAATTCAACCAAAACAAGTAAAATTTTATAGTTAGCCCCTATTGAATTTGACGAAATTCGGAATATATTTTATGGCCGTAAAAAACTGATATTGCCAACATTTTGGAATAAAGGATATTTTTCTTCCCAAGATATGTGTTGTTTAAAATTTGAAAAAATCTCTAAAATTAATAATTTTTCAACTTGAACCCTTATATAATTAGAGCCCGAGCTCGATCTGTACTTAAGAAAAAACACAAATAAAATTACTGACATAATATATCGCCATTAGGCACGTCTCTGAAATAGAAAATGCAAATTCCTTCATTTGTGTCTGCAATTCCAGATCATGTTGGTAACCCTTGCGAAATAATGAACGAGACAAAAAAGTTGAAAGAATTCTATTTCCATTCTTAAATGCAAAATAATGTACGAGACAAAAAAGTTGAAAGAAAGTATGAAGTGAGGTTGAGATTGCTGGAAATAGAATTGTAGTGTTGGAAACTGTTAAACTTTATTCTGTAGAATCTACACTCAAAATAATTACTCTGTAAAATGACTGTAATCTCAATTCGACAGAATAATATTAAAGTTATTTGTCGAAATACAGATTTTAAGAAAATACTTTGTATTTTCTTGTAACCGAAAAACAAAATGTTATCTGTAATTTTACTTTATACTTCATAATCTCTATTTTACGGATAATAATAAACAGAGTTTTTTGCTAAAACACAGATTTAAAAAAAAAAATACTTTGTTTTTTCTCGTAACTTCAAAATACAAAATTTCATCCGTAATTTTACTTATTGCTCTGTAATACAGTTTTAAAATTAAAATATCTTCAAAAAACTTCCAAATATTTCAACCCCTCTTTAAAAAGCGTCTTAAATTACAATAAAACCTGGTAAATTTTACGAGTATGCCGTGTAAAATTGGAGGTACTCGTAAAAAAACTCTTAATTTTCACAAAAATTAAAAAAAGTAAATTTACAATTTTAAAGCATTAAAGCGGACAAATTTACTCGTTGGCATTTCCAAATTTTCAACACTATTTGCACATTAAGGAAAGAGAAATTGATCAGGAATCAAATTAAAAAGTAAAATTCTGGTCGCTTTTATAAATATTTTACAGATAATTCTGTAAATTTACAGTTTTTTTTTTATTTAAATCATTTTACAGAGTTTTCTTCATAAAATAACAAAAAATCTTGCTGGTTGGATATCTATAATATTTTCTGCTGGCTCAGCCGAGTATCTCTGTAATTTAACAGAATGATTATTTTAAGTGTATAAATATTCACATATAAAAAAAAACAATTTCCATTAACAAGACAAACCGACATTTAAAATCCTACTGGTGATAAGAGTAAGAGAATAATCACAATTGGAGCGGGAAGGGTTTTTCCGCAACTGTTCACATACGTTTTAAATGACAACAAAAATTCCGCCGAGTTTTTCCGCCAAACTAGAATCAATTCTTTTTTTATGAGGACAATTGCGTTTTTCCGCTTCCCGCTCCAATTGTGATTATTCTCTAACTGGAGTGTTTGGAACCGGTATGGGAATACCATAAATGTCTATAATTTTTAGAAATTCAATTTTTCTTCTGCATTTTTGCAACTTGAACCCTTATAATAATAAAGTATTTGTACATAAGTGCTGTTATCTCAAAAAGACATAAAGGTACAATTTCTCATTCAGCTTTTAAATAATTGGTAATGAGACCGCCTTCAAAATGATATGCGATATATATTTTTATTTTTTTTAAAGGATTTGACATTTATTTTCCATGTAAGATCATGGATTAAATCCAAAAATGAACTCAAAAGTTGCAACTTTTTTGCAAAATGCTGTATTTAAATAAAATAAATAAAAAAAGTAGTTTTATCTTAATAAAAAATCGAAGGATTTGTTTTTTTTTACTTTTAAATTGAAGCTACACAAAAATATATACTGTGAAACTAGCAAAAGAAATGGCTAAAATTAGCAAAACTAAGCTGTAGATTAGTAACATTAGTAAAACCATTTCGCTAATCAAAAATCAGAAAAAAAATAGTAAAATTACAAGAATACCATTTTTTTAGTAAAAAATCAACCTTGTAAAATTAGCAAAAAAAATGGTAAAATTATCAATAAAATATAAAAAAATTTGCAAAAAAAGTTAAAATTTTATTTAGTTAATTTTTATTTTCAAATTATCAACCTTTTATTGAAATTTTATAATTTTTGCTAATTTCTTATAAAATTAGCAAAAAAATGGTTAAGTTAGCAAAAAAAAAGAGAAGAATACTAAAAAAGATTTTTCTGATGTAATCAGTAGGTTTTTTAGATCTCTCGGTAGATTTCAATTCTGATTTCACTTAGATAATCAATGCAGATATTTATCAAATCAGCATATTTATATAGATTTTTCTGCTGATTGAACACAGAATTTATTTAAAGTGTAGAATAAGAAATGTTGACTAACAAATATTTTTTCCAAAACTTTTAAAATATCGTTTTATGAGATATCCCAGACAGAAAAATGCAATTGGAATAACGTCAAAATAGAGTTGGCGGAGGGCATTCCAACACCAAAATGTGATCCTATTTACAAAATTTATGGTGTTACTATAACATTGAAATGATAACGCCAAAAAACAATCGCCTGACTTTTGTTTCCGACGTCGTCACAACACCAAAAAATTAAATTTACTGGATTAAAATTACATTGTAATAATAAGTTTATGACCTTAGGATGGTGTTGAAAGACAACACTGCACTGTGGTTCCAAATCCAAATCTAGGTGGACAAAAGTCTAAAAAGTTTGAACCTCTAAATTAAAAAACGGTAGGTGTTTTAAATAGCTAACAACATGCCTCGTTTAGACGCAAAATATTTTGATTAAATAAGGGGTTTAACTTTGTCCCCGCAGCACTAGAATATCAATGTTTGTTCACGAAAATGTTTGTAATTAAAAACTAAGGAAATCAATACAAAACTAAGTAGCTTACACCAAGTGAATTATTTGCAGGAGATTGCCGTGAATTATTTTTTAAATAGCCATGGGTATATACTTATCAAAAAAATTTTCATGGGTTCGAAATTTTTTCGCGATATCTTAATATCGGTTTTTGAAGTTAGGGTCATAAGTAAAAAAAAAAAAAATAGATTATCAATATTTCAAAGCTTGCCAAAAAAAAACCGCTCCAAGTTGCGGGCAAGCCACTATATACATCTCTTAAAGTAACTATCAGAGAGTATGTTTCATCTTTCATCTCATCCAGCGGCGTCCAGCTGCATTTTTTATAGCGTTTTTAAAAAAGTAATTTTTTCTGCAATATTTATAACTCTCAAGAAAATGCTTAAAATATTCAGGATATTCTGCAAATATTTTTGCAACAAATACCTCTACAGTATTTTCTATAATTGTTATATCATATATTTTTCTTTTCCCGCAACTCTAGAAGCACAAAAAGGATTTAATTCGAACATTCTAAAAAAACTACACATTAAAAGTAATTCGACATAGCTGGGCTTTACTGTAATGCTCAGAAAATCTTTTTATATCATTTTTAAATACTTCCTTTAAATTTAGAGCCCTAAAGTTGCAAAAAGTAATTAACTTTTTCCAGTTGTAGCTAAAAGTCCAATTAAGTTGAAGCTATTTTACTGAAACCCACTGTATTTTCAAAAATATGGAAGCTACAATTTTTTAAAGCATTTTTTTGAAATCAGCGATCCCAAAAACATAAAATATCATGGTTAAATACTTTTGTCCACCTAGTTTTGGAATCGGAACCACAGTGCACTGGTAACGTTATTTCGACATATTTTTGGCGCTATTTTGGGGTGTTTTATATTAGAAATACAGTATATAAAAATAATTTTAAATAATTAGAATATTTTCAAAATATTTTTTTTTTAATATCCGGGTTCGCAACAAAAATTCGACTTTTCTAAAAATTCGACTGTCAATTTTCGAAAATTCGACTTTTTAAAAAAACCGACTTTTTCCAACCTGTAAAAGCCGATATTTTTGTAAGTTAAAATTTTAATATTTTTATCAAAGTTGTGTACCCAAAATAAGTAAAAATAAATCGAAAATTTTTGATTTATAAAACCGAATTAACAGTAACAGTAAGGAAACCGAATTAACAGTAACAATGCATTGCAATGCAGGACTTTGAACTTCTTGTAGCATAAAAATGTTGCATTTGTTAAATAAAAACACAAAAAATCATGTAAAAACATGATATTTAGAGATTGGTTAAGTTCTTCAAGGCGGAATTTTTTTCCCTGACTTTTTAACGACAAAAATCGGTAGTTATATTGTCAAATATCGTTAGTTATCGACAATTGTCTTTGAAAGCAATTCAATAACTTTTTTCTACCGAATTTTGTCGTTATTAAACTTATCAACAAAAACTTTTTTTTAGGTTAAAGTTAACGAAAATTTTCGGTTCTGAATACAATTTCAAAATAAAAAAATTTCAAATTAACTATTTTTGTCGTTAATTCTTGTCGATAATTGAAAAATTTATAGAATCACATATTCGTTAAAACAACCGACAATTCTCGTTAGTTAACGATATCGATAATTTCGTTAAAAAAGTTACTGAATCGCACTACTGGTCTGATTTTGCTGATTTACGAACTTAACCTGCCTAGAAACATAAGATATATTCGTGCCAAATTTTGGGAGTCTATCTCTTTTATTTTGGACTGCATCGTGTTAACTACAGACGGACGGACAGACAGACGGACATACAGACGGACGGACATCGCTAGAATGTCTTAGAATCGATCACTGATTATAAATATACAGGGTGATTCAGTCACGACCCGCCGAATTTTACCAGCGTATTCCTTGGCTCATTTCATGAAAATATATCCATTACGACCATCCCCCTAAAATGCAAGTGTGCGAAATGGCAGCGGTTTGAAAATTTTCGGATTGGTGGTTGGAGTGTAGTAGGGTAAAATTGATAACTTCTGAACCTGGGGTCCGATTTTTTTGTTTTTGGGCTTGTTGGAAAGTTTATTAGGAGACCTTTTAGAATCAATGACAAATAAAGTGAAATCGTCGAGATACAGAGATTTTAAAAATAAAATTTGAAAAAAAAGACATACAAATTTGCACATAACCTCAATTTATTTAGCCAGATGGCAGGTAACTTATATTTTTTTCTCTCTTAAAAGATAGCCCTACGTCTTACCTTTCCAAAATGCCCTAACTGAAGCCCAGAGGTCTTTCTGTTCTAAAGTTATGACCATTTGACTGAAATGCAAACAATTTTTTTTGGGTTTGGAGGCGAAATAACAGCACACTAGGGGTATAACTAAAATAAGAACCTATCATAGCGGTATGGGAAATGTTACACTGATAACAAAATACCTTATCCGGGGTCATTTTGGTCCAAAAACATTCGGCACCGATTGCAATTTCCAAAACACCACAAATTTATATTTTTTTGTGTTTTATGGTGGGAATCCTTCTCTTCCGCCGTTTTTTGGTTTTTGTCCTTTTAGAACAAGAATAAAACAAGAACAAAATAACAATATGATTTTCAACATTAGAAATATCGGTTGCCTAATTAATTAAAAAAAAAATATTAACGCAAACTTCATCGCGATCGGTGCCGAACCTTTTTAAACATTCGCGAAAAAATGAACACACATTTCTTATTGATTTTTTATGTACTTTCTCACTATGGTAGGTCCTTTTTGATATTTGCAAAAAATCCAAATGGTTATATCCCTACAGCACACATTCATTAGTTTTTGTAAATTAACAAGTTTAAGATTTTATTTTATTAAAATTTTTGGAAGGCAAATGGTCATAACTTTGGAACGGTAAGACCTTTGGGCTTCTTTTAGGGCATTTTGGAAAGGTAAGACGTTGGACTATATTTTAAGAGAATAAAAAACATAAGTTACCTGCCAGCTGGCTGAGCAAATTAACCTTATGTGCAAATTCTTATGTCTTCTTTTTCAAATTTTATTCTTAAAAGCTCTGTATCTCAACGATTTCACTTTATTTTAATTTTATTTTTAATTATCTAATGAACTTTCCAACAAGCCCAAAAACAAAAAAATCGGACCCCAGGTTCAGAAGTTATTAATTTTACCCTACTACCATCCAACCACCAATCCGAAAATTTTCAAACCGCTGCCATTTCGCGCACTTGCATTTTAGGGGGACTGTCGTAATGGATATATTTTCATGAAATGAGCCAAGGAATACCCTGGTAAAATTCGGCGGGTCGTGACTGAATCACCCTGTATATACTTAATGGGGTCCTAGGCGGATATTTTGATGCGTTACACACGGATGATGCGTTACCCTCCATACTGTAGTTGGAGGGTATTAAACACTTTCTGCTTCATGGTAACAACGAACCGCCAAAGATTTAAGGGGTTCACACTTAAGAATGCGATATTTTTTTATAATATTTCGATTTCTACCAAAATTTAATATAAAAACTGTCAGAAACAAAAAAGTTGCAGCTTTTTAAACAAAATCAAAATACAGATCAAACGGGTGGACCGATTTGGGATCTGTTTTTTTCAGTTTGAAGAGAATTAAATGGAAGCTTTTTAATTTTTTTTATTTTATACATATTTTTTGTTAAAAAAAAACGATTTTTTTGCGTTTTTTTGAGTTTAACGTATGCTCAAAATTTAAGAATCTACGTCAGGAACTAGATTTTTTAACATAATAATAAGAAGATTTTTTTTCATCTGCCACCAAGTGAAAAAACTAAAAAGTCGAAAGTAAAAGTCCATTTAGATTTTTTATACAAAAATCAATTAATCGACTTTCCGACTATATAACCCTTATTCTCCTTGCACATTTCATAATGAAAAATAATATACAGTGGCATTTTTACATAAAAAAAATATTTATAATTAAATAAAATAAAGTCAGAAATTTTGTAAAAGTTTACCATAGTAAACCTTTTCGGATTATAATTTTAAACTCTTATGTAACGTTGGTTCTTTTAAAATCCAATGTTGTAATGGTATTGAATTTTTTATTTTCAAGGTATTGCATTTTTAAAGTCGTATTTTTGTATTTCCAATGTTATAATGGTATTGTATTTTTAGAAGAGTCGTAATTTCTGCCTGGGATAGCTTCCAAAAATTAAGGTTGTTACAATAATCTTTGATGTTTTTTGCAAAAAAAAAAAACATGTAGCATATAATTTTAAAGGCGGTTATCTTTTAAAGATAACGGCACTTATACTAGAGAAATTGTGGCAAATTTATACGGTTTTCCCAATTTTAATGACCCCATAACTCGAATACTAGAATGACCAAAAGTCCTAAAAATTTGCACAATATTTTTTTTCCTTTTGTTAACAACTGACATTTATTAAATTTGAAAAATGTGGATCAACACGTCGCAACGGATCAATCAGTCGCGTCGAGTGACTTAAGGTGTTTTAACTTTTAAGTAAATTCTAACTTGGTTATTACTTATGTACTTAAAGGTATGAGTGATTCTTCAATATTTTCTTAATCTCGTTAGTATACCTTGCATAGTTTTCTTGTCGAAATGGTAATTTTCAAATATTTTTGTTAAAATAAACCATGGTTCCCGATTAGATTTATTTTTTTTTAAATGGGGGCTTAGAAATCTATAAAAAATGGGGAAGATCATTAAACAAATTGGTGCCAAACTTAAGTGGTATATATAGCTTCGGGTTTGAATTACATCGGGCTTTCCACTAAGTTTTTTCAGCATCGCTTGAATATCCTAGCATCTGGAATTAATATCATATACTACTATATTTTAGATGGTCGCAGACACTTTCTTCGATTTCCCATACTTTGGCTAAAGGGTATAGTTTGAATGGTGTAAAGTATAATTTAAAACTTTCAAATTAGTTTGATTTTGTAACAATATTGTGACACATATGGACATATGTGTAATTCTACAAACATATGACACATATTTTAAAGACTTTTTGTTTTACAATATATTGTTTGAAAAGAATACATTTAAAAAAGGAAACCAGTTGAGGGTATAAAAAGTTTAATAAATGTGTACGTACATGAATGAATGAGTGTGTCTGTATTTAGTTGTCTAAACTTTTGGTTGTTTGTTTTCCACAAAATTGAACTTAAATCCTGACAAACCGAACAAATCATTGGATCCGGTATTAAGGACAGAAAACTTTTTTTGTGTCTTACTTTACTTAAGTCAAGATATTGATCATTTTAAATGTGTTTGTTTTTGTTGCGTTGTGTTTGTGGCCGTGTCGGTATCCGTGTCCGTGAATGTGTGTGTGTAAGTGTGAGTGTTTTTTTTTATTTGATATATTGCAAGTAAGTGATTGTGTGTAAAAATGTTGTCTGCAATAAATTGTCTTTTTATTTTATTTGTTTTAGTGGCTTTATTAAGTGTATTTTGGTCTACATATGTTCATAGCTACAAACAAATATAATGTATGTCGTCACATTAAATGCAAATGGACGTATAAAATTGAACAAGAAATATTAGCAATACACTAAAAAAAAACCTATCAAATTACTAATAAAAGTCCCGTAATTCCATTTTACAAATATTTGACAGTGTTTCTTGTTTTTTAACAAACATTTTTCGATCGAAATTTAAATTTTTCTTTGTAATTTTAAAATTGTTTTCGTAAATTTCCAAGTTAAAAAAATTTTGTAAGTATTACCGCATCAAAAAGATTGTACATACACTCAACCAAAAATCATTGCATTCCCAAAGAAAATCGCTGTAAATTCAACAGAAATCATTGTTGATTTTGACCCTACAAATATTTATGTTGATTTTAATAAAAATTGTTGTCAGTTTTTGTAAAAGTTGATCAACTCGTTTTTTTGTAAATCAACTCGTATTTTTTGTAAACTCAACTCATATTTTTGTTGATATAAGAAATTTTATTAAAAAAAAGCTTGTTGTTATTTGTAAATATTCTTTTATTAAGTATAAATCACAATATTTTTTAGAATTATCACCGGCTTTTTAAGCTGCAATATTTAAACAAGAATATCACACACACTTCGTTTATTTATGTTATGCACTCGTAAGCCATTCTCCAGTTTTCTAATAACACCAAATCAAAAACCTTAAAAAAAAACAAAAAAAATTATAATATAGTATGAATACATAAAGAAACCATAGTATTTTATTACTTACCAAATATTTACAGATCAGAATCTGATCATCAGATCCTATTTTTATTTATTTTTATAATATTAAATATTTTTATAAGAAACAAACACATAAAATAATTTTATAAGAGACAAACAAATTTCACATTGCAATGCATTGCTACCAACTTGATAATACAAAATTGAACGAACAGGGTTGTTTTTTCTTTTTTGGTTTTATCTATTGAATTCTGTATAAGCGTTGTAAATAGTTGATTCAAATTTACTGATTATTCAACGATATCAACATTAATTTTTGTTGAATACGGCAATATTCTGTAAAACTTGATCTACAATGGGTTAACTAATTTTTCTACTAAGATATTTCTATGAGTGTATATTAACTTTTTTATTTCTAAAAAAACTTCTAAAATTACAAAAAAAAATCGCATAGTACAAAATCTAGTAAAGTCACATAATTTTTACGCGTCAAAAAGTTGTAAGTTTACAATTTTATTGGTAAAAATCTTGTTAATTGTTTGTAATTTTAAAAGCTTTTTACAAATAAAATTGTAATTGTAAAATTTTGTTGGTAAAAAATTTGTTAATTGTTTGTAATTTTACAAGCTTTTTACCAATAAAATTGTAATTTTACTAGGAATTCTCCTAAAATAGGATTTATCACGAAGTTATTTTACGAGGCTTTTTTTATGAACAGCTTTGAAATCTTCAGAAATGTTACACAAAATGTAAAAAAGTTCCAACGAAATGTTTGAGAGCCAAGGAAAATTATAGAATTAATCGAGTTGCATTTGTAGTAAAAAAAAACGCTTTATTTTACCAAAACTTTGATACCCATTTTTCCATTTTTTAATTTTTTTGTTTGGTATTTGCGAATTTTTTGCACTTGCGGATTGTTACAAATAGCCTCCAATTTGTTTTGTTTTTTTAACATTTTCCTAAAACGCTTTATTTTACCAAAATGTTGATACCCATTTTTAATTTTTTTGTAATTTGCGAATTTTTTGCACTTGCGAATTGCTATAAATACCCGAAATTTTTTTATTTTTATCATTCATGTTCTTAAATCGGCCTTATGCACCATTTGAGTGCTATTATAAAATAAAAAATATTTTTTTTTATATATCACAAAATCCACCAGAAAACACATAAAAAATGCTATTTTCTGACCTTAGGTCTTTCGATTTTCTTTATATTAACGGTATGCATTCTCAATGAAGCCAATAAAACATATCCATTTTCAGTTTTTTTAATTTTAAAAAAATCGCGATTTTTCGCGAATTTAATTTTCTTCAAAAATTTAAAAAATCAAAAAAGTATGTTAATTTAATGAGCCATATCTTCTAAAGTATCTATCGGATTTCTACGATTCAAAAAGCATTTGATTCAAACGTTTGTCCTTTTTTATACCAATGCAATAAAAAAAAAGTTTTTCCAAAAAAAGTGCATTTTTGATGCAAATGCAATTTTTGGATGCATTTTTTAAAACTTTCTCCCCCTTCAATTTTTTTGAAACCTGCATAATTCGAAAATATGTCATTTTTTACACAAAATTGAGTACCGTTTTTTTTTTTGTGACAGCGTTTCAAAAAATCTTCGTGATTTTTTTAAAACTACTTATTTGATTTTTTCCATACAAAAAATCAATTTAATGTTTATTTTGCAATTTTATCAAAAAAGTATGTAACTTTAAAAAGCCATTTCTTCGAAAGTATCTATCGGATTTCTACGACTCAAAAAGCATTCGATTCAACTGATTATCCGTTTTTATACCAACGCACTAACAAAAAATATTTTTTTAAAAAAATGCATTTTTGATGCAAATGCAATTTTTGGATGCATTTTTTAAAACTTTCTCCCCCTTCAATTTGTTTGAAACCTGCATAAATCGAAAATATAACATTTTTTACATAAAATTGGGTACATTTCTTTTTGTGACGGCGTTTCACAAAATTTTCGTGAGTTTTTTAAAAAATGCTTATGTAGTTTTTCCTTAGACTAAAATTTTTTTTTGTTATTTTATGAATTTTATGAAAAAATTGTATGGAAAAACCAATAAGGTATTTTTAAAAAAATTACAAAATTTTTACGAAACTCCGTCACAAAAAAAGCGGTAGGGAATTTTGTGTAAAAAATGCCATATTTTCGATTTATGTAGGTTTAAAAAAAATTGAAGGGGGAGAAAGTTTTAAAAAATGCATCCAAAAAATGCATTTGCATCAAAAATGCACTTTTTTTTAAAAATATTTTTTTTATTACATTAATAAAAAGTAAGACTATCGTCTGAATCGAATGCTTTTTGAATTGAAGAAATCCGATAGATAGTTCCGAAGAAATGGCTATTCAAAGTAGCATACTTTTTTGATTTTTTCAATTTTTGAAGAAAATTAAATTCGCGAAAAAATCGCGATTTTTTTTAAATATAAAAAACTGAAAATGGATATGTTTAATTGGCTCTATAGAGCACATGTGTACAAAAAATTAGATAAATTTGAAGACCCTCGGTCAGATTTTATAAAATCTTTGCTGGATTTCATGATATATATAAATCGAACTTTCCTGGGTATAAAAATGCATCCACGGGCTAAATTGGCCAGATAATTTTTTTTTGGAACTTGTTTCGTAATAAGCATTATTTTACTTTATTTTTAAAATATTTTTAAAAAATTAAAAAAATATTTTTTTTCCAAAAACCGCGAACTAAAACCGCTTGTAGAGGCCTAAAAGTACCCTCCTAAAATTTTTTAATGATTTTTCCCGTTATCAGCTCGAAAATGCGCGTCGAGTTTTTGCTATTAGTTAACGAGATTCGCAAATATGCATTTCATCGACCCACCCTAATGCATGATAACACAGTGGAACATTTTTGAATCATCAACTGAAAACTTCTCGCGTGGAATTGCTGAAAATAATTATCGAAACTAACAAACCCCCATTTGGGTTTTGTAAGTTAAGATGCTGTTCGGATTTTATGGTCTCATGTTCAATATTATAATATTGATCAAAATTGGAAACAAACGATAGGAAAATTTAATGCAATTTTAAGAGTTTGTTTTACACTTTTTTCCTAGTCTATAGCTACACTCAAATTTAAAATTTAAAATAAGTGATAAAACATCCCAGTAATTATTAATTTGTTGTAAAACACATCAACATTTATTTTTTAAAATTAATAACATTGAACATTAAAAAATAACGTCACTTTCATTTTTTTACCTACAAATTTTAAAAAATAATCTACGAAAACATTAAAAATTAATGATTGTTGTGTTATTTTTACAAACAAATTAAAAAAAAATACATACGAAAATAATAAAAACAAGTAGAAAAGTTAAATTCGACTTTGCCGAATCTATGAATACCCTCCACAATGCATTTTTTTAAAGGGTAGTACATTTTTTAACGTGAAAAAATTAACAATTTATTATAGAAATATATAATTAGAAATATTTTATTTTGAGTAAAAAACTTTTTTTTTTGTCATTTAAAAAAAAAAAAAAAAAATTTACTAATTTTTTTTTGAGTGTAAAATTTTTTTCGAGTTTAATGTTTTTTTTACTGTAAAAATATTTCTGAGTGAATGCACGTAAGTATGTACACAAAATATTGTCATTTTTGTAAAAAAAAAACTACATTTTTTTTGTATAAATTTTTTTTTGAGTGTAAAATTTTTTTTGAGTTTAAAATTTTTTTTGAGTGTAAAATTTTTTTCGAGAGTAATTTTTAAGTTACCAATGCTTTTAAAACTAAACAAGTTTAAAAAGCATTGCTTTAAAATTAAACAAGTTTGAAAAGCATTGTTTAGTTACCACCAATGCTTTTAAAACTTGTTAAAACACGTGGCAATTTAGATGAAACTAATCTAAAATTCAGGGTTTCGCTTATAACTTTTGAACCACTGGACCGATTGAGCTGAAATTTAAAACCAAACAGACCCGGGGAACGGCAAAGATACATGCCAAGCTTCAGTAGTCTCATTATTGTCTTTCGAAAGTTATCGTGTTTTTTATCTCGTAAATTCGTGAAACACCCTTGCCGAAATTTACTCTTTTGCTCATAACTTTTGAACCACTGGACCGATTTGGCTGGATTGCAACACCAACCTGACCAGGTAAATGACAAACATATATGCCAAACTTCAGTAGCCTTTGTAAAGTCTTTCAAAAGTTAGCGTGTTTTCTACGGACGGACATCGCTAGATCGACTTAAAATCGATCGAGGATCATAAATATATATACTTTATGGGGTCCTAGACCAATATTTCGATGTGTCACAAACGGAATGACAAACTTATATATACCCTCTATCACTAGAGTGGAGGGTATAATAATGATTTCGTATGTTATTTTTTACAATTTTTCTATTAAATTATTTTCTAAATAAAATTAAATAAAATTTTGGGGAATCGATCCCGCAATCAGCTACATTCTGGCCTATAAATAGTTTTTTGAATTTATTTTCTACAAAATAAATAACCCACACAAGTAGATAAAAACTAATGATTTGTACTTAAAAAATGAAAACAATTAAAAAAAAAATAACTTACACAAATCAATAAATATTAAAGAAGAATCACTTATTTTTACTCACAGAACAAAAATAAATGACTTTAAAAATTGAATGCTAATGAAAGCCTTTATTTTTTATGTTGTTATTTTTGAAACAAAGAACAGAAATAGTCATTTAAAAAAACTAAACGTTAACGTTGTTCCGAATAGGAACCACAGGACATAATATATAAACGATAACGTAAAACTTTTTAAACAAACTACAAACAGTTAATGACATAATTTTTTGAGTGGGTTATAACTTTTTGCATTTTTTGCAAATATCTAGTATCCCAAGGCAAAATCGTGTAGGGCATGAAAAAATATTAAGAATTGCTTTTTTTTTGTTTTTCGCGATCGTTAAAAAATTTCAAGTACCAAACGCATTTAAGTTTTTAACAACACTACGTTACAAAATTTTATGTGCCTCAAGATCTGGACGTCATTTCTATATAATTAAGGCATGCTGATTTCATTGGTGAAGTCCGTTTTTGAATCAGGGGAAATGAAAAAAGATGTTATTAAAAAAACAATGAAAAAAATCATTAAAGGCATTTTAGAAATCGCTTTCGGTGCGTGAGGTTTTTTCATCAAATTGGACTGAAATTATTTTTTTTATCATTAATACAATATTGCCCATAAGATATACCCTTGAGAGAATGACGTCCAAAAAAAGTTATACCCCCAGTGTACAGTTGTACTAAAGACAGGTAGACAAATTTCCAATGGTTTTCGAGATACAGCCCAATGGACTATCCAATGGACTATCGTATGTAAAATGTTTTAAATATTTTTGTTGGTTATTGACAATTGTTACTTACTAGCATAGTACAATTTCTTCGTCTTTCTAATTCACATTGTGGATAGAGTCGAATATGTATTAATGTTTTAGTTTGTGCAAAAACGATTTGTCATTAGACTCGTTTGCTACTTTGTAGTATATCGTTTCTATTTTTGCTAAATAATCTTGACAATGGAATCTTGACAAATTCCGAAACACGTGTCGATTAAGTCTTGCAAAAATGACCAACATAAATAAATTTAAAACAAAAAATAATTTTCTTGAAAATTATACTATGAGAATATCATGGTTTTAATTAGTAAAGAAAATAATGACCTCGAGCCAGAATAAACATCCTCACAAAATATAATATTTTAAAGGTCGAATAAAACAATTTTTATTTATTAATAAAAATTAATCAGAAAAATTGCATGTTTTTCGAAAAGTCAAGATTTAGAAAAAACAAAATATATGAGACCATAGAATGCGAACACAGGTACTTCGAGAAATTCCACATGAGAAGGAGTTTGCATTTTACGTGTTGCATTTTATTTGTTGATTTAAACAATAGAAATATATATAAATGTAAACAGGGACATTTTAATGTCAAGTTGAGAGCACTTTTGATTCCGCAGAGCCAATTATTGCAATTTAATGCATTCGATTTCTTTTTTACTCGATTTGGAAAAATTTAATGCATTGGATTTTATATCATTCCAAAGCGAATTCAATCCATTTCATTTTTCTAACCGTTGGATAGCAAAAAACATTAAATGACGATATCTCAAAAACTAAGCAAGATAGACCAAAACGGTTCTAATTTTTGGTTCTAAAAATCCCCATAGTAGAGCTTACTCTCTTCACATGCGCAAAGAGGGCCACAATGGGCTCTTATTTTTAATATAAAATAATTGGCATTCCTGAAAATTTTAAAATGCATCCATTCGATTTTTGAAAGTCGAACGAAAAATAATTCAAATGCATTTGGTATTTTTAAATCGAATGACTCCAAAGTAAATTCATTAAATTTGCTAAAATGTGATTGGAGAATGCAATCACAAATTTTTCATACGGAATGCCAAATCCAATTAAGAAATGAAATCCTTTAAAGCTCTGGGTGAAATACACTATACAAATCAAGAATTGTATTTTGATGTGAATTTTTTAATAACGTCATTTTGCATTTCAGGAGACGATATGCTTAAATATACGTACATATGTCCACACATGTGTCCATAGTAGATTTGAACTCTTTATTGGGTTGCAAGTTCAATGTATTGGAAAAAGGTTTATTTATAAAGCGTTTATTGGTTTCCTGGTTTGCAGTTCATTACCAAGGACAATTCGTATTTCTTTTTTTGTTTTGTTTATGTTCATTCTCAAGAAAGTATGTCAAATAAACAAACAAGCAATAAAAAATTTTAAATTGACTCCCATAATATTTAACTTAAAAATACCAATACCATAAAATCTAAAAACTAAATTAAAAAACTTTTCAATTACATACTCTAGCGTTTATTGTGTCCGCCTTTAAAAAGAAAAAACAATTGCCCTTTCCACCTGAGGTCTTTTTGTTTAACTTGTTTATTTTTCGCTTTGAAGGGACTTTAACATTCTTGTCGAGTCAGCTTCATTTGACATTAACTTCTGCTAATAGATGCTCTCTATCTCATCAAAAGATAAAATAGAATTTGCGTAAATTACTGCATCATCAGATTTTACATCCTGACCAGGCAACAAGTTGAAAATACAATCAAGCTAACAAAGTCATTACCAAAACACCACTAACGGCAACAGCAGCACCAACAACAACAACCTTACAAAAAGTATCATTTCAGTCAAATAGACTTAAGTGCTATTACCGGATACGCATCAACAGTTTTTTTTGGTTTGTTATTCCTTCAAATTGCCTATGCTTAAATGATAAAAAAAGGCTATTAAAGTAATGAGCAGTGAATGACACTTTATTGTCAATATTCTACGTTTGAAAGGACAAGAAAGAAAACTTCACACACACATACATGAAAATTTGAAATAAATGTCCTAAAAAACACAGTTATGCCAGAATGCTTACGTCAGTCATAATAACTAAAAGAATTATATCATGAAATCCAGCAAAGATTTTATAAAATCTGACCGAGGGTCTTCAAATGTATCTAATTTTTTGTACACATGTTCTCTATAGAGCCAATTAAACATGTCCATTTTCAGTTTTTTATATTTAAAAAAAATCGCGATTTTTTCGCGAATTTAATTTTCTTCAAAAATTGAAAAAATCAAAAAAGTATGCTACTTTGAATAGCCATATCTTCGGAAGTATCTATCGAATTTCTTCAATTCAAAAAGCATTCGATTCAGACGATAGTCTTACTTTATATTAATGTAATAAAAAAAAATATTTTTAAAAAAAAGTGCATTTTTGATGCAAATGCATTTTTTGGATGCATTTTTTAAAACTTTCTCCCCCTTCAATTTTTTTTAAACCTACATAAATCGAAAATATAGCATTTTTTACACAAAATTGCGTACAGCTTTTTTTGTGACGGAGTTTCGTAAAAATTTTGTAATTTTTTTAAAAATGCCTTATTGGTTTTTCCATACAATTTTTTCATAAAATTCATAAAATAACAAAAAAATAATTTAGTCTAAGGAAAAACTACGTAAGCATTTTTTAAAAAAATCACTAAAATCTTGTGAAACGCCGTCACAAAAAAAAATGTACCCAATTTTATGTAAAAAATTCTATATTTTCGATTTATGCAGGTTTCAGACAAATTGAAGGGGGAGAAAGTTTTAAAAAATGCATCCAAAAATTGCATTTGCATCAAAAATGCATTTTTTTAAAAAAATATTTTTTGTTAGTGCATTGTTATAAAAGCGGATAATCAGTTGAATCGAATGCTTTTTGAGGCGTAGAAATCCGATAGATACTTTCGAAGAAATGGCTTTTTAAAGTTACATACTTTTTTGATAAAATTGCAAAATAAATATTTTTTGTATGGAAAAATTCAAATAAGTAGTTTTAAAAAAATCACGAAAATTTTTTGAAACGCCGTCACAAAAAAAACGGTACTCAATTTTGTGTAAAAAATGGCATATTTTCGAATTATGCAGGTTTCAAAAAAATTGAAGGGGGAGAAAGTTTTGAAAAATGCATCAAAAAATTGCATTTGCATCAAAAATGCATTTTTTTTGGAAAAACTTTTTTTTTGTTGCATTGGTATCAAAAAGGGCGAACGTTTGAATCAAATGCTTTTTGAATCGAAGAAATCCGATAGATACTTAAGCAGATATGGCTCTTCAAATTAACATACTTTTTTGATTTTTTAAATTTTTGAAGAAAATTAAATTCGCGAAAAAATCGCGATTTTTTTAAAATTAAAAAAACTGAAAATGGATATGTTTTATTAGCTTTATTGAGAATGCATACCGTTAATATAAAGAAAATCGAAAGACCTAAGGTCAGAAAATAGCATTTTTTACGTGTTTTCTGGTGGATTTTGTGATATAGATAGATTCAAGGTGGATGTTAAAATGGTGACAATACTTAACTTAATTTTATAAACTCCAAAAAGAGTATGGGAACACTTTGTCCTTCCGTGTGAAAGACATTCGGCGATTTGTCTGTCTGAAGTTTTACAAAAATATATCGTTTGGTCATAGGCAGGTTAAGTTGGGAAATAGTCAAAATCGGAAAAATTGTATTGTGGTCTCCAATGATAAAATAAACTTTATTTTTAAATCTGTTTAATTATATTATATAATAATGAAATAATTGAGCTCGAAGTCTGTTGTTTTAAATAAATTTTATCTTTTATCTCCGATATTACGCAATTCATCGAATTTCATCCTATGGGGCACTTGTAAAAATTACACAAACAAAATAAGAGTGCAATAATAGACGACGATGTTAAAACAAATACAGCTTAAAGTTTATTTTGTTTGTGTAATTTTTACAAGTGTCCCTGAGGAGGAAATTCGATGAATTTCAAAATATCGGATAAATAAAATTAAAATTATTTAAAACAACAGACCTCGAGCTCAATTATTTCATTTACATTACAAATATAATAAATAAAACATTAAATTTAATAGTAAAAATCAGGGTACGAAACAGTGGACTATTTTAAGTCTGAGCGCCATGGACTTGCCTAAAAAATTTACTTATTTTAGGCTTGTACAACCCACCCTCAACTCAACTCAATAGTAAAAATATTATAATAATAACACTGTGCTTCTTTTTTTTCGAAAAATTGTACAGCCTTGGCACTACAAAAATTAAATTTGTATGCTTTTGGGATAGTTTTGAAATACAAATTTAGTAAATGCATTGTTTTTTCGCGAAAAAAAAAAATTCCGCGCAAAAAAAAAAAATTAATGAAAAAAAAAATCGCGAAAAAAACATTTTTTTCGAAAGATTTTGTGTCTGTAAGTTATCATATTCCACTCATTTTTATAAATAGGAAAATAAAAAAAATTAGAAAAAAAATCGCGAAACAAAATTTACGCGAATAATTTTTTTTTTATATATTCTAAAGAGTTTTGATGATAAAAGTTTAGCAATTGTCTAAATAATATGAAAAAAATTGTTTATTTTTTCTTAAAAATCTGATTAATTTTTATTAAAAAATAAAAATTGTTTTATTTGTACCTTTAAAATATAATATTTTGAGGATGTTTATTCTGGCTCGAGGTCATTATTTTCTTTACTAATTAAAACCATGATATTCTCATAGCATAATTTTCAAGAAAATTATTTTTTTTGTTTTAAATTTATTTATGTTGGTCCTTTTGTCAAGACTTAATCGACAAGTGTTTCGGAATTTGTCAAATTCCATTGTCAAGATTATTTAGCAAAAAATAGAAACGATTTACTGCAAAGTAGCAAACGAGTCTAATGACAAATCGTTTGTGCACAAACTAAAATATTAATACATATTCGCCTCTATTCACAACGAGAATTAGAAAGACGAAGAAATTGTACCATACTAATAAGGCAACGATTGTCAATAACCAACAAAAATATTTAAAACAATTTTATATACGATAGTCCATTGGACTACAACAATATGTTATTTGTGTTGGTGTTGTGATATTCTCATAGTGTGTTTATGTTATTGTTGTAGTCCAATGAACTATCGTATGTAAAATTGTTTTAAATATTTTTGTTGGTTATTGACAATCGTTACCTTATTAGTATGGTACAATTTCTTCGTCTTTCTAATTCTCGTTGTGAATAGAGGCGAATATGTATTAATATTTTAGTTTGTGCACAAACGATTTGTCATTAGACTCGTTTGCTACTTTGTAGTAAATCGTTTCTATTTTTTGCCAACTAATCTTGACAATGGAATTTGACAAATTCCGAAACACGTGTCGATTAAGTCTTGCCAAAATGACCAACATAAATAAATTTAAAACAAAAAAATAATAATTTTCTTGAAAATTATGCTATGAGAATATCATGGTTTTAATTAGTAAAGAAAATAATAACCTCGAGCCAGAATAAACATCCTCAAAATATTTTTTACTTAAAGATTAAAAAAAAATAATCGCGAATATCGCTATACACACGCTAACTTTGAAAAAACTGATATTACAATGGGATTTAGTGTACACGAACTAGCTTTACCAGATGGCTGTCGTAAATACAAATCAAACTCAAAATCAATTTTTTCACGAAAATTAAGATCTTTTGTGAACAAAACACTTTTTTCGCGAAAAAAATTCACGATATTATGGTATGTTGTGTTAGTTTTACAGACTTGAATGGTTTTAAATTTAAAAATTGTCGCAAAAGTTTAAAAATAGCGTTTTTATTGTACTTAAGCATCAAAATTTTAAATCGCGAATATCGCGAATACGAGCGCTAACTTCGAAAAACGGCTAGCACTGAATTCAGCGTACCCGAATTAACTTTACCAGTAGGGTACCCAGCTTGTTAAAAAAAAGTGTCAAATTCGAGCACAGTGTAACTTGCGTAGCAGTTTATTTCCAGCTGGAATTTACTCAGTCTGTCCAGGTTCGTCAAAGGTCTGCTTCTTTGGATTAATAAGAAGACGAATGCTTTTGTGGGTTAACAACAAAAGTACGATCGTAACTCGCACACAACTTTCTTAACCTTGTTTGTGATAGTACTTAAGTTAGTATAAATATTAGAGTTCTCTTTATGACTATGTTGCTCATTTACTTGTATAGTGTCATAACTCAAAAAACTTGATTTTTGAGTTAATGATGCAGCATTTTTCGTTATATCATGCTTTATATTGTGTCAAATTCGTATTAATATCTTTAAAACTCATCGTTTGAGAAGAGAACACGTCATAATTACATTTTCTATGTACCGGCCATTTTCAATGGAAAACCAGTTTCAATTGTAAACTTTAAACACGTTTTCTGCAAAATGAAATATTTTGAGTTATGACACTATACAAGTAATGAGCGATGTCACTTCATCTGTTTATCGGATATCATCATTTTTTTAAAGGACTTAGGGGTGCTAAAAAGAATACCAGTATTTTTTCGGAAAAAATGTCACAACTTGGGGTGGTTCAACGCATCTGAAAACGCGGATTTTGAGCTGGTTTTTCTGCAGAGAAAAAACGGCTGAATATATTGCAAATCTGGTTTCACCAGTCGATTCTATAGCAAAAATTAATACAATGACCGTTTTTTTAACTCTTAAAAAAATTCCAAAAACCCACAGCAGGGAGCAGAAATGCCGTTTTTTTTTCAAAAAAATTTAAATTATTTTTTTAGTCGTGCACGATGAAGATGCAGTTTTTGCTAAGAAAATTGGTACAAAAAAAGCACCTTTCTAGCACAACCCATTAAGAAGTTATAAGGCTTCAATGTTTTTTTTTTTTCTAATGAAAAAATTATAAAACACTGACCGACATTTGAAAATTTTTTGGATGGGTCAGCTGTTTGGACACTCGTTTTCGATTAACCTTTCAATGCTGATTCCAAATCTGGTTTTCAAAGTTTTTCATAACGTCAGGTTTTTGAGGAAATTGAGGTCAAAGTTCATAAAAAACGCATTTTTGTGCATTATTGAAAGCATTTTTTGTGATATTTTTGGATGATATTCTGGGATCGTACAATAGTCTTCGATTAACACTTCCATACTGATTCTAAATCTGATTTTCAAATTTTTTTATCACGTCATGTTTTCGAGAAAATTGAGATCAAAGTTCTCAAAAAACGTGTTTTTGTTAGTGTTTATAAACCGGTTAACCGGTTAACCGAAAAACCGTTTTTTTCCCAAAATTTCGGTTTTTTTACAAACCGGTTAACCGAAATTGAAAAATTCCGGTGCACCGAAAACCGTTTTTTTTTCTGTCGGTTAACCGGTTTTTTTTTAACATTCAAACAGAATATTTTGCAAATATTAATTAAAATTTCAAGAAAATCCGCGAGAAAGAAAGTCTAAAATACTTTTTGTCTTCAAGAAACAATTTTCCAAATAGGAATTTTATTCCGAATCTACTAAAATTCCTGTTAATGGAGAAAATGTCAATAAAAGAACATCAATAAAAAATACGATACTACAATTTATAACGAATTGATGTATTTTTTAAATAAAACCAACAAAAATTAAATTAAAGCTCCGGTGAATATGGGAAAATAAAGCACCGTATTTAAATATTGCTATTTTTTAAGGATAACAGTTGCTAAATTTGCTGAAAGAAACAAATATGTTAAAAATTAGCAATGTTAAAGTATTTTTTGGGTTTGGCAGTTAAACAAAAAAAACCGGTTAACCGGTTTTTTTATTCCGGTTTAACCGAGAAAACCGGTTAACCGAAAAAGCTGAATTTCGGTTAACCGACAAACCGGTTTTCCAAAATGTCGGTTTTTTATAAACACTAGTTTTTGTCCATTTTTGAGAGCTTATAACTTCTTAACTTGTTATAATAGAACGGAAAATTTGGTACCATTTTGTTAAGCTGAAAATGCGCTTTAATCGTGCATATTTAAAAAATTCATTAAAAAAAAATGGGAAAACCTTATATTTCTGCCCTCTGTGGTGGGTTTTTAGAACTTTTTTTAGGAGTTCAAAAACGACCATTGTATTAATTTTTGCTGTAAAATCGATTGGTGAAATCAGATTTGCGATATATTCAGCCGTTTTTGCTCTGCAGTAAAATCAGCTCAAAATCCGCGATTTCAGATGCGAGTGGTACAAATTTTCCAAAAAAATAACGGCATTCTTTTTAGCTAAATCCTTAAAAAAAAATTATGATTCCCACAGATCAAATTTTCAAAATTATCTCTAATAAATATATTCTGCTCCTTAATCGTCTTCGGCAATGACGATTTTCTTCAAGGTCCTTGTCAGCGAATACGAATGATAGGTGGCGTTGGGGTTCCTAAATACATTCGTAGAAATACTAAGTGACTCACGAGAGTGCAGGTGAGTCGGGTTAGTACGAACGATAAATTTTTTAAACGTGAAAGAAATTAACAGTTTTGATTTGAAATATTTTATTTTAAGAAAAAAAACTGTTTAAGTCATTTTTGTTATTTTTTTAGTATAAAAATATTTTTGAGTGACAAAAATATTTTGTAAAGTAATTTTGTAAGAGTGGAGGGTATAAAATATGTGAACTAAACTTAATTAAACGAGAAGCTGACTACTGAAGCTTTCGCAACGTTAAGTTCATATCTCAGCCAATTTTTTCATTAGCGTAAAAACATCGATTATCCATATTAAATTACAAACTCTTTAAAAAACTAAATTTAATTTTTAAATTTTCATTTTTTAACTTATTTAGTTTAATTTAATATTGTCTGGAGAGGACAAAATGTAACTATACGTACATACAAACATATATACAAAAATATAATATAATAAGCTTAAGGGTTTCAATTCTAAATTTGTATAAAACTACAAAAGAAAGTCAAAACAAAAATTATAAATGGCAAACATAACAAAACCATGAATATAACTATTGTTTTTCTGTTCATCCTGTTTCACAATTTTTTCCATCTTTTATAAATATATCCCAGCCAAAGATTTTATGGTTATGATTTTTTTTTTAAATGTGAATGTCTTAGGTAACTGTACTGTTTTTATACCCTTCACTCCAGTGATAGAGGGTAAATATATTTTTTTTAACTTTTAAACGACTTTTATGCAATTCAATTCCACTTTGATTTTTGAAAGTGATTTCATTCCAAAAAAAATAATTTTCGTTTTGCGTTTTACGAGTAAACCACTTTTTTCAAATCCGAACGGAATTGAGTCTGTGAAATGCCCCTATAATCAAAAGAGGGAATTTATGCAAGGTGGTTTCGCGAATATTCGAGTAAAGCGTTAACTTTCGAAAGACAATTCTGAGGCTACTGAAGTTTAGCATATCGTGGAACTATATTCAATTTGAGCTATCTGCTCGGTTGACGAAAATGAGTTTTTGATGGAAAAATGTTCGCTGGCATAAGTGTCATCTTTGGTATTAATTTCAGAACAAAAAAATTATTTTAAGACTATTTTACTGCAAAAATACCATGAACTATGTGAAACCATGTTTTTTTATAAATAAAAATTTGAGCTATATACAGTATAGTTTACTAGAGTAAACTTTTAAATTTAAATTTTTTGATATTATCACTTTTTAGACGGGTTTTCCATCAATAAAAATAATAACATAGTTCTTTTGGAAAATTTCAATTCCTTTCAGCGGTTATAAACGCGGTTTTTGACCCTTATTTCGATGCGGAGCAAAAACGGTTAAACTTTTTGCATATTTTATTTGCCCATTCGATTGTACAGCAAACACAAGTGCTATGACATTTTTCGCAAGCTTCATGAAGGTTCCAAATAATGGCGATAAAGCGCGAAAAAATCGATGATTTAAAAAAAATTTAAAAGTATTTTTTTTAACACCTGTAATGGAAGGGCTTAAAAAACTGAGAAATATGGTACCAAAATCGTATTTTTATCATAATCCGTTAAAAAGTTATAAAGCCTTAAAGTCTATATTTAATGAGCTATCTGCTTAGGTTGATTAATTTCAAATAAAAAAGGTTGAGCTATCTGCTGTAACTCAGCGAATAATTCGAATTTTTACAAATAAAGCACATGTAAAATTCAGTAGTAATTATTAATTAATATTGTAAAAGATCGAATGACAAAACATTTAAAAATACGCGAATGCGACGGTGATTTTGCTCTCCTGAAAAGTTATGTTTTTTTAGTTAGCTCAAATTGAATATAGTTTAACGATATATATTTGTAGTTCCCCAGATCTGGTGCACACAGAAAACAGATTCAGTTGCTGCAACTAAATTGTTTGCCAACTGAATTATTGCGGTTGCACGTACTATCAGAATATTCAGTTGCATCTACTGGTAATTCAGTTGCCTTAACCGGTGAATATCTATCATAAGAACTAAATATTTTTATGTTAAAATTAACATTGGTTAGCGTGATCGAATTTTAAAAAGCGTTATATGGTTGCACCAATCAATATTATTTTTTACACTGTTTCCATTATTTTTTTTTTTATTTAATAATTAATTTGATTGCATAAAATTTAAAAATTTAATAAGTGAAATACGTACATATAAAATATTTTAAGTCACAGAATCTGTGAATTTTCAATTGAATTTAAGAATCTAAGAATTTTTCTTTAGAAAAATAGCTCAGAATCCGATAATCTTTCTATAGAAAGAATATATCAGAATCTAAGAATTTTTTGTTAAAAGAAAAAATATCTCAGAAACTAAGAACTTTTTTATAGAAAAATGTGATATTTATCTGATAGCAAAAGTCTCAGATTTTGAGAGATTTTTTAAAGAGAAAAGTCTCAGATTCTTAAACATTTTCCCACAGAAAAAGTCTCAGATTCAGATACATTTTTCCTATAAAAAAAGTCTCTGACTTTGAGACATTTTTCCTATAAAAAGTCTGAGATTCTAAGACATTTTTTCTACAGAAAAAGTCTCAAATTCTGAATATTTTTTTCTTTTGAAAAGAGTCTCAGATTCTGAGACATTTTTCCAATAGAAAAAGTCTCAGATGCTGAGACATTTTTCCTATAGAAAAGGTCTCAGATTCTGAGACATTTTTTATATAGAAAAAGTCTCGATTCTGACACATTTTTCCTATAGAAAAAGTCTCAGATTCTAAGACATTTTTCCTATAGAAAGTGTCTGAGATTCTGTGACATTTTTCCAAAAAAAGTCTCAGATTCTAAGAATTTGAAAACATTCTGGGTCATACTTCCTTTAGAAAAACTTTCGTATTCTGGAACATTTTTTCTCCAAAAAAAAAAGACTCTGATTCGGAGGAATTTTCCCTACGGAAAAGTCTTAGAATCTGTGATATTTTCTTGAAGGAAATTAAATTATGAATTATCTTTTCTTTGATGTCTTCGATTCTGGGCATATGTACCTTCTTTAGTTTCTATGTTCTGAAAATTTATAAACTTTGACTTTGTTATCACTTCGGACTCTCTGGACTTCTTGGGAACTGTTTTTTTTTTTCTTGTAGTTGGCTCAAAAACGCATAATGGGGTTTATATCATCATTGTCATCTGCATTAAATCCACATCTGAAATTATATAAAATACATTTATTGTTTAATTTGCCAATATTTCTACAGCAAGATAAACTTACCCTTACAATTTGCATTTTGTATGATTTTTTTCCTTTTTTTTTTCTTAAATAATTGAAATTTTCCTTGAAAAAGTATGAACTGCTTTTCGTTTTTTGGTTTATAAAATTATTAATTTTAATTTTTTGACGTTTAATTTTTTTTATCAAAATTAAATCACAACAAACAATTATTGGTCAAGAGTGCCAATAGAAATTTGTAATTTAGTAGTAGTAGTAGAATTTTGCAAAAAATAAAAATTTATTTAAAAATTTGGGTGTGTTAATCGATACTTTCAGTTGTGAGTACAATTATTAAATATATTTGAAATTTTATTTAAAAATTGGTTAAATTAATCATTATTTTCAGTTGTGAATACAATTACTTAATATATTTGAAATTTGAAATTTATTATAAGTTGCTTTAACTGATTATTGGTCGAGAGAGAAAATATAGAATAAAATAAACGGTTGTTCTTACTGAATATTTTTCAAAAACGTTATTAGATTTTAGTTTATGCATATTTACCAAATTATTAGTTGCTAATACGTCAATTTGGTTATGATAGACATTTATCTAATACTGTTGTTAGTTATTTGGTATGGTGATAAAATCTTTACAATAACAACTAAAAATTTTTCTGATTTATCAAAATTGGATTTTTATAATCGAATTCCAACTAAACAATTCTCTGTGTGTGGGTATTGAATTTCAGCAAAATCGGTGATTCAATAGTTATTAGCAAAACCGTGAATTTCAGATTGGTTTCATCTTAAATTCACGTGGTGAAAAACCGTTAAACAAGTTTTAAGGGCTAACCTAACACTGATTAAATTAGATTAGAAATGGCCCTATGCACTGCAACCAATATGATCTTTTGTTCAGGCTAGAAGTTGCCATATATGTTGAGACTTTTTATAACGCCAAGTATCCAATTTTTCATGGATTCCCATATATCAATTGGAGCTAATGAATGTCCCCATATATGTCGAATTCGTCTGACGTTGAAACTCGGGCATTCACAAAGAATATGCTCTGCCGTTTCGGCGTCAATTTCACAGAATCTACATATTTCAGTGTCCGATAAATTTTTCTTCCTAAGTTGATAGCGATGATTACAATGTCCGATGAGGTAATCAGTTAGAATCCTTAGATCCTTTTTGACGAGTTTAAGAAATCGTTTAGATACCCCAGGGGATGGAGTGATAAATCTTTTCGCCTGCCGCTGTCCAGAACAGCCTAGCAAAACTTAGATTACCAAATAAGGTATAAAATAAGGTATAGGATTGCTTATTTATACATTGCAGCATTGATGATTTTAACAGGCGATGAGACTCAAAGTAATGCATCCACATTATGACAAAGAATACCAGTAAGGTATAAAATAATTGATTGATACGAGTAAGGCATAAAATATAGCATTTTTTTTCCTTTATTTATTCCTCGTGGGAACATAGGGCTTCAACAATACATTTCCATTCTATTCTATTATTACATAATGTTTTACATTCGGCCCACGTTTTATTTACGGATGTCAAATCTTTCAACAGCGTTCTTCTCCAAGTAGTAATGGGTCGTCCACAGCGTCTACTTCCTTGGGGATTCCAATCTAATGCCATTCTTGTTATAGATTTTTGGGACTATCGGAGAGTATGGCCAATCCACTTCAATTTTTTTCTCATAATTTGTTGGCCTATGGGCACCTCATTCGTTATACTCCATAGATTGTCATTGCTTATAGTGTTTGGCCAAAATATTTTGCAAATAATTCTTAAGCATTTGTTGATGAACACTTGGAGTCGTTGGTTTATTCTTTCAGTCAGCAGCATGGTTGGTTACCGTTACCCTTATTATACCGTTACCGATTCAAAACCCTTTCAAATCGAATACCGTTACCGTTACCGATACCGCTAAAAATATTCTTAAAATACCGTTACCCTTACCGTTACCGTTATAATTATTAGAAGTTACCGGTATTGTACCGGTATTAAAAATTTTACCTGTTTTAATGGATTTTAACGAACAAAAAAATAAAATCAAATTGCTAACATAATTTTAAATTTATAATTTGCAAATTATCATAAAATAAATGACAAAAATAATAATCATATCAAATCTATACTGGGTTTTGGGTCTATAAAATATTTTTAGCTTTCAGTTCTATCTTTTTTCAAATTTTTAACTAAATTAATAATACCGGTACGTACCGGTTTGGTTGGTTCGGTACCGGTACATACCGTTACCGAAACGATTTGAAAACACTTACCGTTACCTTTACCGAAATAAATAAAAATTAGATACCGTTACCGTTACCCTTACCGTTATTCGTTTCGGTAACCAACCTTGGTCAGCAGCCATGTTTCGCTTCCATCTAATAAGGTTGATTTGACACAAGCATTAAAAATTCTTAGTTTTGTACTTCTTGTTATTTGGGTTGATCGCCAGATTTTTATTAGTCGACCGAAAGTGCTGCTAGCTTTATTTATCCTGTTGGATACGTCGTCAACAATACCACCGTAAATAGACATCACGCTGCCTAAGTAGCAAAATTTATCTACGAAATCTACCTAGTTATTGTCGATTGTTATAGCTTCATTTGTGGTGTTATTCAGCCGCGTTGCATATGTTTTTTTAATATTGATCTCAAGTCCAACATTTTTAGCTAATGAGACAAGTTCATCAGTTTTCTCTTGCATATCAGATAACCTATGAGAGAGAAGGCATATAATATAGCATACCAGAACATAATATATAAGGTGTTACGAGTAGTGAACAAGTAACGTTGTATTAAATTTACTCACGTGATTGTACACTCACGTAATACCCACTTTACACTATTATACTTTTCCATTATACAAGCGTAATTTCACCATGTAAGGAAATATTTTGTATAAAGTTTTTGCCAAAATGTGTACAAAGAAAAGTTGTGATAAAATAATATAGGTATAAGTAGATAAAATATGCTCGTGAATGAGTGTGTGTCATTAGAAAATTCCAGTCGTGAGCCCATCTCTAGTTTAAACTTATGCATTTTTTTATAAAATATTTATTTTTTATGTTATTATAATGCATTATGCATCCAATTATAAATAATGCATTACTTCAAACTTTAAAATAATACATAATGTAACCAAATATAAGTCATCCATGATTTAATGTTTAGAAATAATAAATATGCAATACATTTTTTCCAATAATCATGCATTTTGTCACAAGTTATTAGTAATACATTATTTTTCCCTTTAAAATAATACGTTGTGGAACAAATCGCTCCTTTACTTGTATAGTGTCACAACTCAAAATATTTGATTTTGCAGAAAACACGTTTAAAGTTTACTATTGAAACTGGTTTTTAATTGAAAAAGGCCGGTACATAGAAAATGTAATATTGGCGTGAACTCTTCTCAAAAGGTGGGTTTAAAAGATATTAATATGAATTTTTGACACAATATAAAGCACAATATAACGAATAATTCTGCATCATTAACTCAAAAAACGCATTTTTTGAGTTATGACACTATACAAGTAAAGGAGCGAAATGTTTGGTAAGACATCCTAAAATAATGCTACAAATAGGGGATATACATTACCTGGCAATGTGTTATATAATCACCACCCATTACCAAAGTTTTGCTGAATGCACCACGATTGGATTTTAATTTTTTGTAATCTAAGCCCTAGAAATAGGAAATATTTGTGCCAAACTGCATGGATTAAGCTCTTTTATTTTCATGTCTTCCACTAACGGGGGACATCGCTTGATTGTTTTAGAATGAGTCTCTAATAGGGTATTCAATCGATTAACCGATTAATTTTGGTCGATTAACTGTTCGAATATTTTAAAATTGCCAATTTTCAAATAACAAATAAACCGATTAATTTGTGTCGATTAACCGATTAACCGAAATTTATTTTTTTAGTACTTTTGGTTATTTTTTGCTGTTTAAGGTTCTGTAAATTACGGTTCTGCTTAAAGAAGTTTAGGTATTAAAAAATTAATCAAACTCTCGTTTATCCAATGTGTAAAATTGTAGTCAAGAAAATATTTTATCGAGGCCCTAACAATTTATGTCGGTTTAAAAAAATAATTTGGTGACCCTAGACAATTTGTTATACATTTCTAGCACAATAGATTTTTCTGATAGTTTTTCATGCGCGTAAGCTGAATCTGGCCTTAGAACTGATCTACCTCATCTTGAGATATTTAGGTTTTCGATTTACAATACTGCACTCTAAAAAAGTGAGTCCAGTTTCCAACTATAAATTGGTAAATTTATACAAATTCAAACAATTTACTACTATAAATTGTGTAAATTTTCAATAATTTTAAGTAGAATTACGAAATTCGTATAAATTTACCCAATTTATAGTAAGAAACTGAAATCATTTTAATTAGAGTGGGAATAAACTCAGATTTTCGCAATGTTCGGGACCCTATAAAACCGCGAAATATTTTTAGATGTGAAAAAAGTTTTGCACATCTGAAAAAAAGTTATTTTGGAACCCTTCAGATATCTTTTTTTATCACGGAGATATTGACCGATGAAATTATTGTAATTTTAGCACTTAAAATAAAAGAAAACAAATTTGGAAACCAAACAATGTTTTAAATTATTTTTAGGGCAAGTTTTCTTTTTTATAAAAATAGCTTTATTTTTTTGCATTTTTTCACATTGAATTGGGTCCAAATTTGACATTTAATTATGAGGTGATATTTTTCACGTTGGTGTCATTTTGGATTGGGGTCATTTGTCAGGATGCCATACAAAAATTCTTTACTTGGGCTGATATTGTTGGGGGTATTTGAAGCATAGCGGATATAGATTTCTTACTTGTCTATAATAAGATTTTTAAAAGTACATACAATTCGTGGTTTTATATTCAATTTAAATTTTAAATTAATATTTTTCGGTTAATCGAATAATTCAAATTTAACCGATTATTAACCGATTAAATCTCAACCCCGATTAATTATTTGCTCGATTAACCTATTAAACAGGAACCTCGAATAATAGTAGTCTCTAATCAAGGATGTTTTTCCTTTTTTGGGTCATAGACCGATATTTCGATGCGTTACACATGAAATGACAAAGCGAGTATGCCCTATACTGTGGTTGGAGGGTGTAAAATACAAAAAAATGGCTAATTTTATTTCGTGGATTTTTGCAAATAGGATGACGATTTTTACGATTTTTTCCATGAAAATCGTAAAATTTTTACGACTTTGTGCCCAACAATTCTGGCAACCCTGGTCATACCTCATACCATATGCATTACTTTTAATTTTTTGTATTCCTTGTCGTAAACGACACCTATAACTCCTCCCTAATTCTCAATCGCGTCGTCTGATGATAGAATATAATTTGATGATAGATAGAACCAGGTCATACCAGATATATTATATTTTACACGGGAAGTCATTTGAGTATAGGAAAAGCTTATGACAATGTATACAAACAAAAAAAATATATGCATAATATGGGGTATGCATTATTTATGCATTTATTGGAATATGGCAATGCGTTAAGTAGGAGGAAACCAATATTTTGTTGGGATAATTTTTTTGTTTGCTTTTTTTCAGTTGTATTTTATTGTACAACAAGATAACATTTCCGTCTACACCTTTTCCAATTGAAATTCAGAAAAGATCAATTGTAATTCAGAAATCACAATTGAAATTCAGAAATCGTAATTGAAATTCAGAAAAGCCCAATTGAAATTCAGAAATCACAATTGAAATTCAGAAAAGCCCAATTGAAATTCAGAAATCACAATTGAAATTCAGAAAAGCCCAATTGAAATTCAGAAATCACAATTGAAATTCAGAAAAGCACAATTGAAATTCAGAAAAGACCAATTGAAATTCAGAAAAGCCCAATTGAAATTCAGAAAAGCACAATTGAAATTCAGAAAAGCCCAATTGAAATTCAGAAAAGCACAATTGAAATTCAGAAAACCCCAATTGAAATTCAGAAAAGCACAATTGAAATTCAGAAAAGCACAATTGAAATTCAGAAATCGTAATTGAAATTCAGAAAAGCCCAATTGAAATTCAGAAAAGCACAATTGAAATTCAGAAATGTCCAATTGAAATTCAGAAAAGCATAATTGAAATTCAGAAATCGTAATTGAAATTCAGAAATCGTAATTGAAATTCAGAAAAGCCCAATTGAAATTCAGAAAATCACGATTGAAATTCAGAAAATCACAATTGAAATTCAGAAAAGTCCAATTGAAATTCAGAAAAGCACAATTGAAATTCAGAAAAGCCCAATTGAAATTCAGAAAAGCACAATTGAAATTCAGAAAAGCACAATTGAAATTCAGAAAATCACAATTGAAATTCAGAAAATCACAATTGAAATTCAGAAAAGCACAATTGAAATTCAGAAAATCACAATTGAAATTCAGAAAAGCCCAATTGAAATTCAGAAAATCACAATTGAAATTCAGAAAAGCCCAATTGAAATTCAGAAAATCACAATTGAAATTCAGAAAAGCCCAATTGAAATTCAGAAATCGTAATTGAAATTCAGAAAAGCCCAATTGAAATTCAGAAAAGCACAATTGAAATTCAGAAAAACACAATTGAAATTCAGAAAAGCCCAATTGAAATTCAGAAAAGACCAATTGAAATTCAGAAATCGTAATTGAAATTCAGAAAAGCCCAATTGAAATTCAGAAAATCACAATTGAAATTCAGAAAATCACAATTGAAATTCAGAAAAGCCCAATTGAAATTCAGAAAAGCACAATTGAAATTCAGAAAAGCACAATTGAAATTCAGAAAATCACAATTGAAATTCAGAAAATCACAATTGAAATTCAGAAAAGCACAATTGAAATTCAGAAAATCACAATTGAAATTCAGAAAAGCCCAATTGAAATTCAGAAATCATAATTGAAATTCAGAAAAGACCAATTGAAATTCAGAAATCACAATTGAAATTCAGAAATCACAATTGAAATTCAGAAAATGTAAACAAACCAATTATGAGTCACCACTACATAGACACATTAAACAAATGCTGTACAACTATGAGAGTATTTAACTTTATTCTCTTGCTACGTATTGTAGAGAGCAGACAGACAATAATACACTCATAGAATGTTGTAGGTAAAATTTAGTTTAACTGAATTTTTATTATTTTTTGTAAATTAATTAATATAGTGAACACAAATATTTACTCTACCTTGACAAATGCATTAATGAAAAATTAGTTTTAAAAAAAAATAATAAAAAGTCAGTTTCACTTAATGTTACCTTAAGCATTTTATGAGTGTATTGTCTGTCTGCTCTCTACAATACGTAGCAAGAGAATAAAGTTAGATACTCTCATATACACATTTCTGTACTGCATTTGCATAATGTGTCTATGTTTGTAGTGGTGACTAATAATTGGTTTGTTTACATTTTCTGAATTTCAATTGTGATTTCTGAATTTCAATTGGGCTTTTCTGAATTTCAATTGTGATATTCTGAATTTCAATTGATCTTTTCTGAATTTCAATTGTGTTCTTCTGAATTTCAATTGGGCTTTTCTGAATTTCAATTGTGATTTTCTGAATTTCAATTGTGATTTTCTGAATTTCAATTGTGCTTTTCTGAATTTCAATTGTGCTTTTCTGAATTTCAATTGGGCTTTTCTGAATTTCAATTGTGATTTTCTGAATTTCAATTGTGATTTTCTGAATTTCAATTGGGCTTTTCTGAATTTCAATTACGATTTCTGAATTTCAATTGGTCTTTTCTGAATTTCAATTGGGCTTTTCTGAATTTCAATTGTGCTTTTCTGAATTTCAATTGTGCTTTTCTGAATTTCAATTGGGCTTTTCTGAATTTCAATTGTGATTTCTGAATTTCAATTGGGCTTTTCTGAATTTCAATTGTGATTTTCTGAATTTCAATTGGGCTTTTCTGAATTTCAATTGTGATTTTCTGAATTTCAATTGGGCTATTCTGAATTTCAATTGTGATTTTCTGAATTTCAATTGTGCTTTTCTGAATTTCAATTGTGATTTTCTGAATTTCAATTGTGATTTTCTGAATTTCAATTGTGCTTTTCTGAATTTCAATTGTGCTTTTCTGAATTTCAATTGGGCTTTTCTGAATTTCAATTGTGATTTTCTGAATTTCAATTGTGATTTTCTGAATTTCAATTGGGCTTTTCTGAATTTCAATTACGATTTCTGAATTTCAATTACGATTTCTGAATTTCAATTATGCTTTTCTGAATTTCAATTGGGCATTTCTGAATTTCAATTGTGCTTTTCTGAATTTCAATTGGGCTTTTCTGAATTTCAATTACGATTTCTGAATTTCAATTGTGCTTTTCTGAATTTCAATTGTGCTTTTCTGAATTTCAATTGGGGTTTTCTGAATTTCAATTGTGATTTTCTGAATTTCAATTGGGCTTTTCTGAATTTCAATTGTGCTTTTCTGAATTTCAATTGGGCTTTTCTGAATTTCAATTGATCTTTTCTGAATTTCAATTGTGCTTTTCTGAATTTCAATTGTGATTTCTGAATTTCATTTGGGCTTTTCTGAATTTCAATTGTGATTTCTGAATTTCAATTGGGCTTTTCTGAATTTCAATTGTGATTTCTGAATTTCAATTGGGCTTTTCTGAATTTCAATTACGATTTCTGAATTTCAATTGTGCTTTTCTGAATTTCAATTGAGATTTCTGAATTACAACTGATCTTTTCTGAATTTCAATTGGAAAAGGTGTAGTTGATTGCTTGAGTTGCAACATCTGCTGCACGTTTGTGTTCATCATTATTATCATCATCATCATCGTCGTCATTATCGTCGTACACACAACTTCTTCATCTGTAGTCAAAACCAGAGTTGGTAAGTATTATTAAGTAGACAAGCGAAACTTGTACAAACTACAATGATTGTAACACGGAAAATGGCAAAAAAAAAAAGAAATTGTTGTGAAACTACTGCAAATAACAAAAAAATAACAGAAAAAAGACCTAGTGAAAAATAACAAAGATGATGAAAATCAAAATTATAAATAATACTCAAGCTGAAATGATCTAGCTCACGTACCATTTGCAGGATGTTCTTCATTGTGCCACAACCAGTGCTATTGATGAGAATATTCCCTCGAAGAAAAAACCCAAGTTTTGTTGTTCATTTTGTATTCGCACTTTGTTAATGTAGCATCCCACTATGGTCTTAGGAAAAACGTATCATGGATCTAACCATCTAATTGTACATTTCACTGTCAGTTGGGCTACTTCGTTTTTCTTTTTTTGTATTATTATTTTACTTCATCTCTAGTGGATTTAAAAAAGATTTTCATGTTGTTGAAAGTTTTCTTTTGTAAGCTTCATTTTTACTTTCATTATTACTTTTTAAAGAATCAACTTGAATCATATCTCTTGTGCCACGATTATGTTTTATAAATGGCAAAAGTGGTCTATGGACAAGAGCACAAATGAAGTAAAAACAGCAACTAATAAATGAACTGTTATTGATATGGAATGTAATGATTTAATGTGAATTTCTTGAAATTACTTATCTACTTATATTCATATGAGGCATTCCAAACCAAATGCTTAGAAAACAAACAAAAAATAAAATGAGTTCACTGAATAATGAAAATGTTCAGAAATATCAATTGGTGACCGGATATAATGCCCACGGACATTATCCCTATAACAGAAATGAGGATTATGTACGAAGGCATCACGGTCATAATCCCATATTAGATGTAGGGACCATGACCTTTTCCAAAACTGTCATAATGCCAATGGGAATTATGTCTGTTCCCTGATGGCGTAATTTGTACATCCAAATAAATACATCTAAGTGGAGTTGCGGTCAATCAAACAACTTAGTTTTTTGGAGCACCATATAAAATAAAGCAGAGTCAAAAAAATTGCAATTTTCAAAATTTAAAAAAAAAAATAGAACAAATTGTGATCACATCTCGAATTGTGGCTTAAAAGTTGCGTAATTTAGAGCAGAATTTTAAGACTTTTAAAAAAAAAATCGAAGGTTTCGGACTTTTTCCAAAAGTCGATTTTAATTTTTCAATGTTAAAAAATAAGTGATAATTACTTCGAATAATTTTTTCATATTATTTTTTCTAAAACTACATTTAAATACCAACAAAACTTTGTCCAACTTTTTTTTAAGATATCTATATTTTAAACTGCACTCAAAAAAAAAAAAAAAACTGTAAAGTTAGCAAAAAATTTAGTTCAATTTAACTAAAAAAGCACCTGATTTTGGGCCTACTAAATTTTTAGTTAATTTAACTAAAAATATTTAGCTAACTTTTCGTAGAATGAATGTAGCAAAAAAAAACCGTAGCTATAACTAAAAATTTAGCTGAAATTTCGTAACGTTTTTATGTACATATATTAACAAAAAAATTAGTTGAATTCAGCTAAACTTTTTTTTAATTTTCGTAAATTAAAATTTACAAAATATTTTGTAAAAAATTTTAAGTTTATTTTTTCTGTTTTTTCATCAGCTTAAGTAGAACTTATGAGATTTGCGTAGGAGGCTACACAAGAAATTTCACTTAACAAATTTGTTACGAAAAATCAGCAAATTAATTAGTAAAAATCCGTAAACTCAGTTTTGAAGTCAACAAAAAAAATTAATTCAAAATTTGTTCAAAACTAGTATTTTCGTAAATTGAACTTAACTAAAAAAAGTAGTTAAAATGCTGATTTTAACTAAAAATTTGCTAAAAAGCCAGTAAACTTGAGTTAACAAAAAAAAAATTGTTAACTTTACAGTTTTATTTTTTTGAGTGTGGTAAAAATTAATTGAAAATTTCCTTTTTTTAATTTTTTTGCAACAATCGCCATTTTGAAAAATTGATTACTCATTGATTACCAACATGGTAAAAAAATCTGAAAATTTAAGAGTAAGTTGCATTTAACTAGTACTAAAACATATCCAAAAAAAAACAAGTAAGAAAATTATAGTCGGTCAATACCGACCATAAATACCCTACACCAAAATTTTCCGGAAAATGGGTCCCATGGACCGATTAGATCTATGTTTTGTTAAATCTTTAATAAGTGTAAAAAACACTTACAAATCAAATTTGAGTGTAATAGGCTTCGATTTGTTGCCAATAAACCGCTTTAACTATCGGGCAAAATTTTCAGATGGGGCCTAAGTCCAAAAGTAGTCTGATGATAATCAGATTTGATAAGGTTATTAAAGTACGCGTTTAACATACACAAACAAAATTTTAATTAAATATTTTCTATTTTCATGAAATTTGAGAGATTTATATGAAAATCGGGAAGGTGGGTTGTATGGGGGCTACAAGAAGAACTGGTCCGATTTCTTTAAAATTCGGAATGGTGATTTGTGTGGATAAAACATGATCAACTGCCAAATTTAGAAAAGATACCTATTAAAATGCGGCTATTAGAGTCATTTGAGCCAAAACTAAAGAGGACCTTTGTATGGGGGCTAGGTCTAAATATAGACCGACTTTTTCGAATTTCAATAGGCTTCGTCCTTGGGCCAAAAGAGGCTTAAGTTTCAAATTTCAAGTCAATTGATTAAGAATTGTGACCTGTATCGTGTTTACACCGTTTACATGGGCAGACAGACGGACGGACGGACAGACGGACGGACGGACGGACATCGCTAAATCGACTCAAAAAGTGATTCTAAGTCGATCGGTATACTTAAAAGTGGGTCTAGGATCAATATTTCGGGTAGTTACAAACATCAGCACAAACTCATTATACCCTGTGCCACAGTGTGGTGTAGGGTATAAAAATGTACAAAACATAAATTAAAATAGAAAAAAAAAAAAAATACACAAACGCTGTTCAATCCCTTAAAATCGACCGCCGTGGGCCTTGTTAAAACCAAAACAATCAAGAACGGGGTCACTATTAACAAATACTCCATCCGCTAGACTTCGGATTTGCACACCAAATAAAGGTCTCCGTAAAAAGGTTTCTGTTATTTATGTTACCCATTTAATAGCCAATCTCCGGCACTCTATAACTCAAGGTATTTACATCAAATTATGTGATGATTCCATCAAAACAAAAAAATGAATAAATAAAATGTATAGGAAATTTGAAAGTATCGAAGATGGTCCATCAAATGGATAACATAGCCGGCAATCTCATTCATTGTAGGAAATAACAGCAAACTTTTCAAGGAGACGTTTGCAACGTCATCTGGACAAACAAACAGACGGACGGACAGTCGATCGGTATACATACTTAAACGTGGGTCTGGGACCAATATTTTGGGCAATTACAAACTTCATCACATTCTTATTATACCTTGTACCATAGAGTGGTGTATGGTATAATCACTGAATTGGCTAAAGATTTTGTTAGAACCAAAACGGTTAAGCCACTAAAGTCATCATTTAAAAATTATACACTCTAATGACTTCGGATTTGTACACCAAGAGCTATTTTATTATTTCCAACGAATCCATGGGGAATAACACATTTTTTTTTTTTTTTGGTTTTGAAGGAAATATCACACAATTCGATGGAACCGGTAGTCTACTTCCTAAAAATTTTGGTAGAAATTTCACGTTTGTTGTGTATAATTCCGAAGTCAAGCGGGATGCGTATCTTTCAATGATGACCTTAGCCGCGTTCTTAATTGTTTTTTGTTCTAACAACCTCCATTGCGGAACATTTAAAAAAAAATAACAGAAATTCTTTGATTTTTGTTTTTAATTTTTTTTTTCTGTTTTTATTATTATTTGTTTTTTTTATGATTGTCAAATCAAAATAAATTACTTAAGTAAAACTTAAGTCATGGTAATAGATGACTTAAGTTTTTCTTAAGTGGTTTTTAAAAAAAAACAGTTTTTTGGATTTAAGTAATTTCTTAGTTTAAGTCACTACTTACAAGGGAAGCATCTCAACCCTTATGAACCGATTTGCCTGAAACTTAAAATATATATCAAGGAGACAATTCTAAGGTTGGGGTGTCTCAGCTTATCGGCCATATCGCGGATTTAGGGGTTCAAAACATGGGTCAAAAAATGGCGAAAAAATTGTTTTTTGGATTTTTCAGCCATTTCTTTTAAGAAACTATATGATGTTTTCATATGAGAAGAAAGGTTTTTTTAATGCCTATCCAATGGTGGCATAACCTTTTAAAAATTCGGTTTCTTTAAATATTTTTTTCAGGAAAATGTGTAAATTTTGGGGGATACTTATGTGAAGACATAGACCTACGATATCCATATCGATAAGAAATAATCTTTATTAAATTTAAGTCGACCCGTATTTTTGCCCTAGATGATATTCCTGTTAGTTCGGAAGTTATCAAAATTTTCCCGAAGGTCCACATGGCTTCATAAGGGGACAACGAAATTTTTAAACACCGATATGGCCGATAAGCCGAGACACCCCAACCTTAAAATCGTCTCTTTAATATATATTTTAAGTTTCAGGCAAATCGGTTCATAAGGGTTGAGATACTTCCCTTGTTAGTGCTGACTGTAAAATCCGCACTAAGGCCTTCAGATCTGCAAGTCCACGAAAATGTTTTTGGCACGTATGTCCCTTGTCTGCGCGGATTTACCAATTGCTTGTACCTCAGTCTGTAGTGCCTCCTGTAATGACCTTCATCGCTTCACCATCACCTATATACGAGTTAATTTACCTGCTTTCCAGCAATTAGCCTGTGTTTTCCACGTCCAAAAATTATAGCAACATATACTCCTTTTTGTGAAGAGTATCCTTTATCTGCCCGACAAAATCACTTAAAGCCGTCACCACATACCTACCTTTGAGATAGGCATGTTGGGCCTTGCTAAAATTATCTGATGTAAGGGTATTTCCCACACAGATATATACCAGTATTTTCAATGTTTGTAATGAAAACGATGAGAGACTGATAGGTCTGTTGTTCTTTACAGTATTGTGGATTATCTCTCCCTCACATTGTTTTTTTCTGATGACAGGCTACTCATAAAGATAAGTTGGCATTCCACGATTAACCAGAGTGACTTCTGTAAAAGGGCCGGAAATATGCTGTCAGGTCTTTCCGCGATTTATTGAGCTTGAGGGAACTGACCGCCTATGTTATCTTGTGTTCGTACATCATTGTTTAGAAGATTTTTAAATTATTTTACTGTTTTTTTTACTTGGGTAAACATTAACTATATTTTATCAACTCCCATGAGTAAATACGGAAAATAATATTGCAATTTTTTATTATAAGTAATGTGCCTTATTGTTAGGGTGGTCCAAAAAGAAATTATTATTTAAATCTTGAGCTCCTCAAGGCTGCCCCGGTGCTTTACAACTTCCTGTGCAAGGTTCCAAGTGAATTCGTTAAGGTTTAGAGGTCGCTCACTTTTACGACATTCATAATTACATTTGTGTGGAGTTTTCACATAAAAAATGGGTAAACTTTAAAGTGGCATCCTTCCTACACTATATGGTTAATATTAATAATTTGTTGAAAACTAAACCCAAATTTTATGCAGATTATATTTCTGTTCTTAAATATAAAAAATATTGAGTACATTTCCAGTTATTCGCGATATTGTAATACTTGAAAAATCCTAGATTTTAATGATCTTTTTAAATTATCTTAAAATGATTCAATGGAAAAATCCAAGTTATTAGATGTGTTTAATCTACTGACCAAGAGCTTTAATTGTGCTAATGAAATTAATTTAATCTGCAGAGGATAATTGATATCCTTGCAAATGATCACCAAATGGTAGTTTTTTTTTAAGTTTTTCGCTAATAGTAAGTAAATTAAAATATATTTATTAAATCAAATTGTACTGAACATATGATTAAATTCCATAAAATCATATTAAAGCATAAAAGTCATATGCCCAGAGGAAAGTTTGAAATTTTGTTTGTCAAAGTTGCATTAAAAAAAATAAAAAAACTATGTGTCAAAATAAAAAACTTAGAAACTTTAACATATCGTCACTATATCTTACTTTTATTCAATTTGTATTTTATTTCATAATCCATGACAAAAAAAAAATATTTTTTTTAAATATCGCGAAAATTCGCGAAAACCGCGATTCTGAATTGAATTTGGACTTCATAATTGTAATCTATTCTACTTACTCATTAGATTCCATGTGCCACAATCACAAAAAATAAATGTCATTCCCATATTAAATATTAAAAATATTTTTTTAATAAAATGATAAACTATAGAAAAAACTTTTTTTAATGCGTTTTTGAACAAAACTAATTTTTTTAAGTAGGTATAATTGAAACCTAGTGGAGCTCGCGATTTAAAACATTCCGGTTTTTTGGATCACTCTAATGTACCTTCACCACATCCTCACTATACGGCTCTGTTAGTTAAAAAAATGGCGTATCAAGAGGTTTAAGCGATTAAATACTTGAAAGTACATTATAAGTGTGTTCCACAACATTCTAGGTAAAGTTTGGTAAAACGGGAGAAAAGCTAAAAAATTGTCGCGATATCACAAAAGTATGGAAAAATACCAAAAAAAAAATATATAAACAAAGTGAAATGGTAAGAAAAAATACGTAAAAATGGGGGGAAAAAGTTAAAAGTTTGTTTCAATAAAAAAATATTGTAATATTTTTTGAAATTATAACCATAAATTTTGTTTAGTTTTTCATTTCATTAAAATGTTTAAGATTCATCAAAGGGTGATTTATAATCTTATGTTAACTATTCTTGATCACCCTTATCTACTATTTCCCAGTATTGGGGACACGATTCACCAGGACTAAATAATAATGTATGAAAAATGATTTCAATTTGTCTATTCTTATTCCCAATACTGGGAAATAGTAAATATCGGTAGTAAACCATAGTCAAAAATTAATCTGATCTAATTTGTTTTTTCTATCAATTTTTTTAAGTAATGTTCTTTGGCTAAGAAAAATTTAAAATTTGGAGCCCAGTAGAACTCATAGATGAAGACCGAACTTCCTAAAATTTTAACCACATCGTTTTGGTGTATATTTTTTTATCAATCCCGCATAGCACAGAAGTGGAATTCGATAAAAGAGATTCTCTCGCTTCGTCAAAATGAACAGCAAAACAAGATGATGATGTATTTAACTATTTAATATATGTATTGATTTTTTTTGTTGAGATGAGAGAAAATTGTATTTTTTTTTTTTCTAAATTTAATTTTTGGTAGACACGGTCATTATGTCTACAGTATTATTCATCCCACTTTAATTACAGCTCTAGCATGAAATAGTATTCAAATTACCAATGATTACCTGTCGTTATGCTTTCAAAGTTTCAGAAGCGTTTAATTTCACGAGTGATAAAATTTAAAGAATTTTTATGAAGAATTCTTGCATAAAATGTATTTTTTACGAAGCATTAAAAAAAACTTTAATTACTTGCTTGTTGTCTTGTAGTCTTCATAAACTTTTTTTTTTTGGTAGTAACGGCAAACGACAGGCAGATTGTCACTAAAACAGACAAAAAAAATAGTCAATGTCACATTTATAGGATGAAGAAACCAAAAATCTGCAAAAAAAAAATGTTAATCGTTTTCTTTAGCGTTTTTTTTTTTTATTTACGAAAAGAATTTCTTAATACATTACATACATTATGACAAGTTGCAAAATGAAGAAAATTAAAAAATTCTAATTAAAAATTGACAATGGTATATTAGACTGGCATTTTGTTGTATGGCAAAAAAGTTTTTCTTCCGATTTTGAACGTCTTTTAGGCCTAAAACTTATGTGGTACAAATTTAAGGTCAATCGGATTAAATTAACCCGTGGCGACCGGCGCACTGTGGCGCCTTTTCCCTAAATGCGTTGCAAAAATCAAAAATTTAACAGAAGAAATTGATAAAACGAATGATTACATCTGATAGAAAACTCCTCACTGATCAAGAATCCAAGCACATTTTTGAAATCGGATAAAAATTATGAATTATAGAGCCACTCAAAGTTGGCAATTTTTCAGTCCGCAGAAAAAAGTTAAACTTTAAAAAAAATATATCATCTTTTCAATTGAATTTCAAGCAAACTATTCAAGCGATCGTTAGTTTTTTGGTTTCGTTTGAAAGGTATATTAATTCAAATAAAATGATATAAAAACAGGGTTATTCAGTCGAATACTTTTTTTCAAGGGCAGTTTTTCAAGCACACCATTTTAAGGTATTTTTTCACATTTGATAGAATAGAACAAAAAAAGTGACGGCTTGTGACGGGAACTACTAAACAGAGGTTGTTTAGTGTTTAATACTCTAACTTATTTAATCAAAATTGGGTGCCCGTACTTGCCCGTGTACATGAAAAATCAATGAAACTGTAACAACTTTTACTACGAAAAGGAGATATTTTTGTTACATCCTAACAGATTTTGGGCAGTTTAGAGATCCACAGGATTTTTTTACTTTATTATATGTTTTTTTTTTTTTAATTTTTTATTCGCTTATAACGCCCCCTAGCGGAATTTTTTTTCTGCAAAGTTACCTCTTTGACGAGCTGTATTCCCTGAACGAATTAAGATATTTTAAAAGTAAAAATTATGTATTTTTGATAAAACAAAGTTAAACATAAAAATTGCGAAAATCTTGTGTGTCATCCCGGGATTTTTGAGAATTTTTTAAAAAAAAGTTTGTGTACAAAAAAAAAGAACAAAAATGTTATCTAACTTGATTTTTAATAAGTTTTTAATTTAAAAAGTTTTAAGACTTTACACCTTAGTGAATGATTTGTTAAAATTTAACCTAAAGCTAAATACATGGAAGTGAAATTAGTGTTTTGAATTCTCATTGAGTTTATAGCTCTTTCTATATGTATTTCAAAGTTTCTAAGCATATTTTTAATTTTGCCTCTTTAAGACATAAATATATTTGGTTAGTATAAAAGGTGAAACTTTTTTTTAAAAAAATATAAATTTTAAGTAAATTTTTACTTGACACAATTAAAAAATTATTTTGTGTAAAATTTTTATTTGTGTAAATTGAAAATTTTCTCAAATTTGTTCGTAAACATTTATTAAAATTATACTTAATGGTTTTTTGGTGCAAAATTGAGTAATATTTTTTTCAATACTGTATAAAATTTACTAATTTTTTTTTTCTTATTAGAGTTCTATTTTTTCTAGACCTTTAATATGTACACAGAAAAAAATAAAAAAAATATTTGAGTAAATTTTTAATACTATTGAGTAAAAAATTACTCAATTTTGCACCAGTAAACGATTTAATAGTATTGAGTAAATTTTTAATAAAAATTTATTAAATGTTTAAAAAAAAAATGAGTAAATTTTTAATTGACACAATTAAAAATTTACTCAAAATTTATCTGTTTATTTTTTTTTAAGTTTAAAAAAGTTTTAAATTTTTTTACAAAAAAAAACAAAAAACTTGATTTTTCAAACTTTACCAAACATATTTATGTCTCAAAAACATAGGAAAATTTTAAAAAGACGATTACAAACTTTCATTTACATACACAAAAAACTATAAACTAAACGAGAATTCAAAAAACTATGAGAGTTAAAAAAAAAATAAAAAAGCTATTAAATTTTTATTAAATTGTTTACTTAAATTGGTTTTAAAATTTTTGAGTAAATTTTTAATTGCGTCAATTAAAAAATTACTCAATTTTTGTTTTTAAATTTAAACAAGTGATTACTCAAATTTGTTTCCTTCATATTTTTTCTGTGTATTGTTATTATTGTAGCACAAGGTATAACGGAAAACTGAAAGCGCTTAACGAGAATATCAGCGGATGCACTTAATTTGAAGTACAAGAAGTTATATTTAAAATGATTTTTAGATTTACATATATTATTTCAAAAGAAAGGATTTTTGCAACAAAGGAGGTCAAAAGGTGCCACTGTGCATAGTGTCGCAGTGTGCCTATTACAATGCGAGACGCTTTTCTTGAAGCTAAACGAAAAAAGTGCGTTTTAAATATTAAATATGTTTTGATAACTTCATTATGATTTTTGCAACGAAAAGTAGTCGAAACGAGGCACTGTGCTTAGTGCTGCAGTGGATTTTTGAAAATTTTTAGAAAAAATAAAATAAAAAAAAAAACTATGGCTTGCGACACATTACAATTATTAATTTTGATGCGCTGAACACGAATATCAAAGAATTTTTAAAATCGGTCAAACGGAAAGAATGTGTCAAGCTCTTTGAAAGGGTTAAGGGTAAGACATTTTGAGATTTTTTTTTAATTTCTAGAACGTAGGAAATAGGGCTGTCAATCCCGAAATCCCGAATCCCGAAATCCCGGGATTTTTGTCATAAAATGAATCCCGAATCCCGGGATTTTTAAGCTCAAATCCCGGGATTTTTGAAACATTAAAAATGTATGAGAATTTATTTTTAAAAAAAAACAACTTTGTTCAATTATTTTTACATTTACATCAACAAATTAAAACTAAAACTATTTTTGAATTTTCAACGTAGCCTCGAATTTTGCTGAGCTGAGAATTCTATCCAGGCTTGCTGAATAATAGTCCAAACGCACTAACCATTAAGCCACAGTCACGGAGCCCTTTGACCAAAGTTGGCAGATTTTGGCGAAAATTTTCTAAAAAACCAAAACATTGATCAAAGAGCGCCACGGGTAAATTTAATCCGATTGGCCTCAAATTTCTACCACATAAGTTTTAGGTCTAGGAGAATAAAAATTTTCCGGAACGTTCAAAATTAGAAGAAAAATTTTTTTATACAAAAAAATGCAAGTCTAATGTATTATATTATTACATTTCCCCTTTAAATGTTTTTATTATTTTAAATTTTCTTTAAATTAGTTTTAAAATTATACAGTGCAACACCAAAATCGGAATGGGATGAAACCAAAAGCAAATAAAAGTTGTCATTTTCCATAACAAACCCCTTAAGGCTTTTTTTGTTCATTGCTAAATATTTATTATTAATAATTACTTGAAAACTGCATAAGTGGCGTATACTTAATTTTTTAATTACCTTCAAATAACAATAAGAATAATTAGAAATCATTTTTTTTAGTAATTTCGTTGTAGCGTAATCGACCCAAGGGTTTTCGTGGGAATCAAACCCACGACTCCCTGCTTAATAGGCTAGCACGCTACCAACTAACACACAGTAGCCCCTTAATATGAACAATAAAATTGAACCATAAGGAGTCTACTATTATTTTACTTTTATAATCAAAGAAATTTATTCCCAAAAAATCCCGGAATCCTGAAAAATCCCGGGATCCCGAAAAATTCCGTGATCCCGAAAAATCCCGGGATCCCGGGATTTCGATTTTCAAATCCCGAATCCCGGGATTTTAAAAAACCGATCCCGTTTGACAGCCCTAGTAGGAAAACACCACCATTTTTCGCAAATTTCAAATAACGATATCTCGAAAACCGTTTGACCGATTTTCAAAATTCTTTGATATTCGTTCAGCGCATTAAAATGAATTACTATGATGTGTCGCAAGATATGGTTTAATTTTTTTTTTTCAAAAAATTTTTAAAAATCTAAAACTTTGACCGTCGGGCGCCACGGTTAATTTAATCCGATTGACCTCAAATTTGTACCACATATTTTTTAGGTCCACTAGAATAAAAATTTGCCCGTACACCTGGGAAAATCAAAAGTTGAAGAAAAAATGCCACTCTAATGGTATATATTTATATAAACAATCACACATGTGGTCTAAAACACAAAAAACCAAATATAGGCTGGGCTTTAGTTTTGTACGATACTGTATATTTTAATTGAGATACAATAAAAAACAGAGGTTTTCCTTGGGCCAGCAATGCGGAACGGGTACAGTTAGAAAAAATTCAATTGATACAAAACGCCCTTCCAATGGAATAAAATGGATCCAATTAAAACAGCTGAAGTTTTAAATGCAACTTTAACTTTTATTTTCTTGTATACGAAATAATATTTAAAATTTCTGTTTAACTGATTGGTTGCTTTTAAAAATACATTACTTAGTATCCATCGGTTCAGCAAAAGAGTAACACAGAAAGATTATGAACTCAAAATAGATATTGTTTTTCTTTTTTTTTTAATTGTTACACTTTGACTGTGATTCCTTATAAAATATTTTCTAATGCCAGCTAAAGAGACATCATAAAATTTATTTAAAGTGGCAAAACCTGAGTTCATACAAAAAAATAAAAAAAAATCACTTCAAATTGTACTTGAGGCACTTCTTTACACCTCATATCGTTAAGTGTTAGTGGTGTTTTGTTTGACTGTTTATGTGCCTTTTTGCCCTTAAGAGGAGTTGTATGTTTTGTCGGTTTTTTTTGTTGAATTGAATTACAAAAACATTATTTTCTCCGGATGCTTAATATACAATTCTTTTGTAAATGAAATACACCTAAACCTTATATAAACGCTTTTCTACACATTTTTAGATCATAAAATTGGGAAAAAAATTAAAAATACCAATTGTTCTAAGAAATTGTTTGTGCATACAATTTTAAAACAATTTTACTACATAAATTATAAAAGTTTTAGTGTATATTTTTCGAAATTTTTAAGAACCGTTTCTGACGATATTTTTCCCATAACAGGTTCTTTGGTAATCACTGCTCAGTCGACACCATGATTATGCATATACAGAAAAAAAAAACGAATTGTTATATTGACCCCCATATTTGTGAATACAATTAATTTTTTCACTGAAAGTGCTCCTATACGGAAATTTGTAATATCAACAAAAAAACAAATTTCAACAAAGAAATTCAACAAACACAATTAGTTGATCTGACAAAAGTAAAAAATCTTAATTTTTTTTTTTTTTTTCAACAAAGAAATTCAACAAACACAAACAAAATTTTTTGATCTGGCAAATGAATTTTTTTTTCAACAGAGAAATTTAACAAACATTAACACTATTTATGAACATGATAAAAGAATTTTTAAATAAAATTACTTGACTGAGTTTGTTGAAAACATTATCGAAGTTTTGTATTATATACTAACAGGCGGCAGTTTTAAAAAAAATTTTTGTTGATATCATGTTTGGTTGATTTACAATTTTTGTTGGTTGATTTAAATTTAATGATTTCATTTTTTGTGCAAGAAATTTTAAGTGATATGGTACATTTACTGCCACCATAAAAAATATGAGGAGAACATCAGACGCAAATTAAGTTTTCAAAGTGATTATTACTTAGCTTAACATGTTTTAGTATGGAGTTTTTTAACAATTCGTTTTTTTCTGTTTCTTGATAAAAAAAAAAAAACTAATTTTTATTTTTGCACATTGAATGAATTTTATTTAATGAATATTGTCCTGTCCAAATTGTTTTATGATTTATCTATTAAATGTATTTACTGTTTTTGTCAAACAATTTCTTATGTACATATGTATAGTATTTTACATTTTCAATTTTCATAAAATTACAATATTTTCTACTTGAACTGTAAAGGCATGACTGCAATTCTCTGTGCTCTGTGTGTCAAACGGTTTGAACTCAAAGAGTTTTAAGCATCAATCCCTGAGCAATATGTCATGTTAGAATGCCATTTTTTTGTATGCCAAAAATAATATTTTGTTCCGAATTTCAAAGTACGGTTAAATTTTCATTTTCCTAGACCTATTACGTATGGGGTACAAATTTTAAGACAAACGGATTAAATTAACCCATTGCGCCCGACTTGTAAATGTTTAGATTTTTATAAAATTTAAAAAATATGACTGCTATGCATCATGTTAAAAAAATTTCACAATCTGTCAAATGGATTTCGAGATATCGCTATTTTAAATTTACAAAAAATTAAATTTTTTGTTTCAAAAATATTTAAGTCCAAAATGTTATTCCGAATATAATCATGTGTTTAAAATTAAAATTGATGAGGGTAGGACCTCTAAATGTCAAATTTTATTGCCACCTTATCTAGTAAAACCATATGTATGTATGGTCAAGTCGTGCATGAGAAATCTTTACAACTGAACAAAGTTTTAAAGGTTCTTGTTGCTCTTGTTGCTGTTTTCATCTCATAAAATATACCAACCAGTACATTCAATATATGTATGTATTAGGGTGGCACAAATAATGACATTATTCGAATTTTGTCAATTGGGTTCCTTTTATGACTTGAAAGGCGGAAAGTTCGGATTAAAGTGAAAAACATATTTGAACCTTTTGTTTTACTTAAAATATTAGTTTATATTCAGCATTACTAAAAAAAGTGTAAAAAAAGTTCAACATTTTTGTTTACTCTTTGTTCGGAACTTTCCGATTTTGAACTCAAAAAAAAGAACCCAAAACCATTGTCCTACATAATAATATATTTGAGTGTTAATATCGACCCTACACTCAAAAAATTATGTTAGTAAAATCAACTGAAAATGTCAGTTAAAATAATTACTTTGTTAGTTATTTTGGGGTCAACTACTTTTTCAGTTAAATCAACTAACAATGTTAGTTATTTAAACTGACAAAAAACAACTGACTTATGTAGTAAAAACTACTTACATTTGTAGTCAAAACAACTAACATGTAGTAAAAATAAAATAATCAATATATAATTTTTTCAAAATTTTTCAGAAAAAAAATTGAAGACCAAATTTTTTCCAAGTTTTTTTTTTTTTTTTAAAAAGTTGTGAAAATAACAAAAAAGAAAATTTATTTTTATTTTTTTGGAAAAAAAACTTTGAAAATTTTTCAGAGATGAAAAAAATAAAATTATCTACTTTAAATAACTCTTACTACATTACAGTACTTTTTTGTTAGTTATTCAAAAAAACGACGTAAAATAAATAACAGAAATAGTTGTTTGCTATTTTTCATTGAAAAACAACCGACTTTGTAGTTGAAAACAACTAACTACTGTAAAATATACAAACAACTAACATGTAGTAACTTACATAATTTTCTGAGTGTAATACCTTGTTCTCATGTACAGCTAAAAACCGTTTTTAGCAACATTTTCTGTCAATATACTGTAATGAAATAAAGAAATGCTAAACATATTGTTGCTAAAAACCAGTTTGTACGTGAGAACAGGGTATAAAAGGCAACTTTCCCGACCCCGACGTATTTGAAAGTTGAAAAAAAAACTAAATTTGCTTCACCCTAATGTGTATGAGTATTCAATACACTACAAAGTTGTAAACCTTACATGTATAAACGTACTTACTATTCTACCAGAATGAATTTCTAAACCAGCGTACATAAAAACAGCTGTGGTCAAAAAAAATAGCAGTGGTAACATTTTCACCTGTTTTATGGTCCAACGGTTACCACAAAAATATTAAATATCCAAAAAACTTTTTAAAAAAATATAGTTTTTCTTTTAAGCATAACTCACTTCGTTTTTGTTGGTTTTGTTTTTAAACTTATTTGGGCCGATCGATTATCTCAGAAAATTCAAATGATATCTCACAAACTATACAGCAGAACTATATGCAATAAAAAATAAGTAAGAAATTTAAAGTCGGCCAAGACCATCCATATGATATCCTACACCAGTGTTTTCCTGAATATGGGTCTCAAGTCCAAACATGGACCGATTGGATCTATCTCTCGTTAGATCTTTAATTAGTGTAGAAAACATGCATAAAATCTATTTTAAGTGGAATTGGCGTTTATGTTGCCGATAGACCATTTAACAGAACATCGGGCGAAATTTTTAGATGGGAACTAAGTCCAAGAATGATCCAATTATATTCATATTTGATTAGGTTATAAAAGTACACGTTGAAAAAAATTTAATAAAAAATTTGCTATTTTCATAAATGTTGAGAGATTTATGTGAATTTCGGGAGGGTGCACCCGGGTGGTTTCTATGGGGACTACAAGAAGTACTGGTCCAATCCCTTTAAATTGAAAACGATTGTTTGTGTATACAAAATATGATAATCTGCCAAATTTGGAAAGGATATCTATCATAATTCTGTTATTACAGTCATTTGAGCCAAATTCAAAAGGATATTTGTATGGAGGCTAGGTCTAAACATGGACCAATTTTTTCTAATATCCAAAAGAAGGTTAAGTTTCAAATTTCAGTCAAATCTTTTGATAAGTGCGACCTGTATCGTGTGCAGAAATTTACACCGACAGCTGGACGAACGGAAATTGCTAAATCGACTCAAAAAGTGATTTTGAGTTGATCGGTATACTTGACGGTGGGTCAAGAAACAATATTTCGGGTAACTAATCAAACATCTTCACCTGTGCCACAAAGTGGTGTATGGTATAAAAATTGGAAAGTATATTAAAATCTGTTAGAAGTTTTCCTTTCCTACATAATGGCCCGTACCAAAGCAAAACTAAAAATCTATTTTAACAAAAGTTTTATTTTAAATTTAAAATTTTCCATACTTTTTTGAAAGTCCATTTTAAAAACAAAAATAATTTTAATGGAAATAAAATTAAAAGTCGATTTTAATTTTATTTTTTCGTCAATGGTAAGTTTGAATGTATTCAAATTATGAGCAGATAGTCATATGTAGGGTTTTTGTTTTTCCGGACTTTTTCGTGAAAAAAATTCCCGCTTTCCCGGGAATTCCCGGTGGAAAATAAAATTAATAAAAACAAATACAGCACAAATTACAGTGAATTATCGTCAAGGACAATGAATATTTACTATATAGGATTCTACACCGATATATCGATCTGCTACTCACGAAATGACTAAGATAATGTACTCCATTTTAAAATATAAGGTATAAACATTTGGAGGAAATTTGTATTTAGATTTTTTTCAAGTAGAACAATTTTAATAAGATCTTTTATTGATCTTTAATTGATCTCCTCAATTACATTTTTTCGAAATTTAATCAACCTATAAATTTTCAAATTTTCTTCAAACTTTTTCTAATTTCGATTAAATTTTTTCGAAAATCGATTTGATATTTGAAAAAATATTTATTTTTAACTTTATTTGATTTTTTCCAGATTTTAATTGATAGTTTTCAAATTTTAAATGGAATTTTTAAATGGAATTTTCGAACTCCAACTAATTTTTTTTTTGAATTACATCTGAAAATGGCTTATGCGTCTGTTCAAATATGCTTTAACTTATTTTTTTCAATAACTAATAATCATATTTTTAGTTTGTTTATCATTTATAAAAAAATTACAAAAGTTTTGGCAACAGAGCATTTCAGTATTAAAAAGTTAACGTTTTTGAAGTTTTTTGTTAATCTTTTAATCCCGGGAATTCCCGGTTAAATTCCCGGGAATCCCGAATAGAAAAAGATGCCGATTTCCCGGGAATTCCCGGGACAAAAACCCTAGTCATATGACATCAAATACAAAAAAAAGTCATAACTTTTGATATCGTTAAAATTTTGCTTTTTTCCTCTGAAACTAACAAAAAGTTATAAAAGTCTTCATGTAATACATTGAAATAAAGCTCAATTAAGGAGGAATCTAGTTGGGAATATGTGTCAAAATTATTAAGGAAAGTTTGGTTTCGTTATAAAATGGCGTGCTTATAATTTTTACTCTAAGAGCCGTTATTGACAAGTCAGTAACCTAAGGAGTCTAAAAACAATTAAAACCTGTTTTATAGGCTTTTGATTGATGCTTATTTGGTTAAAATCAGATAAAGAGTTTTGCACATATGCTATTGAGTCTCAGATGTTGTTGATATGGCTGATTTAAGCTTAAATGTCACGCCCACTCAAAACAAGATGAGCCATAAAAAAAACAGACAGGCAATTTTATTCCGTTTAATTTTTTTACATTTTTCAAATGTTATCGAATAAAACTCAAAGGCATAAGACTCGCTCTGGTGCTATTTTTTTACCGCCACTGTATACAAAAGATGTACTAAAATACTTGCAAACACAAACATACACTCACAATTTGTTTGTTTGCATGTATTTGTAATGTTTAGTAGTGTATGCATGCATTTAGCTGATATTTTTGCCATCCATATGCTGGTTCAATTTATTTGCATGCAACCCATATGCCACTCGTCAGCACATGTAAATTTCCACCTGAACGCCTTTGTACAAAGAATATACACACACATACACATAATACATGTTTGCAAGACTATAAACAAACAATTGTTAAGGGTTTCATAAGCATGCATTCAAGCAAAGAATAAGAAAAATAAAATATACAATTTTCGGTTGTTATAGACCAACTAAATTATTCCCTTTTTGAAATCGGAAGAAAATGGATGATGACACCACCAAAGCATAGGCATCAACAACTTTCGGCAGTAATTACTTTATCTCCCATCATCAGTGCTCTTTAGTCGTTCACACTAGAGCATACCATTTCATGGTTTTCCGTATTTCTCGGAATATCGGTATTTCCACTTCTCGCACATCAGTTTCCTGGATCTTGATATATTCTCGGGACTTACTCCGGTAGTGGCTTTCAAATTGTAATACATAAAATGTTAAAATTTAGTAATTCATATAAAAAATAGAAATGGTGTTTTTGACATATATATATTGTGTTTTTTTTTTTTTTAATATTATATTTTGAGTTGGTTTATTATAGCTCGAGGTCATTATTTCTTTTACTCATTAAAACAATGATATTATCATAGAATAATTTTCAAGAAAATTTTTTTCTGCTTTAAATTTTTTTATGATGATAATTTTGGCAAGACTTAGTCGAAACGTGTTTCAGAATTTGTCGGATTCAATTGCCATGCCTATCTAGCAAACATCAAAACCCTATGATACAACAACTAGCATATGGTATTATCCAATGGGTAACTCATATGTAAATCTGTTTTAATAATTTTTTGGTTGGTTATTTGACGATCGTGATATTACTGGGAGATTGCAAAATTTTCTTTTTCATATTCTCAATGAGGGTAGAGTAAGGTATGCATTAATATTTTTATTTTAATATTATGCCATTTATCATTTAAATTCCATATGCTACTTATGGAATACGTTTTTCATATTTGCTAAATAGCCTTGACAATGGAATCTGACAAATTCCGAAACACGTGCCAACTTAGACTTACGAAAATGACCAACATAAATAAATTTAACACAGATAAATAATTTTCTTGAAATAATTCTATGAGAATATCATAGTAAAAGAAAATAATGACCTCGAGCTATAATAAACTCACTCAAAATATAATATTTCCATTAAAATTATGGTAACGGCCAGGCCAAGATAACATATAATGTCAAAAATAATTACAAAAAAAAAAAAAAAATCCTTTCCTGCACAGAGAAAAATTAATTTCCAACTGAATTTTTCAGTTTTATCAACTCAAAATTCGGTTGCTGCTACTATATTTTGCTGTGGCAGACGAATTTTTTAGTTGTTTCAATTAAAAGACAGTTGTATTAACAAAATTTTGTTGTAACTACCGATATTTAGATGTTACAACCATAATACAAATGCATCAACCGATTTTTTGTTGCAACAACTGAATTTCAGTTAGAAATTAGCAAATTTGTTTTCTGTGTGTGGTGTTGGTGTTCGAACCACCAGCCTCACAACTCAAATATATATGTTGCCAATGCCATAGCCACCAACCTACGCGAATTTCGGCAACTAGCACTTAGCTTTGCTTTGTTTGATAATATCTATGTGTGAGACTCAGGGCGGATTACTCAATGAAAAGTTAGCTGCTAACTGCCGATTTAACGGAGCCTTATGTCAAAATTTGTATGAAAAGTTAAATTAAACGGAGAGTTATTTTTTAACGGAGCATTGAGTAATAGGGCGGATCGAGAAATGCTTTTTCACGAATTTCGCTTCGGCGCTATGCGGGGTTGGTAAAAATAGATGCCAAAACGATGTGGTTAAAATTTCAGGAAAATCGCACTTCATCTTGGGGTCCCCCTCCAGCGCTGAAGTTTTCACTTTTTTAAGCCAAAGAGCATTTTTTTAAAAAATTGTCAAAAATTCAAATTTTATCAGATCTTCTTAATTTTGGATTTTATTTGGTCTAGTTAATCACATCTATTTAGATTTTAAATATCAGTTTAATACGATATCGCTAACCTCCAAAAACCAGAGGTACTTTTCCACCTCTTACATTTTGGAGAAACCCGAAAAGCAACTTTTTGCAATTATTAAAAAAAAAAAACACATTAAAATTGCAAAATATGATTTTTTTTCTTCCCGACTTGAAAAATAGACTACACAAGGATTCCAAAACCGTTAAAGCCAAAAAATACGAAATTCTTGAACGGCGTGTGAACCAATCTCAAAATTTAGAACTTTTATGAGTTTATCGGATATTTTTTGTATATGTAATATGGTCTGCTAAACTCATAAAAGTTTTCAATTTTAATCTATTTGTAATTGTTAAAAAACAATTTCTTGTGTGGGACTCATATGACCCCATGTCGACAAGGGTTAATGTTCTCTTAAATTTTAATGAGAATATCTATAATAGGAAAATATGACATAAGTTGTAAAAAATGCTTAAAATATAGAACAAAATAACCAAAACAAGTAAGAGAGTTAAATTCGGCTGTGCCGAATCTTTTATACCCTCCAACATGCATAAAAATAAAAAAATCTAGGGTCTTTTTTTTGGGAGGGTCGGTATTTGTAATTGGGGGGGGGGCAAATTTCCTCTCGAATATATGTTTTATTCCACGCCCATTGAAGGGGGGGGGTAGGACCGAAAAAACGACATTTTCTAATTCTCTGGGTCCAAGTGCAGGACTTTGAACTCTTGTAGCATAAAAATGTTGCATTTGTTAAACAAAAACACAAAAAATCACGTAAAAAAATGCTATTTTTTTCAGAGGTTGGTTTAGTTCTTCAAGGGGAACTTTTTGCCCCCTGGTCCGATTTTGCTCATTTACGAACTTAACCTGCCTATTGACATAAGACACATTTGTGCCAAATGTCGGTAGTCTAGCTCTTTTATTTTGGACTGCATCGTGTTAACTACAGACGGACATACGGACGGACATCGCTAGAATGTCTTAGAATCGATCACTGATCATAAATATATATACTTTATGGGGTCCTAGACCGATATTTTGATACGTTACACACGGAATGACAAAGTGAGTATACCCCAATACTGTAGTTGGAGGGTATAAAAATGTATGAAATTAATTTTTTGAAAATATTGTAAGTTGAGATTGGTCCACACGCCGTTAAAGAATTTCGTATTTTTTGGTTTTAACGGTTTTGGAATCCTTGTGTAGTCTATTTTCCAAGTCGGGAAGAAAAAAATCATATTTTACAATTTTAATGTGTTTTTTTTTTTTAAATAATTGCAAAAAGTTGCTTTTCGGGTTTCTCCAAAATGTAAGAATACTTTTCCACCTCTGGTTTTGAAGGTTAGCGATATCGTATTAAGCTGATATTTAAAATCTAAATAGATGTGATTAACTAGACCACATAAAATCCAAAATTAAGATGATCTGATAAAATTTTAATTTTTGACAATTTTTTAAAAAAATGTTCTTTGGCTTAAAAAAGTGGAAACTTCAGCGCTGGAGGGGGACCCCAAGATAAAGTGCGATCTTCCTGAAATTTTAACCACATCGTTTTGGCATCTATTTTTACCAATCCCGCATAGCCCCCAAGCGAAACTCGTGAAAAAGCATTTCTCGATCCGCCCTATTGAGTAATCCAGCCTCAAAGATTGTATTCCCGTGTAAAAAAATAATTATATCAAAACATATCTCCTTTGATAAAAACATATATGGATCATATCTAAATGGATATAATCAGATCTACTTCATATATATTCATATCTGCTTCAGATATGTTTTGATCCGTAAATTGAGTCTATCTGACAATTTTATATATATGAACATATCTGAGAATGTCTGATCATATGTGCCATATATGCCAGATAGACTCAATTTACGGATCAAAACATATCTGAAGCAGATATGAATATATATGGAGTAGATCTGATTATATCCATTTAGATATGATACATATATGTTTTTATCAAAGGAGATATATTTTGATATAATTATTTTTTTACACGGGTTTTTATACTAGTATCCAGTATTGAGAACATATTTATGGAAGAATTTTTCTCACATCCAAATGATTTACATCTATATTTATGTGAAACCTGTTTTTTAAAAAACTCCATTTTAAAAAACTTAAATTAAACATTATGGCCCTTATTCATATTGAAATTAACAAACTTATAACAGGTTTAAAAAACGAATTTCGTATGGAAATCTGTTTTATAAACCTGTTATTATATATTTTTTTTTTTTTTTTTTTCCTTTATTTATTCCACTTGGGAACATAGGGCTTCTACAATGAAATTCCAACTTATTCTATCATGACATATTAATTTTAGTTCATCAAAAGATTTGTTGATGCTTGTTAATTCGTTCAAAACTGTTCTACGCCAGGTATTTTTTGGACGACCGGAGCGGCGACTTCCTTGGGGATTCCATTCTAATGCGGTTCTCGTAACGTTTCCAATTGGTTTTCGGAGAGTGTGCCCGATCCATTTCCATTTTCGTCTTGCTATTTGACGTATTATGGGCTCTTCATTCGTTATCTTCCAGAGGTCTGTGTTTGTTATTGTGTTTGGCCAAAATATTCTACATACATATTATTCGCAGACATTTGTTTATAAAGACCTGGAGCTTCTGAGCTATACTATTTGACATTAGCCAGGTTTCGCTTCCGTAGAGCAGTGTGGATTTTACGCAAGCATTAAATATACGGATCTTTGTTTTTTGTGATATCTGCGGTGACCGCCACGTTTTATTAAGACGACCAAATGCAGACCTAGCCTTTTTAAGCCTACTGGAAACATCTTCCTCAACCCCACCATCTATTGACATTATGCATCCTAGATAACAAAAGTGGCTTACATATTTTATCGTCTGGTTTTGGATTTTAATTTGGTTGTCGGTAACGTTATTTAATCGCATTGCATGTGTTTTTTCAATGTTAATTTCTAAACCAACTGTCCTTGCCAACGTTACTAAATCATCCACTTTACTTTGCATGTCCTTGAAGTTATGTGATATAAGGCAGATATCGTCTGCAAAATCTAAGTCCTCCAGATGTTTGTGAAAGTCCCATACAATACCTCTTTTCTTCGCGCAAAGTCTTGTCATAATATCATCAAGTACAACAGCAAAAAGCAAAGGAGAAAGCGGACAACCTTGTTTCACTCCGGCGTTTGTACTGAAAGGCTCACTTATCATACCATTATGACGAACTTCTAATGAGGTATTGATGTACATAGCCTTGATGAGGTTTATTAGTTTTGAAGGTACACCCTTGGCTCTTAAAGCGGCCCATATTGCACTACGTCTTATCGAATCGAAAGCTTTTTTAAAATCGACGAAAACTAAATAAAGCGGTGTGCGCCATTCTACAGACTGTTCAATTATGACTCGGAGAGAGTTTGTCTGGTCCAAGCAATTTCGATGTGGACGGAAACCTGCCTGTTCGTCCCTTAGAGACTGCTCAACGCACTGCAGTCGATGATTTATTATTATAGCAATTACTTTGTAAATAGTGTTGAGCAGGGTGATGCCCCTCCAATTATCACATATGGACAAATCATTTTTCTTTGGAAGTTTTATGATGGCTCCTTTTGTCCATGAATTAGGAAGCTGTTCACTTTCCCAAGCATCACAAATATAGGGGTGTAAGATTTCTGCTGATAATGCAGGATGAGCCTGAAGGAGTTCTGGCGGAATGCCATCTTCACCGGGTGCCTTGTTCTTTTTAAGTTTTAAAATTGCGCATGTAATTTCTTCAACATTTGGAGCACCGCTAGATATACTGTCGTTTGTATTATCGAGATATGAAAGAGTTTCTACAAGGTTTTCTTCAGCGATGTTACTAATATTTTCAAAGTGCTGCCTCCATCGACGAGTTTGGTCTTCTAAGTTGGTGAGAAGCTGACCGTCAGCATCCTTTATGGCGTGGTTACGGCTCATGTTTTGATTTGAAAGTCGACCTATCAGTTGATGAAGCTCTTTCATGTTATTAGCTCCTGCAGCTGCTTCTGCTTCAGTGGCAATGTTTTCAAAATATTTTCGTTTGTCGTTTCGGGCTGAAGTTTTAACGGCTTTCGCTATAGTTTTATATTGTGGTTTTAAATTTGGGTTTTCCAGTTGTTGTTGTTTAAGGCTGTTTCTTTCCTGTATTAAATTCCAGGTGTTTTCAGATATCCATACTTTTCTATTTTCTTTACGTTTATAACCTATTTCGTCTTTAGCGATATTCCTAAGCGTATTGCATGTTTCTTCCCATGTTCTGTTGCTTAAAGGTAAACATTCTCTTATCATTTCTCCAACTTTATCATTTTTTGTTTTATCTCGTAGTTTTGTGACATCTAAGCGTTTATGTATTTGTTTTGTGTTACTTTTGTATAAACTCTTAAGTTTTATTTTTATTGTGGCAACCACTAGCTCGTGGTCGCTGTCTATATCAGCGCCTCTTTTAGTGCGCACGTCTTCTAGAGACCCTCTCCATTTTCGACGAATACAGATGTGGTCTATCTGGTTTCGTGTGTTTCCATCCGGTGATGTCCACGTATATTTATGGATATCTTTATGGGGGAAGATTGAACCACCTATAACCAAGTCAAATGTTTGACAAAATTCAATTAATCGATCGCCATTGTTGTTTTTAGTTCCCATGCCATGTGTTCCCATAATATGGGTTAGGCCATGGTTGTCATTTCCAATCTTTGCATTGAAATCTCCAGTCAGCACAAGAATATCGCGGTTTGGTATTTTGCGGATTGTCGCAGTTAGCTGGTTGTAAAATTCATCTTTAGTTGCATCATCAGCATCCTCCGTAGGTGCATAGCATTGGACGATGGTGATGTGTTTTCCGACCTTACTAAAGAAGCGGGCTGTTATTATCCGATCGGAGATTGGATTCCAACAACTCAGTGCTTTCTTCAAATCCGTTGAGATTACCAAACCTACTCCACTTTCGCTCCTATTCGCTTTACCACTATACACTACTAGATTACCATTTGATGTTATTACTTCACCACTACCACACCACCGCATTTCACTTATACCCAGAATAGCAACATTAAATTTGACCAATTGGGACTCTAGTTGTGCGAGTCTAGATGTTTCTCTAAGCGTTCTAACGTTCCATTGTCCAATTCTTATCCGTTTTCGTGTGCCAAAGGTCGTCAACATAGTGAGGGATTCTTTATTCGTATTAATTTCCATTGTAGTAGTTTCGTTTCGTTAATCATTGTACATTCAGATAAGCGGATGATTGGTCCACTGTATCCTATGATGGTACTGGGGCTGCCAGTTTAAAGACGCCATCCCGACTAAAAAACACGTTTATATAGCGAGCCGCTTGCTTCAAGACTGACGCCCGCTGTCAATATTTCCATTGACGGGAATCGCTGTACAGAACGCCGTTTTCGTGGTTGCCACTGCGCCGTCTGCTTTCCGTAAATAGACTTTTGTTTATCTACGGTACTAAGAAGCCAGCTGCCACTCCATAGGCTAGATTTTGATCACCCCCGGGTATTTTATTTCCCCGGTGCCCGCCATATTAAAAATATGGTGAACGTCCCCAATTCGCCAATGGGAGGGTCCCGATGGAGGATCTAGCAACCCCACACGGGGTTGTAAGTGTAATATTTTTTCACATAGTTAGGGAAATTTCCCATATTTTAATTAAATTAACCTAATTTTTAAGAATATTCGTGAACTATTTTGAATGAAATTTTTTCCTAAATTTTAGTTACATATGTCTTTTTTCAGTGTACGTGTGTCATAAGAATCAATCAATTTATAAAGTTATGTCGTGTCAATATGAAATCAATTGCATAGTATTCGCTCTTGGGGTACTATTAAATAACAAAAATAAAATTTAAGATTTTTCAAAAAGTGGACCTTGTAAGCGTGGTCAAATATTGAAAATATTAAACTTTTTTGCTTTAGGAACTTTACTTCAATATTCATGCAAATTGAATGAAACACAGTAAAGTCTCTAAAATAATAGTTTTTTTATAGAGTTTTGTATGCGCTATCGATTAAAAAAAAATTGGAAAATTTTCAGAAGAAGTTCTGAATTTTTCAAATTTAAACTTAAACTTTATTTACCAAAAAACATGCAGCATTTTTTTTTTTTTTTAATTTAAAAAAAAATTCGAAGTGCTTTTCTATCCGTTCTGAAATTTTCAGAAATGTGGTTTTCCATGTTTTCGTGAAATCAAATGTTAAAAATTGCACTACGCTAACTTTATACAATAAAGGTGTATATAACGTGTGCGTATGAGTAATAAAAACACTTAAACAATATTTAAAATAGAGATGGGATCGTGAATGGGTTTTTAATAACGACTACGCACGCTCATAAAAGAAAAAATTTAATCATTCACGCACACGTGAGTAGAACAAAATAAGTCACGGTCACGATGTGCACGTGACCGTGAGTAAAATAAAATCTCGTGCGAGAATAATTTTTGTTCTTTCATTAGAGTGCGTGATCGTAAATAAAAACTCACTCACGCTCCCATCGTTATTTAAAATATTTTTTAAGTGTTGATATTACTCATACGCACGCTAGCCTATCCCGAAAAAGGTCTCCTTTTGTAGTTTCGCTTGGTAATAGCAAAAAAATGATGCGTATTACAGAGCTGATTATGGGAAAAATAATCAAAAAAATTTGGAGTCTGTCTTTGCCTCCTTACAACCGGTTCAAGTTCGCAATCGTAATGTATTTTGTCAAAAAAAAAATATTTTTGTTTCGACCGCTATTGGTGTCAAAATTCGCGGAACGTTTAGTACATTAAGGGAAAAATATTTAAAAAGTTTTCAACGAATAATTATGGTCCACCAGAGCATTTTAAGAAAGAAAAAATCAAAGTTTTTGCCAATTTTGAACTTTACATTTTCATATTGACGCGGATGTTACTCAATCAAGTTCAGAAGGGTATTTAAATCGTCCATGTTCTCAAGTACCATTTTAAGTCACTTAAAAAAAAAATCGAACAAAAATTCGAAGAAAAAATATTTTTTTTTTACTAGATTTGCAACAAAAATTGAACAAGTGGATTAAATTTCACTATGCAAACATTTTTCCCTTAATGTACTCCAAATTCTGAAAATTTTGACACCAATTTCGGCCAAATATTTTTTTTTTGACAAAATACACTACGGCTGCGATCTTCAACCGGTTGTCAGACTCAAATTTTTTTTGATTATTTTTCCCATTATCAGCTCTCGAAAGAGAATTAATTTTTTGCTATTACCTTAAATTTTATTTTTCGGGACAGGCTAACGCACACGTTATATACACCATTATTGTATAAAATTACCGTAGTGCAATCTTTAACATTTGATTTCTCGAAAACAAGGCAAAATACATCTCTGAAAATTTCAGAACAGACAGAAAAGCACACAAACTTTTTTTTAAACATTAAAAAAAAAAATAAAATTGCGGCATGTTTTTTGATAAATAAAGTTGAAAAACTCAGTACTTCTTCTAAAAATTTTCTAATTTCTATTTTTTTAATCGATAGCAGAAGGCGATTTGCCACATCTTTTCATATAACAGATTCGTGTATAGAAGTCTAAAATACTTTAGAAAATGTATTCTAGAAGTCTATACAAAAAACATGTAGAATAGTGTAATTGATCCGATTGTGATCAAAGTTGCGCCACATAACCCAGTAAAAACTTCTATTATGAAGTTATTTATTTAAGGGGTTAGACAAAAATTAGTAACTAGTTATCTACCAATTTCAATGTTAATTATTTTAACACGGTGATGCCATTCGGCGTAAAGTAATGCTAATGGTAATCAGTAATATTCATAACCATTACCAGGTAATGCAAATGGGAAGGAGTACTCATTTCCAAGTTTTTGCTGAGAAGCTATTGATTTTGTAAAATAAAAATTTGCCTGCAGGCTGGGATAATCAAATGTTGAAAAACAATCCACTCTAATGGTAGATGCATAGAATGCCCAACAGAATTTCTTAAGAAAATTGAACTTTAAACATGCAAAATGTTGTTGATTTTGTTATTCATTCAAGTATGTATATTAAGGGTGTTCTTATTTTTTTATTTCGGATTTTTGTGTTTCACTGGGCAGAATTTTGTTCCTTTGTACTAAAAACTTAATAATAAAAAATTTGGAGTTAATCCGATAACTTTTAGTGGACGCGGAAACGACCCGAAGTTTGAATAACGGATTACAAGGGAAAAAAATGACTTTTTACTCAATTTCTCAATTTTTTCGATATTTAAAGTTAAGTTTGAATTCAAATGGTTACAGAATTGTGATGTGGAGTACATTACCTTTGTAATAAGGCAATATAAACTAAAATCGGTTAAAAATCAGCCAAGTTATTACAACTGCCCCAGGCAACTAACGTGTGGCAGACCACTTGATCAAAGGTTTCGAGTTCAATTTTTGAAATTGATTGAAATTGTCCACTATAGCAACATTTTTCTATTCTTTACTTGCCAATGTAGTAAGGTGATAAGTATTTTTCATATTGTGTTATGCTAACTTGTTTTTAATTAATGGTAAAAAGGTCTAAATTTTCCAGCCCTGTTTTCAAATCTCCAATTTTAAATTTTAATTTTTTTAGGCATATAAAATTTAAAAAATCGACCATTGGACCATAGGATTTTGTTAAGCACATATAAGGGAATAAAAATTACAAAAATTGTAGACATTCCTTTTTTCATTCGTCTAGTTTAGCGATTTTAATTCGGCGGATTTCGAGATAATAGTGATTTTGGTAACTTTTTTAGCTTTTAGTTAATTTTTTTTATTTTTTTTAACAAACTTCATATGTTTTCTACCGAATTACTACAGAATAATATAGAATACTTCAATTCCTTTAATCAGGGTAAAATTGAGATATGAAAAATTGACCCAGTTAAAGGTCAAAGGTCAAATTTTAGAAGAATTTGAATTTTTAAAGATTTACAGATTTTTCGAGCGTATATTAATGAAACTCCTAAATGTTATTTTAATAACATTAAAAAATTAATGGCTTATAAAAATTCAGAACATTAACCCTTAAGTGCTGTTGGGGTCTATATGACCCTATGAAATAATATACTTATATTTTCTCCATTAAATAAAAAAAATATAGACCAATATAGGCCCAATAGCACTTATGGGTTAATTTTCCGAATTTTAATAATAAACCATTTATGTTTAGTCATATTAAAATAACATCAAGGAGTTTCATAAATATCCGCTCAAAAAAATTGTTAATCTTTAAAAATTCAAATTGTTCTCAAATTTGACCTTTGACCTTTAACTGGGTAAATTTTTCATATCTCAATTTTGCCCTGATTAAAGGAATTGAAGTATTCTATATTATTCTGTAGTAATTAGGTAAAAAACATATGAAGTTTGTTAAAAAAAAATAAAAAAATTAACTACTTAAACGCTAAAAAAGTTACCAAAATCACTATTATCTCGAATCCGCCGAAATAAAATCGCTAAACTAGCCGAATGAAAAATGGAATGTCTACAATTTTTGTAATTTTTATTCCCTTATATGTGCTTAAAGAAATCCTATGGTCCAATGGTCGATTTTTTAAATTTTATTTGCCAAAAAAAAATAAAATTAAAAATTGGAGATTTGAAAACAGGGTTGAAAAATTTAGACCTTTTTACCATTAATTAAAAACAAGTTAGCATAACACAATATGAAAAATACCTATCACCTTAATACATTGGCAAGTAAAGAATAAAAAAATGTTGCTATAGTAGATAATTTCAATCAATTTCAAAAATTGAACTCAAAATCTTTGATCAAGTGGTCTGCCACACGCTAGTTGCCTGGGGCAGTTGTAATAACTTGGCTGATTTTTAACCGATTTTAGTTTTTATTGCCTTATTACAAAGGTTATGTACTCCACATCACAATTCTGTAACAATTTGAATTCAAACTTTACTTTAAATATCGAAAAAATTGAGAAAATTAGTAAAAAGTCATTTTTTCCCCTTGTAATCCGTTATTCAAACTTCAGGTCGTTTCCGCGTCCACCTAAAGTTATCGGATTAACTCCAAATTTTTTATTATTAAGTTTTTAGTACAAAGGAACAAAATTCTGCCCAGTGCCAAGCAATTAAAACATTTTAAATTTTTCCCTTACTGTTAAGAACACCCTTAATGTATATGTGTGTCTGAAGATTCAAATATACTACTACACGCACAGATGCAATATGTATATGTAGTTGAATGCACATTAGAGCGGCATTTGTTTATATGGCAAACAAGTTTTTCATCCGATTTTGAACGACCAGGATTTTTTTATTCTCCTAGGCCTGAAAATTGTGTGGTACAAGTTTGTAGCACATAAGCGGCGACTAAAGTTTCGGATTTTTGAAAATTAAAAAAAAAAAAACATTCATGGCATGCTGAATACTAATATCAAAAAAATGTTAAAAGCGATTTTCGAGATATAGCTTTATTTCATTGACGATAACAGCTTAAGACAAACTTTGATTTAGAGTTAGTTTTAGTCAAATCAGAATTTTTTTCCTTTGACCTTATTAAAGGACAATAGATTGAGATTTTTTAAATTTCTTGACCGTAGAAATCCATTTAATTAATTTATTGCGGTTGGCCAAAAATTTGTACCTCATAATTTCTAGGTCTACACTCAAAAAAATAAATTGGTAAAACGCCTGGTAATCCCGATCTACCAATATTTAACAATTTTCCTTGTCTTTTAACAAAAAATCCTGTACTTTGCCCAAACGAGAACTACAGTTTTATTGGTACTTTTACAAGTTAATTTTCGTAATTATATTCTACCATTTTGAAAGGTTATTGTACAAAAAAAAAAAACTGTAATTTTACAACAAAGTTTTTATTACGAGGATTCTAGTTGAATTGCAAAAAAAAATTTATATTACAAAAATTATGTTATACGAGGATTTATGTTGTTTAACAAAAAAAAAAAAAAATTTTTTTTTTATTTTTTTTTATTGAAAAATATTAAAAAAAAGTTGACAAAATTTTGAAAAATTTATTACGAGGATTCTAGTTAATTAACAAAAAAAAAAAATAGTTGTTTTACAAAAATGATTTTATTACGAGGATTTATATTGTTTAGCAAAAAAATAAAAAATTTTGTAAATTTGCCATTTTGGTTTGTTAATTTACCATTTTTTTAAACATATTTAACATTTTTTCTTGTAAGTTTACCATTTTTTTTTTATTTTTCCGGTTTTAAAATAATATTTTTACCAATAAAATTTGTTATTTTAACAATTTTTGGCGCATTAAAAATTACGAGAAAATCCTCGTAATTTTACGAGAATTTTACCGCACTCCTATTTTACGAGAATAGCCTCGTAAAATCACGAGATTTTTTGGTAACTTTACAAGGTTTTTTTTTTAGTGTAGACATAAATATATTTGGTAAAGTTTGAAAAAAACCTTTTTTTTATAAAAAAAATTTGAAACTTTTTAAAAACGAAATTGATATATTTTGGCGTCCAACCTGAATCAAATTACGTTGCGTTTCTAATATTTAAATGTGAGGTACATAAATCAAACGGACATAAAAATTTCAAATTTGATGGGTTTGTTTTTGTTTTTTTGACACTATTAAAAAAAAAAAGAATACTGAAAAAAGTTAAAAAAAAAAAAAAATTGGGAAACATTTAACTTTTATGGAACGATGCTTAGAATTTTGTTATAACCCTAATGTACATTTATTTTTGTATCTACATATTTTTTCTATATGGGTTAAATGTAACTAAAATGTTATTTCATTTATGAGAGATTTTCTTCAAATACACAATTTTGTAAACTTTTTATATATTCATGTACTACGTACCTATGTATATATGTATGTATTGATTGTACAAATATATATGAGTGCAGACATGCAATATAAGAACTTTATATGATCTTTGATTATTTTGAAAGAACAATACTAATAAAATCTGGGTATGGACCTGTAGTATCTGCTTAGAGAAATAAAATTTGTTTTTTAAACGTTTATTCCATCTTGTGTAGTTGCTTATATATTTTTTGCTAGTATGTGCCTTTTACTTTACAAGTCTGTTTATTGATTGAGCTGACTTGCCAAATACTATAAAAATAGTTTGTGGTAAAAAAAAACGTTAACGTAAGCAAATCATTCATCGAAAAAATAAATAAACGAAATTGGAAATTTTACAATGTGCAGTAAAATTTGATTCAAAAATTCAATAATAACACTGTGCTCGAATGTTGGTAAAGTTAATTCGAGTTTAATTCAATAATGTTATCCGTTTGAAGCAAGATTTAACATTTTGATTATATCTATACTTTTGGTATAATTATTTAATTTAAATCCACTTAACTCTGTTGAAACAACACATCGAAACTTTCATATAAAGGAACTAGTTAAAGGTGTGGTGACATTTAAAATTGACTTGAATTTCGAAATCTCTTTGAAATAAGTTCGTGAATTTTACGAAAATTTTGTTAAATTTTACTAAAAAATGGGGAATTTTCCTAACTTTGAAGAAATAATGTTAGTTAATATACTAATAAATAGTTTATAGTTTTCTTAAAATGGATTTCTTTAATATGGAAAACATTTCTTACTGCCAAAGAAATATTCCCCAAATCTAAGAAACATCCCAGCAAAAATAAATCGAGATTTTGGCGACACAGCATCTTTTTATATCATACCGAAGCGCATCCAAAGAGCGCTCTTGAGGATGTAGTAAAAGTAAGGGGAAAAAATTTAAATTTTTTGTTAAAATTTTTTATATATATAAAACTTAAAATATAAAATTATATTTTGATAAAATTTTAAACATGCTTTCCTTTGAAGTATATTTAACACTTTTTGAATAAAAACCATGAGTTTCGGACAAAGACACATGATTCCACTGCATCATTATTGCGCATTAATCAGCGCTCATTTTGAATGAAAACAAAATTTAGTACACCATCATCTTTAGTTTCAGAAAATACAAATTATATTACAAACAACTGAGAGTGTTAAATTCGGCTGTGCCGAATCTTTTATACCCTCCAAAATGTAAAAAAAAATAAAAAAAAATGGGGGTCAGTTGGGGACGTTGAGAGCACCTTCCCATCCCGATAAATATAACAAATGTTTCATTTATTTAACATAAATATAAAAAAACATGTAAAAAAAGTATATTTTTTCAGAGGTTGGTTCAGTTCTTCAAGGGGGAACTTTTTTCCCACTGAGCCGATTTTGCCCATTTACGAACTTAACCTAGGACCATAAGACATATTCATGCTAAATTGTAGGAGGCTAGCTCTTTTATTTTGGACTGTATCGTGCGATCTACAGACAGACGGACGGACGGACATTCAGAGAATGTCTTAGAATCAATCATGGATCAATAATATATATACTTTATGGGGTCCTTGACCGATATTTCGATGCGTTACCAAAATGCGTTATAAAAATGTCCAATCATATTTTAGAATCTCCAATTATATTTAAAAATATATAATTGAAAATTTTTGAAATGTAATTAAACATTTTTTGGTTATAAATGGGAATATCTGAAATACATATAAATGGAAGTTTCAGAAATATAATTTGAAATTTTCGAAATATAATTGGAAATTTTTTAAATGTAATTGGATCTCTTAGGCGGTCTTTCTTCCAAATGCTTGCAGGGAGTCAACTGATTTTCAGAATTAGTCAATTGTATTTAAGATTTTCCAATTGTATTCAGAAAAAGTCTATTGTATCTCCAATTTTGTAATTTGTATTTCAGAAATAGTCAAATGAGCTTCATCTTTATTCTGCTCAAATCAGCTCTTAAAAGATACATGAATTCACTGCATCTTTATAGCGATTTTTCAGCGCTCCAAAGAGATGTGAATTCAGAGCATCTTAAGAGCGCTTTTTCGGTGTATCCAACTAGCGCTCTAAAGTGTGACATCGCCTCAGAGAATCATGCATGAATTCAGCAGGTTTGGATGCGCTCCTTGACTCGAGTTTCCTTTCCAAAAGCTGCTGCCAGTTCAGCAAAATTTCTGCTGGGATATTTTTATTTTTAAGACACATTTCCTTAATAAATATTCACATAAAATTAACTTCAAATTTACATAAAATTTATTACAAATAACTTCACTGTTGTTCATTTCTTAGAACTGACTTATTGTAAGCGGACTTCTTAGAATTAACTTTAAAACTTCTAAGGATTTAGTTAAAAACTTCTTTCAATTTGGTTAAAACTTCTTAGAATTTAGCTTAAACTCATATTTATCGTCTTAAAATTTAGTCAAAAACTTCTAAGAACTTACAACGGAAGTCTCCCTGGTGTCACCCGCCGATTTTTATAAAATTGGTTTTATTTTGTAAAGCAGAAAAAAAGGGACACTTATTTTTTTATAGCGGACCAAAATTCATATTTAGAAAAATTTTCTATCGAAAATTTTCTATAGAAAAATTTTTTATCAAAAATAATATATATAATAAAAGCTCAGGAACCACCCAAATACATTGGCGAGAGCCCTTACTCGAACCCAAACGCACACCAGACTGCAACGTGCTGACTTACCGCCCATTTAATTTAGAGGCCCGTTCTTCAAAATAGCTCCTAGGGAGTAACTAGTATTTAAGTTAGTTTTGTAAGATTTATACACTTATTGTTAGGCCAAGAATAGGCAGATTCAATAATCCAGATAATAAAGTATTTAACAAAAAAAAAAAAATCAAAAATATAGAAAAATTTACTATCAAAAATTTTCTTTAGAAAAATTTACTATCGAAAAATTTATTATCAAAAATTTTCGATAGGAAGTTTTTCCGAAAAAATTTTGATATTTAAAAATATATTTTATGTCTTTAGAAATACAATTGATAACTTCTAAAATAAAATTTAAAATGGTACAGTTTTGGTGAAAACGAAGATTTTTTTACGAAATTTTTCAAAGGGCTTGAGAATTTTTGAAAATTGTGTCGTCTACATTAATTTGAAGCGTTTGTAATTCCAAGTTTAACCAAATTTCACAATTTTTAAATCGAAACATCTTCTCTGAATCTGGAACTTTTTTACACAAAAAATTAATCAAAGTGTTAGTTTTTTTTTAATATCTAAATAAAACTGGAAAATTTTTATCGACAAAAAATATTGTGATTTTAAAAAATTTTCTTTACAAAAATGTCTCAGAATCTGTAAATTTTCTGATTTAATAAATGCATTTATCCATGGATAAGAGATTTTTTAAGATTATAACCATTTTTTTTAGACTTTTTCGATACGAAAAGTATTTTAGAATCAAAAAGTTTGTCTTTACAAAAACATCTTATAATCTGAGTTTTTTCTTTTCGAAAAATGACTCAGAATCGAAAAAATCTATACGAAAAATGTATCAGAATCTGTGAATTTTTCTATACTAATTTGAGACATTTTCTTACAAAAAATTTTTCTATGCAAAAATGTTTCAGGATCTTATAACTTTTCTATACAAATCTGAGATTTTTCGTATAGAAAAAATCACTATACGAAAAATATCTCAGAATCACAGAATTTTTCAATACGAAAAATGTTTCCGAATCTGAGAACTTTTCAATACTAGAAATGTCTCAGAGAATATCAGACTTTTTCAATACGAAAAATTTCTCAGTCTGAAATTAATGAAAAGTATCTCAAAAGTTCAGAACTTTTTCTATACGACAAATGTCCTAGAATCTGAGAGTTTTTCTGCACGAAAAATGACTCAGAATCAAAAAATTTTTCTGTAAGAATATTGATTGAGAAATTGAGAATTTTTCTATAAGCAAAATCTTAGAACCTGCGAGTTTTTCTACACGAAAAATATCTCAGAATCTAAGAAATTTTCTATACGAAAAATGTCTTATAATCTGAGATTTTTTTAACACGAAAAATTTCTCAGAGTCTCCGAGTTTGCAAAAAATATCTCAAAATTTGAGAATTTTCCATGCAAAAAATGTTTCAAATCGTAAGTATAGTAAAAATCTTTCTATGGTTAAAATATTTTGGAATTCTAACTTTTTTTATTCAAAAACTGTAAAACTAAAAAAAATTTCAGCAATTTAAGAAGTCTTTCGTTGAAAAAATTTCTCAAAATCTTTGATTTTATTAATCGCAGAATTTTCTAAACCAAAAATGCTCTTAGCAGTTTTCTGTATAAATATGGTTTATAATCCAAAAACTTTGAAAAAATATATGAACAATTCAAAAATGTGAGAATTTTTTAAAAAAAGTTGCATAAATTTTAAATTTTTTTAATAATTCGACTCCTTTTTTACCTTTAATTTAAAATATATGTTTTGTTTTGTAAAAATGCCAAAAAAAATTAGTTTCAAAAACATTGAAGCGAAAAAACGAAATTTAAAAAAAAAAATTTGGGACACCTCACCTCCACCCCCCCCCCCCCCCAAATAAATTCCTGCCTACGTGCCTGGTTTCTGAAATACAATTGATAAGTTCCGAAATACAATTGGAAATGGACACGGTTATCCTCAGTGATGTTTGGTTCAACTTTAGTGTCGACGAAAAGTGTAATCGCAGTTCGATTTCTACAAGAATTAATGTCAAAAAACTGTTAATAGCGAAATCGTAGCTGCTCGCATTCGCGAGATATCGCGAACCTAGTGTTTTTGTATTTTCTAAAATTTTGACAATAAAGATTTTTTAATATTTCCAAAAACTGAGTATGCAGATTTAATTGTATTTATTTACAGGTCAAAAAACAGTTACCATCGAAATCTTATCTTTTCAATTTCGCAAGAAATCGCAAAATTAAAAAAAAAAAAAAATTTTTAATTTTTATTTAACGAAAATTAACACCTTCAATTTCGGTGTCAACAGCTGTGTGACCTTTGATCAAGCACAAGTAAAACTGTGTAAAAGAAATTTTAAAGAACCCTATCCAAAGATAAAAACGAAAGCAAGAACAGAAAAAAATTAATTTCGCGATTTCTCGCGAACTAAAGAAGATAGGATTTTGATGTTTACTGTTTTGTGACTTATAAATAAGTACAATTAAAACTGTATACTCAGTTTTTGAAAATATTTAAAAGACCTCAATGTCAAAATTTAAAAAAATACAAAAACACTAATTTCGCGTTATCTCGCGAATGCGAGCAGCTACGATTTCGCTGTTAACATTTTTGAGACATTTAATCTTGTACAAATCGAACTGCGCTTACAGTTTTCGTCGACACTAAAGTTGAACCCAAACATTGCTGAGGCTCACCGTGTGAAGTAGTTCAAATTGGCATAATATTAAATTATTTTGTTTATAAATTATAAACTAAAGCGAATGAAAAAAATCTTAGGCGCTAAATCATTACCATTTTTTCTCCAAATTTAGAAATTTTATTTTTTTTATTTTTTTTGTTTCTTTTTTTTTTTTTTTTTTGAGTGCAGGATAAGTTCGTAAAGAGACAAAATTGGGTCCTACTATCACCGCCGACACCATATAATTTGTCGTCAATCTGAAATCCGTTTAACTATTCATTTATATATTTTTTTTAAAAAATCTTTTAATATTTGCAAAACCTTATTCTGTTCAACATTATTTGTAACTAACATTTCTTAAGTTTACCTGTGTGAAAAAATATTTTCAAAAATAACTCTGAACTAGTACCATATTCTTAGATAAAGAAAAAGTAATTTTTAATAAAATTCGATTGTTTTAGGCAAAAATATATACATATATTTAAAATTGTCTACTATGAACACTAACATATTTAAAATGTTAGTCTAACATACAAACACTAACGAAATCCATTTCAGGAGAAAAGGAAACAGCACATTTGCAAATTTTATAAGCACGAATGGCGCAAGCATAAACATGCATACATAAAAACATAAAATGCTTTATCAAAAATACATTTATACTGTAAAACAACAGCAACAACAAGCGAAGCCACCACTTTTGCTCCCTATAAAATAATAAATATTATAAATGTGCACAAGAAAAATACATCGGCTTAAGTTTAATCTTACCAGACGATACACTTTTAACCTTTTTTTCCACAAAAAAAAAACAGAAAAAAACATTTACTTCTCTTTTATTTTAAGGAAAACGAATGCATTTTCTTTTTTTATATACCCGAGTAAAAAAGTTCCTATATAGTTGTATATAATTTTATAAACATCATATATGATTAAATAGAATTATATAGATTTTGATGCGAAAAATGAGTCGATAAAACTATATAAAATTTGATCAATGTTTCATATATTTTGATAAATTTTTTATATAATTTTATGCGAAATTTGGACCCCTATTTTTATATAATAATAGCAAAATAATATAATTAGATATAATTATATAAAAATATATAAAATTGTATAAAACTGTATAAAACTATATAAAGTTACATACAATTATATATAATTATATATAATTAAAACAAAATTTTATGATTTATATAAAACTTGATATAATTTTATATAACTTCATAAAATTATATATTGTTTTATATAATTTGATATAGTTGTATATAATTATATCTGATTATATAAATTTGCTTTTGTTATATAAAAATAGGGGTCCAAATTTCGCATAAAATTATATAAAAAATTTATCAAAACACAAGTAACATTGATAAAATTTTATATGGTTTTATCGACTCATTTTTCGCATCAAATTCTATTTAATTCTATATAATCATATATGATGTTTATAAAATTATATACATCTATATAAAAACTTTTTTACTCGGGTAGTAAAAAGTAATGTAAAACAAAAAATACTTGAATAAATGTAAACGAGAAATAAGAAGAAAAATGGGGAAAATAGCAAATACATAATTCCTTCAAAAGATGTTTCACTATTTTGTTGCGGAAACAACAATTTGGATATGATATTCAAATGTGTAGGAGTTTCATAATATACCCAGGCAAAACTGCCAACTGTACTAAAAAATAGTCAGGTCAAAACATTTTAAAATATAAGTTTTAAACTAAAAATAAACAGCCCTACCACAAAAAAATTAAATTTAAAATCGGCTTTAAATTCTCTTTCCATACAATTTGTTTTTGTGACAAATTGACTTTAAAAAAATGTATGGAAAATTTAAAATAAAACTTTTGTTAAGGGGGGTTTAAACAAAAAAAAACAGCCTTCATGTGATCAATTTTTAAGCAGCTATAAAAAAATAAATACGCAATATTTTTTAATTCTGTTTATTTTCTTTGAAAGGTAAATTATTGTAATATTCTTAAAAGTTTATAACAGGGGTAACTCATGAATAGTAGTGTCAGTAATAACGAAGTCGTTATTAATAGATGGCAATCTTTTTTTGGAAAGTATTTGGGAACGATTTGGGAATAACGAAAAATAAACATTAAGCCCCTTATTCATATTCAAATTTGAACACTTTATAACAGGTTTATAAAAAAGATTTCCATACAAAATTCGTTTTATAAAGCTGTTATAAGTTTGTTAATTTCAATATGAATAAAGGCCTAAAAAATGTTAAAATTATGAATGAAAATTATTGTTGTGTCACTTGAAAATAAAAAATACATAATAAAAAAAAAGAAATGAATATAATTAAATCAAAACAAGCAGCAAAATTAAACGAAAAATAAAAGGTAAACAAAATTTCCAGCTTTCCCAGATACCATTTGTAAAACTAACACCACCTTTAAACGTCAAAAAGAATTGACTTTTGCATAGTCTTTATATATTTAAGTTTTTGGTTTATAACACAAAATTTGGTGAACCTCAATTGTAGAATGCTTTTTGAAAGGGCAAAATCGGCTGCAGTTGTACAGTTAAAATTACTGGACCGATTTTGATGATTTTTTTTGATTTGTAGATTATTAAATTTTCTAGTAATTATCGTGATCATTTTTTGAAATATTGACCTAATCATGTTTTTTTATGAAAGAAGAAAAGTAAGTTTTTTAATTTTTTTGTTTATATTAGCATAATTTCAATAAAAATCAATATTTTATAAAAAATGGCCATTTTAAGTTCTAGAGAATTTAATAATAAAAAAAAATCATCAAAATCGGTTCAGTAGTTTTTGCTGTACAACTGCTGCCGATTTTGTTAAAAAAAAAAAACACAAGGTTGTGGATGCGTCATTAAAGTTCTAAATTTTGCACTGAAAATATGCTTTACAAAGGAAGAGGATCGGTTTAATGCATGGAGTATGTAATCCATAAGGCCGGCCAGAGGCAACACAAATTTTTGCAAAAAAATAGTTTTTTATTGCTAAAACGCAATAAAGTCTTACACATGAAAAACTTTATATTTAACAACATTATATTTAATTTTTATTATCCTTTCAAAGAAAAATGTATCCACAACTTTCCCATGCACTACTTCTTTTTGGCAGCAACAATAATATATGTATGTAAGCTGTGTATAGTTAATGCTTAGGACATAGAGATAGGCGCGTGAGAGAATTCCGACTAAGGAAAGCTCACGCTCGATTTTTTTTTCTGCCCACATTCACGCACGCTTACGTGAGTAACTAAAATTTTTATCACGCTCACTAAATAATCATGTTCACTCACGAAATTAAAATAAATACATTTTTTTTCTTTTATTTCTTGCACAAAAACTTTATAATTTCCAAAAAATAATCATTTAAACGTATTTTTATCACTATATTTTATTAATTACCCTCTAAATTTCAATATGATGACAATTTTCTTACTTGTTTTCTGTTTCAAACAGCTCAAAACAATCACGCAAACTCACGAAACAAAAATTACTCACGCACGCTTACACTCAAAATAATTCTACAGTAAAAGGTTTAGTAAGAGATTTTGTACAAAAATCTACTAATTATTTACTATTTTTAGTATCTTTAAAGTACTAAAATTAGTAATTTTTACTGGTTTTCAATAAATTTAGTAAAAAATTTTAGCATTGGTTACCAATTTCTGCGCTAGGTCCTTTTGAACTAAAATTTAGTTAAATTTTTAGTATTAAATACCCACGTTTTTTTTGGGTGTACTTACGAAATAATGTTCTTTAATCACATGACTAAAAATAAATTACATTTCGATCACGCGTGATTTTCGCGTGAATCACGTAAATCACGAAAAAATCGGGTCACGCGAACATCTCTATTAGGAAAAACTTTCGAAAAATGGCATCTTTCATACATACGTACATATATGTACATAAGAGAAGTCTATATGCTCTGTAGAATAAAACGCCTCCAAAAAAATCGTTAGAAATTTAAGCAAAATATTGAATATTTTTTTTCCAAAATTGGGTAGGTTCACTTTGTGGACTTTCCTTGTAAATTACAGGAAAGCCCAACGATAAAATTCAATTCTGATTGCATAATTGAATTCAGGGGGTCAAAATACATAAGAATTAGTGGGTCAAGATTCTGGGTCAGAACCTTATTTTTTGCGGTGCTGTGGTATATTTTGATTTATCCATTTTGATTTTGATTCTCGTTTCCTCGATTAAAAGTTTATATTTAAGAATATTTTTCTTATAGAAAAATTCCTAGGTTCCAACACAAATTTCTATAGAAAAATTCTACCATATTATTCTGTAGAAAAATAAACACATTCTGAGACATATTTCCTATAGAAAAATTCGTCTAACAATAAGTCTTAAAAATTCAACAAAAACACTTTCAGATTCTAAGATATTTAATGCTACTACAAAAAACTTTCAGATTCTGATAAGCCTTTCTAAAAAAAATATTCTTCCTTTAAAAAATCCTAAGTTTGATATGCTTTTCTATACAAATATTTTTATAATCTATAGAAGAATTTTTAGATCCTAAAACATGAAAACAACTCGTAGATTCTAAAATTTTTTTTTGTTGAGTAGTTATCCGACTTTAAGAAATTTTTTTCGTAAACAATTTTTAAAATTTGAGGTTTGAAAAAAAAAATTCTACCACTTCTGTTTGTTTCAAAAAAAAGTTCTTAACAACAACTTTTCAAATCCATTTCCTTTCCCTTACTTTGTTACTTTTTCTTTTCAAGCAAATGTTTTTCAAACAACCGAATGTCAAAAAAATTCGATCCAGCTTAAAATGTTGTTACTTGCATTCTCAACTATTGATTTCTCCCATTTTTGAGAACCGAAAAAAAGCTTAAATTGATCTGACCTATTTTAAATAATTCGACTCTAATATTTATTTTGTTTAGACTTAAAAAGAAAATAAGTTTTCATAAATAAAAAAACTGTTGTTATTTAAACAACTTTCAACATAAATAAAACAACAAAAAGAACAAGAAGAACAAATTTAAAATTACATTACAATTACGCAAATAAACATCATTCAAAGCCATCAGGAAACGAAAAGTTTGAAATTACTTTCGTTTAGAACAATGAATGAAACAAAAAAAACAAGGTCTAAAACAAAATAATTTACAATTGACCTTCAGAGAGTTAAAAATTTTAAAAATTTATAAAACTAAAGCAACTATGAACAACATTATTGACCTTTGGGATCATATAACATTGAAATATTAAAAGTAATAATATTTTTTGCTTGCACAGTACATAATACTGCTAGGAATCAATTTGAAATAGTTTGCATTTTCCATGAAAGCTTTCCCAGCAAAAAAAGAACATACTAAAATGTTAATTAAAAGTAGTTCAACTGCTGCTAAAGTAGTTCTAACTTTGCTGAAACTCTAGTGAATTTAACATGGCGGTGTCGCGCAAAATAAGTTGTTTTTTTTTTTACATTTTTTAAGTACATATAAAGTAGTACTCATACTGATGTCATAGTTTAAGTTTTTGTATGTAAAGTTTAATTACGTCTTTAAGATCACTATTTAAGAGCATTTTTGCACTACTTAAAAAATGTATTTTTAGAATTCATTAGGAAGTATATTTAGTAAGCGATTCTGACGATGCCAATGTTCTAATAACATTACTAAACATCGAAAATGCGACTGCAACGCGACCTTATACACTTGATTACATTAGTTCTGCTGGTCAAAAATCCGATCTCCACACTTTTCCATCACATCTGGTTTTTGAGAAAATTGTGGTCAAAGTTCAAAAAAAATCGCCGTTTTGGTAATTTTTGGAAACTCATAGCGGATGAACCCGATGTGATGGCGTCTTCAAACTAAGGCGAGGGTTAAGCTTAAAACTTTCCTCTTTAAGATGCAGAACTCATTTGTTCAGTCGCCTTAACTTTTTGGGCACCAATTGTATTTCAATGCTGTCATATTAAAAAAAAGTTTTTGGGGAAAATACTTTATTAAAAGACAATTGGTGCTCCAAAGGTTGAAGCGACTGATGAATTGAGTTATACGCCTTTAAGAGCAATGTTTGAGCTTTACCCTTAAAAAGTATGGAGACCGGATTTGTGACCAGGAGAATAATTGTAATCATGTTTATAAGCCTTATACTGTAAGGTGGCGTTCCATTCGAATAAGGTTTTTTTTTCATATGATTTGTAGCGGCAAAAATCGTTTTTTTGGGAACAAGACATCATTGAGCGACAATTGGTGCCCTAGGGGCTAAGGCGACTGACCAAAAGAGTTCAGAATCCATAAGAGCAATGTTTAAGCTTAAGCCTCGACTTATTTTTAAGTCGCTATCATATCGGGTTCATCCGCTATGATTTGGCAAAAATTAACAAAACGGCGATTTTTTTTAACTTTGACATCAATTTTCCCAAAAACTTGATGTGATGGAAAAGTTTGGAGACCAGATTTGTGGTGAGTAGAACAATTGCAATTAACTGTGTAAGGTCGCGGCCCAGTCGCATCAATATTTTTTCAAAATGTTCAGTAGTGTATTTTTTAAATAATTATCATTTGAGGGTATAATATAAAAGTTAAAAAAAAAATATTCCTGGGGAAGTTTTAGAAATTGCATTTGGAGCGTGAACTTTTTTTCACCAAAATGAACTAAAGAAAAGATTTTTATTATCTGTACAACATTGCCCATCGCGTGGTTGGATGAGCTTTTTATACCCTACACCACACTGTGGTACAGGGTATAATGGATTTGTGCTGATGTTTGTAACTACCCGAAATATTGGTCCTAGACCCACCTTTAAGTATACCGATCGACTCAGAATCACTTTTTGAGTCGATTTAGCGATGTCCGTCCGTCCGTCCGTCTGTCCGTCCATCCGTCCGTCCGTCCGTCTGTCTGTCTGTCTGTCCATGTAAACGGTGTAAACACGATATAGGTCGCAATTTTTAATCAATTGACTTGAAATTTGAAACTTAAGTCTCTCTTGGCCCAAGGACGAAGCCTATTGAAATTGGAAAAAATCGGTCCATATTTAGACCTAGCCCCCATACAAAGGTCCTCTTTAGTTTTGGCTCAAATGACTCTAATAACCGTATTATAGAAGGTATCGCTTTGAAATTTGGATGGTAAACATGTTTTGTCTTCACATATCATCATTCCGAATTTCAAAGAAATCGGACCAGTTCTTCTTGTAGCCCCCATACAAACCACCTTCCCGATTTTCACATAAATGTCTCAAATTTCATGAAAATAGAAAATATTTAATTAAAATTTTGTTTGTGTATGTTAAACGCGTACTTAAATAACCTTATCAAACCTGATAATCATCGGACCAGTTTTGGACTCAGGCCCCTTGTGAAAGTTTCGCCCGATATTCAGTTAAAGCGGTTTATTGTCAACAAATAGAAGCCTATTTCACTCAAATTTGATTTGTGAGTGTTTTCTTCACTTATTAAAGGTTTTACAACATATAGATCTAATCGATCCATGGGACCCATTTTCCGGGAAACCTTGGTGTAGGGTATTATATGGTCGGTCTTGACCGACTATAATTTTCTTACTTGTTTTGACTTGAAAAAGTTATAAACCTATTATACATATTTACGCCCACAAAAATGTTCGTAACTCAAAAAATTGGGTCCAAGTTAAGGACTTTATACTTCATCCGACATAAAATTGTTTCATTTGCTTGACAAAAAAACAATAAAAAATTGCGTTTTAGAGGTTTGTTCGCTTCTCCAAGGTGAAACTTTTCCCCTCCGGTCCGTTTAACCTACCTAGGACTATAACAAATATTTGTACCAAACGTCAGGTGGATAGCTGTTTTATTTTGGACTACATCGTGTTACATACAGACAGACGGAGGGATGTTAATATAACTTTTTATAATCGATCACTGATCAATATAAGTAATATATCGTCACCAAAAATCTAACACATTTTGCTTTTTTAAAGTAGCAGCGAAAAACGTTGTGAAACATTTTTTTAATTTTGTTCATATGTAAGTCCATCATTTTTCATCGGATAGGTCTGAATTTTTGGAAATGGTTTCAGTTAATGAATTGTATCGCAACTAGCAAATCACATTTTGATAACTTGATTTTAAAACAAGTAGAAAAGTTAAATTCGACTTGGCCGAATCTATGAATACCCTCCACAATGCCCTTTTTAAGTTATAGTAAATTTTCTAGAGTGAAAAAATAACATTTTTGATTAGAAATATTTTATTTTGTTTAAAAAAAACTTTTTTTATTAACTAATTTTTGAAAAAAAAAAAATTTACTAAATTTTTTTTTGGGTGTAAAATTTTTTTTGAGTGTAAAATTTTTTTCAAGTGTATTTTTTTTTTCTTTTAGTGTAAAAATATTTTTGAGTGACAAAAATGCGTTGTAAAATATTTTTGTGACTTACCAATGTTTTTAAAACCTGTTTAACGGGGTTTCAACACGTGAATTTAAGGTGAGGCGAATCTGAAATTTACGGTTATGCTAATAACTTTTGAACCACTGGACCGATTTGGCTGAAATTTAAAACGAACCGGACCAGAGGAACGGCAAATATATATGCCACACTTCAGCACCCTCAGAATTGCCGTTCGAAAGTTACCGTGTGTTTTATCTCGTAAATTCCAGAAAAACCCTTGCCGAAATTCAGTCATTTGCTTATAACTTTTGAACCACTGGACCGATTTTGCTGGATTGCAATACCAACCTGACCAGGTAAATGCCCAACATATATGCCAAACTTCAGGAGCCTCCGTAAAGTCTTTCAAAAGTTAGCGTGTTTTCAACAGACAGACAGACAGACAGACAGACAGACAGACAGACAGACGGACGGACGGACGGACATCGCTAGATCGTCTTAAAATCGATCGAGGATCATGAATATATATACTTTATGGGGTCCTAGACCAATATTTCGAGGTGTTACAAACGGAATGACAAACTTATATATACCCTCTATCACTAGAGTGGAGGGTATAAAAAGTGTTGTCACTTTGTTTTGCATTTTAGGCGACGATTCTCTATATGGGGAATGACCAAGTGAGTGTACCTCCTATACTGTAGTTAAAAGGTATAAGAACAAAATCAGTTTACACCAAATTTAAGATTTAAGTTGTTTTTATTCCTGGAATTGTAACCTATCAAATATTAACTTTTTGCCTTTTAATTATATATAAAACTATATTAGAGTAATACGGCGTTCACACTAGCTGTTTTGAAGTGTTTAAGAGTGAGATGTTTAAAAAAGTCTTTGTTCCGTGTCCATTACGTTTTTATTCTGCTACTGGTGTTTTGTTAAACAACATGTTTAAGGCCGCTAGTGTGAATGCCATATAAAACTATATATAAATAAATTTAAATAAATATGTTCTTTTCATTACACTTGAAAAATATTAAAAAACACTCATTCCGACTATAGTGTTCTAAAGTAGTGGAATCCATATTATTTTCCTTCTTATTGACATATTTGGATGTTGTTTTAAACTACTTTTTTTGCAACAAAAAATATTCACTAATTGCTACTTTTTATGTAGTTTAAGTCTACTTCGTTTTGAACTACTTCGAATTTTTTTGCTGGGTTGTTTTGAATTATTTTAGAATGGGTCCAAAAAATACATTGATTGTAGTTGTTAAGCAAAAATCACATTTTTTGTTTAATGGTCGCTATAGATTTTGATCCTAAATTGTTGTCCGTTTGGCCCTACCTTGTTTAGTTTTTGAGAAACGGTAGTTCAGGGACTCAATAGGGTCTTGGAAATCTTAAAAACTGGATAACTATTGCTTAGAGTGCTTTTTTTTAACGAAATTTATCAAAGGGTTTGAAATTTTTTTTTGGGCAAATAAAGTGCTCGATTCTGGACTACGATTTCACCATTCACTTAATTTTTAAAAAATTGATATTCTTTGGACTTTTAAGATTTAAAATTTGTTCTTGTAATTATTAAAGATATTAACTAGAAGTTCAATTGTTACAAAAAAAAAATCTTAAAACTCGAAAGAATATAAAATTTTTAAATGTATGCATATTTTTCCACCTCTGAGTTTGGAGGTATGCGGTATCCTATAAAGCTGATATTTAAAATCTAAATACATGCGATTAAGTAGACTTCATAAAATCCAAAATTAAGAAGATCTGATCCAATTTTAATGTATGACATTTGTTTTAAAAAATTATCTTTGGCTTAGAAAAGTTGAAACTTCAGCGCTAAGGGGGACCCCAAGATGAAGTGCGATCTTCCTGAAATTTAAGCCACATTGTTTTGGCATCTATTTTGAAAAATCCCGCATATCGCCAAAGCGAAATTCGCGAAAGAACATTTCTCGCTCCACCCTAATGAACAACTCAAAAAGTTGTCCCAAAATTTTGAGTTTTTACGCATAAAGTATATTTGAGAATTTTTAAAGAAAAGTTGCATAAATCTTCAAATTCTTTTTTTTTAATAATTCGACTTCTTTTTTATCTTAAATTTAAAATGTTTAGTTTTCTTAAAATGAAAAAAAAGGTTGACTAGAAAAAATATTGCTAGAAAAATATTGCTTTGGAAAGTACACTTATTTATACAGGAAATTTGGAAAGTACACTTATTTATAAACAAAGATTACAAACTTCGCAGTCAAATTTTCCTTATTGTTAAGAAAAGTTACCATTTTTTATTTAAATTTTATTAAATTTTATAAAAATTCATGAAAATTTTAGAAATCTTTTTTCACCAAATTTTAGTTATATTTATTTTCGATTGCAGTAAGGTAATCAAACAGACATTATATCGTACATAGTATTTTATACATATCTTACATTTCATTTTAGATAATAAAATGTAAAACGTGTTGCATTACGTTAAATAAAAGCGTTTAACTAACAGTTTAAAGCGCTTTACCAACGCTTCATAAATTGCTAACGGCCATGGTTAAAATTTTTAAACTAATTATTTTCCCTTTGACAATGTTTTTATTATGAATTTTTCCTTGAATAACCTTGAAATTAAATAAAATAAATATATAATCTCATTATAATTAATAATGCCAGCCATGTGCCAATCATAATGTGTTCACAGGCAAATCTAAATAGAATTGTAAATAACTAATCACATGTTAGATGCGCCGTGTTGTTGAGTTTTTTTACTGTCGTTTATTTTTTCTAACCAACCAATGGGATTTATGCTTATTCTTCTGGTATAATATTTCACTTATTTTGTGTTAAGTCGTGTGTAACATATTCATTGTTGTAGGCCAGTTTTTTTTTTCCTTGTTTTTCTTTTTTTTTTTTTCCTTTTTGTATATTTTGCTTTATGGTTTTCTTTTTTCCTAACTGTTTTTTTCTTGGGACATTAGCGCCCGAATGTCTCCTTAAATTGTTAGAATTACAAGTACAAGCGAAAACTTAACGAAATTCAGTGTCATACAAGTGGCACGTGTAAAATATTGTATGAAAAATTCATAAATAAAAAAATACATGCGCAAAACTCATATTTTACATTCTAGTATGTATGTTAATGAAATGAGTAAAATTAATTTATTTTATTTTCAACAAAACTCTCTATTATATATTAGTTTATCATTTAAGTGAATTCATTATTATAATAAATATAATAAATATAAATAATCTTTATAATTTTGAGAATTGCAATTAAGTTTTAATTGAAAATATATTTTGATGTGTTTGCTGATTTATTATCAAAATATGATTAAATTTTTATATTTTGATTGTTTTAAGGTAGGTCAGTATCCTGATTTTTATCCAGAATTTAACATAGTTCTCCGAGTATAGTTATGTTAAAAAAAAAAGGAGAACAAAATACAAAACTCAACGAAAAGGATTTGTCCACAGAGAAAGAGAGCGAGAGAAATCGTTAAGTTTTAAAAGATTCTATAATTCCATGCAAGCCAACATGTTAGTATAATGAAAATTGGCGCCTGAATAAGGTGAACGGATTAAATAACAAAAATGTGTAAAATCCTTCTTAATATAAAAAATCCTTAATGTAAAGTTTAACAGATAATATTGTATGCAGCTACAGCAATATTATATTAGTAATAGAATATTTTATTTTTTTCTTATACTCTTAAATGCAACAATTTTGAAACGTTAACAAACTATTGAATGTCATTGAAATCATCATTAGTATTCAGACTACTTAATAGATTTGAATTATTTATACTTAAATTTCATTTAACATATGAATGCATTTAGTTTCCTCTTATTCAAATGAAGAGCGATAAAGCGCATAATAAAGTGATTTCTCTTAAAAATTACGTGGTATTTCTGCACGCATTATTTAAAAGTTAACAAATTTTAAGTAAAATTTATTTATTAATCGAATCAAATGTAATATGATCGAATTGTTTTTTTTTCAAAATTATTCTATTTTATTGAATTTATCTTTACTATATTTTATCATATACTTTATCATCAATACTTTCGTCTATATACTCCAGAAATTAAAAAAAAAAAAATGTAAAAAATAACAATGTTGCAGCATGTTAAACAAAAAAACATTTCAGCATTAAATCCTTAAAAATGTAAACACCAACATTTTAAACTGCTTTTTCTTAGTTTTAATAGCTTAGGTTTGTAACTTGGATAATAATTCACCTAGTAGCAGGGACCCGATTTTAATACTTTTAAAACTATCTTTTTTTATTTTTCTTTAAAAAAAAACAAACACTTGTGTTCAATAAAAAAATAAAAATCCAATCGGAGTTTTTTATTTTAATCAAAGTTGAAAATAATTTTTATTGTTCAAAATAAAAATTTGAAAAAATCTTTTGTGATATTTATCAGGAAAGTTTAAAATTATTTTCATCTTTTTTTATTTTTTTCATCGGATGAAAATAGTTTAATAAAAAAATTAAAACAGAAAATAGTTGAAGAATAACTTAATAATTTTTATAAAAAAAGTGATATGTTGTGAAAAATTAAGATTTATGTGTACATTTATGTACAATAGGGCGTGAAATTTTTCGCCACTTTGTCCAATTGTGATATTTTTTGGCTTTTAGTTTCGCCCTCGGTTATCACTATCTGTTTGCCGTTTTATCGTGATTGCGAAACTGGCAAACATAACGTTTGCATCATTGTAGAAGAAAATTGTATTTGGTCCAAAAAATCCATAATCATTAACATTTTTGAATCCGTCTCTGATTTTATGATAACACATCAAGTTGCTTTTCATTTATAAACAATTTCGACCGGTTTCGTGCAAAGCCTTGGATGTACTAGATCAAAATAAGTTTATATAAATACATCGCGCTTTCCGATCACAATGACCACAACCAAATTAAAAACACAAATCGGTTCTAAGTACATATTAAGACACGTAGTTTTATGCATTAAATTTGAAGGTGAAAAAAAAGGAACAAGATCTAAAAATGTTGCACAATTTTCAAAAATGCCATACATTTTTTGCAATTGATTTTAAACCGCCTTTGACTTTGTGACCCAAAGTCACAAAAACTTAGTTTGACCAACAGTCCGCCATATTTCAAAATAAAGCAGCGAATGTGCCTCGCGAAAAATTTGTATTTTTAGAAGAAAAACGTTTTTTCTTTTAAATTTTGAGCAGCATCTATTATTTTAATGGAATAAGATTTCAGTATTTTGCATCTTATAGAAGGGGTCAGTAGTGATATAAAAATATGGACAAATGAAAAGAAATAGGAAAAGAAGGAAAAAATTATGGATATTTTCTAGCCATTTTTCAAAATCTTTCAACTTTTACCCTCTGTAGTTATAACAGATACAGAGATCTGCGCCTTAAACTTTGCGGTAGGAAAGTTCAAGGTCTTGTCTACACAATTGCGCTTGCAGATTTCCTTAATTCAAAAAACTGGAGGTTTTAATAACCATTATTGACGGTTGTGGTATATATTTTGAGTTTGAATTTTTATAAAAATTGTATTTAAAATATTTGATTTAAAAATAAACAAAAGATGAAAAAAAAAGATTTTTATAATTTTTATTTTTAAATATTTTCCTCCTTTGTGATATTTATCGCAATGGATATTTTTGGATTTTCATCATGATAAATATTTATTTTTAAAACAAAAATATTTATTTTATTTTTTTGAACAAATTAGAAAATATTTTGCACTTCAAAAATAAATATTTTGATGAAAACAAAAAAAATAAAACGTTTTCCGGTCCTTGCCTAGTAGTGAATAAAAACAAGTACACTAAGAAAATTATGTCATTAACTGTTTGTAGGTTATTTTAAAAAGTAATCAGTAAAGTTATTTTAAAAGAAAAATCACTTATTTTATAAAGGATTTAATTTTTTTACTATTTCTGTAGTTTAAAAAATATAATTTACTGTCTTAAAAACGAATTTTCTGTTACATTCATTTTCGACAGTAAAAAATTTCTTCTATAGTTTTACTGTTTTTCAATACAAAATAAGTGAATATTCAGTAGTTTTTTAATGTTTTGGTTAGTCATTAAATTAACATTTAAAATTGACTGTAATGTGTTTTTATTTTAAATGAAAAAACAGTGGAATGGTTTTTAAATAAAATTTCATTTGTTTTAAGTAAATATTCACTGGAATTTACCTACATAATTCTTTGAGTGTAGAAAAGTTAAATTCGACTTGGCCGAATCTATGAATACCCTCCACAATGCCCATTTTAAATGATAGTAAATTTTCTAACGTGAAAAAATTAACAATTTTGATTAGAAATATTTTATTTTGTGTAAATACCATTTTTTTTAGTAATTTAAAAAAAAAAAAAAAATAATTTACTAATTTTTTTTGAGTGTAAAATTTTTTTTGAGTGTAAAATTTTTTTTGAGTTTATTTTTTTTTTTTTTGTTTTGGTATACAAATATTTTTGAGTGACAAAAATACGTTAAAAAATATTTTTGTGACTTACCAATGTTTTTAAAACAGGTTTAATGGGTTTTCAACAAGGGAGTTTAAGGTGAAGCTAATCTGAAATTCACGGTTTTGCTAATAACTTTTGAACCACTGGACCGATTTAGGTGAAATTTAATACGAACTAGGCTGGAGGAACGAAAAATATATATACCAAGCTTCAGCATCCTCAGAATTGCTTTTCGAAAGTTATAGTGCTTTTTATCTCATAAATTCACGAAAAAACCTTGCCGAAATTCAGTCTTTTGCTCATAACTTTTGAACCACTGGACCGATATCGCTGGATTGCAATACCCACCTGACCAGGTAAATGCTCAACATATATGCCAAACTTCAGGAGGCCCCGTAAAGTCTTTCAAAAGTTAGGACAGACATACGGACAGACGGACGGACGGACGGACGGACGGACGGACGGACGGACATCGCTAGATCGTCTTAAAATCGATCGAGGATCATGAATATATATACTTTATGGGGTCCTAGACCAATATTTCGAGGTGTTACAAACGGAATGACAAACTTATATATACCCTCTCACGGTGCCCTGGATAGGATTTAAATAAAATTTTGGTGTTACTCCAATTTATAAGTGGATTATGTTTTTAGACGATAAAAGAAAGAAAATGAGTCAAAAAAGAAAAAAAAGTACTAGGCGCTTTTTTTTTGGCGGACAAAAAGAAGAATTTCAAAAAAACAAAAAAGAATTTATTCTTTCAAATGCATTAAAGTTTGTCTATACTTATGTTAATTCATCACATATTCAATTATCAGTGAGATTTAAATATATATATGACATATTTTTTCAGATATGAGACTTAAAAAAATAATTTCACTATTAAGTGAGACTAAATGAAATTTTATCTTCAATTAATGAAAACTTTAACTCTAGGGGTTACTTCACATTTAATATTGATCCTGTTTCTAGATTTTGAAGGGGGGAAGTTACCCTAACAATACAAACAAAATTTACAAAGGATTTTTGGCGAAATAAACAATATTAAAAAGGATATTTAGCGCATCCATAAGATTGACTATAAACAAATAGTCCCAACCACTTTCTTCATGTCTTTTAAAACTATTTATATTGTTTTACTCATCCTTAGGCACTGCAAACACATTTTTCAATGGTTTTTACTATCGTTTTCTGATTATTTTAAGTTTTGAAAAAACATTTTTAACAAAATAGAATAAATTCTTTTAAAATGATATGAATCACTAATGTCTATATTGAGGGAACTTTGAGTTATGCTGTCCGTCTGAGTAGTACACTCAAAACTTTTAAGAACTTACATTTTTAAATAATTTACAAGGACATATTTCTTTTAGTTTCAATTAATAGTGAAATTATTCTTTTAAGTCTCATATCTGGAAAAATATGTTATATATTTAAATATCACTGACAAGTAAATATGTGATGAATTTACAACTGTATAAATAAATTTTAATGCATTTAAAAAAATAAATTATTTTTTGTTTTTTAGAAATTCTTGTTTTTGCCCGCCAAAAAAAAGCGCCTAGTACTTTTTTTTCTTTTTTGGCTCATTTTTTTTCTTTTATCGCCTAAAAACATAATCCACTTAAAAATTGGAGTAACACCAAAATTTTATTTAAATCCTATCCAGGGCACCGTGCTCTATCACTAGAGTGGAGGGTATAAAAATGATTAACAAAATATGGATGAAAAAGAAATTTTTGAAAAATAATTATGGTACGCAACATAATTCTTTTTCATCAATTTTTTTCATCCATATTTTTTTATCAATATTTTTTTTCTCAATATTTTATTTTCATCAAAACTATTTTTTTTTTTTTCATACAAATTTTTCAATAATTTTTTTTTGTGTTCATCAAAAAAAAAATTCATTTTTATTTTTTATCAATATTTTTTTTCATCAATATTTTTTTTCATCAATACTTCTTTTTATCAATATTTTTTTCATCAATATTTTTTGCCATCAATTTTTTTGTCATACATATTTTTTTAATATTTTTTTTTTTCATATATATTTTGTTCTTTTTTTTTGGTTTAATCAAAAATTTTCTTATCAACATATTGTTTTCATTAAATTATTTTATCAATAATATTTTTTATCAATAAATTATTTTAACAATAATATTTTTTGATTAACAACTTTTTTTCATCGAAAACTTTTTTATCGACACACACACAGACAAACAGATAGATGGATATCAGTAGAATATCTTAGAAACCTTTAAGGATTAATAATGTATGAACATAATGGGGTGCTCGACCGATATTTCAATGCGTTTTGCATGGAATGGAAAGTTAATATAGCGTTATTTTTTCTTAAACAAATTTTCTTTGGAAAGAACTCCTACTTATAGAGCAAAACATTATCATGGTTCAATGGTTTGGGCAAAAATACAAACTTCGCAGAAATTTTTCGGTTCGAACTGCGGTGTGCTTTCCACAAACAAACCGACACACAGTGGAGAAAATTAAATTTTTTTGTCCAATTTTGCCGCAATTCTTAACCGATTTTAGATTTTCTTTTTTTGAATTTTAGCTAATAATTCCACATCGATCTGGCATGGCGGATTTCTTAAAAACGTTTTAGTTTTCTTTTAAAATTTTTTTAAAGTTCACAAAATTCATTGTTTTTCTTAGTCGTTTTTCCCAGAAAAAGTCTCAGATAAATTTAGTTTCTTCTTTCTTTTTCGACGCATTGTTTTTTTAAAAAAAAATTTTAGATTCTTATAAATTTTTTCTCAGACTATTTTCCATCTCCTTTCCTTTCTCTTCTTTCTATTTTAATTTTTCTTTCTTATATTTGGTCTCTTATTTTTTACTTTTTTTTCTTTAGAATTCAGTTTAGCTATTTGTTGACACCTCTCCAGTCCCTAAATAAATTTTGGCAAATTGATTTATATTAATTTTGCATTTAAGAACGTTTTAATAAAATATTTTTTTGTTTTCCTGAGGTTAGTTAGTTCTACAAAAGGAATTTTTTCCTCTGGTCCGATTTATATTTTTGACGAACATATTCTTGCCAAACTCTTTTGTTTGTACTGCCATGTGTTTACACAGACAGACGAACGGACATGGAGTGTCTTCGAATCGATCACTGATCTGTAATACACAGCTTTATCCGATAAAAATTGTCCAAGTAATAAAATCTCGTTTCCAAAAAGGGATAAGTTTCAAAAATCTAAAACGTTGATCGCCAGGCACTTTGGATTAATTCAATCCGATTTTTACCACATAACGTTTAAGTCTATCAGAATAAAAATTTTCCCGAAAATTGGGGGGGAAATTACTCTAATAGGGCACTCTAGCAAAAATATATAACAGGTAATAAAAATGTAATTTCTTATTGACTACGTAGAACTTTTAAAATAAATCATGGTCTGGGACAAATCCAAATTTAATTTGATCTTCAGAAAACATTTTTTTCTGCAATCAAAAACACAAATAACTAATAGAAAAATAATTTTGGCTTACGTCGATTAAGTATATTCTAAAGAAAATATATATTTTTTGTTGTTGCCATATAGCTATTATTAAGAAATACATTTATGGTCAAAAAACTAGCATTTCCTATTAACGCAAAGATTGAAAGTAAAAAATATTAAAAAACAAATAGAAAACAAGTAGAAAAGTTAAATTCGACTTTGCCGAATCTATGAATACCCTCCACAATGCCTTTTTTAAAGGATAGATTATTTTTTAACGTGAAAAAAATTAACAATTTTGATTACAAATATTTTATTTTGAGTAAAAAACTATTTTTTTGTCATTTAAAAAAAGAAAAATTACTAACTTTTTTTTGAGTGTAAAACTTTTACGAGTGTAATGTTTTATTTACTGTAAAAATATTTCTGAGTGAATGCACGTACGTATGTACACAAAATATTGTCATTTTTGTAAAAAAAAAAACAATTTTTTTTTTAGTGTAAAATTTTTTCGAGTGTAATTTTTAAGTTACCAATGCTTTCCAAACTAAACAAGTTTAACCCTAGGATGTTAAACTGGGCTTTTCGAGGCCCATTTTGATTTTGAGTAGTCGCCATTTTGATCCAAACTTTTTGTCCGTTTCCCTCTATCTTACTTATACGTGATTTTGGGGGACCACTGGGGTTTTGAGAATTAAAAAACTCGATAACTTCAAAAATATTACTTGGAGAGCTTTTGGTTATTTTGTGGTCATGTTATATGAGCATTTTAAATTTTCAGGAATGCTAACTTTTTTGGTCCACACATGTGAAGAGAACCGGCGATACTATGAGAGCTCGAGAACCAAAAATGGCCTCCGTTTTGCTCTATTTGGCTTAGTTTCCGAGATAGCGCCATTTTAAGTTTTCTAAAAGAAATTACAATTTATTTTTGATAATATTAGCAAAAAATCTTGTAAAAATTTGGTCAACTCAATTTTAAATTTAGCAAAAAAAAATAGTTCAAATTTCGTTTAAAATTGCTAATCCGCTAAATGAAGTTTACAAGATATTTTTGCTAACAAGCTAATCTCAACTAAAAATTTGCCAAAGGTTAGCTTACTAGCATTAGCAAATAAAAATTAGTAAATCTACTAATGTATTATTTTGAGTGTACTTAGGTCATACGAAAATTAAAAAAATCGTACTTCCTTTAGTTTTTACTTTTTTCCTTTATTATCTTATATATTAAAAAAAACTTTTCGCCTTTTTTAGTCTCTCCTGGATTTGAACCTGGAACTTTCACATTATTAGTCCAACACCTAACTACTTTATCCAAACTTTATTTTCAAAACTGTAGATCTTTTTATTACTTTTATACTTCTTGAAAGAACTTGATTTACTTTTAATAAATAGATAATGTTGCCATGATTTTCTTGGGAATAAAAGGGTTTCCCAGATTAAAAATTTTAATTTAATATTCTGCTATTTTCAACACATTTCCTTGTAGAGGTCTTAGAGGATTTGTCAACACTCTCAAAACAAACATTCGATAATGACAATGTTAGGACATGTCATCCAGGATTACCTATGATTTGTCAGAATCTGAAGACATTTCCCCAAGGAATCACTGTGTAAATTTTCTCAGTGACACATTTTCCAACCGTGGTGAAATTTTCTAACCAGAAATAAAATTAAGCATTTATAAGTTGTTTGCACTTTAAACATTAATTATTTCAGATAAATAAACAAAAAACTAAAAAAAAAAATATGTAAATTTAAGATATTTTGTTTATGCCGATGCGCGAAATATAACCAAACATATGGCATTTCATAACAAATGTCCAGGTACAGAAAAACATGTGACCCATGAATTTTTGAATAGGTTGTGTTATTAGCGTTTTTGGTTTTTTAATGTTTTAAATCTTGGGCTTAGAAGGCGTGGCTAAATATTGAAAAATGGTCAAACTTGTGTCGAGTTGCCTCGAAAAATATTAAAAAAAAATAAAATCGGAATGAATCATAATTTTAAAATTATGAAAAGTTAAACCAGTAGAAAAAAAATATAAAAAAAATGAAAATATATTAATATAAGATAAAGAAACAGTTTCCAAAATTAAATCCTTAGAATAAAATCCAGATAAAAAAGGTATACCACATAAAGTTAAATTTGCAACATTAAAACAAGAAGAAGTTAAAGGTATTATCATACTTAATCTTCCTATTAAACGAATATCTTCATATTTTTTCTTTCTTTCAAAAAAAGTTGAAAGAAAGTATGAAGTGAGGTTGAGATTGCTAGAAATAGAATTGTAGTGTTGGAAACTGTCAAAATTTATTCTGTAGAAACTATAAATATTCACATATATAAAAAACAGTTTTCTTTAACAAGACAAACCGACATTTAAAATCCTACTGATGATGACACTAACTGGGGTGTTTGAAACCGGTATGGGAAATACCAGAAATATCTATAATTTTTAGAAATTAAATTTTTCTTCTGCATTTTTTCAACTTGAACCCTTATAACAAATATAATTAGAGCCCGTGCTCGATCTGTACTTACAGAAAAAATCAAATTTAAAAATTTGCATTCTTGTATTGTACGGTTAAAACTACGGGGAAAATAAAACACGAGTCGGCTTGATGGTTTTAAGCGAACTGTCAAACTTTCGAACGCTCGACCGCTCACTCTTTATTTACAAAATATATATATCCTTAAGTACTACTTATGAAAATCATATTACTCAAGAAACCAACAAATGCTCTTTAACAAGAAAAGTACAGTTTGTTAAACTGAACATGTATATTTTTTTATTTTGAAAAATTTTCAGAACCCGATTAAACTTTTTTGGGAACAAATTGTATACGTTTTACATTTGAAAATTTAAAAAAACTTGTTTATAGATAGAAATATGTACTTTTACATTAGCTCGTTCATAACAATTTTGTAATTTGCTTGTATTTTCTTGTTTCAACATAGCGTATGAGTAATATTTATTCAAATAGTTAATAACTACTCATACGCTATGTTGAACTAAGAAAATATGTACAATCAAATTACAAAATTGTAATAAAATTTAATATTCATCTGTTTGTATTTTCTTTGTTAAGCTAATACGGCCTATAATCTTTTATGTAATTAAAAACACAATTTTAATACATTTTTTTCCCGACGTTTCGTCGATTTTTTGTCGACTTCTTCTGGGGATCGTCTATTTAATAAAAACATGACATTAATTAACAATTTTTTACCAAATAACATTTAGAACTTACATTTTTTTATATATTATTACATTAAAAAACAAATTTTAAAAACAAAAATTTACATTTAACATATATAATACAAAAAACATAAAACATGGATTTATTTTTAAAACACATAATATTAAAAGTTGTATCACAGTTTATTTGATGGCTACTCTATAACTTGCACATATATTGTTGGTGTCTTCTTTCAAATTCATTGTCTTTTTTATGTTTTGCTGAATTCTCAAGCTTTCCTTCGTAAATCTCTTTCTCATATTTTCCTCCTTGTCTAATATTCTAATACGTTGAAAATCTGGTGCGTGGTGTGAACTGATCATATGCATGGCTAGTGCTGTTGTTTCTTTCTGCCGCGTGATATCCATCTTGTGTTCTCCTATCCTTGTTGATAAAGCTCTCTTTGTTGTTCCTACACAGAAAAAATTTGAAACGAATTTCAATCAACAAAAACGCGGATTCAATCAATTTTTTGATTGAAACTCCTCCAATTAAAAAAATTGTTATACCAATCATCAAATTGTAGGTGATTGATTGAAAATTATTTCAATCAAACATTTTTTCGATTTTGATCAAAAATTTTATCAATTTTTTGTTTAAAGTCAATCAAAATAATGATTGATTTAACAAATGAATTGTAAGCTTATGACAAAATTATCAAAAAATTCATCTTTTTTGCTTTCCAATATGTTGCCAACAATAAAAAAAAGTAATGCCCGATTATTTAGTATAATTTTGAACTAATCTATATAAATAAATTAAAGCGAAAAAAAAAATCTATTATGTTGAAAATTTGTAACAAAAAATAGCAAAAATTTTAATTAAAACATTGATTGACGCATTTAAATTTTGTTGATCAATACATTTAATTGAAAATTTTTAGCCAATAATTTTTTGTGTGTATATACACCTGATCACAAAGTTCTTCGTTATTTCCTTTACATCTTATTTCATAAACAACGTTATTTTGTTGTTGTTTTTCTACTGGCGCTTTTATTTTAGTGAATATTGCATTTGTTGTTTTGTTCGGCTTATACGCAAAACATATGTTATTTTGTTTCAGTGTTGTTATCATGTTTCTGTTGTCAGTAAGGCCAGGGATGTATGGTACACTGTAAAATTTTTTGTTTTCTGTTTCATCAGTGTTGTCAATTTTCTTATTTTTATTTAATCGCCTAAATACGTCGTCTATTAAAGAATTTATTAATTTTTTAGGGAAACTATTTTGTATCAATATTTCCTGTATTATGTTTATATTTTTGTTGTGGAATATTTCGTCACTAATTTTCAGTACTCTCTCTATTAAATTTCTCGCTGTATTTATAATCTGACTTCTGGGTTGTGTGGCGTTAAAATTCATAAGTCTGCCTGAAGCTGTTTCCTTAGAGTACCAGTTAAAAATAATATTATCCTTATTTTTCCGTAGTTTTGCGTCGAGGTACATATGCTATTTCTTTATTTTTTTCTATTTCGATGGTGAATTTAATTTTTTGATGGTGAGAATTTAAAGTTTTAAGAATTTCGTCCTTATCGTCCTTATTAATGATAGCGAAAATGTCGTCTACATATTTTGCTATGTATTTAATATTGATGTTTTTATTTTTTAATTCTATTATTGCATCGTCCAGCAAATTATCAAGAACAATATCCGCTATTGTAGGAGAGAGCGGGTTGCCCATTGGCATACCAAATATCTGATTAATTACTTTTTCACCATAAACAAAGTAATTATTGTCCGTTAGACAGAACTTCAAAATTTCTAAAAATGTCGGTCTAGGAATGTTTGTAAATTTCTTTATTGTTAGCCATTTTTCCATAATATTTTTAATGGCTGTGTGTACCGGAATATTTGTGAAAAGTGAGATGACGTCAAAAGATACTAATATATCATGAGGCTCAAGTTTTATATTGCACAGATGATTTTTTAATTCAAACGAATTTTTGATGTTATATTCCCTAGATATAATATGTTTAAGGATATTTCCTAAATATTTGGATAAATTGTAACATGGCACTTGTATTGATGACACAATTGGCCTAAGAGGGGTTTCCGGTTTATGGATTTTTGGTAATCCGTATATTCTTGGGGCAACAGCCGCATGACAAGTAAGATTACGTTTTTGCCACATATCAATGAATCCATTCCATAATATTCAAATTCGAGTTTCTCGAAAAAAAAAACTAAAAACGAGTGTCTAAATTTTTTTGTGTATATAGACAAATATCTAAACTTAAAAAAAAATAAAAAAAAGTGGCGAGATTTTTGATAAATTGACTTTTTCAAAAAATGTAAAATTTCGAAAAATTTTTAATTGGTAATACAAATTTTTTATCAAGGCAACCCGACACAAATATACCAATTTTTTTTTTTTCAATATTTAGCCACTCCTCCTAAGCCAAGGTTTTGAAAAATTTTAAAATTTTCCGTAAATAGTTCCATATAGAGCTATCAAAACAACCTATATCAGTCACATGCGACTGTCAAATTTTCGCTACAAATTAATTGATGTTTCTAAAAAAAATTCTTTCACCTACAGGGTTTTATGTCAAAATTTGTATGGAAGAAGTTAAACTTAACGGAGGGTTATTTTATAATGAAGCATTGAGTAATCCAGCCTTTATCAAACTATTTTTACAGAGAAAAAAATGTAAAATGTTTGTTTAGTAATTTCAAATTTAAAAAAAAAAAAATTTAATATTTTTTTATTAAAGTAAGCTTTCGTGCTAAATACTTACTTTATAGTAGTATTTAACAACACACCAGAATTATATTTTAAAACATAAACTTACATACTGCTAGTATTTTGCACATTTCTGTACCCCTCCTATCGCTTTTGTGGAGGATATTTAAAAGTGAATAAATTAATTAACTTGAACCTTAAGTAAAACAACAAAAGTTGTTTGCTTTCAAAATAAACTTTATATTTATTGCTTCATGGATAAACAAACATGAAATGTATGCAACATATAATTTTTTATCGAATATTTACTTTGAAAACATATAATTTAAGTTACTTGTCAACAACATCGTTATTAACCGACGCATATACACTTAAATAATACCTACACACTTACACTAATACCCACACAAATAAAGAAGGTATTAACATGCAAAGTAGAAAAATCAAAAGAAATTAAAGAAGAAAACAAACATATAATTAAGACATCTCAACAATGTTAAAAATTATAGGCATTTCTAACAATAAGTACCTGTAACTTTCAACCAATATAGAAACAAGTCTCTAACGATGATTACATTCCGTTTTGTACAGTGGAATTAAAAAGTAAGTGCTCACTATAGAGTTTTGGTTTTAGTATTTATTTTGTTAAAAAAAAAATTTCTACACGCATCGAAAAAATCGGTCCGGGACCTCATAAATATAACAACCTATTATAGATTCTAACAAGGGGAGTAATCCAACCCTTATGAACGGATTTGGGTGTCTCGGCTAATCGGCAATATCGGGAATTTTGGGGTTAAAAAAATGGGTTAACAAATGGTGAAAAAATCGTTTTTGGATTTTGTAGCCATTTCTTCGTAAGAAACTATATGATGTTTTCATATGGGAAGAAAGTTTTTTTTATTACCTATACAACGGTTTATTAACTTGCAAAAATTTGAAATTTTTAGTTTAGCTGTATATTTACACAATTTTTTCGAAAAGCATAAATAAATTACTTTGGTAAAAAATTTAATAAAAATTTAATTCTTTATCTATTTATACCCTACACCACTCTGTGGTACAGGGTATAATGACTTAGTGCTGATGTTTGTAACTACCCGAAATATTGGTCCTAGACCCACCTTTAAGTATACCGATCGACTCAGAATTACTTTTTGAGTCCATTTAGCGATGTCCGTCCGTCCGTCGGTCCGTCCGTCCGTCTGTCCATCTATCGGTTTTAGCACGATACGGGTCGCAATTTTCAATCAATTGACTTGACATTTGAAACTTAAGCTCTTTGTGGCCCAAGGACGAAGCCTATTGAAAATGGAAAAAATCGGTCCATGTTAACCCCTAGCCCCCATACAAACGCCCCCTTTAAACTTCGCTTAAATGCCTCTAATAACCGTATTATAATAGATATCGTTTAGAAATTTAACAGGTAATAAAATTTTTAATGCACAAATAACCATACCAAATTTCAAAGGAATTGGGTCAGTCCTTCTGGTAGTCCACATACAAACCACCCTCCCGATATTCACATAATTTACTAAAAATTCGTAAAAATTAAAAAATTTGATTAAAATTGCAGGTGTTGAACGTGTAGTTCGGTATCCTAATCCCATCGGAATACATTTGGACCATTTTTGGACTTAGTCCTCCATATGAAAATTTCGACCGATATTCAGTTAAATCAGTCTATTGGCAAACAAAATAAACCAATTCCACTAAAATTTAATATGTGTGTGTTTTTTACACTAAATAAAGATCTTACAAAAGATAGGCTCAAATTGTCCATCTTTAGATTTGGGACCCATTTTCCGGAAAACACTGGTGTAGGGTTTTTTTTTTTTGAGCAATTTGCGCATGGCGCAGGAACTTTCAATCTTTGACAACTTTTAATACAGTTTTATGCGAAAAACGTTTGTAAAATACTTAAATGGACGTTTTATTAGACTTATGAGTTTAATTTTTGTAAGAGGTCTAACATTAGCCCTTAAACTGGCAGAAAAAGAGTTAGTATGCTAATACCACTATACAATTTTACTGAAGACATCTAGCCATATTTTTACGCTCAGATGTGCATTTATTTTATTTTTTTTGACGTTTTCCAAACGCATTTCATAAAAAAGACATTCGAACTAACTTTGCAAAGGGTTTTGTTTATTTGATGGTGTACATTCATTTGGCATGGGAGACATTGAGGCTCATATTTCTTGTTGCACAGTATATTTTTAAGAAACGCATTTTTTATGGCAGCTCCATCAGGAAAAGAAGAAGAAAAATGTGGAGGGCAAAAAATAAATGCGTTATTTGAAAATTTCTAAAATAACTAAATAAATTTGACATTAAAAGTTTTTCTGAAGATTATTATAACTGGATAATATGAAACTAGTAAGAAACAAACCAGGATGTCTTAAATTTTTAGAAAAATTAAATTTTTCTTTCACACTTTTCTCAATTCAAAAAACCATATATAACAAATCGAAAAATTATAATACATAATTATAATTAGAGCCTGAGCTCGACTGTCTTTACAGAAACAATAATTTAAAAATAACGACTATAAGTCGCCCTAAGTGGCAATATCAGTATCTTTGGAAAATTGGCAACACCTAACATTTGTGTCTAAAATATAGACCATGTCTGGCAACGTTTGCAAAAATAAGTACTTAGATCAGAATTGATGAAGGAGAGGAAGAAGAATAATGATTACTAAAAATAAAAATCTATTTACATTAAATAGCAATAACAACACTTCTGTAAGAAAAAAACTACAGCAACAACACCACTCGAATTGAAAAAAATCAGATTTAGTTGATACTTGCTTAACAGCCTTCGTGGCGTATCGGTCTAGAGTGATTGTACGTTACAAGCAGTTAATAGCAAAGTATTACAGATGATGATGAGTTCAATCCTCGGCGGCTGCGATCTGTAAATAATTTTCACATATAGAGTTCTATTGACTATTAACTAAATAAATTTGACATTAAAAGTTTTTCTGAAGATTATTATAACTGGATAATATGAAACTAGTAAGAAACAAACCAGGATGTCTTAAATTTTTAGAAAAATTAAATTTTTCTTTCACACTTTTCTCAATTCAAAAAACCATATATAACAAATCGAAAAATTATAATACATAATTATAATTAGAGCCTGAGCTCGACTGTCTTTACAGAAACAATAATTCTAAAATTAGATTTTTTTAATTTTAAAGCTACATTCACAATTATGGAGTCACTCCACTCTCGACCACAGATTGAAATGTTAACCGTGCAAAATGTAGAGTGGTGTTCTTTCACACTGTTATTGACATATTATTTACATGCTTTACAATTTTGGGAAAATATGCTGTTAAATTTTGGGCACATAATTTTAAAATTAAAATTATTTATTTTCTAACTGAAGTTTTATTTATTTCGGTTTGAGTCCATATTAATTATTTCTGAGAAATAATTATTTTTGTTTTAAAATTGGAAAATCTGAAAAAATTAATTGACAACACAGGCTAAGTGGAGATGTCGACAGCTTTCGGAAGAAGCCACCCTTCCTTCGTCAGCACTCTTCGATTGGCACTGTAGGTGTGTAAGATTAAAATCAGCTATTTAAACGTACATTAAGGTGAAAAAGCGGACGGGAATTATGTCACATTTCATCACCCATATGTTACGCTTAGCACGAACTTAATCTATTTTTAACTTTTTCTAACACAGTTGTAATTTCTTACACTGTAGTAGATTTTCTCAGAATTGCAACCCTTAGTAGGACTTTTCAAGTCTTGAAAAATGTCCGTTAGGTTTGAATTTATATTTCATATTTCTAATTCTTAGAAATATTACTAAATTGCATGGTACCTTATGAGTTGAGTATTAATTCTGTTTTATTTATGGTTGGACTTTATATTTTATAACTGAAGTTTTATTTATTTCGGTTTGAGTCCATATTAATTATTTCTGAGAAATAAATATTTTTGTTGTAAAATGGGAAAATCTGAAAAAATTAATTGACAACACAGGCTAAGTGGAGATGTCGACTGCTTTCGGAAGAAGCCACCCTTCCTTCGTCAGCTGTCGACATCTCCACTAAGCCTGTGTTGTCAATTAATTTTTTCAAATTTTCCTATTTTACAACAAAAATAATTATTTCTCAGAAATAATTAATATGGACTCAAACCGAAATAAATAAAACTTCAGTTATAAAATATAAAGTCCAACAATAAATAAAACAGAATTATTTATTTTCTTAATTTTTTAAACATTTTTTTTAATTAACTATTTAATTAATCGGGTTTTTTAATTGTTCGATTAAACGATTAATCGAAATCTGGCATTTTTGATTTATTCGATTTAAACGAATAAAATTTTAAAATTTATCAATTAATCGAATAATTCCAAATTCAGAAATTTTCTAAATTACAATATTTTTTCGACAATTTTAGTAAAAATTGGTTCTTGAGTAAATAACTCAGCAAAACTTTGGTAATGGGTGGTGATTATATAACACATTATCAGGTAATGTATATACCTTATTTGTAGCATAATTAAAGGATGTCTAACCAAACATTTGTTTCACAACGTATTATTTTAAAGTGAAAAATAGTGCTTTCCCAGCAAAAACTTGGTAATGACATATCATTACCATTCGAATTACTTAGTAATGACAAAAAATTACCTTTAGCATTATTTTGAAATTTAATATAAAGACTTATTAATAATGACTTACATAAGTCATTATAATAAAATAAAAAAATTTCAGAACTAGATTTTCACTTTTTGACTCACTGTGCATTATTTTGGTTAAAAATAAAATTAAATTAAATATTTTTTTATTTTTTTAAATTTTTTTTTTTAAATAATTTTTTCATTACCTATAAGTACATACGTAATTAGTTATTAATACTGTTTTGATAATCATTACATTTGGCACATTTGCTTGTAAATGTAATGGGAAAGGTAATTCGAATCTGAAGTAGTTATAACTTTTGAATTTCCCATTACACATTTCATTACTTGGTAATGCATGTTTTTGCTGGGTTACTAATAATTTGTTACGTAATGCATGATTATTGGAAAAAATGTATTTCACATTTATTATTTCTAAACATTAAATCATGGATGACTTATATTTGGTTACATTTTGTATTATTTCAAAGTCTGAAATAATGCATTATTTATAATTGGATGCATAATGCATTACACTAACATAAAAAATAAATATTTTATAAAAAATGCATAAGTTTAAACTAGAGATGGGCTCACGACAGGATATTGTGATGACACACACTCACTCACGAGCATATTTTATCTACTTACACTCACTTACAATCACGTGAGTAAATTTAATACATCGTTACTTGTTCACTACTCGTAACGCCTTATATATTACATTACGTTATGGTATGCTATATTTTATCCCTTACTCGTATGCGTTGCTATAAATTTGATCAATTATTTTATACCTTACTGGTATTCTTTGTCATAATGTGGATGCATTGCTTTTTCTCAGCCCATGTTAAAATCATCAATGCTGCAATGTAATAAATAAGCTATCCTCTATACCTTATTTAATACGTTATTTGGTAATCAAAGTTTTGCTATTAAATACAAGTACCCAAGCAGAAAAATATGACGGTACAAAAAATAATGCTCTGGTAAAACACTTTATTTTTAGTATATAAAGTAGTATGCAATTACACATAGGAAAGAACTTTTCCAGTGCTTTGCCAGAGTTTTTTTCGACCAAATTTTAATATAAAGCTCTGGTAAAGTACTTACTTTTTTGTATATAAAGTGGTATGCAATCACATATAGGAGAGGGCTTCACCAGTACTATTTTTTTATCCAAAATCTCAAACATTATATAATTTCATTTCTCGTGATGACAGTGAAAACTCGAAAAAATCTCCGTTTTCTTTAAAAATGTTTCCTATCAATAAAATATCATTACCTTTGTATTTCGACCGTTTTTTACTAAAAATTTCTTTAAAAACTATCACATTTCGAATTTGCAGTAAATATACGTCATCAGGAGAGGTGGATCTAACTTTGAATCCATGAATATTTACAAAAGAAAAAATCACTATCGAGATAGAAGTTTCTTTGACATTTCCAATAGAATATTTAGAAAATGTACTAATCGGATAAATCAAAGGAATATTATTTGCTGAATTATAGGAATGAAAATATGTAGTTTTCTTTGAATTTGAGCTAGAGGGTTGTCTGGACCCTTTATAATACTCTTTATATAATTTATTTATAAACTATTTTCGAAATCGAAAGCAGAAAATTGTGATAATGACGCTCCAATATTAACAACGTCATCTGAATATGAATAAAGTTGTGTATTCATTTCCAATTGCCTATATTAAATAAATTTAAAGATTTTCTCTGAAATTCTTCTGTTATATCTTTAGATACAGTGGGCGACAATACATTGGAAACTTTTTTATAGTAGATGTAATTTGTTAAAAACAAAGTTAACAATACTTAACGTTATTATTATCAAATGAGTATTATTTAAAAAATGTTGTGTAGGTAATTTATTAAGCTTTAATTTAAGCTTAATGGCGTATATATTGAGTAAATAATAAAGGTGCTACGAGGGTCGATCTGGAAAAAGAAATTATTTATAGACATTTTTTAGAACTTTTTTTTTAAAATATTTCCAAGTCGATTTTTTCCAAGTTTAAACATCAAAAATTTAAGAAAATGTCCAATAGATTTTATTCAGTCATCAAATAATTTTTCGAACAACCCAAACAAACAGTGAAATTTTTTAAGTACAGTAGAAAAAATCCACATTTTTTGACCCCCTATTCTTTTGACCACCAGTTTTTTGTAAACTAAAGGCTTTCCAAAATATAAACCTATTAGAAAGACAGAAATGACGCCAAAGACTGAAATGGTGATCGTAGTTCCCGTTAAGTTGATATTTTTTACTTAATTTTTAATTTATTTTTTTTTTCTAAAGTCTGATGAAGATTCCTTAGTGGGGATGAAACTGATCAGTACAGACATACTAAGTATGAGATGAGTAACTTTTTTAAAGCAATAAATTAAAAATACTCTATTATGACAATATCATAAATAGAAATATTTTTGGGCCTCGAACTAGAATAAAACTCTAATCGAATATATATATGTACATATATAAAGGCCGAATAAATACATTTTATTTTTATGTACCTTTTGGTACTAAAAATAAAAAAACAATATTTTTTTATATTTCAAATCTTTTTTATTTTCAATTTAATCTTTCATTTTATTATTTATTTAATTTTCATTTTATTTAATTTTTCGTTAAATTTGTATTTAACTTTTGAAGTCAACATTTAATTTCTTTGAGATTCGTTTCGGTATCATTATTTTAAAAATCTAAAACCATAGAGAAACATAGAGGCGAAGGTGAAAGAAAAAATAATATCACTATCTTTTTCTAATTTCTCACACGTACGTTGTCGATGTGAATTCAAAACACAATACATGTTTACAAGTCGTACTTTGTCAACAAATACATGTATACAAGTTGTACTTTGACAACTCAATTTTTGACGCCTTCGCCTCTATGTATACTCTATGTCTAAAACTATCGATCTACATCGATACTAATTTAAAAAAAAAAATGTTTTAATAGAACTTTGTGATGTTGCTCTTAAAGTACTTTGTTATGTTGCTTTTAAAGTACTCTAAAACAACTCTGTTACAAAGTTAAAAAATCCTATACGGCAGACCGTTTACCATGGTTATCATTCGGGCGCTGATAGAGTACTTTACTGCATTGCTTTCCCAGCACTTATACTAGCAAATAAGGTTCTTTGCCAGCACTTTCCCGTCTGTATTTTTCTGCCTGGGTATTTTAACATTATATTAACAAAAAAAAAAAAACAACATAAAACATTACAAAATGTATACCAAAATTTGATTTTTCTGCAATTTTGTTTTAAAAGTGTGTAGAATTCAAAAACTAATTTTTTTGCCAAATTTATATAAATTACCGATATCACAAAAATTTTATATATATTAACTGACTATATTTGGGAAATGTTAAAAAAAAAATAGTAAAAAATAGACATATGGGCAATTCCATCATGTCGAACGTGACCGTTGCACACATTAAAGTTGGAAAAAAAGTCAAAATAAAAAGATTTTTTTTCTTGACAAAAGGGGAAACTTATAGCTCTTAACTAGCTCTATAATTGTTGCTTAGGTTGATTTTGAAAATTGTTTGAAGCTTTCGAAATAATCGCAAAATAGACAACCATTCGCACGGGACAAAAAACAGAAGTCGTTTTCGCGACAATCAATCAAAACTCTGATTTCAGCGAAACCTGAGGCAATATCACAATTCGACTAATTTTGAAATGTTGGCTTATAATGTCTCTTAAAAGTTGTAAAATTTTACCTCAAAATTATTTTTACTTTTTTTTTAATTTAACTTTAATCACTGTCGCACGGGACATGTCGCACGGGACCGTTTTTTCCATCATCATATTTATGTTTTTTTATTGTTCTTTTTTAACAAATTATAAATAAATAAGCTTAGAAAACCTGGCATATATATTTTTCGTTCCTCTGGTCTGGTTCGTATTGAATTTCAGCCAAATCGGTTCAGTGGTTCAAAAGTTATTAGCAAAACCGAGAATTTCAGATTAGTTTCACCTTAAATTCAAGTGTTGAAAACCCGTTAAACATGTTTTTAAAACATTGGTAAGTCACAAAACTATTTTACAACGTATTTTTGTCACTCAAAAATTTTGTCACAAAAAAGTACACTCGAAAAGTTTTACACTCAAAAAAATTTTACACTCAAAAAAAAATTTAGTAAATTATTTTTTTTTTCCAAAAATTACTTAAAAAAAATTTTTTTACATAACATTAAATATTTCTAATCCAAAATATTATTTAATTTCACTTAAAAAGAGCATTGTGGAGGGTATTCATAGATTCGCCTAGTCGAATTTAACTTTTCTACTTGTTTAATTTATTGTCTTGTAATTTCATTTCATCTTCCTTCAACTTTTCTCTCCGCCGTTTGCATCTCTTTTTATTTTTTTCGCCGTTTATACTCATCTATACTTAAATATTTTAAAAGAATGTATTAAAATAAGTACCTAAATCATTTATTTAAGAAAAAAATATTTTTTCAAAATTTGAAAATCCACACTTACCATGTCGCACGTGACCAACTTTATATAAGAACCAAGATCACAGATTTTATTATTTTTTAAATTTTTTTTTTTTATTTTAATTGTAATAAAAATCTGTGTTTGTTCTCAATATTTGATGAATTTTCGTCATGTCTACTTGACGCACTAATAACTAATGTTGTTTTTCTATGTCGCACGGGACATCGAAATATGTGATAAAGCATAGCAAAAACTAACCGTTATTTTTTGAATTGCATAGTTTGTTATGCATTTTTTTTTAGCTCTTTGTATCTCCAGAAAGATTTTTTAAAAGCAAAAGTCCATATTTAATGCTTCTCTTTAAGAACTTTTAACAAAACAAAAGGTGCAATAGAAATGTCTCAATGAGAAAAAATTGGATTGCTCGACTTTACATTCGAATATCTCGAAATAGGTTATGAATAAATGTAAAATGTGTTCACATTAGTTAAATTTGATTGTTTTCCTATGAAAATATGTTAAAACAAATTCGTTTCAGGAACTTTTGGTTTTTTGGTCTTGGTAGACCTTTTGGTGGAAGTGCCCATATTCATAAAATTTTTAATTTATTTTTTTTTTTTTGCCCAAAACTCGAAACTTTGACCAATTTAAGCGCGATCATAGAGTTAATCGATTTGGCCTAAAACTTTATCAGGTATTTATTTGAGGTCGTTTAAAAAATCAAAACTTCTGGAGCAGCGAAAATCCGAAAATTTTAAAATAAGGACCACTAAAGTAAACATTACTGTTTTTTTAGTTCCAACGGCCAACATATACGTGGATTGTTTATTTGACTCAGAACTTTAAAAAAATTATACATATTTCCTCAAAACCCATATATTATTGATATTCGATTAATCGGCATAAATTCTTCTAGTAATCCTTTAATCGAAATTAGCAATTTTTAATTAATCAAACAATTATTCGCCTAAAATTGTTCGATTAATCGAACAAAAATTAGTCGACTGAACACCCTAGCATAGTATTAATATTTCGGGCTACTATCAGCAAAAAGTCATAATAATATAGAGATTATGATGTCACAACATTAATTTTGTCTCACATATATTGCAAATATTTGAATTAATTGCGGTTCATAATGTTAAACTAAATTCATTAAGAATAAAACAAAAATTCGTTTTTTTTTTTTAAGTATAAAAAATAAAAAAAGTGTAGCGAGCATTAACTTTTTCGGTCAACTGTATATATAAATTGTAATTTGGAGACAATTATTAAATTAGATATTTCGAAATGATTTGAAATGAAACTACATATTAATAATGGGTTTCACAAAAAAAAAAGAAAGCAAAACAAAACAAATAACATCAAAATGAAAATCGAAAAAAAAAATCAAAGGCCAAATGAGCAACCTCATTAAATACAAACTATGGGAAGCTAACAAAATGTGACCACCAAATCTGATAAAATTACAACAGTAACAAAAACCAACAACAAAATAGCATTTGTGATAATGGACAACAACAAATACATAGACAAAATCTGCTTCCTTTTCTTGTACTTTATGTATGTTTGTATGTATGTCTGCTGCTTGTTCTTGTTCTTATTATATTTATTTTTATTTTTTTGCTTGCAACTGATAACATAAAATGACAATTGACCGAGAGAATACGGTGGGTAAAAAGCCACAACACATTAGCACTACAAAGTTACAAGAACAGAAAAAAAAATGGAATGAACTTTGAACCACATTTCTTATCCATTACAAATATAAAATACATTTGTCAGACTTTAAGGAATAACGAACAAGAAAAAATAAATAAAAAAAAACCAAACAACAACAACATATAAAATAATCACAAGAAATAAGCTTTCAAGAAAAATGTGTCTACAAACTTTAAAGGACAAACCGTAAAAGCATCACTGGCAGTAAGCAAGAGCAGTGTTTGGAGAAAGGAGGGAGCTGTAGCTGTTAAGGAACAGAAACAGCAAAAAAAAAAAAAAACAAACCAAGAGTACATAGAAAACAAGAGCACTTAACTGAAACAAATTGTATAACAAGCAAGCAATTGCCACTTGGCATCATGCCTTTAATATGTTTATAACGATGATTCTTTTTGTGTGGGTAATTGTATGTTTACACTCAAACTCATACACACACATCCACTCATTTACCGCCTACATAGTATAAACATAAACATAAATATGAATGTTTATATGTTTAAGTATGAATGTACTCATCATCGTCATCATCATGTTGGTGTATAGTGTGTGGTGGTAACATGTAAACATGATAAAGTTCAGCATCTTTAAATTCTTACTTATTAATCATTATGATGATCACAACATTCATAATGATAATCATACAGGAAAAAAAACATAGAAACATTTATTCTATTATATGTGATATATTTTTTTTTTGTTATGGAATTATGAAATAAATAATAAAGAAAATACATATAAGTTTATCCATTGTAGGTTATCGTTACACTTATTAAAATTAAAATTTTTAAATTTCCCGCTTTAATTAGGCTGACCATTTTTTTATACCCTCCACTCTAGTGATAGAGGGTATATATAAGTTTGTCATTCTGTTTGTAACTCATCGAAATATCGATCTGGGACCCCATAAAGTATATATATTCATGATGCCCGATCGATTTTAAGACATTCTAGCGATGTCCGTCTGTCCGTCTGTCCGTCTGTCCGTCTGTCCGTCTGTCTGTCTGTCTGTCTGTCTGTCTGTGGAAAATGCTGTCGCGGACAAGATATTGCACAGAGATGACTGAAACTTAACATATTTATTGGAAGTTCTCCCGAGAAGTTTGGTATTGCATTTGAGCGATATCGGTTCAGCGGTTCAAAAGTTATGAACGAAAATGTATGCACACCTCAAAAATTTCAGTACATTCAACATAACCTAAAAATACAAAATGCTTTAATTCGGCTTCTGGTTGGCATATGTGAACATAATTGAACACCAAATGGTATTTAAACAAGTACGAACACAAAAAAAAAAAATCGCGGATTTTTTTTACCAAAATTTTTTTTTCGCGAAATTTTTTTTTCAAAAAAATTTTTTTTTTTCAAAAGTAATTTCCTCTTAAATAAAGTTTTTTGCAATAATCTTTTTGAAATTGTGGAGGGTATCACTACATTCGGCAGGGCCGAATTTAACTTTTTTACTTGTTCTGAACTCAAATCAGTACGCCCAAGTTTTACATTTTTTTTTCTAGAAATAAATCCGTGAAAACTTATTCTATGGGAAAACACTGATGATATTTTTAACACTCAAAATATTTCGGTTAAACTAACAAACTTGGTATCAACTAGTGTTTCAGTAAAAACAATGGCCATAAACTGTTATTTTGCACAACTTCATTTGAATGTTTTGATCGTTTCCGTGTAGTAAATATATAAAAACCCACAGGTTTTGGAAATAATAAAATCTACTTGATTCTGAGGATTTTTTCGATTGAGTTTTGATTACTCTTCCTTTTAGAAAAATTCCCAGCTAATAATCAATGGTTTTTTCCAATAAATTCTAATGACATTACACTGAAAAAAAAAGACAACTAAAATTAAGGAAAAACTTTCTTTGAAAATTTATCATGAATTTTCTTAAAATTTAGTAAAATTTAACTAAAAAATTATAAATTTTCTTAAATATGAGGAAAAAAGTTTAGTTCATTTACTTATAAGTAGTTCATAGTTTTCTTTAAATGGAATTTTTATACCCTCCAACCACAGTGTGGGGGTATATTCACTTTGTCATTCCGTGTGTAACGCATCGAAATATCGGTCTAGGACCCCATAAAGTATATATTTTGTTGATCAGTGATCGATTCTAAGACATTCTGGCGATGTCCGTCCGTCCGTCCGTCTGTCCGTCTGTCCGTCTGTAGAGGACACGATACAGTCCAAAATAAAAGAGCTAGACTTCTGAAGTTTGGCACGAATTTGTCTTATATTCCTAGGCAGGTTAAGTTTGGAAATGGGCAAAATCGGATCAAGGGGAAAAAAGTTCCCCCTTGGAGAACTAAACCAACCCACATTGGGTTCGATGGTACCCAAAATGGCGATTAATTCAGATAAGCAGTAGTTTTAGAATATTATATTTTTTTATTGATGAACTAATAAAAACACGTAAAAATACAAATTTTGGAAAAAAAAAATTTGGAAAAAACATTTTTTTAACCTGTTAGGCGTTTTTTTTGTTTTTCGGAAAAAAGGGTTATAGTTCACAATTTTTGCTGTAACTTTGGAATGAAAAGCGATAAATTAATAAAAAAAAATGGAAATTAAAGTGTACATAATGTGCTATCAAAGTAATCAAAGAAAGAGCGCACAATATGTATTTATATTATTTTAAATTTTATTTATAATCCAATTTTTGTTTTTCACAAAATCTCATAAATGTACAAATTTATCTGAAAAAAGTGATTTATGGGAATATTGTAGTTTTTTATTAACGAATTATCAAAAATACATAAAAACACAGCATTTGAGAAAAAAAAATTTAACAAAATGTTTTTTTTTTTTTAATCTTTTAGTCGTTTCTTTGTTTTTGGAAAAAAATACGAAGTCCTTAAACATGTAATAAAGCTACAAAAAACAAATGGAGGGACGTTTTTTTGGCGTAGGGGGGTGGGGGGTTTATCGGGAGACTATGGGGGACACCTTCCTCTCGCGATAAACCTTGCCAAAAAAATTGATGTCATTTTTTGCACCTAATTAATAAAAATTTATCATTATTTAAATTATTTTTTCTATACACGCCCCCACAAAGGGGCGGACCGAAAAAATTCGCTTTCCTGATCCCCCTTGGTTCAAATTCAGGTCGATGAACTTCATATGGCATTAAAATGTTTCATTTATTGAACATATATACAAATAAAACTTGGAAAAAAAAATATTTTTCTGGGGTAGTTTTAGTTCTTCAAGGGGGAACTTTTTCCCCCCTGGTCCGATTTTGCTCGTTCAAGAACTTAACCAGCCTATGGCCATTATACATATTTTTGACAAACTTCAGGATTCTAGCTCTTGATTTATGTACTTTATGGTGTTCTCAACAACAGACGGACGGACGGACACACTGTTAGTCACAGAATGTCTTAGAACCGATCAGTGATCAATAATATACACTTTATGGGGTCCTAAACCCATATTTCGATGCGTTACTTACGGAATGACAAAGTGAGTGTAAGCCCATACCGTAGTTGAAGGGTATAAACACACATATAATGGCCTTGTTTAATAAACGATACCCAGACTTTTTACACAAAAACGGGAATAAAAAAAAAGGGCCGGGCATTGTCCGTACTTTTTTTTCTTTTAAATAAAAGCTGATATCCTATACTTTTTTGAAATCCACAAAACTAAATCCAACTATTACTAACTTAATATGTGTGGCCCATTAAATATGGAAAATATCCCAATTTTGGACCCTTTTTAAAAAAATTATTAAAAACATTGAGGCACAATTTTTATAAACAAAAAAAATTTAAAAATTTAGCTTAATCGCTAGTGTTTAAGGTTCCATTATAAAAGATTTTCTTTTAAAAGACTTAATACCACTAATAATCGCTTAATTTGTAAAAAATTTCAATTTTTTTACTTTTTTCAAAAACAGCAATAATTTGTTAACTTTGACAGCTCACCGAAAAAAAAGTAAACAACTTAGTTGATTGATTTTGATAACTAGTGTTGCAGAATTTTATCTACTTTTACCCCATACCAAATTTTATAACAAAAACTTCATTTATAAATTTCAATTAATCGCCACTTTGGCATCATTTGAACCCAATGTGCAACCCAAGAAAAACCGCATTTATTGCATAGTTTTTTGTACTTTTGGTAAGCAAATACAACATTTTTATCTCAGAAGAAGTTCAAAATCGCAAAAGGGAAGATGTCCCCTAACCCCCCCCCCCCCAAAAAAAAGACGCCCCTGGTTTTTTAATATTTTTTTTACATTTTGGAGGGTATAAAAGATTCGGCATACCCGAATGTAACACTCTCACTTGTTTAATATAAGGAAAGAAATTCTTACTGCCAAATAAATTTTCCACAAATCTAAGAAACTTATCTTTATTTTTAACACATATTTCTTAAAAAACAATTTAGTTAAAATTTATTAAAAAAAATCATCGTATTTCTCTTCTTTAAATTGAGGAAGTGTACTTCTTAGAATTTAGTTAATAACTTCTGAGAATTTAGTTAAAAATTCAAAATAGCGAAATCTCAAAAACTTAGCTAGATAAAGCGAAATCGATGAAATTTTCAAAAGAAAGACCACAAAGAAAATTCTGGAATAGCCTAGCTCTGCATATCTGTCGGGGTCTCAAGACCCTAATTTTAGATCTAAAATTTGAAATTCCCGAGATTTTATATATGCACATATCTCGGTAAATACTGCCAACACGAGAAAATGTCCAACTTTTGTAGCTCTTGGCTCGTAGAACACTTCCGCAAAATACCCAAAAGCCCTCCGAATAATAGCTTTTGAGTTATCCAGTTTTTAAGATTCTCAAGACCCTATCAGACCCCTTATTACCGTATCTCAAAAACTAAGCAAGATAGAGCGAAACGGACACCAGTTTTGGATCAAAATATATGGGTACCCTTAAAGGACCGAACGGGGTCTCGAGTAAACAGGGGCTGGACCAATGGGGTCCGATCCCATGGGTCCAGGGTCTAGAACTAATCTAGTTCTAAAATGTGAATGAACTGAAGTGTAATATAATTTTCCCATTTTCTAGTTAAAATTTGCTTAAAATTAAATAACTTTGTTTTCCTTATTTTTGGAAAATTAAGAACTAAAACCAAGAAAAAAAAATCTTTGGAGCCAAATCATTCCCTCTTTTTCTCAAAATTTAGTTAATTTTCCCAGATTTTAGTTCACTTTTTTTTAAGTGTATCTCATCCAACATCTCAGAATCATTTTGATTCACCCGAGTAAAACGTAAGATTTGTGTGTCGTCTGATTGGCGCTTAAGAAACCTTTACGGATCAATAATATATAAACGTAATGGATAAATTAATGTAGCGTTGTTTTTTTCTAGAAAAGTGTTGCTTTGGAAAGAACACCTATTTATACAGCAAAACATCATGATTCAATTGTTTGGGCAAGCGTATAAACTTTTTCACACATTTTTTAGGTCAAATGCGACGTTATTTAATTTAGGTTAGACCCAAAAACACCATTGATACGTAAATCTCTTGTTTTGACCATATTTTACGGTATTTTAAAAATGTATTTAAGGCTTTATACACTCAAAAAAAAAGTGAACTAAAATCTGGGAAAATTAACTCAATTTTGAGAAAAAAAGGGAATGATTTGGCTCCAAAGATTTTTTTTCTTGGTTTAAGTTCATAATTTTCCCAAAAATAAGGAAAACAAAGTTACTTAATTTTAAGCCAATTTTAACTAGAAAATGAGAAAAATTATACTTCACATTTTAGAAATAGATAGGATCTAGACCCTGGACCCATGGGTTCGGACCCCATTTAACTCGAGACCCCGTTGGATCCTTTAAGGGTCCCTATAGATTTTGAACTAAAACTTGTGTCCGTTTCGCTCTAACTTGCTTAGTTTTTGAGATACGGTAATAAGGGGTCTGAAAGGGTCTTGAGAATCTTAAAAACTGGATATCTCAAAAACTATTGATCGGAGGGCTTTCGGGTATTTTGCGGAAGTGTTCTACGAGTCAAGAGCTACAAAAACGCCGTTGGACTTTTTCTCGTGTTGGCAGTATTTACCGAGATATGTGCATATATAAAATCTCGGGAATTTCAAATTTTAGATCTAAATTTAGGGTCTTGAGACCCCGACAGATATGCAGAGCTAGGCTATTCCATATTTTTCTTTGTTGTCTTTCTTTTGAAAATTTCGTCCGTTTCGCTCTATCTCGCTTACTTTTTGAGATATCGCCATTTTGAATTTTTAACTAAATTTTAAGAAGTTATTTACTAAATTTTCAGAAGTTATTAACTAAATTCTAAGAAATACACTTCCTCAATTCAAAGAAGAGAAATACGATGATGTTTTTTTAGTAAATTTTAACTAAACTTGAACTAAATTGTTTTTTAAGAAATATGTCTTAAAAATAAATATACGTTTCTTAGATTTGTGGAAAATTTCTTTGGAAGTAAGACTTTTTTTCCTAATATTTAAAAATTCCATTTAAAGAAAAGTTTGAACTACTTATAAGTAAATGAACTAAATTTTTTTCCTCATAGTTAGGAAAATTTCTCATTTTTTAGTTAAATTTTACTAAATTTAAGGAAAATTCATGATAAATTTTCAAAGACATTTTTTCCTTAATTTTAGTTATGTTTTTTTTTCAGTGTATAATTTTGGCATTTAAAATGGCTTTCAAAGGTAAATACAAAAAAGTTCATAAAATCTGTCATACTGTTGCATAAAAAAAACCATCAGCAAAAAATTATAAAATACAGGTTTTGTTAATCCCAAATGTTTACATTGCTTGTCGGCAACATGGGCGCTGAAAAAGTTTATTGAATGCTCTTTGAGAATTTGGTCCATCTTCTTATAAAAAATGTGTTATGCATTCTTACAAAAAAAATTTCAACTATTTTGAAATTTAAAAACATTTTGCAATACAAAAAAGTTAAACATTTCGCTAATTATTTGCAGCACGCAAACAATTTATGGCGTGACAAGCAAAAGTTTTTTTTTGAACATAAATTACATAAAGTGCAATTTCTTTTAAACTCACATTTCTTAGTAGCACATAAAAATTAAATTTAAACAAACTAAAGAAATTTCTCTACAAACCCGAACAAAAATTTGTTGATATAATCATATATAATTTTAGACAGTCTAATATGAGTTAATGTGCTTCTATTTAAATTTATATAAAATTATATCTATTACCTTGATATGGTTGATCTACTTTAATTCCTAATAAAGGACAGGGAACAATAAGAATTGTTTTTCTGCTAGTGATAGAGTGTGTAACACACAAAGTATTGGTCAAGGACAAAATTAAATATTGCTGATCCTTAATCGATGTTATGCAATATACCAATGCCGTCTGAGAAACTTTATGATTATCGCTATATTAATGTCTATGATTTTACAAAGCTTTATTGACTCTTGGAAAGGATTAAACATTTAATTTTAAATTCTGTTTATGCAACAACATCTTAAATTCTCACATTGGCATAAACTGTTTCGTGGCTATTTAATATATTATTCGTAGTTTATAGTAGGCAAAGGATGCGTAAATGATATTGTAATCCTATTTTCTTTTGAAGTACTTATGCAAAAAAAAATAGTATTTAAAATTCATTTAATTTATTATTAAAATATCTTCTTTCAAAATCTCCATTATTTTGTTTTATTTATTTTCAAACAAACTACTACTACTACTACACTCTTATAAATTTTTGTTGAAATTTACCCACTTTATTGTAGGTAACTGTTCTCCTACAATAAAGTGGGTAAAAATACTCTATGTGTTTAAATTTCAACATTTGCACACAAAATGTGTACAAATAATAAACATTTTGTGTGTACACACCGCTTTCAAAATTCTTTACCAATAAACATAAAGTGTGTAATTTTAAAATTTTTGTGTTTAGAAAAGCATTTATTTGTGTTTAAAAATGAATTTTAAATGCTTAAAATTGCGCATTAAATGTCTTGCAATTAAAATTCCTCTAAAGAAATAAAACCAAATAATAAATTTTTTTAAGAAATGCTTTAAGACTAAAAACTACATAGAAAAGGTGAAATTATATATTAATATTAATAAAATTATTGAACGCATTGAATTATCTTGCTCCATAAATGTCGCCATTTTCGCAAATTTCTGCATAACGCTTCATTTAAATACATTTTTTGTTGAGACCGCTGTTTCTGCAAATAAATTAAAAAAGTAATTTTAATATTATAATGAATAAATTGCAATTATTATCAAAAATAAAATACTTACAAATAATCACAATAAACAGAGAATTCGCTGGAATCTAAATTTTGATTTTATCAGTTGCATCCATATGTCCGAACTAAACTGCAAGTATATAAAAATGTTAAAATTTTTAATTGAGAGATTTTCTATAGAAAAATTCTTAGAATCTTCGAAATTTTTTCTATATAAAAATGCTCAGAAACTGGGATGTTTTTTCTACAGAGTTTTTTACAATTAAAAACAATTTTCTATTGAAAAGTGCTATAAATCTTAAAACTTTTTTCTAGAAAAATTCTAAGAATATAATATATTTTTTATATAGAAAAATTCTCAGAACCTGAGATATGTTTTCTATAGAAAAATTCTCATAATCTGAGATATGTTTTCTATAGAAAAATTCTCAGAATCTGAGATATTTTTTCTATAGAAAATTCTCAAAATCTGAGATATTTTTTCTATAGAAAAATTCTTAAAATCTGAGATATTTTTTCTATAGAAAAATTCTCAGAACCTTAAATATTTTTTCTATAAAAAATTCTCAGAATCTCAGATTTTTTCCTATAGAAAAATTCTCAGAATCTGAGATATTTTTTCTATAGAAAAATTCTCGGAATCTGAGATATTTTTTTATAGAAAAATTCTTAGAATCTAAGACATTATTTCTATAGAAAAATTCTCAAAATCTGAGACATTTTTTCAAAAGAAAAACTTTAAGAATCTAACACATTTTTTCAATAGAAAAATTTTCAGAATCTAACACATTTTTTCTATAAAAAACTATTCTCAGAATCTGTGACATTTTTTCCATAGAAAAATTTTCAGAATCTGAAACATTTTTTCTATAGAAAAAATTTTCAGAATCTGAGACATTTTTTCTATAGAAAAATTCTCAGAATCTGAGATATTGTTTCTATAGAAAAATTCTCAGAATATGATATTTTATTTCTATGAAAAAGTACTCAGAATCGGACATTTTTTCTATGGAAAAATTCCTAGAATCTAAGACATTTTTTCTATAGAAAAATACTCAGAATCTAACACATTTTTTTCAAAAAAAAATTCTCAGAATCTGAGACATTTTTCTATGGAAAAATTCCCAGAATCTAAGACATTGTTTCTAGAGAAAACTTGTTAGAATCTACGACATTTTTTCTACAGAAAAATTCTCAGAATCTGAAAATTTTTTTCTAAAGAAAAATACTTAGAATTTAAGACGTTTTTTCTGTAGGAAAATTCTCAGAGCTTGAGATATTTTTTCTATAGAAAAATTCTCAGAATCTGAAAAATTTTTTGTATAGAAAAATTTTGAGACATTTTTTTCTCACAAAATTTATTTTTCTGAGACCTTTTTTCTTTAGAAAAATTCTTGGAGACTTAGACTTTTTTCTACGGAAAAATTCCCGAAATCTGTTACACTTTTTCTATTAAAAAATTCTCAGAATCTGAGATGTTTAGACATTTTTTAATAGAAAAATTTTCAGAATCTGAGACATTTTTCTATAAAAAAATACTGAGAATATTTTACAGAAAAACTTTCAGAATCTGAGACATTTTTTTTTTGAGAAGAATTCTTGGAATCTGAGATATCTTTTGTAAGAAGAATTATTAAATCTGAGATTTAAATTTTATAAAAATGTTCAACATCTGAGACGTTTTTCTATCGAAAAATTCTAAAAATCTCTGAAATAGATTGTTGCTGTACTTACCTTAATGATATTCAATTGCCAAAAATGTATCTTTATATCACGAACTAATAAAATCTCCTTTAGTTTTTGTTGTATTTGCTGAATTTCCGTTGTATTTCTTCTTTAAATTTACAAGTTTTATAATGGATGTATTACATTTAAACGTATCTTTATATATTCCCATCACTTATTTTTCGAATATTTTTCTGTTTTTATTATTTTTTTCGCGATTTGCTTTTATTTTGTTCACAATTTTCTGTAATTAATTTTATTTTATTTTAATTTTTGGGTTCTGACAATTTCAATTTATTTTTTATTTACACATTTAATGCTCAATATCGGAAATTAAACACAAAATGTTTACTATACACATTTAATGTGTAATTTTAAAATTCTTGTGTTTATTTTTCTAGAAATATTTTTATCAAAATACAAAATACTGTATAAAGTGTGTAATTTTAAAATTTTTGTGTGCAAATTAGATTTTTAAACACTTCGTGCTTAATTTTACTCGTTGTGTGTTATTTTACACAGAAATTTACCCACTTTATAGTAGTAATTTTACAAGGAGTTTTTAGAGTGTACTACTACTACTACTTATACACACTAACTGCACAAATATATAAGTACCCAGGCAGAAAAATACAAACGGGCCAATATTGGTCCAGTAACGTAAGCGGCGCGCCGCGGCGGTACAACTAATATCAGGATGTAGTATTTTTTGGTATTTCATCTCTCGGTAACTCAAATTATAACTCTTACCTACTAATGACCTTAACGTTCTAACAGCATCGAATAAAAATATTTTTCAAAAAAAATTGTACCGAGAGTTAGAAAATTTTAAAAAAACTTACATAAATAACATTTAAAAAAAAAATTTAAAAGCATTTTTTATAATATTTTTAACCAAAAACGCAAATAACTTTTGGGACTTTTTCTAAGAGTATTCAATTCCAAAACGCTAAAAGAAAATTGCCAAAAATTTTTCGGGAATTTTCAGAAAATTTTTCGGTAAATTTTTTATTTCAATTTGTCAAAGAATTTTTATTTCTAAAATCATTTTTAATGAAATTCTTTACTCCAAAACGTTTAAATTAAACTGTGCCTCGGACAAAAATTTTTTTGAAATTTTATTTCAGGACTTACAAGGAAGGTATCTTATAGGTAATACTCCGATTGTTCTGCAATGCACATACGAGGCACTCCACACCAAATTTCCCGCTACAGAAAAACATGTGTCCCGTGAATTTCTAAACAGGTTGTATAGATAGTCCTAAAAACTAAGAAATTTTTTTAGTTTTTTAGTTCTAAAATTTTTCAAAAACTGGTCTTTGAAGGCTTGGTCAAATATTGGAAAAATAGTCAACTTCGTGTCGAGTTGCCTTAAATAAATATTTATCAAATTAAACGGAATACACCACAATATCCTAAACTTCCATTCTTGAATAGATTTGTATGGACAATCGATAAAAAAAATTTTTTTTAATTTTCAGAAACAGTTCTTAAATTTCCCATTTTTTAAAAAAGTTAATTTATTAAAAATCCGTCTACTTTTTTTATTTTTTTTTTTAAGTTTAGATGTACATATGTCTATTAACACAAAAAATATCAGACAAGTTGTTTTCGTTTTTTTTTCGAGAAAATCGCATTTAAATATTAAATTTCATAACAATTTTGTAATTTGCTTGCATTTTCTTGTTTTAACGTAGCGAATAAGTATTAAATATTTACACAAATGTTACTCATACGTTGAAACAAGAAAATACAAGCAAATTACTAAATTGTTATGAAATTTAATATTCAAATGCGATTTTCCCGAAAAAAAAAAAACGAAAAGCCCATGTCTGAATTTTATTTTGTGAATAGACAAACATCTAAACTTTTTAAAAAATTAAAAGTTTGAGAACCGGTTCTGAAAAGTTTCAAAAAAAAAAAAAATTTGTCGATTGCCCATACAAAACTGCAAAAATGTAAATTTTTGAGATTTGTGGTGCATTCCGTTTTAATATCATAAATATTTTATTAAGGTAACTCGACACAAATTTTACCATTGTTCCAATATTTGACCACACTCAAAATAATTACTCTGTTAAATACTCTGTAAAATTACTGTAATCTCAATTCGACAGATATTTGACAAAGTTATCTGTCGAAATACAAATTTTAAGAAAGTACTTTGTATTTTCTTGTGACCGAAAAACAAAATTTTATTTATAATTTTACTTTTTACTTTGTAATCTCTATTTTACAGATAATAAACATTTTTTTTTTTGTTAAAATACGGATTTTAGAAAAATACTTCGTTTTTTTCTTGTAACCAAAATACTAAATTTCATTTGTAATTTTATTTATTGCTCTGTAAAAATAAAAATCACTTCAAAAAACTTCCAAATATGACCGATAAACCCCTCTTTAAAAAGTGTCTTAAATTACAATAAAAACTGGTAAATTTTACGAGGACGACGTGTAAAAATGGAGTTACTTGTTATAAACTCGTAATACTCACAAAAATAAAAAAGTAAATTTACAATTTGGAAGCATTTAAGCGGGCAAATTTAACAATATTTTAATTTTAATTAATTTAATTAATGTTTTTGATGCAGAGAATTTTTACTCATAAAATGAATTTAATTAAAACTTTGTAAATTTACAGAGTTTTTTTTTGTAAAATTTTGAACTCATAAACTGCATTTAACTAAAACTTTGTAAATTTACAGAGTTTTTTTTGGTAAAATTCTTTTCGGTTTTATCAATATTTTACAGATAATTCTAAATTTTTTTTTATCGAAATCATTTTACAGAGTTTTCTTTGTAAAATTACAAAAAATCTTGCTGGTTGGAAATCTATGGTATTTTCTGCTGGCTCAGCAGAGTATCTCTGTAATTTAACAGAGTGATTATTTTGAGTGCACGCTTTCTAAGCCCAATTTTTGAAAAATTAAAAAACAAAAACGCAATTTTCTTAGTTCCATATACGGCTATCCATTACACTGAAAAAAAGACATAACTAAAATTAAGTAAAAAATGTCTTTGAAAATTTATCATGAATTTTCCTTAAATTTAGTAAAATTTAACTAATAAATGAGAAATTTTCCTAACTATGAGGAAAAAAATTTAGTTCATTTACTTATAAGTAGTTCAAACTTTTCTTTAAATGGAATTTTTAAATATTAGGAAAACAATTCTTACTGCCAAAGAAATTTTCCACAAATCTAAGAAACGTATCTTCATTTTTAAGACATATTTCTTAAAAAACAATTTAGTTCAAGTTAAGTTAAAATTTACTAAAAAAAACATCATCGTTTTTCTCTTCTTTGAATTGAGGAAGTGTATTTCTTAGAATTTAGTTAATAACTTCTGAAAATTTAGTAAATAACTTCTTAAAATTTAGTTAAAAATTCAAAATGGCGATATCTTGAAAACTAAGCGAGATAGAACGAAACGGACGAAATTTTCAAAAGAAAGACAACAAAGAAAAATATGGAATAGCCTAGCTCTGCATATCTGTCGGGGTCTCAAGACCCTAAATTTAGATCTAAAATTTGAAATTCCCGAGATTTTATATATGCACATATCTCGGTAAATACTGCCAACACGAGAAAAGGTCCAACGGCGTTTTTGTAGCTCTTGACTCGTAGAACATTTCCGCAAAATACCGGAAAGCCCTCCGATTAATAGTTTTTGAGTTATCCAGTTTTTAAGATTCTCAAGACCCTTTCAGACCCCTTATTACCGTATTTCAAAAACTAAGCAAGTTAGAGCGAAACGGACCGAACGAACCCATGGGTCCAGCGTCTAGATCCACTCTATTTCTAAAATGTGAAGTATAATTTTTCTCATTTTCTAGTTAAAATTAGCTTAAAATTAAGTAACTTTGTTTTCCTTATTTTTAGGAAAATTATGAACTTAAACCAAGAAAAAAAATCTTTGGAGCCAAATCATTCCCTCTTTTTCTCAAAATTGAGTTAATTTTCCCAGATTTTAGTTCACTTTTTTTTTGAGTGTAGTGTTTGGGTTCCGGGAATTCCCGGGTCGGATTTCCCGGGAATTCCCAGGAAAAGACTGACGGGAATTCCCGGGAATTTTTTTAATTTTTCCCGGGAAGTCCGGGAATTTTATAAAATAAACCATTTTACATAAAAAACGTTTATTTTATTTTAATTTTTAATATTTTCTTTACTTACAGGTATAATTACATTTGCTATTTTTTGTATTTTTTTCTATTTTTTTCTACATGATATGACAATATCGTGAAAAAACTTAAAAAGTCAAAAAATATACGTCGGTTAATGCAGGGCATTGCTTCTATGGCAATACCGGAAAAAAAGTTGTCTACTTTTGTCTCAATGGCAGCACCTGCTAATGAGACTTTAGTAGCATACTAAATTTTAAAAACTCTGTAACAAACTTTTGCGTGGAAAATTTTCAAATTTTATTTTATAAATAAGATATTGGATAGTTGCTACAAGAATATGGAAAATTACATACATAGTTATCTGAGCAGTATTTCCTGAGTTATTTAAGCCCTTACTAAGTTTTTGTATTACCACAAGAATATTCTTGAGATATTATTAAGACATGCGCCCCCAGGAGGTAGTAGAAGAAATAAATTTGTCTTATCTCTATATTATAGAGTCTCTGGGTTAATGATAATTTGGCTGTCTAAAAAATATAAAAATTTTGAACCTTGAATTTTTATTTCCAGAACAAATATTAAAAGTGCTGCCAACTATATTAGCTTTTGCTCGAATAACGCAATTTTAATTTTTTTACGATTTTTAGCCATTATTTCCGATTTTTTGTTGGAAAAAAGTTGCAATATTTTTTTGTTTTGTTTTACTGTATTTCAGGATTTTTAACTTTTAGTAGTATTTTTTTATTTTTTATGTTTTAATTAATTGTTTATCTCGAATAAAACTGTTTTTAATAAAAAGTTGGTCAAATTTTAATTTTCTTACGTGAAAAAATTTTATCATTTTGATAAGAAGTATTTTATTTTGATTAAAAACTTTTTTAGTCATTTTTGAGAAAAAAAAAAATACTCTTGTTTTTTGAAAAAATTTACTTTTTTTTTAAATGTATAATTTTTTCGAGTGTAAATTTGCGAAAATGCGCACCGACTTTTTGTTATTAGCGAATGAGATTTGCAAAAACGCATATCATCGGCCCGCTCGAATGTATATTTTTATTTTATTTTTCAGAGGTTAGATGATTTCTTTAACAGGAAACTTTTTCCCTTGGGGCGATTTTGCCCAATAATGAACTTAACCTGCTTACGACCATCAGACTCATTCATGCCAACTGTCAGGAGTTTTTTTTTTATAGGATTTCTTAGAATCGATAATAGATTAATAATATACTTTAGGGGGTCTCCGATCGAGTATACCCCCATACTGTCGTTGGAAAGTAAAAAGCTACTTAGCCAGTACTATAATTTTTTGTACTTCTGGCAATTTCTGACAGGGTGCATCCAAACATACAATACAAGCAAATTGAACACAACGGTCGTTACACTATAATGGTTTTTTATTAAAATTTTCATAAATTCAACATTTTGCCCTTCTCCCTGGCGTAACATTATTTAGAAAGTTTGTTCGTTTATTTTGTAATATTTTTTGTTCTTATTTATTTTATTTTTTTTTTGTATGTTTTTATTTTATTTCATTTTATTTTTGTGCATTATTTATTCCTTTAGTTATTCATAAAGATATGGCTTCGTTTAAAAAAAAAAAAAAAAAAACCAAGCAAAAAGCAAAATAAAACCCCAACAAAATGTTTTTTAGTAGTATTTGTTTATTTTGTATGCAAGTATTTTTCTGGGAATAAACAAGAGCATTTGTTTGTATTTGGTTAAGAGCCATTGAGAGTCCTTTTTTTCATAAATATTTAACAATACGCTAATATATTGAATGGGGATCTTAGCATTGAATAAAAGTATTAACCAAAAAAAAGAAACGAAAAATAACACGAAACAACACACAAAATCAACAAAACAGAGAGAATAATATTATCAAACCTAAATAAAATATAAAAAAAATTGGGAAAAAACTATTAACATATTAACATATTAAAGATATAAATTGCCTTGATAATAGTGAATATTTTAAATAAATGAGATTATAGATGACTGAATCGAATATTAAATTTACAACATTATGGTTTTGTTTATTTCTTTGAAGTTTTAAACTCCTTTTATTTTTTTTTGCTGAATAAAAACAGGTGCATCGATAAAATGTACAATTTAAATACCAAATTTTTAATTTTTTTTACAAGCGGTCAAGTAGATCAAAAGTTATAATTAAAAACGTAAATTTTAAGACCGATTTGTTCAACATAACCCAAAATACATATATGTGTCAAAAAAATAAGAACTAGAACAAATTAGAATCTTTAAAAAAAACATTATAGAATTATCAACAAATTGTGTTTGTTGAATTTCTTTGTTTAAAAAAAAATTAATCCTTTTTTTCAACAATTAAAATTTACAAACGTTTGTTGATATTACAAATTTCCGTATCGAAGCACTTTCAGTGAAAAAATTAATTGTATTCACAAATATGGTGGTCAATATAACAATTCGTTTTTTTTCTGTGTAGTTATTATTAAATTCATTTTCATATTTTTAAAGTGGTTAGTGCATATTTTATTACTTTTAAGGCATATTATAGGCGCTTAAAACATAGTTTTTTATACCCAGAAGGTCCCTGCTCATTATATTTACTTGTAGTTGCTTCGAGAAGTTTGGCATTGCATTAGTGCGATATTTGTGTTCCGGTTCAATAGTTATGAACGCAAATATACGGACATTCAACATAACCTAAAAATACAAAATGCTTTAATTCGGCAACTGCACTATGGTTCCAAATTAATTTTTTTTGTTATAAATTCAAAAAATGAAGCCATGTTGCTAGTTGTGAATCTGGAATGCTTTTTGATCACTTAACGCAATCACAGAACCGATTTTCAAAAAAAAACTTAAAAAAAAAAAAAAATTGGAAATTTTTTTTAAAAAACATTATCAACAATAATATGTTTCTAGTAGTCAGTTAGCTCAGCCGAAGGCAAAAAAATTATAGTTAAAAAAATTTAAAGATGTGTCACGTAAAAAACCGAAAATTTTGCCGAAATTTGTGCTAAACTAAAATGGCAATTTTATTTGATTTTTTCTGTAAGTACAGATCGAGCATGGGCTCTAATTATATTTGTTATAAGGGTTTAAGTTGAAAAAATGCAGAAGAAAAATTTAATTTCTAAAAATTATAGACATTTCTGGTATTTCCCATACCGGTTTCAAACACCCCAGTTAGTGTCATCATCAGTAGGATTTTACATGTCGGTTTGTCTTGTTAATATATGTGAATATTTATAGTTTCTACAGAATAAATTTAGACAGTTTCCAACACTACAATTCTATATCTAGCAATCTCAACCTCACTTCATACTTTCTTTCAACTTTTTTGCCTCTTACATTATTTCGCAAGGGTTATTTTATTGTTAGAGTTTGCAGAAAAATGCTGGCTAGATGTTAGTTTTAGTATTAAATAGACCATCAAGAAAACACTTTCACATTTAAAGACTCATGCAAGTTCGTGCCCAAACACAACTTTTTGTCCACGAAATATATAGGCTATTTTGCCTACAAAATCCTTAAATCCGCAACCCCCAAAAGAAATGCCAAAGATGCATGGAATTAAAAATTGGTATTTTTAATAAAAACTACTTTCCTTGGGCTACAATTTTCCTTTTTAGCCTTTATTTTATTTTATTTTTTCCCATTTGCTGTTAGTATAATTATAATATGGTTCTGATCCCTATGTAATAATACGCATTAAAACTATCAACTTTCAAACCCTGGCAGACTGACAGTATTGCCATCAAATTTTTTTCATTATACTTTCTTAATGGCTTGGAGTGTTGCAATTGAGAAACTGTATATGCTTTTGGAAATTTGTTAAATTTTTTTTTTAATTTCTGCCAAAAAAATATGCATTTGGTACCATAGTGAGCTGGTTGAAATATTTCAACAGAATTGGATACCGACAGGTATTTAAACGAGTAAAAACATACACTCAAAAAATTATGTTAGTACACTCAAAAAAAAACTGTAAAGTTAGCAAAAAATTTAGTTAAATTTAACTAAAAAAAACACCTGATTTTAACCTACTAAATTTCTAGTTAATTTAACAAAAAATATTTAATTAACTTTTCGTAGAATGAATGATGCAAAAAAAAAACGTAATTTTAACTAAAAATTCAGCTGAAAATTTCGTAACATTTTTTATTAGTTGAATTCAGCTAAACTTTTTGTAAAAAATTTTAAGTTTGTTAAATATTGGTTTTAAACACTAACACTTCAATGATTTTCTCACAGCATTAAGTTCAGCTTGAGTAGGACTTATGAGATTTGCATAGGAGGCTACACAAGAAATGTTTAAAATTTTTCACTTAACAAAAATGTTACAAAAAATCAGCAAATTAATTAGTAAAAATTCGTAAACTCAGTTTTAAAGTCAACAAAAAAAATTACTTCAAAATTTGCACAAAACTAGTATTTTCGTAAATTGAACTTAACTAAAAAAGTAGTTAAAACGCTGATTTTAACTAAAAATTTGCTAAAAAGCCAGTAAACTCGAGTTAACAAAAAAAAGTTTGTTAACTTTACAGTTTTATTTTTTTGAGTGTAAAATCAACTGAAAAGGTCAGTTAAAATAACTACTTTGTAAGTTGTTTTGGGGTCAACTACTTTTTCAGTTGTTAGTTCTTTTAACTGACAAAAAACAACTGACTTATGTTGTTAAAACTACTTACATTTGTAGTCAAAACCACTAACATGCAGTAAAAATAAAATAAACAATAGACTGCCCAGAAAAAAACAAAGTTGTTATTTTCTTGGGGGATACCTGCGAATTTTGTTCCTTTTTGTGCAAAAAAATTTCGTTTTTTTTTTTGGGATTTTTAAAATAATATCTAGAGGTCGCGAACTCGCGTTTAATAACGATTTATTTTTTTTTTTTTGAGTTTTTTATTATTTTAAATTGTTAAATATGATTAATATGATAAAATATTAATAATTTCAGACAAAAAAAAATAAATTAAAAATTAGATGCTATGAGATGTCTCCCAGCATCTAATAAAATGTTCTTTAATTTATTTGAAATTTCGCACACAGGTACACTATGGAGCAATTAAAATAAATTCGTTTTTAGTTTCGCGAAAATCCACGAATTCGCGAACGCGAATAAATTCGCGAATTCACGGATTTTCTCGGAACTAACAACTGATTTATTTTAATAGCTTCATAGTGTTCATGTGTGCAAAAATTCAAATAAATTACGGAACATTTTATTAGATGCTGGGAGACATCTCATGGAATGAGCGATATTTAATTTTTAATTTAATTTTTTTTTTTTGTCTGAAATTATTAATATTTTATCATATTAATCATATTTAACAATTTAAAATAATAAAAAACTCAAAAAAATAAATCGTTATAAAACGCGAGTTCGCGACCTCTAGATATTATTTTAAAAATCCCAAAAAAAAAACCGAAATTTTTTTGCACAAAAAGGAACAAAATTTGCAGGTATTCCCCAAGAAAATAAAAACTTCTCTTTTTTTAATAATAAACAGTCTAATAAACAATATATAATTTTTATTTTTTAAAAATTTTTCAGAAAAAAAGTTGAAGACCAAATTTTTTCCGTTTTTTTTTTTTTTTAAATTGTGAAAACTAAAAACAAACAAAAATTTATTTTTATTTTTTGGAAAAAAATTTCAAAATTTTTCAGAGGTAAAAAAAAAAAATTAACTACTTTAAATAACTGTTACTACATTACAGTACTTTTTTGTTAGTTATTAAAAAAAACGACTTAAAATAACTAACAGAAATAGTTGTTTGATATTTTTCATACAAAAACAACTGACATTGTAGTTGAAAACAACTAACTACTGTAAAATATGCAAACAACTAGCATGTAGTAACTTACATAATTTTCTGAGTGTAGTTTTTACCCAAAAATTATTTCCCGGATTTTTTTTAACAAAGTTTTTTTCTGCGAAAATTTTTTTTCTCAAAAAAAGTTTCTTACACAATTTTTTTAACAATATTTTTCAAATAGTTTTTCAACATTTTTTTTTTTTGCAAATAAAGTTTTTTGCAATAATCTTTTTTACATTCCATGCATTCGGCAAGGCCGAATTTAACTTTTTTTTTAACTTGTTTACATTGCGGTAGTATCAATATAGAAAATAGAAAAACTAAAAATAATAAAGATATAACAAAAATCTAAAAAAATTAAATTAAAATAAATTATTTTTAACAGAAAATTTTTTTTTTTAGCTGAAAACAAGATCATACCCAAAATAACTGGACAATCCAGTCCGTCTGGCAACTCTAGCTCCAGGTCATTTATGTTTTCCCAAATATTTTATTCATTCATTTTTATTTCTGACAGAAAACCTTGCCAAGAAACTGTTAGAAGACATTAATGACGTCATATACTTTTTGAAAAATCATCATAGCCAATTTTGTTATTAAGTGAAAGTCACCTAATAAGAATAACTTCCACACTAGGTACCAGTAAAATGTATGGACGATCTTCGTGAACTACTCTACTAAAACACCCTCAAGGTTAGAGAGTTTTTTTTTTGTTAAATAATACAAACCTCTTAGCGTGATTGTGCATGTCTAATGCAAAGCCAAAATTCAAGCCTTAATTAGACTACTAGTTACTCAGATTTATTCAGGTAAATCAATATAGTTCAATAATGTCTATTGTGTGCAAACTCTTTAACTATTTTACAAAAACATACATACATAGTATAAGCTCATAAAAGTTTATTATGCTTGGAATCTTTTTCTAAACTAAAGAATTTCACCTCACAATAACTCTAGGTGTATGTATACTAGGGTGGCACGAAAAATTACTTTTGTCAACTTGCGTCGATTGCCGGGCTCTGTGTATTAAATTTTAGAAACATCAAACAATTTTAGCCAGTGCCGCTTTGGGACCTTGAAAAAAAATTTTCCACACAACCATTTTTTTTTTTTTTTCATTTAATGAACCATAATTTGCCCGGCAATCGACGTTATTTGACAAAAGTAATTGTTCGTGCCACTCTAATGTATACGTTTGATATACATTTACGTGCAAACTCTATTCTCTGTTAATATGCATGTGCTTTAATAAATATGTAAGTATATATGTAGATGTATAAATCACTCAGTTACTACAATAGTGACATAACTTAAAAAACCTGAGTTTGTAGAAAACATGTTTAAAGTTCATAATTTAAAATGGTTTTCCATTTTAATAATGTCATAATTTTTTCACGAGCGGTGAGTTTAAAAGATGTTAATACGAATTTCTTACACAATCATGATATAATGAAAAACTCTGCATTATTAATTCAAAATTCAGGTTATTTAAGTTATGTCATTACTGCAGTAAATGTGTGAAATGTATAGAAGTTGTTTTAGGATGCTGAAAACGATTATGATGTAGTCGTTGTCGTTGTAGTTGCCATTGTGTATCGTTGCCATAGTTTGTAATGCATAATCTCTAAGCCCAAAATCAACAGACTAACTGCATAACCAAAGATAAGCACCAACAATGCTGACGTAAATGTTTGCATATCAACCTAGAAGCAAAATAATGTCAGTTAGTTTGAGAACAATTCATAATGTTATCTAACGTAAAATGGGAGGTTGTGTCCTAATTTAAAGACACTTTCCGCCCAACTCTTATAGACTTTAAAGTGACATACTCTTAAATCGTCGGTATGCAATTGTTTAATACATCGTGGTTTAGGTGAATGCCAAATTTTGCGCTGATAATCGGTTAGACCAACTTCGGTAATACGACGTAGACTATATAATAAAAACAAAATATGAAATTGATTAAGTAAATAAACGTAAGGCACGCTTCGTCGGAACCGACTTTAACCTCGAGTTGCGAACCTTGTACATTAGGGTGGCAGCGAAATATAAGGGGGTTTAATGCCTTTATGATACCTGCTTTTTTCAAGTTACTTGTTGCTGCATTTATTAGGGTTTTTCTATGGGAATTTCGATAAATTCAAAATTTTTGGTTGAAGTTATCGAAATTTTTATAGAAAAACCCTAATAAATGCAGCAACAAGCAACTTGAAAAAAGCAGGTATCATACGCACTTAAGTAAAATTTGATCGGACAAGTTTTTCAATTCCTCAAGGGTATCCGAAAAAAAAAAAATGGGGGCTAACTCTAAACAATTTTCCAAAAAAAAAAATTCGTTCTTACAAGCATACATTAAAGATTTTTTGTAACTCTTTAAAATAGGTTTTGGTTGTTTATTTAAGAGATGGGCACATGAGCAGATTAGAGCGTGATTCACGTGAATCACGCGTGATCACGCGGGATTGTGACTGAATTCAATTACTCACGAGATTATGAGTAAGTGTGAGTGGAGAAAAAAATTGCGTGAGTGAGTGTGCGTGAGTAAGATTTTTGCGTGAGTGAGTGTACGTGAGTCGATTTTTTTGCGTGAGTTTGCGTGATTTATTTTCTCTTTATATTTCCTTTCGGACCAAAAAAAGCAACAAACAAATTGTAAAATTTGGCTTAACTTAAGATTTCATCCCGAAAAAAGCAAAAAAAAATTTAAAATTTGACAGAACTTTAAATTTTGCTGAAAATTTTGAAAGATTTTTGAAATTTTCGTCATTGAAATTTTTTTTGTATAAAAAAGAGTTTCGTGAGTGTGAGTCAACGTGAGTGTGAGTGAAGCTTGCGTGAGTGCACGTGAGTGTGAGTTGTATTAAATTTACTCACGTGATTGTGAGTGAGTGTTAGTAGAAAAAATATTCTTGTGAGTGAGTGTGCGTGATTCGAAAATTCCTGTCGTGAGCGTGAGTGAGTGTGAGTCAAAAATCACTCACGCGCCCATCTCTAGTTTATTTATTTACTTATTTATTTATTGATGATCTCGTAATTTTTATATAAATAGGGCCAAAACTTAATTTTTCGAAATTTTGACCCAAATTTTAGACCAAAATCGAAATTAACTTTTTTTGCCGTTAATAAGCTAATAGGTCTGACTAATAATAAAAAAAAACAAATTGAAAAAAAAAAATTTTTTTTGTATGGATTTTCTTTTACCTTATGAACTTTGACTTCAGGTTAAAGGCTCAAATTTGTTCTGCATCAGTTCAAGACCATGTGGCACAATATTCCGCCGCTCGTTTTTGGGCTTTCTCTCTTATCAAATTCTAATACCCGCCAAAAGTATTGGCTCCCCAAGGGTAACTCACATGCATAATATCACCTCAATCGGAGTTTATATTCTGTCAACTTTTGGGATTTTTGCAAAATAGGACTTTTGAAAAAATAATTGAAAGTTTTTTTTATTAAAATTAATTAAAAATTATTTTTGTATGATAATTGAGAGTAAATACTTAATTAAATGTGAAATTTAAGTATTTAACTGTCTTTTTTCGGTTAAAACATGATACCAAAAAAAAAAAACATAATTTTTTTTTGGGGGGGGATTATGGAAAATTAATTTGTGAAAACCTTTTAGATAACTTCAAATCAGCCCTAAAATCTAACCTATTTAAGATATATTTAACCCATGTTGGCCAGTGGTCAAAAATGGCCCCGGCAAGAATTTTAGGAATAGTGCTTAAATTTTTTAGTATCAACAGAATATATATTTTTTTACTGAATGGGTAATTTTTGACCCCCACTCAAAAAGGGTTAACGACTTTTTTTGAGATAATATACAACTACAAATTTATAGTTGGTTTAAAAAACAAAGAACCCATTTTGTACTTGTCTATATCACAAAAATTAAGTTCTAAACTTAAAATTTTTTGCAGCGGTCATTTCTGACCCATAGCCAATGTGGTTTAAATACGTCTTAGATCGGTAAGATTTCATGGCAGACTTAGAGTTATATAATAGAATAGAATGACATCAAAAACTCGTTAATTTTCCCAAAATGTAATTTATAAGAATTTGTAAAGCCAAATTATTGATGAAACCAACCTTTCCTTGAAATCCGCTAACTTCCCCCACGATTCCCGCTGAGGGGCCCGATTGATATGCGACATATTTTACACTTTTCTTTTCCAATGTGCTCTTAATGAATGCAGAAAAAATATATATATTTACAATTTTTTTTAATAAAATTTTGAAAACGGTTTTTTGAGAATTTAATCAGAAAGAAAAGCCTAAAAATGAGCCACTACTATAGTTCGACAAAAATCAAAATCTTTGCCAGAGACGTTTCTGAAAAAATCGAGTTCAAACTTCAAAAAATGTTCAAGCTTATCTTAAAAAGGATAAGAGTTATAAAAAAATTACCAAAGACAAAAATTATTCCTCGGAAAAAATTCAATAAAACTGCAAATTCACATTTTGCAATTGCAATGTTTTTGCTGCCAAAAATTGCACTTTTTAGCTCTAAGCTACAAACTTCAAGTTTTCTGTAGAAAAATAATAAATTTTCTCTGTTTTATTTTATAATGTTGCCAGATTAAATAAAATTCGCCCTTTAACAGTTGGTTTACTTTTTAATCATTTTGTAGTTTTCGCAGGAATTTTTTGCCTTTGACAACTCCTATTGAAATTTGGTGCGGAAAATTTTTGTAGATCATTTTAACACTTTTAAAGCAAGCCTAAGTTGTGTTACATGAAGATAATTGAAAAAAGGACCAAAAAATTGAGATATAGGGTTAATATATTCTAGCAACAAAGCCGCCATTAAATTTCACTGCAGATATCTTTTAACATTATTTACCTCAGAATTAAATTAAAATTAGAAACAAAAAAAAAAAGATTTAATACTTTTTTTGGACTAATTCCAAACGCCTTTAAAAAAAAAAATTAAAGACTTCGGTGGGTTATAAAAAAAGAACTCGAGCAAAGTTTTCAAAACCCTTCGAGAGTTTTTTCCCCCCATTCACGATACACTCGGTGACCCCAAATTTATTGCACAGTGTTATTTATTTTTTACAGAAAGTTTTTAGCTCGGAATTTAAAAGTGCAACTTTTGGCAGCAAAAATCTTCCAATTGCAAAATGTGACTTTGCAATTTTATTGTATTTTGCCTAAGAAATAATTTTTGTCTCTAGTAACTTTTTTATATCTCGTGACATTTTCGAGATAAGCTTAAAATGTCCTTTTTTTTGATGTTTGAACGAGATTTTTTCAAAAATGTCTCTAGAAAATATTTTGATTTTCGAAATCTGGAAGTGGGCCACCCCACATTCATAATCAAGAATTCCATTTACAGTGTTGGCAACTTGAGGATAAAGTCAATTCGGACGAAGCGAATAGGAGCTCGTGACATTACCCGTATGTTATTATTTTTCGTAATGGTGATCCTTTTTGTACAATGTTAACCATTTTCTGTGGCGGAAATAGTTGTATTTCAGTTAAATCACAAATTTCCTTTTCACTAAAAGAATCTGCTATAATTTTGTAAGCTGTTGCTACATCTACATGAAAGGCAAAACCTGAAATTTGTATTATCAACCTAATTAGCAAATGAAATTCTTAATATTTTTCAGGCTTACGTCCTTTTTTTATTTTAATAACACCATACTCAGGGTCATACCAATTTGAGGCTTCATTGGTTTTTGCATGAGCACCAGTTTCATGACTATGCAAGATATCACGATATGCTTTTGTCTTCTGAGCGGCTGTCAATTCAGTAGCTTGTGTTGGTAAATTATCTGGTGGTGCATCTCCATACCCATTTTCACCTGTAGCGGGAATACTTGTAACTTTTTTAGCATACAATTCCTGAGCATCTGGATCTTTAGTGCGCTGCATGTTAAAGATAAATAGAGAGGGAAGGTGGCTGTTAACAAACTTTTAAAGATGTTTCTAAATATAAGCAACCAAAGTGCAAATTACCAAGAAATAGTCACGATTGTATGCAATATCCTCAATGCCAATCTCTAATGAACTGTGTATTAAATCACGCAAAGTTCGAATAGTTTTTGGTTTTTCCATTAGCAGAGTACCAACAATACTGGCAGAATAGAATTGATAAATGGAAAAGGAGAACAAAAGTGAAGTAATAACTATGCAGCGACCCGAAAAGAAACGTGTTGAAAATGCCAAACCTGTGTAAATGGTAAAATTACTTGCATTTAATATGAATGCATACAAACATACCCAGGCAGAAATAAATGTTTAGGATTAAAAAAAAAAAAACTTACTCGGGGTGTTACAAGTTTTAGGCCAATCGGATTAAATTAACCCGTGACGTCCGGCTATCAAAGTTTTGGATTTTTGAAAAAATTTTTAATTTTAAATTTTTGGGACACGTCATATTTATTAATTTTGATGCGCTGAAAACGAGTATCAAAAAAAAAGTTAAAGTACACTCAAAATAATACATTAGTAGATTTACTATTTTTTTTTTGCTAATGCTGGTTAGCTAACTTTTAGCAAATTTTTAGTTGAGATTAGCATGTTAGCAAAAATATCTTGTAAACTTCATTTAGCGCATTAGCAATTTTAAACAAAATTTGAACTATTGAACTATTGAGTTGACCAAATTTTGACAAGCTTTTTTTTTTATTTTCAGAAAACTTAAAATGGCGCTATCTCGGAAACTAAGCCAGATAGAGCAAAATGGAGGCCATTTTTGGTTCTCGGGCCCTAATGGATCCAAAAAAGTTAGCATTCCCGAAAATTTGAAAATGCTCATATCTCGGTAAATATTGCCGACACATCAAAAAGTCGTAGAAACGCAGAACAAGACCGCAAAATAATCAAAAGCTCTCCGAGTAATATTTTTGAAGTCATCGAGCTTAGTAATTCTCAAAACCCCGGTGGTCCCCTAAAATCATGTATCTCAAAAACTAAGCAAGGTAGAGCGAAACAGACACAAATTTTGGATCAAAAACTATGACGATTTTTAAGGAACCCAACTAGATCCAGGCCCATCGGGGTCTGGACCTATTGGGTCCGAACCCAATGGGGTCCTCAAATGTGTATGAACTAAGTTGAAATAAAAAAGTGAAAATTATTTGTAAGTATTTTTATTGAAACAAGTGATCGTGTTGTTGTTGTTATTGAACTTTTTTGTATTTTTTTGTTTTATTTCTTTGTAATGTTGCCAGATTTTTAATAAAATATCCCTGAAGATGTTGGGAATATCCAACGAAACGTCGGAGGAAAAATGAAAATAAATATCTTTTTATTTACACACACAGGGAAAAAATTATTTGGAACTCAGTTGAAACTCCTCAAATTTGGTTTCAGAATATAAGGTTTAGTTACAACTACTTAAATTTAATTATCATGATTTTAAAACTAACTTTTAAACCAAAAATCAGAACATATTACCAAAAAACAATCACATTTTGAAAAAATATTAGTTGCATTTATCAATTTAAAAAAAATATAAGTTCAAAAACATTCATGATTGCCCGAACCATTCATTTATATTTTGTTTTTTTATGCAATAAATTTTTAGTAAAATGCACAGAATATAAATTCAGTTTTATTAAAAATCAGTTACAGCAACTGAAACGTGGTATAAATTGTTTCAAATTTTGAAAAATTCAAAATACATTTGAAATTAAAATTTTAATGTAATACTATCTAAGGACTATTAAGTTTTGGTAAACACAATCATTTTTTAATTTTGTGAAAAAGTTACTGCAACTAATTGTATGTTGCTTATACAAAAACTTAGCTAAATTATTAAAACGTCATCAAAAAACAAAATAGTTTTCCAGCTAATATTTTTTTAAAAAATATTTTCTATAAAGATAAAACAAAAAGGAAAATAAACCACAAAACGTAAGTATAATTTAATCTGTGCAAAAAAACATGTGTAGGTATTTTTTTTTTAATAAGGATTGGTTTCATTTGCAGAAGAAAATTACCACTTCAAACAAGAAATTTGGATCCATGCTTCCTGCGGATTTACCAACTTATCAACATTCAAACTTTAAAGGCTAATATAAATCTCTATTGAAGAGCTGTATTGTGACGATTTTTAAGAGGTAACCTGTTTGCATAAAAAATTGTGTGTCATATTATAATTTTCTACAAACAAAATATCGCTGAATATCAGAATTTTTCAATTGCAAAATGTCTGAGAGTTGAGGCCTTTTTTCAAAGATTCTGAGATTCAAAGATTCTGAGAATTTTTCAATTGCAAAATGTCTGAGAGTTGAGGCCTTTTTTCAAAGATTCTGAGATTTTTTTTACCATAGACAATTTCATAAATTCTGAGACCTTTTCTATAGATAAAATATCTCGTTATCTCAGGCCTTCTATAGGAAAAATGCCTTCAGAATCTTAGAATTATTTTATTGGAAAAATCTCTCAGAATCAGAGACCTTTTCTTTAGGAAAAATTCATGTTTTTCTTTTGGAAAAATTTCTCTTTTTCTTTAGGAAAAATAACTTTGAATCAGAGACATTTTCTTTAGGAAAAATATATCAGCATCTGTGACTTTTTCTAAAGTAAAATATCTCAGAATCTGAGATTTTTCTTTGTCTCAGAATCTGAGACTTTTTCTTAAGAAAAAATGTCTCAGAATCTGAGACTTTTTCTTAAGAAAAAATGTCTCAGAATCTGAGACTTTTTCTATAGAAAAAATGTCTCAGAATTTTAGAAGAAATGTCTCAGAATTTGAGAAAAAATGTCTCAGAATCTGAGACTTTTTCTATAGAAAAAATGTCTCAGAATCTGGGACTTTTTCTATAGAAAAACTGTCTCAGAATCTTACACTTTCTATAAAAAAAATTTTCTATAGAAAAATTGTCTCAGAATCTGAGACTTTCTCTAGAAAAAGAGTCTCAGAATCTGAGACTTTTTCTATAAAAAAAATGTCTCAAAATCTGTGACTTTTTCTATAGAAAAAATGTCTCAGAATCCGAGACTTATCGTATAAAAAAATGTCTCAGAATCTGAGACTTTTTCTATAGAAAAAATGTCTGAGAATCTGAGACTTTTTCTATATAAAAAATGTCTTAGAACCTGAGACTTTTTCTATAGAAAAAATGTCTCAGAATCTGAGACATTTTCTATAGAAAAACTGTCTCAGAATCTTAGACTTTCTATAGAAAAAATTTTTCTAAAAAAAAATGTCGCAGAATCTGAGACTTTCAATAGAAAAAGGGTCTCAGAATCTGAGACTTTTTCTATAGAAAAAATGTCTCAGAATCTGAGACTTTTTCTATAGAAAAAATGTCTCAGAATCTGAGACTTTTTCTATAGAAAAAATGTCTCAGAATCTGAGACTTTTTCTAAAGAAAAATGTCTCAGAATCTGAGACTTTTTCTATAGAAAAAAATGTGTCAGAATCTGAGACTCTTTCTATAGAAAAAATGTCTCAGAATCTTAGGATTTTTCTATTGAAAAAATGTCTCAGAATCTGAGACTTTTTCTATAGAAAAAATGTCTCAGAATCTGAGACTTTTTCTATAGAAAAAATGTCCCAGAATCTAAGACTTTTTCTATAGAAAAAATGTCTGAGAATCTGAGACTTTTTCTATAGAAAAAATGTCTTAGAACCTGAGACTTTTTCTATAGAAAAAATGTCTCAGAATCTGAGACATTTTCTATAGAAAAACTGTCTCAGAATCTTAGACTTTCTGCAGAAAAAATTTTTCTAAAAAAAAATGTCGCAGAATCTGAGACTTTCTATAGAAAAAGGGTCTCAGAATCTGAGACTTTTTCTATAAATAAATGTCTCAGAATCTGTGACTTTTTCTATAGAACAAATGTCTCAGAATCTGAGACTTTTTCTATAGAAAAAATGTCTCAGAATCTGAGACTTTTTCTATAGAAAAAAATGTGTCAGAATCTGAGACTCTTTCTATAGAAAAAATGTCTCAGAATCTGAGGATTTTTCTATTGAAAAAATGTCTCAGAATCTGAGACTTTTTCTATAGAAAAAATGTCTCAGAATCTGAGACTTTTTCTATAGAAAAAATGTCTCAGAATCTGAGACTTTTTCTATAGAAAAAATGTCCCAGAATCTAAGACTTTTTCTATAGAAAAAATGTATCAGAATCTGAGATTTTTCTATAGAAAAAATGTCTCAGAATCTGGGACTTTTTCTATAGAAAAAATGCCTCAGAATCTGATACTTTTTCTTTAGAAAAAATGCCTCAGAATCTGAGACTTTTTCCTAAGAAAAAATGTCTCAGAATCTGAGACTTTTTCTATAGAAAAAATGATTAAGAATTTTAGAAAAAATGTCTCAGAATTTGAGAAAAAAATGTCTCAGAATCTGAGACTTTTTCTTTAGAAAAAATGTCTCAGAATCTGAGACTTTTTCTATAGAAAAAATGTATCAGAATCTGATACTTTTTCTATAGAAAAAATTACTCAGAATCTGATACTTTTTCTATAGAAAAAATACCTTAGAATCTGAAACTTTATCTCACAATCTGAGACTTTTTTCTATAGAAGGGTCTCAGATTCTGAGTAGTTTGGTTTTTACAATGGTTTTCCTACAGATTCTGAGACGTTTTTTTATAGAAAAAGGCTCTGATTTTGAATGTTTCTTCTATAGAAAAAGTCTCAGATTTTGAGACGTTTTTTCTATTCCCAGATTCTCAGAGATTTTTTCTACATAAGACGTCTTACATTCTGAGACGTTTTTTCTTTAGAAAAAGTCTCAGATTATGATACGGTTTTCTCTATAGAAAAAGTCTCCGATTCTGAAACGGGTTTTCTATAAAAAAAATCTCAGACTCTGAATCTGTTTTATAAGGAAAGTCTTAGATTCTGCGATGTCTCAGATGCTATGACGATTTTGATATAGAATGATACTCAGATTCTGACACGATTTTCCTATAGAAAGTCTCAGATTATGTTACTTTTGTTGTATGGAAAAAGTCTCAGATTCTGAGTCTCTGATTCTAAGACAGTTTTTCTATAGAAAGTTTTAGATTGTAAGATATTTTTGCTAAAAAATTCGCAGATTCTATACAAAAAGTGTCAGATTCTGGTACATATTTTCTATAGAAAAGGTCTTGGATTCGAAGATATATTTTCCATAGAAAAAGTCTCAGGTACTGAGACATTTTTCGAGAATTTTTTTAAAAAAAATATGTTTAAAAATTGTATTAAATATCAACTTTTGTATACCTTCTTGTAAAATTAACTTATTTAATAAATATATTACAAAAAACACTTTCTTGTCTTTTTATTTTACGGTTGAAGGACCCCATTAATAAAATATTTTAGTCGTGGTGCTATTATATCGGTCACAACAACCATTTTGATCTTTTAATTTTTCGTTGCTTCAACAGATATATTCAGTTGCTCTTACTGAAATTCGATATCTATACCAATTGACTGAATCGAAAATATTAGTAATTACAACTGATAAAAGTGATAGTTGGCTGGACTACAATAATTTGGTTGGTTCTAAATTTGGTTGGCACAACGAATTCGTTTTCTGTGTGCATAAATACTAATAGGACCTTAAAAGCCCGTTTTAAAAAACTAATAATAAATAAGAAAAAGGTCGTAATTAAATCAAAAAAAAATTTCAGTTAACTAATTTTTTGCAAAACATTTTTGCTAACTTTACCAAAAAAATTATGGGTTCAAAATCAGAAAATTTTCTTGTAGGTTTACAAGCTTTTTTTGCTAACATTACAGTTTTTTTTTCGTGTAGGAAAAGTCTCGTAATCCCATTTTACCAATATTTGACAGTTAACAAATTTGGATCCAAATTTACTATTTTTTTTGTAATTTTCGAATTTTTTTTTGTAATTTTACAAATTTCCAATATAATTTTACAAAAAAAAATCTAGTAAATTCACGAGAATTCCTTGTAATTTTTATTTCACAAATAAAATGTAAATTTACAATTTTATTTGTAAAAAGCTTGTAAAATTACAAAATTATTTGTAAAATGCTCGTAAAATTACTAGGAATTCTCGTAAAATATGAGGTAGAAAAAAATCTAGTAAAGTTACGAAACATCCTTGTAAATTTTATCTTGTCAAAAATTTTGTAAACTTACAATTTTATTGTTAAAAACCTTGTAAAGTTACAAAATTATTGGTAAAAAGCTTATAAAAATACTAGGAATTTTCGTCAAATAGGAGGTAGCAAAAAAATAGTTACAAGTTTTTCTTGTAATTTTACAAGGTTTTTTTTTTAGTGTAGACATAATAAATTTATTTGTCAACATTTATCACTAAGGAAACACCAACCCCTCCGAAAACACCAATTTTTTTTTTTATTTTGATAAGGAAAGGGAAAAATCAGACCAGGAGGAGGGGGAGTTCTCCCTTGAAGAACTAAAAACTACTTTCACCATTTTGAGACGATTGTATATTTCTTCCTGGGAACTTTAAGTAAAACAACAACTAAAATTTATAATGTATACCTTGTTGGCATATGGAACCAATGTAAAATAAAAACGATTCAAAAAATAAACCAATACGTCGTTTTGCCAAATTGTCTGTCACATCTTGACCACAAAATATGCCACCCCATCGAACAAAACGTCTTTTAAAACCTCCACCGCTCACAGTTTTAGTTCCATTTGTATTAACTTGTTGTCTATCACTATGTGAAGCAGCCTTTACATTCTCTATTAAATATTAAATAAAAACATTCAAGAACGACATCAACGCAATGGCTAAACTAAATAATACCTTTTTCAGCACCAGCAGGTTCAATTTCGTATTCTGGTACAAATCTACGCTCTAAACTCGTTAAAATCCATAATTGAAATATTGTTGTGCAACCACAGATGGCCAACAAAATCCACACATCATTAGAAAATGGTTGTAGAAAAACAATACGATCCTTTTTAGTGCTACGAGGATGTCGAAATATAAAGCAAGGTCTAAAATTAAAAAAAAATTTACATTTTTTTTAATCATCTTAACAACACTGAATTATTAATACACTAGAAAAAAAGTATGTGAGTAGAGCAGCATGCACGCGATGAGCTAAAATACAAAATTACTTATTTGTTCATGGTCTTGTACCTGGCCACCCATGTTCTTGTTGTGTAATCAATCACTTTGGCACGTTCGATACGAAAGAAAATTGGTGATCCCCCAATATCCGCCTGCTTTCGCACCAGTGCACCAATCATGCCATCAAATTTGCCATTTTTGAAATAACCCCAGCTGGAGGTGTTCGACAAAATGAAACTGCAGAATAAAAAAAAAATAAATAATAATACATATTGTATTAATAATACAAAAAAAATGTGCATAAAACAAAAACAAAAAACAGAATACAAGTGTAAAAAATTATGAACAGCAACGAACATAATAATAAATGAATTGAAATTCTGCGAGGAAAAAATGGTAACTGTGGCATAAACAGACTTGTTAATACTCTACAATAATTCGAAATTGTATAATGCCTTAATACTTTTCACCCAGTTGGTACAATATATACCAAATTATTGTATGAGTCCTGCTGGGATATTTTATCACAAATTTGATGTTAAAACGACCCTAATAAAAATGGTTTCGTTTAAAGCATGAATCTTCTAAATTACAACTAATTGTAAGTTGGAACGAGATAAAACATCGAGCATAAAATCGAGCTCATTGGAACATTCTGGTTGAAGCCCTATGATCCTTGTAGGAGTTAAAGTAATAATTATAAACCAGAGACCATAACTGTTATGAGATTTATTGAAAAAAGTCAAATTTAACTGTTCAAAAATATTTTTTCAAATAAAAATTAAAAATAACAGTTTGAAATGATTTATATAAATATCTGTTCAAAATAACAGAAATAAAAAACTTTTATTTTTTATAACTGTTATTAAAAACTCTTTGAGTCCTAAAAAAAAACTTGAGTTATTTAAATAAAACAACAGTAAACGCATGGATAAGAATCCTATTGAAGCTAATACTTCAATCAATGATTTAAAGATATAAACTTTGATTGATTTTTTTTGAAAATAACTGTTATAACAGTTATTTACTCCAATAAATATAAAATAAAAGTTATTTTAAATTGTTTGAACAAAAAGTTTTTAATAACTGTTATTTTTTACTGTTATTGAAGAAATCAAAAAAAAAAGTTATTGCTAATTTTAACACGGGACATCTCTAGAAGACCTTTCATATATAAAATACTTATACTTTGGACAACATTCGTTTCATGATTTTTTTTAACAAAAAGACACATATAACTGTTATATTTGGTCTCTGTTATAAACTACTATATATTTAACTATCTGACCCGACAGACGTTGTCCTAACCAAATTTCAATAAATTTGATTGTAATATGAACATCAAGATTCAACATTGATGTGAGCTTTAAATGTCTTCGAGACTAATGACGAATAAGGAACGATCCAATTATTATAAACTTCAATGTCATGTTGTGTTCCAGTGATAACAAATCTGGTCTCCAAACTTTTCCATCACATTAGGTTTTTGAGAAAATTCAGGTCAAAGTCAAAAAAAATTCGCCGTTTTTGGAATTTTTTTCAGCTCATAGCGGATGAATACGATGTGATAGTCGAAGGTAAAACCTTAACATTTTTTTTTTTCTCATTTGGCACTCTTAGGGCACAAATTGTCTCCTAATAATGTCTTATTCCCCAAAAACTAATTTTTCCGCTTCTAGTCGTATGAAAACTAAAACTTAATGAGTGAAATGAAACGCCACCTTAAAGACATAATTACATTTATTCTCATAGTCACAAAACCGGTATCCAAACTTTTCCATTACATCAGGTTTTTGATAAATATGAAAATTTAAAAAATTGGTTTTTGGACACATTTGCCAACTCATAGCTGATGAAATCGATATGCTTACGACTTAAAAATTAGTCAAGGGTAAACCCGAGCATTGCTCTTTAAGATGCACAACTCATTTGATCAGTGGCTTTAACCGTTGGAGCACCAATTATCTTTTAATAAGGCATTCCCCTCCCCCCCAATAATGTGTTTTTCGATACTGGGGAATAATAGGGTTATTCCCGAGTAAAAAGAGTTATATACAGCCGTGAAAAAGTAGATCCCAAATATGGTGGACACAATTGTTTCAAATATTATCTTCGGTTATCCTACAAGATCTGAACAGATAGTCTTATATATAATATGATACGTAAACTGGGTCTATCTGGTTTTATCAGTTTGATCCGGATTGATATAATATAAAATAAATTGAGACTATAAGACATAAATATATATGATTAGATATTGCTCTACATAAAGAACATATATTTGTATATAACGTTATATAAAGTGCATATTATTATATATAATGTTATCCAACTTATATGACGTTATAAGGAGCAATATATGATCAGTCATAATGGTTTTAAATTATATTTAATCGTATCAGTTATCTTCAACTGATATAATAATATGTGAATTTTGACACACTCACGCTCACGAAATAAAAATATTGCTCACGCACGAATTTTTTTCGCTCACGTTCACGCACGATCACGTGAGTAACTAAAATTTTCTCACGCTCACGAAATAATCACGCTCACGAAGACTCACGAAATTACAATAAACAATATTTTATTTTACTTTTTTTGATTTCTTGCACAAAAAGTATATAATTTCCCAAAAAACAATCATAAAAATGTTTTAAAATCAAAATTTTGTATTAATTCCCAGCAAAAATTGGCATTACTAGTAATGGGTTTTGTAATCCGAAACAGATGTTAATAAGTAGTTACTTATTGAATGAAACACTAATTATTTTAACAAGGGCGTGAGACAAAAATAACTAGTGAAGAGTATGGAGATAAATAAGTAGTTACTGCCTCGAATTACAAATAAGGAGTAAAACCCATTACCAATAAGAAGTAAAATAATCAGTTAATTAAAACTTTTAAAATTTAACTTGTTTTTACTAAAACTTAAAAATTGCGTAATTTTTATTAATCTTTTAAGTACTTTTTAAGTTAATTGAATTGTAAAGGTTAAAAACTTCAAGTTCAAGAAGATATTATTACTTAGAGGTGCTTTTATAACATATTACTGAGAAGTAGTTACTTTTGGGCTTAAAATAATGTCAATGGTAATGGGTACTCATTATAATTAATGTACTTCGTAATGATTACTTTTCACAACTCATTACCAAGTTTTTGCTGGGTTACCCTCAAAATTCAATATTATGACAATTTTCTTACTTTTTATCTATTTCAGACAACACAAAACAATCAGGCAAAATCACGAAACAAAAATTACTCACGCACGCTCACGCACGAAACAATTTTTACTAATCACCGGCACTCACGATCACGTGAGTAAAAATAAATTTCAATCACGATCACGTGTGATTCACGAGTGAACCACGTGAATCACGAAAAATTCGTGTCACGCGCGCATCTCTAATATAGACCCATTTCACGTATCTCATTATATACAAGGTTATCGTGTTAGATCATAAAATATACCCGTACATAATTATTAAAGAAATTGTATCCGCCATATTTGGGATATACTTAGTCATGAACTTTTTTTCTTATTTTAATAGGGTCGGTAAGTTTTTCCATGGACAAATTTTTTTGAAGTGTTTTATATAAAATTTAACATTTTTTTAAATTTTTCCAAGTTTTTTTAAGAACAACTTTTTTTTTATTTTAATTTTTCAACTACAGTCAAACTCGGTTATAACGAATTCTCGGTTATAACGAACTAATTCTAAAGTCCCAACGTTTTAGCATCAATTTTCACAGAAAATTCTTCTTTTATAACGAACTCGGTTATAACGAATCCTCGGTTAAAACGAACTGCTTATTATGGTCCCACGAACACAATTTCATGTATATTTATTTTATTTTTATTTATTTATTTTTATAACGAACTCCCATAAACTTTTTTTTAATGTGTGGCAATCATGTTTATCAAACTAACAAAAGGTTGGAATTTTTTGATTTATATTTTAATTTTGATAAAATTTATTTATATTTTTAATGATTTCTTCTCAATAAGTAAGAAAGTAAATTATATAAGAGTATCCAGTCGAAGGTTTTTCCTTTTCCACCGATTTGTATCAAAAACGAAAATTGTTCGAAGTTAAATACTTAATCCTAATCCCAACATTTGTTCTTAATTTCCGTATTAATTTTTAAATTAATAAAAAAAAAAATATTATTCAATTTTGAGAAAAATTACACTGTGCTACAAAAAACACAAAATCGAATATACTTTTAAAATAAGGTAGTTAAGGTTGTAGGTCTCGTCGAAAAGTTCACAAAAATGTCCATCAAACTTGCCAGACACCCTCAAAGTTTTTATTATTTCGGTTTGAAGTTTTTATTTATTTCGGTTTGAGTCCATATTAATTATTTCTGAGAAATAATTATTTTTGTTGTACAATGAGAAAATCTGAAAAAAATAATTGACAACACAGGCTAAGTGGAGATGTCGACAGCTTTCGGAAGAAGCCACCCTTCCTTCGTCAGCACTCTTCGATTGTCACTGTTCAGTTATAGAATATAGGTCCAACAATATATAAAACAGAATTAAAACTCAACTCATAAGGTACAATGCAATTTAGTAATATTTCTAAGAATTAGAAATACGAAATATAAATTCAAACCTAACGGACATTTTTCAAGACTTGAAAAGTCCTACTAAGGGTTGCAACTCTGAGAAAATCTACTACAGTGTAAGAAATTACAACTGTGTTGGAAAAAGTTAAAAATAGATTCATTAAGTTCGTGCTAAACGTAACATATGGGTAATGAAATGTGATATAATTCCCGTTCACTTTTTCACCTTAATGTACGTTTAAATAGCTGATCTTAATCTTACACACCTACAGTGACAATCGAAGAGTGCTGACGAAGGAAGGGTGGCTTCTTCCGAAAGCTGTCGACATCTCCACTTAGCCTGATTTTCTCATTGTACAACAAAAATAATTATTTCTCAGAAATAATTAATATGGACTCAAACCGAAATAAATAAAAAAAAAAAAAAAAAAAAAAAAAAAAAAAAAAAAAAAAAAAAAACTTCAGTTATAAATATTTTTTTTTATCATTTTTTTTATATTTTTTTTTATCAAATTTTTTTTGCATCAATTTTTTTTTCATCAAATTTTTTTTCATCAATTTTTTTCATGAATTTTTTTGTATTCAATATTTTTTTTTTTTTTCATCAAATTTTTTTTATCATCAAAATTTTTTTTTTCATCAAAAATTTTTTTGATAAATTTTTTGTTTTTTCATAAAATTTTGTTTTTCATCAATTTTTTTTTCATTAATTTTTTTTTTCATCAATTTTTTTTTTTTCATCAAAATTTTTTTTTCATCAATTTTTTTTCATCAAATTTTTTTATCAAATTTTTTATTTTAAATTTTTTTCTCACCAAAATTTTTTTTCATATTTTTTTTTCATCAAAAAATTTTTCTTTTCATCAAAAAAATTCATCAAAAACTTTTTTTTAACAAATTTTTTTCACCAAAAATTTTGGGTTCATTAAATTTTTTGTAACATAATTTTGTTTTTCGTGAAAAAAAAAATATTTTTTTTATCAAAACTACTTTTTCACAAAGTCTAAGCTTTTCGCATAAAAATTTTCCATTTGTTTATCAAATGTACATAAAACAAGTGAGAGTGGTATATTCTTTGGTGCCGAATCTTTTATACTCTTCAAAATGTTAAAACACTTTTTTGAACTTATTTTTGCACTAACTTACGAAATGTACAGCTCTTTTGGTTTTTTAATGGGGTACTTGACTGATATTTCAATTCGTTTTGCATGGAAATGTAAAGTGATATAACATTATTTTTTCTTAAAAAAAAATTGCTTTGGTAAGTACACCCAAATCTTCCGCAAAACATTATCATGATTTAATGTTTTGGACAAGAGTACAAAACTCGCAGGCATTTTTTATATGTATTTTGGATCGCTAAACTCAAAAATTTCATTAAAAAAATATATACATTTTTGTTTAATGAATTTTTTAGCGTTTTTTGGAGGTATTTTGACTATTTTTCTTATATCTTAAGTTTCGCTTATCTAATATTCTTGATATAAAAACCAAATTAAAGACAATCAAATTTCCAACAAATCCTACATTCATAATTTTTCCACCAGTTCATAGCCTTCCGCTCAATAGGCAAACATATGACTAAAAACAGTTTTTTGATTAACAAATCATTTAAAAAAAATTAAAGAAATAGAAATCGTTGCAAATTAATTAAGTTTTTTTATTTATCTATAAAGTTTGAACATTTAGAAAGATAACAATGTTGGTTTAATGAAAATCTATGGGTTAACTCAACTATCGTTACAAGTAGTGCCTACGGTCAGTACCGTAGTACCGGGAATACCGGTATTCCCGGTTCTCGGTATTCCCGGGAAATGGTACCGGTTTCCCGGTTCTTGAGTTATTCCCGGTATTCCAGGGAATACCGGTATTCCCGGTTCCGGTTCTGACGGTATTCCCGGGACTACCGGTATGTATATTTTGTAAAATTGTGTAGAACTAAATTTTTTTCTTTGCTTTTACCAAAAAAATACAAAACATGTTGAAAACACCATTTCCTAATTTTTTTATGAACTTAAGAAAAATATAGTTACATGATTTTTTAATAATTTTACAAACACAACTGAAAATTTCTGAAATACAGATTAAATGGTGTAATTTAAATATTTTATGGTATAGTATTTTTTTATTTTTTGAGAACCGGTACCAACATCAGAACCGGGAATACCGGTATTCCCGGGAATATATCTAGAACCGGGAAACCGGTACCAGATTACCGAGAACCGGGAAATGGGGGGCACTAGTTACAAGTGATCACAGTCTAGATTTTATTACACCACTAGAAAGTGGAACAACGTTTTTGCAGGAATTCGGGAAAGTGTAGAAAGTAAATTATATAAGAGTATCCAGTCGAAGGTTTTTCCTTTTCCACCGATTTGTATCATAAACGAAAATTGCTCGAAGTTAAATACTTAATCCAAATCCCAACATTTGTTCTTAATTTCCGTTTTAATTTTTAAATTAATTAAAAAAAAATATTATTCTATTTTGAGAAAGATTATTGTATCTCAAGGTCATATTTCCTTTACTAATCATAACGATGATATTGTCAAAGTTTCTTGATATATGTTACTATGACAATATCATAAAGCTTTTTTTAGTTCAGCACTAGATATTTTTTTACACGCATTTAAAGTTATTAGGTTTTGTGTGCTAAACATTTCCTACTTTAGGGGCCATTAGTGGTGCCCCTATTGGACATGTGGATCCAGCGTCAAAATTCATAACCTGTATGAATTTCGCTGCAATCGGTCCAGAACATACTGAATAGCCAAATTATTAAAAATAAACCACTATGCACCATTGCGTATGATTGTTATTGTTAAAAGGAATTACAAAAATAATCATACGCCACTTATACGCTGAACTAAAAAAAACTTGAGAGTTTTGTAATTGAATATGTCACCTTTCATTTGCTTTTAGTTTCATCTTATTCCAATTTTGGTTGTTGCACTGTGTTAGGTTGTAAGTGGCTGCTGACGTTTTACGTTTTGCACATACGACTCTGAGGTCCATTGTGCACTGTGTTATTATCCAAATACTTATATGAAATGAAATGCATAAACTTAATTCATTTTTCAAGTGTAGGGAAGAAAAACAATGATGGTGTGAAAAGTATTTTTACTTCGTATTAAACACTTTTTTTTTCATTATTTTCATTTTATCGCAATACCCGTGTATACATAGCAGAAGATTGAAATTGAAATAATATTGTTGAAAAAATATAATTGATGACTTTTAAATTGAGGTTTTTGTTTTTCTTTTCACTTATGTACATACAAGCATCCATTTACAAATGGTGGGGAAATTTATAGCATGTTTAAAGTTAAATGAATATTTAAAAATGACAACAAAAAAAACCTAAAAACAACAAGTAAGAAAGCTATATTCGGCTGTGCCGAATCTTTAAATACCCTCCACCAATGTGATGATTTAAAAAACAAAAAAGTTTGTTTTATTTATACCTCAGGAAATAAAAAAGTACCAAAAAGTGTACTTTCGGTACCTTTAATAAAAGGTACTTTTTCTAAAAGGTACTTTTTATAAAAGGTACTTTTTATAAAAGGTACTTTTTATAAAAGGTACTTTTTATAAAAGGTACTTTTTATAAAAGGTACTTTTTATAAAAGGTACTTTTTATAAAAGGTACTTTTTATAAATGGTATTTTTTATAAAAGGTACTTTTTATAAAAGGTACTTTTTATAAAAGGTACTTTTTATAAAAGGTACTTTTTATAAAAGGTACTTTTTATAAAAGGTACTTTGAATAAAAGGTACTTTTTATAAAAGATACTTTTTATTAAAGGTACTTTTTATAAAAGGTACTTTTTATAAAAGGTACTTTTAATAAAGGGTACTTTTTATAAAATGTACTTTTTATAAAAAGTACTATTTTATAAAAGGTACTTTTTATAAAGGAACCTTTTATAAAAGGTACTTTTTATAAAAGGTACTTTTTATAAAAGGTACTTTTTATAAAAGGTACTTTTTATAAAAGGTACTTTTTATAAAAGGTACTTTTTATAAAAGGTACTTTTTATAAAAGGTACTTTTTATAAAAGGTACTTTTTATAAAAGGTACTTTTTATAAAAGGTACTTTTTATAAAAGGTACTTTTTATAAAAGGTACTTTTTGAAAACGGTACAGAATTTTCGGAAAGTACTTGCTCCAGAATGTTTTATTTCACTAAAGGATCCTACATTCTAAATTTCAAGTTTGAATAAAATTTCAGTAAATAAAAAAAAGTACCAAAAGTACTTTTTTACTCATTTTACCTCAGTAGAATCAACATTGGCAAAACCCGAGCCTTAGTGAATCTTTTTTCCGGAAGGTGAACCGACATTGCAAATTTCCATTTTTTTATTAGAAAAATCATTGGCAAAAACCCAGCCTTAGGGGATCTATATTCCGGGAGGTGAACATACAGTCCAAATTTCAAGTCTATGTGACAATTTTTTAAGGAAATATAAAAGGTGCCAAAAGTACAGATTTTACCCCTTTTTACCCTCTTAGAATCAACATTGGCAATAATCCAGCCGTACTGGATCTATATTCTAGGATGTGAACATACTGTCCAAATTTCAAGTTTCTATGACAATTATTTCAGGATATATAAAAAGCACCAAAAGTACAGTTTTTTACCCTTTTGACCCCCTTAGAATTAACACTGGCAAAAATCCAGCCTTAATGGATCTATATTCCGGGAGGTGAACATACAGTCCAAATTTCAAGTCTCTATGATCATTATATCAGAAGATTTAAAAAGTACCAAAAGTACAGTTTTTTACCATTTTTACCCCCTTGCCATTGGCTAAACTCCAGCCATAGTGGATCTATATTGCGGGAGGGTAACATACAGTCTAAATTTCAAGTCTCTATGACCATTATATCGGGAGATATAAAAAGTACCAAAAGTACAGTTTTTTACCCTTTTTACCCCCTTAGAATCAACATTGGCACAAATCCAGCCTTAGTGGATCTTTATTCCTGAAGGTCAAACTACAGTCCAAATTTCAAGTCTCTAACTTCAGCGGTTTGGTCTGGGCGATGATGAATGAGTATGTCAGTCAGTCATATTACTCTTTTATATATATAAATTTTCCGGATTTGGGCGATTTTTGCCATAAAGTTTATTTCTGTCTTTTATTATTTAACAAAATTTATTTTTTTAAATAAAAAATATTTTTTTTTTAAGAAATCTGAACAAAATTGAATTTTGGCGATATTTTACATCCGACTTGGCGACAAAGCCAAAAAAAAGTCTGGCAACCCCGTTAATATGACGAAGCAAAAAAATGGACACACACACACACACATGCTATATAAAAATAACCATTAATTTTTTTATTATTACTTAACGAACTTTTTATACCCTCCAACTACAGTATGGGGGTATACTCACTTTGTCATTCCGTGTGTAACGCATCAAAATATCGGTCTAGGACCCCATAAAGTATATATATTTATGATCAGTGATCGATTCTAAGACATTCTAGCGATGTCCGTCCGTCCGTCTGTCCGTCCGTCCGTCCGTCCGTCCGTCCGTCCGTCCGTCCGTCTGTCCGTCTGTCCGTCTGTAGTTAACACGATGCAGTCCAAAATAAAAGAGCTAGACTCCCGACATTTGGCACAAATATGTCTTATGTTAATAGGCAGGTTAAGTTCGTAAATGAGCAAAATCGGACCAGGGGGAAAAAAGTTCCCCCTTGAAGAACTAAACCAACCTCTGAAAAAATACACTTTTACATGTTTTTTTGTATTTTTGTTAAACAAATTAAACATTTCTTATATTTATCGGGATGGGAAGGTGCTGTCAACATCCCCCACTGACCCCCATCACCCCCCCCCCCCCCCCAAAAAAAAACAAACGCCCCTGACAATTTTTTTTTTTTTTACATTTTGGAGGGTATAAAAGATTCGGCACAGCCGAATTTAACACTCTTACTTGTTTTAATTAAATTTAGATTTTGTTTTACATATTTTTAAGCTTTTTTGTAAAGATTTTTTTTCCTTTTTCTCAGTTTTTTTTTTTCATTTCCGTTTTCTTTCTTATGGATCACACAAAATATGAGTTAATTTAGGGTTATGTTGAAAAAAACGATGTGTTTTTTAGTAATTCGCTCATAACTTTTAAAATACTTAACCGATTTAAAAAAAAAAATACATCAGTTTTTTGCCTGGGAAAATTACGCAACTTTTGGTACCCCAAGCGTTTAAATCGGTTTCGGAGTATTGCCAAAAACGTGATTTCAACAGACAGACAGACGGACAGACAGACAGACGGACATCGCTAGATCGACTTAAAATCGATCAAGGATCATGAATATATATACTTTATGGGGTCCTAAACCAATATTTCAATGTGTTACATACGGAATGACAAACTTATATATACCCTCTATCACCAGAGTGGAGGGTATAAAAAAACATTAAAAACTTTTTCCTGATATGACAAAATAAGAATTGAAAAAATTAGCGAAGATGCTCCTCTATCATTTGTTATCAATAGTGGCATTATAATACAAGTAAAAATATTTAAAAAAATACCGTTTTAATTTTTAATTATTTCTTATTCGACCTTTAGAACTCTATTTTGTGTAAGATTATTCTAGCTCAAGGTCACTTTTCTTTTACTAATCACAACGATGATATGGTCAAAGTAACAATTTTCAAGAAACTACACAGAAAATAAAATCTTCAAATTTAAATCAACAAACAGCAATTGTAAATCAACCAAACATGATATCAACCAAACATTTAATAAAAACAGGCGGCCGCCTGTAAGTCTGTAATACAAAACTTCGATTTTGTTTTTAACAAACTCAGTCAAGTAATTTTATTTCAAAATTATTTTATCATGTCAACAAATAGTTTTTGTGTTTGTTGAATCAACGACGGTAGTCGGCGTTGCCTTTATAAGGATACCAAAAAGTTGGATTTGAAATCCAAATTAGCAAATCCAAATCCACGTGGTGGCGCAAATCCAACGTTTACAACACAAAATGTTGGCCTCTACATTTTGAGCATTTAGTACATTTATTTTATATTTAGTACATTTTTTGTTTTTAATACAAAAAATGGCATTATTAGGGGACACAAAATTAAAATAAAACAATAAAATCGATATTTTCTTGTTTATTGTTAATTATTTTAATTTTATTTTTTTTAAATTAGCTGCTTTTATGAGAAAAATGTGAAAACTGAACGAAAATATAATTAACAAAAATTTAGTTAAAAATTATTATTTTTATTTTTTGATTTGTTCCCAATTTTCTTGAATTTTTTCCGACCTTTTTTTAGTTGTACCGTTGTTTTGTACCTTTCTGCCCAACATTTTGTGTTGTAAACGTTGGATTTGCGCCACCACGTGGATTTGGATTTGCTAATTTGGATTTCAAATCCAACTTTTTGGTATCCTTATAAAGGCAACGCCGACTACCGTCGTTGGTTGAATTTCTTTGTTGAAAAAAAAAATAAAACTTTTTACTTTTGTCAGATCAACAAATTGTGTTTGTGTTTGTTGAATTTCTTTGTTGAAAAAAAATTTAAGATTTTGTACGTTTGTCAATACAATTAATAATTTTAGAGAACTATTACAAACTCGTTTATCAATGTTTTTTCAACAATTAATATTTACAAACGTTAGTTAATATCACAAATATCCGTATAGGAGCACTTTCAGTGAAAAAGTTAATTGAATTCACAAATATGGGGGTCAATATAAAAATTAGTTTTTTCTGTGTATAATGTGTGTTAAGTACATGAATTCTCATTATGTCTACTTCTATACGAATATAAGAGTTTATGTTTTGCCACTAAAGATTGTCAATTTGCTAAATACTCTTGACAATGGAATTTGACGAATTCCAAAACATGTGTCGAGTAAGTTGTGTCGAGTAAGTTGAGCTACTATGTAGTTTTGCGCTTTATACCAGATTTGTATTCCACTGAATGGCTGCTGTGCAGGCTTTCAAATAATGCAAAAATCGTAATTTTTCGCATTTTCAACCGTGAATAACTAAAAATCTGGACGTGATGGGAAAATTTGGAGAACAGATTTGGAATCAGGAGATCAAAGTCTACTAAAATTGATTATCAGAATTCAAACCGGAAAATTAGTGTTGAGCGGTGTATTTTACAAAATTTTATCCTTTAAAACTTTGAAGGCCTTTTTACAGGAAACAGGATCACGAAATGAAAAACTGCAAATGGACTTTTACTTCATTTGATATCTTCATTTAGACGTACATATGGCATCCTTTTTCCCATTGTTTAACCAGTGCTACATTTCTACCCATATTTTTTTAATTTTTCTCATACATACATAAATAAATATTTGCTCAGCTACTTTTGAGTGCAAATGATGATAGAATTATTCAATGTATTTGTATTTCAGATTAATATGATTGACGATAATCTTAACTAGAACAGAACCAAACAAGAATCTGAACAATGAATATACCAATCATGCATACAAATAAGTAGATGTGTGAACGAACAACAAACCTGAAATTGAATAAATCTCTAACATGGGAGAGCAAGGCAAAATTAAAGCGATTCATTGAATCCAAGTGGGTGTCATATGGAGTTGTGAGATATGTTTCCAAAGTATCTGAACGATTTTTATGAGTTATCTGAAAATTAAATTCAAAATACATAAATATTTAAATTTCTACCACAAAAATAGCAAAAACATTCCCTGCAAACAATAGGGCGATATATCGCCGAAAAGATATTGCGGCGATACGAAAATTTATAATTTCAAAAAAAATCAAAGTATTATTTTTATTATATCGCCGTTTTCTCATACGAACGATATTTTGGCGACAAACAAAAAAAAAAATATTAAAAATGTATTTTATCATTTTGGTGAAATTCCGGCGATACATACAAATTCATTATTTTTCGTTTATACGATTATCTAGCGATATTGACCTTTTATCGCCAAGACGAATCGTTTTCATATCGCAGGGATACACCCGCAAGGTGTATCGCAGGCGATACGAATTCGATAATTGCAGCAATAACATTTATCGTATCGGCAATACAACCGGCGAATCGATGTCGTATCGTTTTGTTTGCAGGGTTGAAAAATATTTTCCCTCATCTGTATGTGTGTTAAAATAAACAATAAAAAGTTTGAATCCTTACCACAATAAGGCAACGTATTTTAGCCATATTCATGTTAAAACGCCTGGTAACCGTTGAAGTATTTCGAAACCAATCTGCCAATTCAAAACCATGGTCAAGTGTAAAGTATCCAATGTCTGATATATTCACGACACCACCATACTGTAGACCAGGACTCCTTTAAAAATTTGAATAATTGTAATTGCAATTAATGTGTATGAAACAGTTTTTTACATGTGCAATAACAACAAAATGTCAAAAAAAAAAACTATTGTATGTAAATAAAATATTCATGTCAACTCACAATCAGTGAATAAAAGTTTTTTTTAGTAGTTTCTGATGAAATTTTCAAATGAATGTCAATAAATGGATTAAGTTTAATTCTATTATATAAACATTTAATATTGACTTGATTTAACTTTTTCATATTGATCATCTACTAGGTGGTGGTGGTGATGGTGATGGGTGGTGGTACTAACGATATACAACGGAAAAAAAAAATTTTAAAAAAAACAAACTTTTATAATAACAAACATGCCTTTTTCAACTATTTAAACATTCAATGCAACAATGATGTCTAATAAAAAGTTTCATGGCATTTTTTTTTCTTCTTGTTTTTCATGTATTTAAAACATACAAAACTATATGTACATTGTCGATCAAAATATTTTTCACATTTCATATTCCAAATATTTTTTGTTTGCTGCTCGCTTTTGTCGATGCGCTCTGAATAAAAAAAATCTGCTAAAAATAAAACAATTTTGGTCCTCACGTGAAATCTCCCGATTTCACCAGACGCATTTTGCTTCTGGTGAAATCGCTTTTGTCCTAAATAACTCAGCTAAATCGGCAGAAAAATGTGTTAGGCTGGAATATCTGATAAAAAAAACATTTTTTTTCTTAAAATATAAGTTAATATATGGACATTAGGGTTATAACTTTTTTTGGACGTCATTCTCCCAAGGGCCTATCGTATGGGCAATATTGAATTAATGATAAAAAAACTATTTCAGTTCAATTTGGTAAAAAACCCTCACGCACCAAAAGCGATTTCTACAATGCCTTTAATGATTTTTTTCATAATATTTTTAATAACATCTTTTTTCATTTCCACTTATACAAAAACGGACCTCACCATTAATATCAGCATGCCTTAATTATATACAAATTATGATCAGATCTTAAGGCACAACAAGTTTTTGTTTTTTTTTGTAAAGTAGTGTTGTTAAAAACTTCAATATGTGAACTTTTTTTACGATTGCGAAAAACTAAAAACGCAATTTTTAATATTTTTTAATGCCCTTCACGATTTTACCTTGTGAGATTAGATATTTCCAAAAACTGCAAAAAGTTATAACGCTAACGGACATTCTTCAAAAACATTTATATCTCAGCAACTACTGCATAGCAGGTCAGTATTCACGAAATTCGGACATCAAAGGAATATTACGTATATCGTCGAACTATATTCAATAAATGTCAACTCTAAAAAGCTTACTTTTCAGCTAAAAAAGAGCTAAAAAACTAGTTATTTCGCATATTTTAGCAAAAATAAACAATGTACCTTCCACAAGATGGTTTAAATATTCTAAATAATTTTTACCTATGCAAAAATTTCAAATTTTGCACTTGTTTGCGTATTTTTCAGAGATGGCATTTATTACTATATCAAAAAACAAATATTTTTTTAGAGTTGGCATATTTTGTCGGAAAATAAAAATACATTTTTTTTAAATTTTATCATTTTTTTTTTTGGATTTTGTTTTCCTTAGTACGGTAATTGCAAAAACTAAAAAAAATTAAAAATCTTTGCATGTTTTTAAAAGTTACAAGCTCCGAAAGCCTTTTAATCTCGGGGTGGTCAACTTTGGCACTCTGTAACTCTCGCTTTATTGTAGAAGGCTCACTACAAACTAGCTATTTTGAAAGCTTATATCATTGATAGTATTTGCCCCACTCATAATGTTGTAATCAGATGAATAGTTTGAAAGATACATGTGTATAAGCAATTTATTTTTTGCAACCACTATTTACCGATATTTTCAAAATGGCAATATCGGGAAAACTAGCCATTAGATATCAAAATCTTTACCGGATTCGTGTTCAGCGTGGCAAATGCAATGGGATATGAGTACGGTTTCTAATTTCCCGGACTTTTTCAATTCCCGGGAAAGCGTTAAAAAAAATCGTATTCCCGGGAATTCCCGGAAATTTTGTAATTAGAACCAATTTTGAACTTTACCATAAAAAATTATTATATAACAAATTATTGTCGTATTTTCCAATTTAAAATCACTTTATATGTCTACTTTTGTAAAACTGTTTTATTAACCTCTAAAATATACGTATAGAGTTCATAAAATCTAAGTTTTGTAGAAATATTGGACCTTGTCACAGTTGTAGTATTTGCAATGACGTATTCCACGCCATACAAATTTTTTCACAATTCGGAAAATATTTATAGTTTACCCGATTTTAAAATTTTACAACAAATGTGTTTGTAACAACTTTTTAGAACATTTTTCGGTTTAAGGCATCCGTGCCAAAATTAGAACACCAATATACAACTGTGAAAATCAGATTTTTACTTCATATCTGAATTTTTTACCTGAAAAGCAGTTTTTTTATATATTCTTTAAAATACTGATTTTTTTTTTAAGAATTATACAGATATGAATTTGAAATACTAAATTTCGAAAAGCAAAAATCATTGGAATTTTAGATTAAAATAACTTTTGCCAATCTGCAACCAACCTTCGAAGTGAAATTCAGTTTCATTCCGTATTTTTTAACGCAATCGACTAAAGAAAAATAATTATAAAGCCAAATAATATGCCTAGCATATCCTTACTAGTTTTTCTTCAAAAATTTAAATTTTTTCAAAGTTTTAATTTAATTTTTAATAAAAAAAGAATTGTATTAAAAATGTGTAAATAACATATATTTTTCCTGAAAAAAATAGCAACGAATTCCCGAAATTTCCCGAAGAAAAAATCCCGGGATTTTAATAAAAATATTTCCCGGGAAATTTTTCCCGAATAGAAACCCTAGATATGAGGTATAATTTTTTTTAAAAAAATTTTTGGAAATTGGAGTTGACATTTATTTTCACCAAAAAAATATCTACTTTGAGATAGCAAAATAACAAAAATGGATGTAAAACGAGAGTGACATTTTTTCTTTAATTTTTGATTTTTAAATTTTTAAAAATTTTATTTTGTGATTTTGATGGACTTTGATGCGAAAAAATCTAATTCTTTTAATTTTTGTTCCAGTTGTAGTGGAATTATTTGGAATTTTTGATTTTTTTTATTGCATATCTTCTATTTTATCATTTTTGAGATATTGCTAATAGAGCAGAAGATAATTTTCAGGGGACAACGATCATAAAAATAATTTAATTTTTCGAGGTTGAAGCTACATAATTATAAGGTCAAAAATTTAAAAAAAAAGTCAATTCGTGTGCGATAGCTGAATTATTATTTTTGCCGGCTGAAATTTTAATGATAAACATCTGCTGCCATTTTAAAATAAAAAAAATATTTTTTTCTACCCTCCCTTAGTGCCTAAGAATTAAAAAAAAAAAAAAAAAATTGAAAAAAAAAAATTGGTTGTGGGTTGTTTGAAATTTTTTTTCGGGGACAAACTTTGGACCCCACCAACACGGGCCTTTTTCTCAGGGCCAAACTATAACCTCCACTTCATGGAACTTAGTTAAAAACTCAAAACTCAACTTTCGAAAATTAAGAGAGATAGACCAAAACGTATGAAATTTTCAAAAGAAAATACTATTAAAAAAAATATGGCCTATAACTTAGCTGCACACATCTGGGAACACAAATTCTAAATTTAAAATTTTGCATTCCCGAGATTTTAAAAATCCACATATCTCGGTAAATACTGCCGACACGACATAAAGTCCAACACCTAGTAAAAGACGAAAGCTCTTCGAACAATAATTTTTGTGATATACAGTTTTTAAGATTCTCAAGACACTATAAGGCCACTAAATTACCGAGTCTCAAATACTAAGCAAGGTAAAGCGAAACGAACAAAAAATTTAGACACGAGTAAAAGTTTTTATATAATGCAATATATAATGATATATGACACAATATATATTATTACGCAATTTGATCTGAATAATGGTGCATGTTTTTGCATTTAAAAAGATCAACATTTATAAAATATGATTCGACTTCATCCGAGTTTTGACTAGACATTGCTATATTTCAGTGGATCCAATTAGATCTAATTGCAAAAAAACATATAAAATATTGGTGTTTTGTGGTTTGAACTAGAACTAGATCGAAAGAAAAAATCTTAAGTGGCTTATCGTTACCAATTTTCCTATTTTTTAAATAGTTTTTTTTTTTAGCATAGATATACAAAATTTCTGAGCATAAACCGTTAACCAAGAATCAAATTTTAAACGCTGATATAAAATAGGAGATTTTTAAATTAAAAGAGCCATATGAATGTTGTTAAAAAAAGTTTTGATCGTTACTGTATATTAGTGCATGTTCATATATATTTTCAGACACAATGAATAACGAATGGTGGAACATACCAAACATCGTATAACATGTAGTAATCCATCTTTTGAAGTGTATTATAATCATCCAACTTCGACGATGCAAAGTTTGTTAGTGACGGCATCATAATGGATGGAATAGAGGCAGAGAGCAACCAGTCGGCCACGTTGCGTCGTTTTGCCAATATTAACTCTGAATTTATATTGATGTTGAATTTTTCAAGAAACTTTTCAATAATCTCCATGTCATCCTCATCTGCTCCCCCAACAGTGTCACCAGTCGAAGTAGCAGTACTGTCGTTTACTAAACGACGCTGTGACTCACGATTACCCGTTGTCGAAGAGGCGTAGAACACCGAAGAGGATGTGGCTGTGGAAACAGAATGTTGGCTTCCATACTGTTTACCCGAGCCGGATGCGGAGGCGCCAACCACATCCGATGTGTATGTGTTTAATTTTTTAACTTGCATTGTAGAATTGCTGTCGCTGACAACTTCCTCTTTAGAGCTTTTACTGCCGCTACCACTACTACTAATACTACTACTCGTACTGCTAGTGTTCATCTTCTTGTTTTTTATATCATCCGCATCATCGATTTCAGTTTGTCGATTAAATACATAATCCTCCATCAACAACCAGTGATACATTGAGTTAAAAAGAGCCTTATTTGAGGCCTGTTGATGTTGTTCAAGTTTGTAGAAGCGTGGAATGGCACAAGTAGACATGGACAAATGTATCGATTCATTCGTTAGTTGATTCATTCAGTCAGTCATCCATCCATCCAGACACATACATAGATGAAGAAAACAAACATCAGAGTAAAAGTGTAGAAGAAATGTAGTATAGAATCATTTCAGTGCCATCATTAGTATGACATAGCACACATACATACATATGTATGTACATTCATGCATAGATAGGTACATGAAAACGTTTAATATCCGTTTCCGTTTTAAAAATTGCAAGCAAGAAATGTAGTACGCCATTCAATATTTTTCACAGATTCCATCAAGTTTTTTTTTTGTTTGTCGACAAACAAAAGGAAACATTTAATAAAGAAGAAGATGTTCAAAAAAAAAAAACACACAAAGAATAGAAAAGAATAAATGAATCTTTAGCAATCAAAATATTTGTGTCTCTTTAACTTGATAACAATTGGCAATTGTTGCTTTCAAAATACGAGTAATACTTTGATTAAAACTAAATTAAAGTATTTAAATCTATCCCTTGAATTACACGGTATTAACTTAAGATATTAAACTGAATTTAGCAGACATAAACTTTGAATGTAATTGTTTTGAAGCTAAGAAAAGTAACGAAAATTAATTGAAATACCAAAAAAAAATTGGAAACATTTTTATATGAGCAAATCCATGAGAAATTCAACTGACGGACTACCGATTTTGATTTTTTTTTTTTTTTGTTTTTTAATTTCACCAAAAAATTTTGGAAACTATATTTAAATGTCCTTTTTTCGTGGCAAGGCCACCATGGATTTCCAAAAACAAAATTTTGTTTTAAAGTTTAAAATGTCCTTTTAGCGCTATTAAAATTTTAGAGCGGTGTTTTTTCGTATTGTTGAGCAATAGTTTTTCCAAGTTTGTTAGAGAGCCATATATTTGATTTTTTTTTTTTAAATTTTGTCAAAAATCAAATAGTTGGCTTTTGACAGTTCTTTTGTGTTTTTTTACTCAAAAACCGCAAGTTGTACGAAAAAAAACTTTCAGTGATAATATTGTTGTTAAAATTATTAAAATTTAAAATCTAGAAACAAAAAAATAAAAAAAAAATTAAAAAAAAAATTAAAACAATATTGGAATTTTAGTAAAGCTTAGAATGTCCTTTTAACGCTATTAAAATTTCGGGGAGGTGCTTTTTCGTGCTGTCAAGCAATAATTTTTTAAAGTTTGTTAGCTTTAATACAAAATATTGTTTTTGGAAATCTATGGTGTCCTTCCCAACATAAAAGGACATCCCAATATGGTTTTCAAAATGTTTTGTTAAAATTTCAAACTCGGGGGCGTTTTTTTTGGGGGTGGTGATGGGGTCAGTGGGGGGCGTTAAGAGCACCTTCCCATCGCGATAAATATACCGAATGTTTCATTTATTTAACAAAAATACGAAAAAAAATGTAAAAAAAATGTATTTTTTCAGAGACTGGTGCAGTTCTTCAAGGGGTAACTTTTTTCCATCTTGTCCGATTTTGTCCCTTTCCAAACTTAACCTGCCTAGGACCATAAGACATATTCGAGCCAGATTTCAGGAGGATAGCTATTTAATTTTGGACTGCATCGTGCCATCAACAGACAGACGGACGGACGGACGGACGGACCGACGGACATTCACAGAATGTCGTAGAATCGATCATGGATCAATAATATATATACTTTATGGGGTCCTCGACCGATATTTCGATGCGTTACAAACGGAATGATAAAGTGAGTATACCCCCATACTGTGGTTGGAGGGTATAAAAAAATATAACTTTTAAATCTTCATAATTTTATAAACAATATTAGTGGTGTTTTTGTCGTCCCAAATATAAAATTTTCATACAAATTTTTGTCTATATACGCTTAGCTAAGACATCAAATTTAAAAGTGCTTAAAAATTAAGCAATTATAAAAATGTTACCAAGTTTTGAAAATATTTATCTATTGACTTTATCTACGTATGTTTGAATTGTCAAATGTATTTATAAAAAATTATCAAAAAAATTATTTTAAAATAAAAAAACAATAAACAAATGTAAAAAATAATCAACAATCCAATGGCTTCCATTAAATGGAATGGTGTCCAGCAACTGTTGCCCGTACGAATTATCTTTTTCTACATTCGAATTATCTAAGGAGATGGATTTTCTGTTTGTTCATAGAAAGTACTGAAGGCTGCAAAAGAGAAAGTCCTCAACAAATTACTGCAGCATGTTACGAAACAATACCCTTTTTAGTTTGGTTATTAAACATATTCACCAAATCCCTTGGATTTTAATAAAATGAAACATCTTAAATATGTTAAGAAATCTGCGTTTTTTTTATTTTTAAATAATTTTTTACTGAAGACCACATGATTCTGAGATACATATAAATTTTAAAGGACAATATTAGAATCTGCATGTATATAGATTAGAATGAAACCAGTTTATTGGATTTAAATGCAATTGAAGGAAATACCTTCATGTACTCGTGTAATATGTGACTCTGGGGAATACTTTTGGTGGTTGTAGGTAAACCTTAAAAAGTGTAAAGAGACAACTTTGGTTGGTATCTCTAAGGCAAAGAACTCTTTGTGCTAACACTGCCATTCATACACTTCTATTTGTTATGGAGGTTTTTGTTGGATAATTTTCAATAATTTATAATGTACATATTTTTTCAAATGTCAATTTATTTAAAAGTGGTGTCTAATTTTATAAAAATCAAAAGTGATGCCAAATCAAATAAGTTAAGCGGTTATGTTGTTTTATTTGAAGCGGATTATCTAAGCGCTCATAGGTATCGACAAAAACACCACTATTGTTTTTATAAGTTTTTTCGTTCGACTTCCGAGCACTAAAATATTAAAGAAATGTCTAAAAGTCAATATTGTCAAAAAAAAAACGCTTTTTTAAACGCCCACTAGGGGGTACGCGAAACTGCCCGCGGAGGTACGCAAAATTTTAGTAATTTGGACATTTGTTTTAGATTAACCTTTAATGCTCGTTCCGCATCTGGCTTCCAAAGTTTTCCATAACGTCAGGTTTTTAAGAAAGTTAAGGTGAAAGTTTACAAAAACGTATTTATGTGCAATTTAGAGAGCATTTTTTCCGATATTTTGAAATATGACCACTTGTTTTCGTTTAACTTTTCGATGCTGATTCCGAATATGGTTCCCAAATTTATCTAAGATGCCAGGTTTTTGAGAAAATGTATGTCAAAGTTCTCAAAAAACGTGTTTTTGAACATTTATTTTTTTTTTTTTTTTTTTTTTTTTTTAAATTCAATTTTATTAAACAATTAGAATAATTTACAACTTAAGACTAATCCTGCTAAGCCACGAAGGCTTGTCTGCAGGAGATAAAATTAAAAAGTTCATTGATTATTTCATAATAAAAATATTTAACAATTTAATAAAAAAAAAAAAAATGTTTTTCATTGCGAAGCTATGAAATGCTTTTTTATCATATTTTTTCTCTTATTTAAGTTTTGGATATTAATTAAATAAATCGGCAATTGATTAAAGATGTTTGGTAGAGCAACGGATAAGGAGTTTTTCCCATATGCATTATGGTGACGTTCAACCTTAAAACGACCCTCAGCACGACGCCTTGTGTTGTGTGTATGGTCGATAACTTTTAAAAATCGAGAATCGTTATAAAATTCATTTATTAGTGTTGTACAATATATGCTATTTACATTTAAGATGTTTAGTTCAGTGGCAATGTTTTTTGGTTTATTATTAGAGTTATTGTTGTTGTTATTTGTTGAATTATTATTTAGGTTTCGGTTTAGTACTGTGTTATTTATTGTGTTTCGGTTTCTGTTTGGTACTGTATTATTTATTGTGTTGTAGTTGATACAGTTGTTGTTGGGCATATTGACGTTGACTATTGATCCATTATTTACGACGATATTGCGATTATTTGATGTATTGTTGTTTCTATTGTTGGTAGTGTTGATGATATTGTTGCTGAAGTTTAATGCATTGTTGTTTGACGCGTTAGTGATTCTTTGAGATGTATTGATCATGTTGTTATTTGGTGTATCGCTGTAGATTATTGCGTAGTTTACAATATTGTCTCGTAGTTTACTTTTCCATAAAATTTTTAGGGTTTGGTTTTGAGTTTGCTGTAATGATTTACAATATGTTGCACTCCCCCATGCCGTAATACCATGTCTGATATATGACTCCGTCAGGGAAAAGTATGCTTGTCTCAGTACTGTGAAATTAGAGCAGTTACTTAAGTGATATAAACTGTACGCAGCTGATCGTAACTTCTTACGAATATGTTGAATGTGTGTCAGCCATTTAAAATTTTGGTCCACGTATACTCCAAGGTATTTATACGTATTGACTATTTCTATATAACTGGTACATGAGTCGTCGTTGTCCAATACGTTGTTGTTGTGAAGACATTGGTTGTCGTGAAATTTTAAAAAGATTTCGTTATATCTGAGATGTGGTGGCTTTATGTGCATTAGTTTGGTTTTAGCTGAGTTAATTATCAGACCATTGTCATGGCACCATTTCGTAACTGTGTTAAGCTCATTTTGCATAATTTCGCTGGCAGTTGTGATGTTTTTATGTGTAACAATGATTGCTGTGTCATCAGCGTATGCGAATGCTGTGCTTCTTTTAAGAATATTTATCATATCGTTAGCATAAATGATGTACAAAATGGGTCCCAGTTTTGAGCCTTGTGGTACTCCATAGTTGCAGGGTATTTCTTCGCTAAGTGTATTGTTAATTTTAACACGATATGTTCTGCAGGCCAAGTAGTTTTTAAACCACTCCAGACAGTTTCCCCGTACACCATTTCTCTCCAGAATTTTTATTAGGTTAGCATGAGACAATGTATCAAAGGCTTTACTAAAGTCTATGAACAGTGCTAAGCAATGATAATTTTCATTTAGACGACTGTTTATGTAGTTGGCGAAGTTTCCTAGAAGTTTGTTAATATTCTTACCCTTTTGAAAGCCGAATTGGTTGTTGTTTATAATGTTGTACTTTTTTAAAAATTCAGTGAGCCTTCTGACGATTACTTCTTCTAATACTTTCTCAATAACTGATAATATGGCTATAGGTCTATAATTATTATAATCATTCTTTGTTCCATCTTTGTAAATTGGCCTTATTATGGACGTTTTCAGTAGTTTTGGTATTACAGCGTTATTGAGACTGGAATTGATGAGTGCAGTTAATACAGGGGTGATATAACTCGCGTTGTTTTTTAAATCTTTGGGCCTTATTCCATCTGCTCCAGCACCTTTTTTAATATTTAAATTATTTAGAATTAAGTATATTTCTTCTTGGTTTGTAGGAGGTATGTATAAAGAATTTTGTATTGTTGTTTCTGTATAGTTTATAGTTTTTGTGTCACATTTGTGTATTATTTTTTCAACATTTAGTTTAAAATTTACTGCAAAGTTTTTTGTAATGTTAAGTATATTTTCGTTTTTAAAGTTTTTAGTAACCGTTTCATCTATGTTATTTGACTTTTTACCTATTATTTCGTTAATCAGTTGCCAAGTTATTCTCATATTATTTCTGTTTTCTATAAATTTATTTTTGTAGTAATCATTTTTTGCAAAATTCAGTTTTTTGTTTAAGAAATTTCGATACTTCTTGTATTCTAATTCATATTTTTTATTGTTTCGATTATTAAGCCATTTTTTAAAAAGTTTATCCCGAAAATCACAACATTCGGTTAACTCTTCACTTATCCACGGACTAGATATTCTCTTTTTTTTAGTTTTTTTAATTTTTTTAGATATTTCATATATATTACAAAATTTATCATAAATATTATTAAAAAAGTTATTTGTGGTTAGATTTTGATCAAGTAGTTCACTCCAATTTGTTTTTTTAATTTCTTTATTCACTTTAGCATTACAAATTTGGGCACCCGTATGTGTTATGGTTTCTACACTCTGGTTAACTTCTACTTCTTCATTGTACATTGAGCAAAAAAGGGAATAGTGATCAGATATACTCGTTTTCACTATAGTAGCATATGTTTGTGTTGTTGGCTTGTTTTTTCTTATAAGTATATGGTCAATGCAAGTGCTTGTGTTTTTATTTGGATCTTCTCTTGTGCTTTTATTAACAATACAATGCAAACCATTAGACAATATCATGTCCAAGTATCTTGTTGTTGTTATATTTTGTTGATGTATATCAATGTTAATATCTCCAATGGCAATTATTTCCTGTTTTTTCTTTATGTGATTTAGTGTTTCGTCGAGCTCTATTATAAAATCGTTTACCTTTCCAGACGGGGGACGATATATTCCAAGAAGAGAGATAATTTGGTTGTTAATATTAACATCAATATGAATTTTTTCAAATTGTATGGCACTTGTAGAAATTTTTTTGTAAGTGATATTCTCTTTTATATAAATTGCAATTCCTCCACCATTGCCTTCTCGGTTTAAAAATATAGAGTTAAACCCATTAATGTTGTAGAGATTGTTTTCATTGTCTGATATATTTGTTTCGACAAGAATGATAAAGTTGATTTTGTTAATTATGTTGTTAATGCTTACTAAAAAGGGTGTAAAATTTAAGTGGAGTGACCGAATATTCATGTATATGATTGAAACAGGATAACTTAAATGTTTATCATCGATTTGATTAAAACTATCAATGTATTGATTTGAGATCATTTTTGTTTTTATTAAAAAAAAGAGGAAAAAAAAAAAAATTTGCATTTATAATAAAAGAGAAAAAAAAATTAAATAAGTTTAAAAAACTAAATTGCTGATGTGATTAGCTCAATATCAGCAGCGTTGTTAATAATAATATGGTTAGATATTTCATTTTTTTTTGCAAGTATATTGCCATTTCGCACCCACACAAATTTCCAGTTGGACTCCTCAGCTTTTGTTTTTGCGAGCCAAAGCATACGACGATTGTGCGCTGTTAAATGATCATTTACGTATATGTAATTGCTGTTTTTGTTGTTGCTATTTTTGTTTCTACCTTCATCATCATTGTTTATTAATTTTGCATCAACTCTATGTCGACTAATTTTGCTCATTAACTCTTTTTTCTTACAAAGGGAAGAGAATTCAACTATCATTTTATCAGTTTTTTTGATTCTATAAGCATTACTGATATCGGCATCGTTGATTTCAACGTTTACCGAAGATGCTAATATTTTAACAACACTGTCGGCAGTAATATTCTCATTATTTATGTTTTTGATTTCGATTTGTTTACTGAGTAGTTGTTGTTCTAAGTTGTTAATGCGTTTGTCCATATCGTTCATTTGTTTTTCTTTTTCTTTATTTTTTTCGGCTAGGTCGCTGACCTGAGCTACTAGGCCGGTGAGAGTGTTTGATATTGTTGAGAGTGCATTGTGTATGTCATCTTTGATTTGAGTGTTTGTTTGGTTTATGTTTACCGATAGATTTTGTATTGTAGTTTTTAAGTCTTTAATGTCTGTCTTTAATTCTGTGACGTCAGATTTCACAGAGCACAAACTTGAGTTGACATTGTGTAAAGACAACGAGTCTTTGAAACGTTTAGCATCATCATTTGCATCATAATTGTCTTCATCTCTCTGTTGTTTTTGGTTGTTATTTTCAACATGAATTACTGCCTGATAAAGGTTGTTTTGAGATCTACTTCGTGGGCGACACTTATGACATTTCCACTCAGCTTTTCGATCTCCTTGCATATTTGCATAAGTATTTTCGGAAAGAGTTGAACATGGAGTAAAATGAAAATTAGATTTGCAATTGAAACATTTCACGAAATTAGCTGGCAATGGTTTAAGACATTGATTGCAAAGAGAGCCTGGCACAGATAATTGATCCATTTTTGTTTTTTCTTTTATGCTAATACTTTGCAAAATATATGTAAACGAAACGAATATATGTCAACGAAATGATTTTTAGTTTTATATATATTTTTTTTTTTTTAAACTAATATTTCTTTATACGGACTTTAATCAGATCTTTAGTTTATTTTTTTTTTCAAGAACTTTTAGATAACACAATGTTTTTATATATGTAATTTTTTGAATTTTTTTCAATCAATATAACTTGGATTTATTAACTTTTATTAGAGCACTTCTAAAAAACACGACCGTTCGCAATGAAAGTCAATATTCAACTTCTCAAACTATGAGACGGTTTCTGATAGAGTGGAAATTTTGGTCCCATTTTGTTTAGCTCAAAATGTCCTGTCATTGTACATATATATAGGGCATTCCATGTCAAATCGGACATTTTTTTTTAGATTTTCCCAATTTGTTTACAGTTTTTAGTACCCTTCGAAAACTCCTTCGTGGTAAATTTTCAGATTTTTTTTGATGACCCGTTCAAAAGATATCGAATTTTTAAATATTGGTAGTTTGTTCCTTTTGTTCTTTTACTTATAACTTCTTCAATAATGGTCCAAATTTCAATTTTTTTTTTCAAAATTTTTGTTTTTTACGTACTTTTTAAAAAAAGAATCCCAAAAAATTCTTAAAAGCTCTCTAGTATGCGATTTTTAAGTTTTAAAATTTAAATCTCATTTTTGAAAATATTTGCACTCTTCGATTTGTTTGAATTTTTTTTTTGTGTAAAACTTCTATCGATTCTACAAATTTTTTGCTCAGGAGGATCGTGGGATAACGATTATTATTATTTTTTTTTTTTAAATCGCATTAAGGAACAAACTACCAATTTTTAAAAATTCAATATCTTTTGAACGGGTCACCAAAAAAATCTGAAAATTTACCATGAAGGAGTTTTCGAAGGGTACTAAAAACTGTAAACAAATTGGGAAAATCTAAAAAAAAATTTTCAAAGTGTCCGATTTGACATGGAATGCCCTATATATATGTACAATGACAGGACATTTTGAGCTAAACAAAATGGGACCAAAATTTCCACTCTATCAGAAACCGTCTCATAAATGTTCAAAAACACGTTTTTTGAGAACTTTGACATACATTTTCTCAAAAACCTGGCATCTTAGATAAATTTGGGAACCATATTCGGAATCAGCATCGAAAAGTTAAACGAAAACAAGTGGTCATATTTCAAAATATCGGAAAAAATGCTCTCTAAATTGCACATAAATACGTTTTTGTAAACTTTCACCTTAACTTTCTTAAAATCTAAAAAAAAAATTTCAAAGCGTCCGATTTGTCATGGAATGCCCCATATTCATTCGAAAAGTCACGGAATTGTTGATCTGCCCTTGTATTAAAAAAAAAACTTTAAAAAAATCTAAAACATTATATTTCCGCCCTGTGTGTTTTTGGAACATTGTTTAAGAGTTCAAAAACGTCCGTTGTTTAAAATTTTGGTGTAGAATCGACTGGTGAAATCAGATTTGCAATATTTTCAGCTGTTTTTGCTCTGCAGAAAAATCAGCTCAAAATCCGCGTTGTCAGATGCATTGAACCACCCCAAGGAGCGAAAATTTTTCCCAAAAAATACCACCATTGTTTTGTACTCCCCTAAAGCCTTCAAAAAATTATAATACCCGCAGATCAAAAATTTCAAAATTAACTCTAATATTTATATGAGAAGTTTTTTAACGAAAACAAAAAACTCGTTAGGGGGTACGCGGCTGACAAAATTTAAAATTAGGGGTACGTGAGCCAAAAAGGTTGGTAACCGCTGTTCCAAAGTATTGATCAAAAAAAATAAAAAAATATTTAATGTATTTCAAGTGCATATATTCTATTGTTTTTTTTTATAATTTTTTAAAATTTTCACATTTTAATTACAGGTTCCAATGATCAGATTTTTTATTTACTTTTCCTGTTTAATAACATCTCATTTTTAATAATTTAAACCTAGTCGAGAACTGGTAACAATGACCGTTGTCTCGTTGTAGCGAAATCGACCAAGGTTTTTGGTGGGAATCGGACATACGATGCCCTGTTTTATAGGCCACCAACAGGGGATTTCTTAAATTTGAGGATATTCCTTCTGGGGTCAACTTTTTCTTATTAATTTTTGCTCGCTGAACATGAATCTGACCTTCTTTTTGAGATTTCGTTTGCCGTTTTCAAGATATTGGCAGTTTTATTGTTTGGTGAATATCCCAATTATTTGGTAAATTTCATCTTATTTTCGAAAGTTCGGAAATAAAATCAATTTTTTTGTTCACAAATAGGGAAAGTACATAAAATTAACTTTCATTTGAGCTTAATAGAATGTATGTGTGTTTAACGAAATTTCCAGGACAATGTGTAGAAGTTAAAAATTCTCCTAATTTTGTTTTTGCCTTACAACTTTTACATTTTTTTAATATTTTAATACTGCCTATCAATATGCTTCTTTTGGAAAGGGGATAGTAGAGGGATAAAAGATTTCAAAGATAAATGGATTTCCGTATGGCAACACTGTAATTGCGCGAGTTGTTATTTTTAAGAGCAGTTGTTGCACCGCCATCTGGTGTTGATCTGGCGAACTTCTTTTTGAAGCTAGATTTGTTTGCCCATTTTAAAGACTATTCAAAATAGAAAAAATTGTCTAGTGTTAAGACCTAGCCCCCATACAAAGACATCCTTCGAATTTTTACAAGTACATATATTTTGTATTCATAAATTCTCACTTTAAATTTTATAGGGATCGGATAATTTTTACTAATAGTCCCAAATACAAACCGCCTGAAAAATATTTTAAAACAGGAGATATTTAGTTGAAATTTTGTTTGTATGTGTTTTTGGAATTGCAATAGTCCCCTTTAAAAATCTCGCACGATATTCAGTTAAATTGGTCTATTTGCCACAAATATAATAAAATATCTAACTAAACATAGATCCAATCGGTTCATGTTTGGAATTATGACCTTACTTCCAGAAAACTCTGGTGTAGGGTATCATTGGCCGGTCTTGACCGAATAAAAATTTCTTTTATAAATTAATTGCTTCCATGTTCCTAAGCAACCGCGTAAGTTGAGTCACTAATGTACTGGCCAAAAAAAAAATACAAAGCAACTGCTTTGTGTTTCACATTTAATACATTTGAAATTGAATTTTGAAATATTTGCCAAGTTTAAGGCGACCTTACTTACTTAAGTTTGTGTGACATCTGCTTGTTTTTCAACTTTTCATGTACCATTATCAGGGTTTTGCTATGATATTTTCGATAACTTCACATAAAAATTGTGAATTTATCGAAATTCTCGAAAAAAACCAGATAAAGTTGCTTTGGAAGTAGAAAAACAAGCAAGTATTAAAATTCAGCTTCTATTAAACTTTAAAGGGTACTTTCCACTATCACACTTTTCCATTATATACATCAAAATCTACCAACTTCCTAAAGATTTTTGGATTCTTTTTTGATTGAAACCTAGTCGTGTCTAATAAGTGAACAATTTCTGGCCAAATTTTTAAAAAAATATTTCGCTAACATGGTGAAATTACGCTTGTATAATGGAAATGTGTGATAGTGAAAAGTACACTTAAACAATGATTTTACCATTTCAAGTAATCGACGACTAGTCGCTCCACAAGATAAATCCAAAACAACAATTTGACGCAATGGCTCAACTCGTAAGACCTGCTCTAACCAATGGGCATTTGTAAATGTATTGCGACTTGTTGGCCCTCCTACTATATTATAACTAGATCCTCTTGCGCCACTTGTGTAGCCTCTACGGGGACCAGCGTTGTTTATATTCGTTCGGCGTTTGCTTATTAAATGATCAATTTGAACAATCTTTATCATTAAATCATTGGAAGTTCTTAACGAAGCACGATTTTTTCTTAAATTGGCAGATCGTTTAGAAGGTATTGCTGCTTTTGGTATATTTTCCAATGTTGGTTCTGATAAATACACGCGTCTTAAAAGTTCAACTGTATTCATATTAATTTTTGTTTGACGTGGATCAATACTATTGGCATTATTGTCATCAGATACAGTAGAAGATGCCGTTTGCCTACATGTAAATAATGTAACTCTTGGAATCTTTTTATATTTTATAGCAAAGTGATGAATTAACTGTTGCTGTAGAAATGCTTTTGTATCTGACGTTTCTTTAGAATTTTGTATATTTTTATAATCCGTAACGCCTTTAGGGAAACTATTTTTATCTCTGTTGAAATTCTGTGTACCATCAGTTAAGTCGCCATCATCATCATCATCGTTCTCGACCGTTGTGTATGATAAAGTTGTTGTTTCGTCATTATACGATTCGGTTGTTACAACATTTAAATTACGATTTAAATGTTTATCATTACTCTGGTCAATTTTGCTGCTGCTGCTGCTGCTGTTTTTCATGATACTGACACCACCAGTTATGATATCATTAACTTTTGCCATTGACATTTTTGAGTCTTTGCTCTCTTCCTGTTTGTTTTCATAGTCGTTGTCGTTGTCATAGTCATCTTTGTCCTTTGGGATTTTATCCTCTATTTTATTTAATTGATCTTTTGCCATCAGCACTTGCTCTGTTGGTGGTGGCATTCCGATTTCCATCATCTTTGCCTGCTGGTGTTGCTGTTGTTGTTGTTGGTCTCTTTTTGCTACATTTTGTGATAATTTATTGGAATTATTATCGTTTTCATTAATATGGTCATAAATTGTGGCATTGTTATTGTTGCCTCCATTCTCAGTGGTTGCTGTTGTTGTTGTTGTTGATGATGATGATGATGATGTCGTAGTCGATTTCGTTTCCATTGCTGTTGATGTTATTTGTTTGTTTGCAGCAGTACTTTCTTCTACCATGTCCCCAATGCCATTAGCATCGTCATACGCAGCATTGGCAGCAACGACACTACTGCTACCAACATCATATGTTGATGATTTACCATAAACATGCTGCCATATTAATGTCCACATTAATATTAACAACAAGATTTTTATTTTGTTATTAAAATATTTATGCTTTGTTTGAAGCATCATAAATTTCGCACATGAATTTCTTTATCTCCTTTTACTCGATTATTTTTATTTGTTTTTTGTTTACTTTTCTTCTTGCCTTTTTTTTTTTTTTTTGGTTGACGAGTCCCGGTTCAATACGGTTCATATGCAACTGATTTTGATTTTGCTTTTATGCAGCCATTTAAAAGAAGACAACAGTTTTAAATGTTGACCACCCACCACCACATAGTTCTTTCGCTATCGTATCCTAACAATGAACTTTTGTTTGTCATTTTACATGTATAATACAGGCGTAGCTAAATAAAATTGCTGTAGTCCCAATGGGTACTATCCTCATATAAGCAATTTGTAAAAACTCGATTTTTTTTCATTATAACCTTATAACATTATTTTCTAAAACTTAACCCCCAACTTGTACAAAAAATATTTCTACAAATCTTAGAATTTTCATCTAAATTTCTGAATTTTTCGAATGAAATAATATCTCAGACTCATAAACTTTTAAACAGCAAATTTTTAAGCATCTTAGAATCTTAGATCGTTTTTATAAAAAAAATCTTAGAATTTAAGAAATTTGTTGTATTAAAGTATGTCTCAGAATCTGCAAATTTTTTTGTAAAAAAAAATGTATCAGATCTACACTCAAAAGAAAAACTCTATAAAGCGATTTTGTGAGGTTGAGATTGCTAGAAATAGAATTGTAGTGTTGGAAACTGTCAAAATTCTGTAGAAACTATAAATGTTCAAATATATAAAAAAAACAGTTTTCATTAACAAGACAAACCGACATTTAAAATCCAACTGATGATAACACTAACTGGGGTGTTTGTTTATACCACAAATGTCTATAATTATTAAAAATTCAACTTTTCTTCTGCATTTTTTCAACTTGAATTCTTATCTATATATATAAAAATGGATGTGTGTATGTATGTATGTATGTATGTATGTATGTGTGTATGTATGTTCCGTATGGACTCGAAAACGGCTGGACCGATCTTGATGAAATATTCAGAATAGCCTAGGGAGTAACACAGTGTGGTCGGATTTTCGGTTTTCTGATTGTGGGCGGAGGGGCGTGGCAAAATCAAATGTTTACATTCCACCACTAATGACATCTATATATAAACAAAACGGATGGACCGATTTTGATGAAATTTAAACCAAGAACAGTACCTATGTGCCAAATTAGAAGGTTATTGGACAAAGGGGCGTTAAATGCCACGCCCCTTTGTATTGAACTGAAAATATTTCTGCATGATTTGTAATAATGCAAAACCGGCTGTATGTATGTACCTTATGGACGCGAAAACGGCTGGACCGATCTAGATGAAACTTTCAGGGAATATTCAGAATAGCCTGAGGAGTAAGACTGTGCGGTCAGATTTTTGATTCTCAGTCTGTGGGCGTAGGGGCGTGGCAAAATCAAATTTTTACATTCCACCACTAATGACATCTATATATAAAAAGCGGATGAACCGATTTTTATAAATTTAAACCAGAGATAGTACTAACCGAGTACTTAGTATCTACCAAATTAGAGGGTTGTTGGACAAAGGGGCGTTAAATGCCACGCCCCTTTGTATTGAATTGAAAAATGTTTCTGCATGCTTTGCAATAATGCAAAAACGACTATATGTATGTTTCTTATGGACGCGAAAACGGCTGGACCGATCTTGATGAAATCTTCAGGGAGTATTTAGAATAGCCTTAGGAGTAACGCTGCGTGGTCGGATTTTCGATTTTCTGTCTGTGGGCAGAGGGGCGTGGCAAAATCTAATTTTTACATTGCACTACTCTTGACATCTGTATAAAAAAAGGAATAAACCGATTTTGATGAAATTTAAACCAAATATAGTACTAATCGAGTACTAACTACACTCAAAAAATGAACTAAAATCTGGGAAAATTAACTCAATTTTGAGAAAAAGAGGGAATGATTTGGCTCCAAAGATTTTTTTTCTTGGTTTTAGTTCATAATTTTTCCAAAAATAAGGAAAACAAAGTTATTTAATTTTAAGCAAATTTTAACTAGAAAATGGGAAAAATTATACTTCACATTTTAGAAATAGATTGGGTCTAGACCCTGGACCCATGGGTTCGGACCCCATTTAACTCGAGACCCCGTTAGGTCCTTTAAGGGTTTTGAACCAAAACTTGTATCCGTTTCGCTCTAACTTGCTTAGTTTTTGAGATAAGGGTTTTGAACCAAAACTTGTGTCCGTTTCGCTCTAACTTGCTTAGTTTTTGAGATACGGTAATAAGCGGCCTGATAGGGTCTTGAGAATCTTAAAAACCGGATAACTCAAAAACTATTAATCGGGTGGCTTTCGGGTATTTTGCGGAAGTGTTCTACGAGTCAAGAGCTACAAAAATGCGGTTGGACTTTTTCTCGTATTGGCAGTATTTACCGAGATATGTGCATATATAAAATCTCGGGAATTTCAAATTTTAGATCTAAATTTAGGGTCTTGAGACCCCGACAGATATGCAGAGCTAGGCTATTCCACATTTTTCTTTGTTGTCTTTCTTTTGAAAATTTCGTCCGTTTCGCTCTATCTCGCTTAGTTTTCGAGTTATCGCCATTTTGAATTTTTAACTAAATTCTAAGAAGTTATTTACTAAATTCTCAGAAGTTATTAACTAAATTCTAAGAAATACACTTCCTCAATTCAAAGAAGAGAAATACGATGATGTTTTTTTAGTAAATTTTAACTAAAGTTGAACTAAATTGTTTTTTAAGAAATATGTCTTAAAAATAAAGATACGTTTCTTAGATATGTGGAAAATTTCTTTGGCAATAAGAATTTTTTTCTTAATATTTAAAAATTCCATTTAAAGAAAACTATGAACTAATTATAAGTAAATGAACTAAAATTTTTTCCTCATAGTTAAGACAATTTCTCATTTTTAAGTTAAATTTACCTAAATTTTAGGAAAATTCATGATAAATTTTCAAAGACATTTTTTACTTAAGTTTAGTTATGTCTTTTTTTCAGTGTATGCGCCAAATCAGAGCGTTGTGGGACAAAGGGGCGTAAAATGCCAAGCACCTTTCTATTGAATTGAAAATATTTTTGCATGCTTTGCAATAATGCAAAAACGGCTGATACGATTTTAATTAACTTTTTAGGATTGATAGTACCAACGGAGTGCGGACTATAGGCCATGTTACACTACGATCGCAATTACGCAAAAACAGTTGAACCGATTATCTATGCATTTTTAATCAAGATAGTGCTAATCAATTGCATATGTAGGCCATATAAGGTAATAATTGTAAAAACGCGCGAAAACACAATGAATTTCATTTATAGGAGACATCACCTGAGCGTTGGTCAAACAAACCAAAAAAAATATATTCCTGCCACTTCCGCAATCATGCAAAAACGAAGTTTCCTTCACAGACAGTGCTAAAAGAGGGTGGAACTACAGGACATATAAGAACACGATTCGACAAAGAGGCGTAAGTTTCCTCGCCCCTTTATGCTATACTCAATGTTATTTATCTTTTACTACTGATAGTACTAACCGAGCTAGAGTTCATGTTAGAGCGCGATTCAGCAAAGGGCTA